>CM046874.1:224817602-225447990 GCA_025667525.1 Glebionis coronaria
TGATGATTTTATATTGAGAAGAAAAGAAAAGAGAAATGAGAAAAAAAAGACGGTTACGAAGACGGATCGAGCTAAGACGAAAACGCGTTCAAGTAAAACCGTAAAAAATTACAAAATTAAAATTTTAAACCTAAAAATTAATAAAAATCACTAAAAATCCACAATTATATCCTAAGAGTTTACAAAAAATTCAAACTTGCTAAAACCTTTTAATTAATTAGATAATGACTTTTTAATGCTAATTAAAGCCCTAAAAATCACAATTAATTATTAAAAAGTCTCAAACAAGATTTTAAAGTTTGTAAACCTCAAAAATAACCTAATTAAGCTAAAAAGTATTTTTAAAAATTTTAAAACCAAATAAAACTATTTTTTAACACTTAAAAACTACTAAAATCAATTAAAACTTAAATTAATTCTAGAAAATAATTGAAAAGTCCTAAAAATATTTGGAAAATTACAAAATTCCTAATTAAGTGTCTACAATCTAGGAAAAATGAAAAACTTAGAAAATCAAACTTTCAATTTTTAATAATAAAATAATAATAAAATATTCAAAAAAATCAAAGTTTACTAAAAATTCTAAAAAATTACCAAAAATCTAAAATATTATAACTAAGACAGAAATGCAATTAAAAGTTTCTAAAACCTTTTTAATAATTTTATATTAAATTTTAAAATTCTTTAAAAACCCTAAAATCTTATAAAATCAAAAATAAGACTTTTTGAAAACTTTATTGGCTGTAAACCTCAAATTACTTAAATAAAACCTAAAAACATTTTCTATAAAATTTTAAAACTACTTTATCTATCTTTAAACTAATTAACTAATAACGGGTAAATAAAAAATGATAAAAAATAAATAAAGAAAGAGAAAAATCAAGACTTTATGCTAAAAAATCCTAAACTAAGTGACAAACACAGGAAAAATGAAAACAAGCAAAAAAGCTTAACCAATAAGCTTTAATAAGCTTATTTAGCTACGGCTTAATTATGAAAAACCAAAACACAAACCCTTTAAATACAATTTGAATCCAACCTTGGTCAGTAAAAGACCCAAGGGCACGCTGTTAAGACGTTTGTGTGTGAGAGGAGTGGCGCAGGTTCAAGTCCTGGCCACGTCCTTTTTGCTATTTATTTATTTTTTCTTTTTTTAAACTTTAAAAATCAAAACTGATAACACTTTAATTATAAAAACACAAAAACAAGAACAAATCAATCCAAATTAAGCCCTAGAAAATGAAAAACGTGCGCAGATTAGAATTGTGTTATGAACAGAAAGAAAACCGAAATCTTCACTTGTGAAAACTGAATCAAGAGGACTTGATTTTGAAGTTTTGTGATGTTTTTGATGGACAAAAGGGCACCCCTATACTCAGTTGAGTATAGGGAGTCAAGACTAACATAAAAATACACAAGACTAACACAAATCAAGCACAAATGACCAAACTAAGTTACTGATTAACTATGAATAGGTCTGGGGGGTATTTGCTGGTTCAGTATGCAAAAAAAAAAGGATTTCAATGGCTAAGAACTTGAACAATGGTCAACCAAATGACACACAAGCAATTCACAATCCTAGAAAGACCTTATAACTAGCAGTGATCAAGATTTAAGGCACTAGTTTCCACAAAAGCATGCACAAGAAAGACTTTCTGAATTTGAGCTATTATGCCATTTTTTTAACATGTAATTTTGATTAAAACTCCAACAAATTGCAAAACAAGTACCTATAACACCTAGCACTAACCTAAGGAGTGATTCTAAACAGGATTTAACCAAGATTTAAATCATTAAACTCAGTTTAAGCCCTAATCCAAACACCCTTTTAAGTTCTGAAAATGATGTTTTTACAAACCAAATGCTTTCAAATCAAATCCAAACTGATTTTAAATTAATCTAGCATGCATATCAACCCTAAACAATCATGAACAAACAGGACAATCAATCATTTAAACACCTTACACAAAATTCATACCAAATAACAAAATTTCTGAAAACTGAAAACTGAAACAAGGATTTTACCTTGAGGGACCTACATCCAGGTCCCTCAGTGGTTGCTTAACCACCTCCAAACAGGCCCGGGCCTGTGCTGAGCCTTGAACAACAAGAAAGCTTAAAACCTGCTAAAAAAGAAAGAAACACAAAATATCTAACTTCCTGATTTTTTTCTTCCTTAAAAATCTTTTTCAAAATCTTACAAACCAACAACTTAGAACACGTTTTAAAACCAAATGCAAGCTTAGAAATCCAGGATTACCAATCCACTTTCACTTCTCAATAATCATGGATTTCTTGAACACATCAAACTTTCTGAAAACACCAAATTTAAACCTATAACACACAAAATCTTTTTGGAACTCAGTATTAGCTTTCAACACACACACAACTTTTAATAACTTATAAAAGGAATTATATTGCTCAACAAATACCAAACTTTATATTCATTAAAAAGGAATTACAAATGCGAAAGCTAAAAACTGGAACAAGAAATATAGGGTCACATACGACCTCTATATATACTAGTGATAGAACTATCTAGAATGCTAAACCCTAGTAGCTGAAATTCCTGAAAAACCCTTGGAGAAAACTTCAAACTTGGTCAATATGGATTCATGTGAGTTTTGTACTTGGCCAGCTGTTGGAACTTCATCTTGGACGTTTGTTTGGTCTTGGGGACCAAGGAGTAGATCTCAGACGTTGGATGTGTCCCCTCCTAGGGTTTTGTGGAAAGTGACTTGAGCAGGGGTGGTCCCACAAGACACATGGGTTGAGTGGGGACATGGTTTGTAAGTGGGTTTTGGTGAGGGTGAGAGTAATTAGCAATCTGGAGTAGATGAAACAAAAACCCTATGTTTTTAGTCTAATTGGGTCTGGGGGTTTTTAGGGTTTATCTGGGATTAAGGGGTGTTTCAATCTGTTTTGGGTTAATTAAATTTTAAAAAACGTGTTTTCCACCAAAAGTAATCAGATTAATTAAATCTGATATTTAAAAAATGTGGGTGGAATGTTGACGTGGGAGAGGGAGTGAGGTGGGGAATTGTGATTGGTGGTGGTGGGTGACATGGAAGTTTGGTTGGCTAGGAGTAGTTGTAGTGTCTGGCAGTTTAAGTCCCCCAAGTTTCTTGTTTCTTTCATGTTGTAATAATCAGCCAACAACGCCCCATTATACTTGTAACAACTTTGGTCCTTTTGTCAAAAATGGCACAACTTGTTTACAAACTTTTTCCAAGGGCTTCTTTTGTACTTTCTTCATTCTTCAAGGGCTGTTTAAGCAATATCTTGATAATTTAGGGACCCCAATGCAATAAATGAGATTTGCAAGGGTATAAATTGCCAAGTCTTCAAAAATGAGGGACCAATGTTGCCAATCTTCAATTCTTCAAGGTCTTTTTTGGAAATTCCAGATTTGGGCCCGGTTCATTGTGCGGCTTTGTTTCCCGTGTTCGTTTTTGAATGATTCTTGTGATCTTTTGCCATTTCCTCAATATCCGTACCTAAAATACACAAGCAACAAACACGAGCATATATTTGGCAGTTTTAATGATATTTTATGCATTTTAAGCCCGATTTGGACGATGAGACTATGTATAAAAGCAGTCTCATCACTCCCCCATACTAAACCATTGCCGTGCCGTCACGCAATACTAGAATAAAGTATCATAGCATCTCCAAAATTCATTTTTATTCCCTTTATTGAAATGATAAACTAGCTACACTACTACTATTACTATTACTTGCGTTATAGACATAATGTATGATTTTCATCGCAAAATGGGACGTTTAGGTTCATAGAATAAGAACACGTGAATGCTTCGTTAGAAATAATTTCATCGTCCTCGATTTTCACCTTAATTCCATGCCAAGCGTGCAACGAGATCATTGTCATTATAAGTTAGTAATGCTAACACTACTCATATGCCCTAATCACGTACTTATCCTCCCATTATTCCTAAGTTGTATCTCTTATATTTTATTTTGTCTTGAATGTTTCACGAGGATACATTGTTGACTTATGCGATAATAGAGATTTAGGTCTAAAAATAGAGTCCTAACGGTGTAACTAAGACCAAATCAATAACCCCTCCTAATAGACAACGATGTTAAAAAATTAAGTTGACAAGAAGAATCGATAAACACGGTTTTATAACGGTTTTGAACATGAGACTTATTACCAAGACTTTTATATGCCCCCTAACGGAAGGGCCTTATTATCTTTGGTTTACCTCCATCTTTTATTCAACTTCGCCATGAAGCTTTTATTATGACTTCGGTCTTGCCTTGCCTTTTATTATCCGCCTCATCGGTGGTTTCATTAGCCAAAGACGTATATCCTCACGCTAAAGCGAATTTTGGATCTTTAAAGCTTCAAAGATTAAGGCTTGATTCACTTTCAATTTTGCATAGATTTAGGCCTTGTGGGGCTTCAAATTGTTTGCTTGATTTAGGTGAGCACTTGAAATCTTATTATTGGGTGAAGCTTTTGATTATTCGGGTTGCCAATACTTCAAAACCGTGACGTTGGCGATACCTTAATGTCTTCCCAATTTAATTACACGGAAGCTACTAGAAAAGACTAGAAACCCAACAATCCTTACTAAACCGCTAAGTCAATATTTATTAAGCAAAAAATATTTACAAGCGAAGGGAGAATAAGCAAACAACGAGAACACATGAGTTTTTGAAAGAATACGAGTACTCTACGTTTAGCATAGTAACTTATAATTAACTCTATCATTTCTCGTCCTTATTTAAGAGACTTAGCCTAATGTGTAGTTAAGGAATCAAAGCTAAGTGCTCAATACGCATGGTCGAGTAAAAAATTACTCTTATTCTCGCAATCGGAAAATCTACATTCGTGTCTTCAAACACTTATAAAACATGAGAAAATTTTTAAAATTTGGCCATTTTTAGCCTTATTTTGCAAAAAAACGATAAACAAAAAGATAAACTTTGGAAAGCGTGAAGGTTTGGCAAGGCAAGTATCTATTCACCCCCCATACTAAAGTTAAACATTGTCCTCAATGTTTCGAGTCTAGGGGTGCAAACACCCCCATACTAGAGACATAGTCGAATGCCTAATCTAGCATGGAAAGGGTGTAACCAATAAGTAATAGCCGTTTATGAAGTGTGCTATAAACCTAAGGTTAGAACATATAATGATATATCATTTGGATATTGAGAAATGTCTTCAAATCAAACGATCGAGTGCCCCCATAAAACGAACACGAGAGGCTCCAATCGTGAAGATTATGATCTAAAAACCACACTTCACAAACAACCACGGAACAAAGGTTGGAAGGGCACAAATCCCCTCACATTACACTAATTAGAAAGCAATAATATGTACATGGATAAGCATGGGTCTCCCCCACGAGGCACCTTGTTTTTGATAACCGAGTCAAAAGCTCGACTCGAATCCCCATAAATGTGATCGTTTAGGGATAATCATGGTATGGTTAATTTTTGGTTGGGCTTACATGATAAACAAGGCCCAAAAACAACCGGTATAAAGGACTAAGTCCTTTGATGGTGCAAAATACCGGGATCGAAGATGGCGTTCTCGTTTTCATTGGAAAAACAAATGAACGCTACTTCATTATGAGTCAACAAAAACTCAAAGAGTTTCAAGAAAATAGATGAGAAGAAATAGAAGGGTGGGACAATGGGTAAGTCATGAAAACATTGAGATACTCGAGGTAGACTCACACCAATCAAATGAAAAGATTTTCCATTTATTGCATCGGTGGAAGACCGAGATTTCCCTTTATAAGCAATTCCAGGATCAAATATCTCGTCCTCAGTGGAGAAAGGGGAGGGAACATAAGGGGATTCCCTCACACTAAGTCCACACAACGCATCGTCAAAAGGAGAAGACGAGCTTGTAGCACTCAAAATACGTGGTGATGACGGAGTTAGAGTTGTAGAAAAATCTTTTAAATTCAATTCAAAATCTTTTCCTTTTTCATCTTTTAAACTCTCCTTGTGAAAACCCGATTTGATTATGTCAAAAATATTTGGTGTATCTAAAGAAATGTTAGTCACACTAAAAATTCTCACATTTAAAAAGCATTTTGGTTAAGGTGGTGGCAAGTTTTCAAAACGTTTGTCAACAAAGAAAACTCCCCCATCGGGATCAACGTATTCATCATCCGAAGAATCACTAGAGATTGGGATCGTAGGCTTAACACTCTTACCCTCCACCGGCGGAGGGGACGAAACTTCATTTTTCTCAACAACTCCTAAAACTTTATTTGAAATTTTTTTGCAAATGTTTTTGATGGGATTGACATTGTACAAAGACGTGATAGAATACACATGAGAAAGAGTGGAGTTTTGGGTTGCATTAATGACGAGTTCTTGCTCATGGAAACGAAGAGTGATTTTCCTTGCATGCACATCGATGAGTGCTCTCGAGGTATCCAAAAATGATCGACCTAAAATTAGCGGAACTTTAGGATCGATGGGAATGTCAACAACAATAAAGTCTACGGGATAGTAGAACTTTCCAACTTTCACAAAGACGTCCTCGGTAACTCCACAAGCTAGAATTGTAGAATGATCGGCCATCAAATTAATACTAGCACCAAGATCGGCCAAGGCGTAGCATTCTTCCATGTATTGTATAGCACATGGGATTAAAAACTTGCCAGGATCACCGACTTTTTGAGGTATGCGGCTAAGAAAAACCGATGAACAACTAGACGATTTTTGCAATTTCTCTTTGTTATTCAACATACTTTTGAAGTTCGCGGCAAATCGAGGCATCATGACTAAGGCGTCGGCAAAACTTATATTAAAATGCAAGTCACGAAACATTTTCATAAAAAGTTCAAATTGATAATTATTTCGTTCTTGTGCCTTTTCCTTGTCTCGTCTTGAAGGGTAGGGTAAAGGTGGTGTGGGTTGGGGCATAGGCATAGGCATAGGCCTTGGAATCTCGGGTTCCATGATTGGTATTGGTTCAACCGTAGGTGTGGTTTGAGCGGTACTTCGTGGGCTTGTAATTTGCTCCTTTTCAACCACCACCTCGGGTTCTTTCTCTTTTTCCTTCTCCATAGAAGTACTTGGACGAGAAATGGGTTCTTTGAAAGTTTTACCACTACGAGTAGTAATAACCTTCAATTCTCCTTTCGGGTTCACGATGGTATCACTAGGAAGACCACCCGAAGAAGAGGGCTTATACATGATAGCTTCAAACATTTTAGCCATTCAGTCTTCAAACTTAGATTGCCTAGCATCTAATTTTAACAACTCTTGTTTAATCTCATGTTGACCTTGCTCCATTTTTTGTTGACTTTGTTGGATACGTGTGACATTTCCTTCCATTTTATTAGCATGAGTTTTAAGTTCATTAGCAAGTTCGTTTTTAAGCTCGTTTTTCAACTTGGATCTTAAGCTAACCATTTCACGTTGCATATTATCAAACTTAGCATCGTTAGCCTTAGCATAATTCAAAAATTCTCCTTGAAGATTTTTGGTGTGATCATTTTGAAAACCTTGAGTAGACGTTTGAAAATCACGGTTCTGGTTTGGTTTGAAATTTGCCCATTTCCACTTTGATAATTACCCTTGTTGTAATTCCTTTGATTTCCTTGATAATTACCACCTTGGTTGTTGTTTCGATAATTATTAGCATTTTGATTTGGTGGAGCTTGATTTTGGCGGGAACCTTGACCGATTTGGTTATAAGTTCCCGTGGCTACATAAGCACTCGAAGTGTTACCATCCGCGGTAATGCACTCGGAAAGATCATGAGCTCCCCCACACGACAAACAACTCTTAGGAACCGCTTTAACCGAAGCGGAATTCGAAGCTTCTTGAGCTTTCCAATGGGACATAAGGCTAGAAAATCTATCAAAAAACCGATTTTATTCATTTGCCTCATCATGTAAAGCATTAATGCTACGAGACAATGACGAGCCCAATTTGGCAACACTCGGTGTGTTACGAGGGCTATAAACCTTAGACCTATTTTCAAGTATGACCAAAGCTTCTTCAACCGTTTTACACAAAAAATTACCACCCGCGGCGGCATTTAAATAATCTCTTTCATGATCGTTAAGTCCATTGTAAAACGTGTCGATTTGATGTAAGTCGGAAAAACCGTGATGAGGACATTCATGTAACTTCTCCTTAAACCTATTCCAAGCCGTTGAAAAACTTTCATTTGATTCTTGTGAAAATTTAGAAATCTCATTTTTCAAATGCGTAGTCTTAGAGGGCGGAAAAAATTGGTTCACAAATTTCGAAACGAGATCCTTCCACGTCAATATAGAATTGGGTGGCTCTTTCTCTAACCAAATTTTTGCGGGCCCCGCTAAGGAATACGGAAAAAGCATCATCTTAATCGAGTCATTCGAGACATCCTTAAATTTGCAAGTGGCGGTAAGACGATTGAATTGGCGGATATGGTTGTGGGGATTGTCTTTCTCATCACCACGGAATTTGTTGTTTTGGATCATCGACAACAAACCCGTTTTCACCTCAAAATTCTCCGCAGGGATTGCGGGAATCACAATAGCTTCTCCATAACCCTCGGTGGGTGCTTGAAGTAACTCCATCATAGTTCGATTCGCCATGGTTGGTGCTTCTCGTACAATGGGTTCGTCAATAGGAGACTCCTCACTAGAATGAGTTGGAGTGGGAGTTTTGTTCTTTCGCCAACGTGCACGTTTTGCTTGATTACGAGTTAGCATAAACGTCACGTACAACGAGGAGACGAGCAAAGAAGATTCTTTTTGGTGTTTTGTATTTTTCAATTTTTTTGTGGTTTTTGATGGTATTAACTTTTTTGGAAATTGGTGAATGTATTCAGTAGACAAAAATCTACAAATCTCCTTAATCAAATCTCTTGATTAAAGAAGCCTCAAGGAATGAAAACGATCACGTGAAGTGAACGCCTTCGATGACTTTAGAACGATGGTGGAACACCAAATCGTTCAAGAGGGTTTAATCAATAGAAACCAAGAAAATATATATGATATGTAATAATACTTTGGGCGGCAAATCCCTCGATTCACTCTCAAAATCAAATACGCACAAGCAAGCGAAGGAAACGAGGCGGCGCGAAGCACTTAAGAGCCTTTTTCCTTTAGGTCGTGAAATACAACCGCCTTATACCCACCTTATAGTTTGTATTTTCAAAATCGAGCTTCGAGAAAGTATTTATCTATTTTTGCCTTTTTTTGGTTTGAGATTCGAATAGAATGATTGGGTAATGACCTCCCAAGTCAAGGTTGTGATTTCTCACTTATTTGGAGTACTTGTGAATTTATTGTTCTACGTATACAATATATTAATAGTATTCACACAAAAACCAAAAAACGATAATACGTATTAGTAGAGTGCTACTAATACAAATACTAATTATGGTTAGTATAAAAACAACAATTGTTCAATCAAAACACAACACGCCTGCCCGGCAGCGGCGCCAAAAATTGGTGTAGTGTTTTTACTACTCTTTAGGAAAAGAGCAATAAATAGGGTAAGTATTAACGAGCGGTTTAGGAAAACCACAAGTTATGACCCAAAATAAGAGTGAGTTCGTTCTCGAGGAGGCTAGTGTGTTGTGTGATGAATTGATTAATGATGATTTTATATTGAGAAGAAAAGAAAAGAGAAATGAGAAAGAAAAGACGGTTACGAAGACGGATCGAGCTAAGACGAAAACGCGTTCACGTAAAACCGTAAAAAACTACAAAATTAAAATTTTAAACCTAAAAATTAATAAAAATTACTAAAAATCCACAATTATATCCTAAGAGTTTACAAAAAATCCAAACTTGCTACAACCTTTTAATTAATTAGATAATGACTTTTTAATGCTAATTAAAGCCCTAAAAATCACAATTAATTATTAAAAAGTCCCAAACAAGATTTTAAAGTTTATAAACCTCAAAAATAACCTAATTAAGCTAAAAAGTATTTTTAAAAATTTTAAAACCAAATAAAACTATTTTTTAACACTTAAAAACTACTAAAATCAATTAAAACTTAAATTAATTCTAGAAAATAATTGAAAAGTCCTAAAAATATTTGGAAAATTACAAAATTCCTAACTAAGTGTCTACAATCTAGGAAAAATGAAAAAACTTAGAAAATCAAACTTTCAATTTTTAATAATAAAATAATAATAAAATATTCAAAAAAAAATTAAAGTTTACTAAAAAATTCTAAAAAATTACCAAAAATCTAAAATATTATAACTAAGACAGAAATGCAATTAAAAGTTTCTAAAACCTTTTTAATAATTTTATATTAAATTTTAAAGTTGTTTAAAAACCCTAAAAATCTTATAAAATAAAAAATAAGACTTTTTGAAAACTTTATTGGCTGTAAACCTCAAATTACTTAAATAAAACCTAAAAACATTTTTTATAAAGTTTTAAAACTACTTTATCTATTTTTAAACTAATTAACTAATAACGGGTAAATAAAAAATGATAAAAAATAAATAAAGAAAGAGAAAAATCAAGACTTTATGCTAAAAAATCCTAAACTAAGTGACAAACACAAGAAAAATGAAAACAAGTAAAAAAGCTTAAGCAATAAGCTTTAATAAGCTTATTTAGCTACGGCTTAATTATGAAAAGCCAAAACACAAACCCTTTAAATACAATTTGAATCCAACCTTGGTCAGTAAAAGACCCAAGGGCACGCTGTTAAGACGTTTGTGTGTGAGAGGAGTGGCGCAGGTTCGAGTCCTGGCCACGTCCTTTTTGCTATTTATTTTTTTTTTCTTTTTTTAAACTTTAAAAACTCAAAACTGATAACACTTTAATTATAAAAACACAAAAACAAGAACAAATCAATCCAAATTAAGCCCTAGAAAATGAAAAACGTGCCCAGATTAGAATTGTGTTATGAACACAAAGAAAACTGAAATCTTCACTTGTGAAAACTGAATCAAGAGGACTTGATTTTGAAGTTTTGTGATGTTTTTGATGGACAAAAGGGCACCCCTATACTCAGGTGAGTATAGGGGGTCAAGACTAACACAAAAATACACAAGACTAACACAAATCAAGCACAAATGACCAAACTAAGTTACTGATTAACTATGAGTAGGTCTGGGGGGTATTTGCTGGTTCAGTATGCAAAAAAAAAATGGATTTCAATGGCTAAGAACTTGAACAATGGTCAACCAAATGACACACAAGCAATTCACAATCCTAGAAAGACCTTATAACTAGTAGTGATCAAGATTTAAGGCACTAGTTTCCACAAAAGCATGCACAAGAAAGACTTTCTGAATTTGAGCTATTATGCCATTTTTTTAACATGCATTGATTAAAACTCCAACAAATTGCAAAACAAGTACCTATAACACCTAACACTAACCTAAGGAGTGATTCTAAACAGGATTTAACCAAGATTTAAATGATTAAACTCAATTTAAGCCCTAATCCAAACACCCTTTTAAGTTCTGAAAATGATATTTTACAAACCAAATGCTTTCAAATCAAATCCAAACTGATTTTAAATTAATCTAGCATGCATATCAACCCTAAACAATCATGAACAAACAGGACAATCAATCATTTAAACACCTTACACAAAATTCATACCAAATCACAAAATTTCTGAAAACTGAAAATTGAAACAAGGATTTTACCTTGAGGGACCTACATCCAGGTCCCTCAGTGGTTGCTTAACCACCTCCAAACAGGTCCGGGCCTGTGCTGAGCCTTGAACAACAAGCAAGCTTAAAACCTGCTAAAAAAGAAAGAAACACAAAATATCCAACTTCCTGATTTTTTTCTTCCTTAAAAATCTTTTTCAAAATCTTACAAACCAACAACTTAGAACACGTTTTAAAACCAAATGCAAGCTCAGAAATCCAGGATTACCAATCCACTTTCACTTCTCAATAATCATGGATTTCTTGAACACATCAAACTTTCTGAAAACACCAAATTTAAACCTATAACACACAAAATCTTTTTGGAACTCAGTATTAGCTTTCAACACACACACAACTTTTAATAACTTATAAAAGGAATTATATTGCTCAACAAATACCAAACTTTATATTCATTAAAAAGGAATTACAAATGCGAAAGCTAAAAATTGGAACAAGAAATATAGGGTCACATACGACCTCTATATATACTAGTGATAGAACTATCTAGAATGCTAAACCCTAGTAGCTGAAATTCCTGAAAAACCCTTGGAGAAAAATTCAAACTTGGTCAATATGGATTCATGTGAGTTTTGTACTTGGCCAGCTGTTGGAACTTCATCTTGGATGTTTGTTTGGTCTTGGGGACCAAGGAGTTGATCTCAGACGTTGGATGTGTCCCCTCCTAGGGTTTTGTGGAAAGTGACTTGAGCAGGGGTGGTCCCACAAGACACATGGGTTGAGTGGGGACATGGTTTGTAAGTGGGTTTTGGTGAGGGTGAGAGTAATTAGCAATCTGGAGTAGATGAAACAAAAACCCTTTGTTTTTAGTCTAATTGGGTCTGGGGGTTTTTAGGGTTTATCTGGGATTAAGGGGTGTTTCAATCTGTTTTGGGTTAATTAATTTTTAAAAAACGTGTTTGCCACCAAAAGTAATCAGATTAATTAAATCTGATATTTAAAAAATGTGGGTGGAATGTTGACGTGGGAGAGGGAGTGAGGTGGGGAATTGTGATTGGTGGTGGTGGGTGACATGGCAGTTTGGTTGGCTAGGAGTAGTTGTAGTGTCTGGCAGTTTAAGTCCCCCAAGTTTCTTGTTTCTTTCATGTTGTAATAATCAGCCAACAACGCCCCATTATACTTGTAACAACTTTGGTCCTTTTGTCAAAAATGGCACAACTTGTTTACAAACTTTTTCCAAGGGCTTCTTTTGTACTTTCTTCATTCTTCAAGGGCTGTTTAAGCAATATCTTAATAATTTAGGGACCCCAATGCAATAAATGAGATTTGAAAGGGTATAAATTGCCAAGTCTTCAAAAATGAGGGACCAATGTTGCCAATCTTCAATTCTTCAAGGTCTTTTTTGGAAATTCCAGATTTGGGCCAGGTTCATTGTGCGGCTTCGTTTCCCGTGTTCGTTTTTGAATGATTCTTGTGATCTTTTGCCATTTCCTCAATATCCGTACCTAAAATACACAAGCAACAAACACGAGTATATATTTGGTAGTTTTAATGATATTTTATGCATTTTAAGCCCGATTTGGACGATGAGACTATGTATAAAAGCAGTCTCATCAGGAATCCTGGATTCCACTGCCTTCAGCCATTCCGTTGCTTTCAGAAAGTGACATAGCAGGGGATGAGGTTGGGTGTTCTTTTCCTAGAGAAGGATCATTTTCTTCACCAGCAGCTTCAATAGGAAATAGTGAGGGTATATTCATGTACCTCAGTGGTGACTTCTCTGCACCAGTTGGTTCTTGTGTACCTGAAATGTTAGTATTCTACAATGCAACAGGTACATAATTCATAGATTTTGAAAGAACTTCTATATCAAAGAACCAATCAGGACCTGTTTGAACATCTTCAGGCTTGTCTTCAAGAAAATCTACATGAAGATTTTCTATGATTTTGCTTGTCTTCTTGTTGAAGACCCTATATCCCTTGTTGTTCAATGAATAACCCACTAAATATCCATCATCTCCCTTTTCACTGAACTTGCCCAGATTGTCAATAGTGTTCAAAATGATCACATGACATCCAAAGGGTCTAAAGAAGCCAATTAAAGGAGGTCTTCCATTAAATAGTTGATAAAGAGTCTTGTTGTGTGCCTTAACCACCAAGGCCCTGTTTTGTACATAACAAGCAGTGGATACAGCCTCAGCCCAAAAGATAACTGGAAGTTTGGAATCAGACAACAGGGTTCTTGCAGCTTCAATGAGTGTCCTATTCCTTCTTTCTGCAACTCCATTCTGTTGAGCTGTTCTTGCAATGCTGAATTCCCTCTTGATTCCTTTGTTAATGCAGAAAGAATCCAGTTTCTAATTTCTGAACTCACCACCATTATCCGATATCATGGTCACTACCTTCATGCTTTTTGATAGTTCAATTCTATTGATGAACCCAATGAGTACATCAGCAGTGTCACTCTTCTCAAATAGAAAGAATGTCCATGTGAACCTTGAAAAATCATCAGTAATCACTAGGCAATACCATTTCTTCTTTATGCTTGCCATAGAAGTAGGACCAAAAAGATCCATATGCAGTAGTTCCAATGGCTTGGTGGTGGACATACTTGTTTTTTATTTGCAAGATGCTCTGTGTTGCTTCCCTTTCAGACAGGCAGCACAAGTATGATCATTGACAAAAGACTTGGAAGGAATACCATGAACCAGATTATATTTCACCAGTTTTTTCATGTTCTTGAAATTAAGATGACCAAGTCTTCTATGCCATTTATTACACTCATCAACTGAGGCTTTGGCAATGAAACAGGTTTCATTATCTTGAAGAGAGATGTCTTTGAGATCAATTGTGTACATGTTCTGTTGTCTTGGTGTTCTGAGTACAATAGGAGTGTCTGGTGGTAAGACAAACTCCTTTCCTAACACTAGACATTCAGTGTCAGTGAACAAGACAAAATTCTTGTTATCAGTCATCTTTGACACACTAAAGAGATTGTACTTGAGTTCTTTCACCAAGTTGACATTATCAAAGGTCATTCCATTGGTGACAATAGTTCCTTTTCCTGTTATTGTTCCATGCCTGTCTCCAAAAGAAACACCATCATTGTCATGCAGGGGCACAAAGTTAGACAGATAAGATTTTTGTCTAGTCATGCTTCTTGAGCATCCACTATCCCAATATGCTATATCATCCCTTGTCTTCTTTGTCACCTGCAAAAAGAAAACAAATTAGTTTTTCTTGGGGACCCAAGCCATTACAGACTTAGATCTACCTCGTGTATCAATGTAGGATAGCTTATCAAAAACAAGAGATACACCATTAGACTGAGTACCCCTTTTGGGTACCCAAACCCAACGAGCTGAGGCTTTCATAGCTTTTCCCCATCTACCCATGTTCCTAGAAGGCAAAACTTTGTTAGCAGGGGATACCCCAGGTTTAGCAGGGGTATCCATATGCTTAGCAGAGGGAACCCATCTTTTGTTTTGGCCACTATTCATGTGTTGGTAAGGTCTAGGGCCAGATCTATATGCATTATAAGGTGTTGGGTTGGTCACAGAAGTGCTGGGCTTGGTGTGAACATCATTCTCCTTTCTAAGTGCAGGAACAACATATTTGTCAGTCACCCTTTTTCTCAAGGCAGGGGCAACATAATTGGTAGGGGA
Organism: Glebionis coronaria; assembly: GCA_025667525.1. Taxonomy (NCBI): domain Eukaryota; kingdom Viridiplantae; phylum Streptophyta; class Magnoliopsida; order Asterales; family Asteraceae; genus Glebionis; species Glebionis coronaria. Next base: position 224,832,852 of record CM046874.1, read on the forward strand.
AAAGGATTTTGCCCCTGCATTTAGAAGAATGGCTTTAGGTTGCATATCCTTTAAAGGATTTGCAGCCACCACTTCCATTGGTGCCTTACACTCTTGATAAGTGTGATAAAAAATGCCACATGTGAAGCAGGGCTTTGTATTTATCACAAAGTCTTTTACTAATTGATGAGACTTTTGGTCATTCCAATTTCTTTGATTACCTCTGACAGGCCTGTACATACCAGCATATTTAATGGTGGACTTAGAGGACTGTGATCTTGTTTTAGATTTGGGTGAACTACTCTTAGAACTAGAATCACTACCAAAAAGTCCTCCTCTTGAAAATAGAACAAGGTTATCAATTTTCCATTGTTTTAAAGCAATCTGTTCCTTTTCAAAGTCCCTAATAACACTAGTTTTCACTAGTGGCTCTTCAGTATCAAGACTATTAGGTATGTAAGCACTCCAGTCAAACTCAATATCATCATGTTTTTGAAAACAAGGGAGACCAGTCCAAGACAGATCTTTTCTAGGAAAAGGTGCATGAATGTTGGCAAGGGGTGGTGGTATGGTAGCATGCTCATTTTTAATCCCAACCCCTGTTTTGTCCCTAGGAGATTGACCAATTTCAACTTTTTTAGTTAAATCTTTTGAAGCTTTTCCAAAATTTTCAATAGTTTCATCATCAATCTTTTTGTTAGATTTAAAAATTTAAAGTTCAGCAGTCAACTCCTTAATGGAGTTATTATTCTCCTTAGAATCTCTTTCTAGAATCACAATGTGATCCCTATAATCACTTTCTCTTTGTTTAAACTCTCTTATGGTGGACTCTAACTGTTTTAAAGCAAGTCTATAATTATCAAGGTCATTGTCACAATTGATATAGTCAGCTTTTACCTTTCTGATTTGATCATTCAATGACTCAGTATTTTTCCTACAAGCTTTAGTACAATATGAATCATCATATACCTCATTGTCAGAGCTGGAACTTGACATGGCCATAAGTGCAAAATCTAGGCATGTTGGGTCAAAAGTTGATGAGTCAAAACACCATGGAAACAAGAAGGACCAAATATGGCTTTAGGATAAACTTCAAGCCGGTGGACAAAATACAAGAGAGTTCCCCTGCTAGTGAAACATCCCACTGCTTGAAGATTCCCCTGCTGGAGTTCCTACTGCTGGAGTTCCCCTGTCATATATGATAAGAAGGAAAGATTTGGTCAAATATAGGATAGGAATGAATATTTCTATTTTGATTTAGTCATTATTATCTTATTTAGTTTCCATGTATCCCTGGGTTCCTTAAGTTATAAAAGGAACACCAGACCGTAGGTTTTATTTATTAATTCATACTACTCAAATGTAACCTACAGAGTCTTTAATCTCTAGGCATGGGATTCAATGTATACATGCCTAGAGTGGTTTGTGTTAATCATCAATAATACAAACCCTTTTGGAGTTATTCATCTTTGTCAAACATCTTGTTCATGATTATCATTCTATTCCGCTATGTTAATTCATAAGAATGTTAATCAACCTAGATAAATGGTGTAAACCATTGAGTCTAACGATCCAATGGATTCAACAAGTGGTATCAGAGCGGGTGGCTCTAGATATCTAGGAGATGCAAGATGTTTTTGTTGCTGTGAAGAATGTTTAGGGTTTATTGAGAGGGTTGATTCCTCAAAGCCCTAAATATATTGGTGAATAAATGATGCTGCGATTTAATAATTATAATTAAGGTTTTGTAAACCTTAATCATGACTCATGCATTGAGAATTAAAGATTGGATTCATGTACTGTCTTTTCACGAGAGGCTAAAGATCTTCAATATTACTATCATGTGAAAAGAAAAGGTACTATTTGTATGAATCATATACCACCATTCACTTTGCTTTACATTCGCTGGACATCAAAAAGAAAATACACGGTGTCAAGTGATATATTGAATTGTATTTTATTGGTTTGGATGGATATTGGTGTGACGTGTGATGGTTGTGATCCAAAGTCAAAGGTTTGACGTTTGATAAAGATTATGGTCCCATGTTATAATTTTTATCACGTGATAGGGATTCAAAAGAAATGGTCCAAATTGAATTATTACTGTGAGCATATTGCTATTATTCCAAGTGGCGGTTTGAATAAACGAGTACTTCTCGTCTTTTCCTTACTGTTGCTAGATTTACGTGGTACAATACAAACAATAAAGGTAGTATTGATTACTATTGGGGTCCCACAGGTGTAAGGCTGAATATTCCGTGTTCACATGGATGAGGTCTAATGTGGCGGCTGAGGTTTTTATATTCTAATTGCTTTGTGTTATTAGTTTGGTCCACAGCAGGTTCACGTGATAAATAAAGATGGGACATGGTGTTTATTGAAGGCAGATGTGTATATCAAGGTGCAGGTACAGTAAACAGTAAGGTAGCTTTGACTTGCCCCTGTTTTTGTTATTTACACAAACAGTGGCATTAAAAGTCCCCCTGCTTTTGAAAAAGTTCCCCCTTCAATAGATCCCCTGCCTTCAATAGATCCCCCTGCTTTCATTAATGGATTTCCACTGTTTTTGAAAGTTCCCCTGCTGTCAGATATGAGTTTTGGGACAGCAGTATTTTGGAGTTTGGCATATTCACAGCAACTGGTTTAAAGGTATAAAGGCTCGTTTTAATTTTATTGATTACGAAGAAAAGTATTTATCATTTATTTGAGGACGAAGTAGATTTTCGCGGGTATGTGTTTTATGCTTAAACACCTAGTGACAAAGTGATACAAGATCTAGGAATGTGTGATTTTTCTTATGGTACTCTATGCACATATTTTCTATCACTTGAAGGAGTTACATTATCGTGCTTAGTGTCTCGTTTCAAAGGTAAAAGAGGATTTTTGTATATATAGGCACTTTGTCACGTGGTTAGTACAAGTTATAGAATGCAAGTTCGGATTATTCTTCTTCATCATCAAGTAAGTTATAATTCATATTCTTCATATGTAATCATTACATAAAGCCTACAGAATTGAAGATTCATCCATGACTAGCACACTTTAAGGGGAAGCTCATGTGATAAAGTGTTAGTCATTCACATATGACATCAAGGTGAAGATTTTTTCTACTACTCATTGGTATTGCTACAACTAGTGTGAGTATCTACTGCTCAAAATCTTTTTTTATTAGGAACACTATCCCCTATGTGCTTCATGGAGGGTATTTTGAAAAATAGAATACTTGAGTTTGATGTATGATATTGGTTAGTAGTAGTTGAAAATCAAGGTTGTTCACATAGAAGACCCCTATTTGATCATGTCAAAAAGGGGAAGTTGTCTACAAAGAATGTTCAGCCTGTTGATCTTTGGTGTTGTATGTTTAAGGGGAAGTGTTTTGACATCATCAACTAGGGGAAGATTATTGGGTCAAAAGTTGATGAGTCAAAACACCATGGAAACAAGAAGGACCAAATATGGCTTTAGGATAAACTTCAAGCTGGTGGACAAAATACAAGAGAGTTCCCTTGCTAGTGAGACATCCCACTGCTTGAAGATTCCCCTACTGGAGTTCCCACTTTTGGAGTTCCTCCTGCCATATATGATAAGAAGGAAAGATTTGGTCAAATATATGATAGGAATGAATATTTCTGTTTTGATTTAGTCATTATTATCTTATTTAGTTTCCATGTATCCCTGGGTTCATTAAGTTATAAAAGGAACACCAGACCGTAGGTTTTATTTATTAATTCATACTACTCAAATGTAACCTATAGAGTCTTTAATCTCTAGGCATGGGATTCAATGTATACATGCCTAGAGTGGTTTGTGTTAATCATCAATAATACAAACCCTTTGGGAGTTATTCATCTTTGTCAAACATCTTGTTCATGATTATCATTCTATTCTGCTATGTTAATTCATAAGAATGTTAATCAACCTAGATAAATTGTGTAAACCATTGAGTATAACGATCCAATGGATTCAACACGATTGATCGCCATTTGTATTAGATCATATTCGGCGATGTTCAGGCTCCTGAATACCTTCATTATGGCCTTCTACCAGGAAAATCTATACAAATTATTTCTGCTTTACAAGCACGTGCTTTATTATCCCATGGCTACGAAGACTTTCTAGCTACCATTCATGACGCGATTTTTCTAAAGTTATTAAACCCACAACGAGCCGATTGTTTTAGAATTCCCAGATGCATTTCTAGAAGAACTACCAAGTATACCGACTATTCGCGAAGTGAAGTTTGACATTGAGCTCAAGGAGTTGGAGGAACAACCACAAGAGTTCCTGGAACAAGGTTTTATCCGCCGAGTTTACCACCCTAGGGTGAGCCAGTTCAGGTTATCACAGAAGAAGGACGGTAAGCATGAGGTTATGCATCGATTACCATAAATTTAACAACATCACCATTCATAATTTTTACCCTCTTCCAAGTATTAATAATCTATCTGACCAACTACCACACTCTAAACACTTTCCAAGATCTATTTACGACCAGGATACCATCAGTTACGAGTGAAAGAGCAGGGCATTTCCATGACTGCTCTTCGTACACGTTATGGTCAATATGAATTCATGTTTGCGCCTTTTGGTCTCACGAATGCCCAACAATAATTATGAACTTGAGAAATAGAGTTTTCATGAATTCTGGACAAGTTCTTTATTTTGTTCATTGTTAACATTATGATCTTCTCTAAGTCTAGATAAGAGCACGAAGAACATCTTCGCATTATGTTACAAATTCTACGACAGAAGAAATTTCACACTAAAATTTTTCCAGTACAATTTTTGGCTGATTATAGTGACACTCTGAATCGCATTGTTTCTCACGGTTAGTTTTATCATGACTAAGCTTACGCGTAAAGGAGAGTATCCTACACTAAAATTATGTGTTCCAGAGGATCCTACGCTAAGAGAGGTCTGATTCACCGAGACTAATTGTTTTTCCAATTTCTATGTATCCAGTTTCTACAAGATGCATCACTATCTCAAACCACATTCTGGTATGATGGTGCGAAACAAGATGTAGTTACGTTCATATCTAAATGATTTACATGCCAGCAGGGTAAGATAGAAAGGCAACATGCTAATAGTTATTCCAACCATTTGAAATTTCTGAACAGAAATGGGACAAGATCTCCATGGATTTTGTTACCAGACTACCGCAGGCTCAAAAGAAGCATTATGCTATCTGGGTCGTTGTTCGACCATTTAACCTAGCCTACACGTTTTCTTTCATCCGAAAGGATTACGTAGTTAGTAGATCTGAGGGAAGTTCAGCAAGAGATCGTACGATTTCACGGTATTTCGTCAACAATCATATCAGCTATAAATTTACGTTTACGTTCACTTCTACGTTCACGTCTACGTTCACGTTGACACTCACAATTACGTCTCACGTTCGCGTTCACGACCTTGTACGCTTTCACGTCCTTTTTCCATTTCATGGTTTGGTTTTCGCACTCACGTTCATGATATTGTTCACGTTCATGATCGTTTTCTATCTTAAGATTTACGTTTCACATTTCATTCTGGAAAGATTTGTAGAAACCTTGGGAGACCTGACTCAAGTTTAACACAACTTTCCATCCTCAGATAGACGTTTCACGTCACATTTCACGTCTCATCTCGTATCGTTTGGTGTTACCTCCTCGGTTCTCGTACGTACATGATATGTTTCACATATCGTGTTCACCCTATGTTTCTCATATCACGTTCACGATATGTTGCACGTATCACGTTCACCATATGTTTCACATATTACATTCACCATATCTCCACGTATCACGTTCATAATTGTTCGCGTGTCACGTTCACAAATTATTCACAGGTACGTTTCAATATGTCTCACGAATCATTACTCATAGCTTGCTAATACCACTATTTTCAGGTTATTTCCTATCGTATCGTTTCATGTATCTTTACATGTTATGTCTTATCCACTCGATCAGATTCATGAGGATCTATCTTACGTTTATGAACTAGAAACTTCTTCGTATCGTTAAGACGGAGTCATGAAGACCAAAATTATTCAGTTCGTCAAGATCCTTTGGAGGAACCACCCATAATCCGGTTATGTTCTTTTCAGCCACGTTACGTTCCATGTTCTCTTCAGTCATGTCACATTCAGGTTCTTTTCAGCTTATCGTATCTCTAATTCAAGGAAGAATTATTCTTTTTAGAGGGGAAGAGTTGTAAAACCCGCATAAAATACATAAAGACATTAAATACACGAAAACAAGGATTAATTAAAACTTATAATTAAATTAGTACACGACACGTATCATGAATATATAATGTATACGTACAATTATTAAGTATATTATTTATTTATTATTTATAAGTATTTACGTACAATAAATAAAACATGACAAGAATAAACACGAACATAAAACACCAACACACATCACGAATAATAATAGATGATAATTAATAAAACACGAAAATGTAAAAGTATATAAGGGGTGTTATGGCTGGTTTATAAAAGAAAGAACAAAGGCCCAAGGCCCGGCCAAAGGCCCGACCTATGACAAAGATTAGTTCATAGGAAACAAAAAAAAAATAAGAAACCCTAGTATGGTACTAAGTAGCCGTCGGCCATGAAAGAAGAACAAAGAGGAAAATAACTTTCGATCATCGATTTATTATAGGTGTGTGTTCGTGATTTCATCCTTGAATCTTAAATCATTCGGTAAACCTTCATCGTTTAATTCTTTTTTTTCGAATCTTATATTAAACTTTCGAATTAATTATAAACATAGGCTATGATTAATTAATACATGGAATGAAATGGGTTTCGGTTGGTTTGTTATTCAGATTAGGGACAGATTTTGTGATAGAAATTCTATCGCATATTTCCATAGATAGATTGGCGACAAACATGTGTTAGGGTTAGCGAAAGAACAGCGACATAAAATTCTGTCGCTAAACATTCTGTGGTGATGTTTGTTTTTATAACATCCAGTTGTTTTGGCTAATGTAATATCCATGTTCATAAATAAAGAGGTGATTTTACTAAAAAAAATTTGCATTTTCACTATACTATATTACTGACTTATGGATCTCACTATCACAATTGCCACATCAAAATATGCCTATATGTTGTAAACACTATGTATATATCAAGTCTGAGTTATAAAATTAATCACATGTATAAACAATGAATAAGAACAACTCAAATACTCTATATTCCCATAGAAACCTTAGAAATCCCTTATAAACTAATATTTCAATCAGTATAACCACAAATGACTATGTACCATTATTAAACACTTAACAATAATTCTAATCCACCATATAAAGAAAAGGTAAATAATCATAAAACACTAATATTCACTAATCACAAGCTAATTACAAGAAAATGACCTAAAACCAAGATTAGCCTATAAAATCTAACCTATAATGAATTAAACTCTAATATTTTGCAACAAAACATAAAACACAACTAAATATCATAATATAATCATGCATTTATCTTGAACTAAGTTACAAATTATTAAAGCATAAAGTACAAGTTTTTAAAGCATAGAACCTTAATCTTACTTAAATAACCCTAGAATATGATCAACCCATATAAACTCTCAAACTAAGGATGTAGAACCCATAGAAGTCATAAACACAATATATAAGACTTAGAATAAGTGTACATTAAGATATAAATCCTAATTACCGAAAATAGAAAGTCATTAGCCTTAATGACCTAAAAACCCTTATATTAAGAATTTACATGGAATCATCACCTATTTCTTTAAGGACAAGTATACAAATACTCATAGGATTTCATTGAGATTATAATAATATATTAAGACAATGTACAAGTACCCTACTGCACAAGGTACAAGATTTCATTGCATGACTTTTAAATTCGGTCAAAATAGGTATTTTCACTCTTTAGACATGTTTAACTAAACTAAACCCTTAAACCAAGTGTAGAAACTCTTTGGACACTTAGGACACAATTTCTAGAACCTAAATTAAGTTTAAATCAGTAGCTAAGAGGAGGATAATCACATTTACTAAAATTAAACCCTAGATCATTAGAGAACCCTAATCTACAAAAGTATACTTCCCAATTTCACATCAAACCTTTGTAAAACTTCAAACCAAGGACCCAAATCTATTATATAGAATGTCTAAACCCTAATTAAGCCTTAATCATTCAATAATCACTTTCCTAAGTCCCTAATCACCAAAAACACAAATCATAAGTTACAAGCCCTAGAAATTGAATCCGGTTTTGTATTTTGCCTCCCAAACTCATTTTCAAACCTTTTCCCTCCATTACAAATTCAAAAACCTGATACTTATGACTTGTTAGATACTTTAGGAGTGTGACAAGTAGTTGCATCACCTCCTAGCTCTCTACACATCACCATTATCATCCATATGTAGTCGTGATCCATTTTGAGCCACAAGGAAGGATTAGATCAAACCTAGAGTCTAAGAACTTGTGAAGACCTTCACTAGCCTCCCTGAGTCATTACTCTATCTATCTTACACTTTCTAAGCCTTAAATTGGAGCCTAAGTTGCCAAACTAGTATAAATAGGGACGAATGGCCATAGGAAGAACTTGCACCCCGTTTCCTTTGTATCTCCTACCCATTCTCCATTTCCACTTCTATATACGTCTTAGGACATCCCACAAGACGCAAAAACAGGTCAAGAAGGTTGCCATTGAAGCTCTTGAAGCTTTTGTAGCAAGTTGTGTTCATAAGAAGCCATAAGGAGCCATTTTGGAGCTACCCAGGTAAATCTATGTTAACCAAGGATTTGATCTTGTAATAATGTTTATTTAGTCTTTTTATAATGCCAAAATTATTTTAGAAATATAATCTAAAATAAACTAAGTCATTTCATCATTTTAAATGAAAGTTATAAGTTAAAGATGTCTTAAAACCCTAATTTTGTATTTTACATAAAATAATGAGCAAAAACCCATTTCAAAAGCTATAATTCTGGAGAAATGTTGTTATTCTGATTAAAAATGTGTTCATAAACTTTTTTTTCAAATCTTAGATCATTTGGATCATTTTTGAGCTTTTTATGTGATTTTTACAAGAACAGATTTTGTAATGTTTGATACCTTAAGGTTAAATAGTGAAGGTTGAAATTGCAATTTATAAAACTATATACTTTAAGGGTAAAAAGTGTAAATATACAAACTACAACAACAAGGGCTGTTTTGCCAATATTGAAACTCAAAATGTAATAAAATATATTGTGTCATGTTAGTAAGGAACTTTGTACAAAGATGTTCCATCTCGATATTACGTTCTGACTGAGTAGTTTGGTTTACGATTTAAAGTGCCCTCGCTCCTCAAACGTTTATAGAATGGCTTCTGAGTATGATGACCCGAACAATGACACGATTACTCCAAAATAATTAAAACAAATAATGTGTATATAAAGAGATTGAACTCAGAGACTAACACTTGATATATATTCATATTGTGTGTTAGTCCATATTCTGTGAGAAGGTTGGGTTGGATAATCAAAAGACCCTATAGGCTAAGGTGAGTTTATAGCTTCACTTTTAAAAGCTTATAAACAATTTGAAAACCCGTGAGGGGGATATATGCAAAACTGGAATGCAAGTGTTTTTGTATGCTGCCTATATGATTATTGACACTATGTTTACTTGTTGCCATCAAAAGTCCCTTTTTAATCGTGAACCGCTAATCATTTAATGAGCGCTAATATCGTAAATAGTACTATTGGAGACTATCATCTCCTATCTAGGCAAGTCGCACTTGTTAGCAGCTAATGGTGCATTCCTAGGCTAAACAGATACACTTTATTTTGCTAAAATTCAGGATAGTCTGGAAATCTTCTTGCTTAAGGGCAATTTGTTGGATTTTTCTGACAATGTCTAGTCCCGGGTCATGAGCTAGTGCGATAAGAATCGATGAATTTGAAAACTGGGTGTATAACACTGTAGCCCGAGAGTCATACTTGTATTCAAATGATGTTTAAAACCTATAAATTCACTCAACATTCGTGTTGACTTTAAGCATATATCTCAGGTGAATGAAGACTGGCGTGCTGTGAAGGATGGTGTCTTGAATAAGTTATCATTATATTAATAAAACTAGATCTATGGGAAACCTGTGTTTGTACAGTGTATGTATAGTTGTTTATTAACTCTGATTTTAATAAATGAATGATAACATTTGTTTTATAAAAATGTCTTTTTAGCGTTTTCTATTATTGTAACTATGGTACTATGAAGTAATACCCAGATTAGCTTCCGTTGCTATATGGTAAAAATGGGGGTGTTACAGATTGGGACCCAGAGCTTGTAGTTATAGAGAATAAGATTTTTCCTAAACTATAACTGAGATTTTAAAATTTCAAGACTATCAGCCATCAGCAGCGCCATCGTAAGATTTTTATCCCTTTAGTAGTATATCTTATGTTATTATGTTATAAAAACTACAAGGATGTCTACTTCCACCTATATTCTCATTTCTTACGATGATGAAAGAGAAATCTCGATGTTCACTCCATCTTAAGCAGATGTGCGTGTTCCGAGTTTGTCTTTTTACGATACTCTAGAAGTACAAGAATATTTCTCACATCAAACTGAAGTGATGAATAGTACACCTTCACCTACGTCTCATTTTCTGTTACCTGAGGATCTTTATTCGTCTCCCAATTGAAGTCGCGAAGAGCCTTATGAAACTAAAGAGGTCTCTAGAGCATGGATTGTGGAAAAGCACGACCGGCAATTATCTGTAATTGCAAGTCATCTCGATGAAATATCCTTAGAAGTTTTTAGAAGAGTAGAAAGTAATATCAGAAATTTAATAAGAGGAAGAAAAGAAATTGAAGAGCATTTTACTTGGAATATAAAATGGACGTTACTCGACGACATAATATTAAACTGGGTAGAAGAATGCATCATTACGAAATAACAATGGCAAGGCTTGATAATGAGAACGCTGAACTAAAAGAAGGACTTATGAGAATTGGGCTTAATTTAGAAACACTCATCGAAGATCTCAAAACTACTCAACAATCTGACTCCGGATATATTTTGGACGGAATTGAGGAGATCAAAATGAGAAATTAAGCTTAAAATCTAGTCTCAGTTTGTAAAATATGTACAGTTTCCTTTATGTAACAACTATGCTTATCGTGTGAATATGAACAATAAGTTGTTAGTAAATAAAGAAGTGTGCTTTTGTTCTTAAAAACTCTTGTCATTTTGTCATAGTTTTATCATAATTCGTATTATGAATCCTCATATATGAATTTGTGAAGAAATTCATCATTCATATTATAAATCCTCAAATATGAAATTGTCAAAAGAATGAGAAATCAACAATGATATATTAAATTTATTCCATACTCCACATATGAAAATTTAAATAATATCAAGTGTTATTATGTGTTAGGATGGCTCCTACAAGAGCATCAACATCTGCGAAAGTAAATATGACACCTAAAGAAATAAGGCAATTGGCTTCTGAGAGTGTGACTGCAGCTTTGCAAAAAAAGCCACCAACGTAGCCAGTGCAAGTAATGGAAATGCTGCTAGAAGAGAAGTTCATGTGGAAAGAAGATATACTTACAAAGATTTCATGAATTGTTAGCCTTTTAACTATAAAGGATCTGAAGGAGCTGTTTGGATTTATCCGCTAGTTTGAGAGAACTGAATCAGTATTTGTTCGCAGTGACTTTTCTAAAGATTATAAAGTGAAGTTTGCTACGGGTACGTTAGTAGAAGAAGCTTTGTCTTGGTGGATTGCTTATGCACAACCCATTGGGATAGAACAAGCTTATCGTACTCCATGGAATTAATTCAAGAATCTGCTAACTAAGAAGTATTGTCCTCGCAATGAGATTAGGAAAATGGAGGAGCAATTCTATAATTTAGCATTAAAGTAGAATAATCTTAAAGCTTATATCCGAAGATTTCAGAATTAGCATCATTATGTCCTAATATGGTGCCTAATACTAAAAAGTTGATGGAAGCTTTTATTCGAGGATTGCCTAGAAGCATTGAACGGAATGTTACCGCCTCTAAACCCCAAACTTTAGTGGAAGTTATCATTATTACTCAAAGGTTAATGAATCAAGTGATAAGGTATAATTCTACACCAATGGCAGTCAATAACAAGAGGAAGTTTAATGATAGGAGGAATTTTCCTATTAATTGTAATTTCTAGAAGAATAGTTTCCGTAATTATAATCAAGGTAATAATCGTCCACATCAGAACAAAAGAAATGATGTTTCTAAAGTTTATGCTATAACTACGAACAATGGTTATAATGGAAGATGATATGAGTGATTTTACTCATATCATTTGTATCTTAAAATGAGCTTAAAATGCATAAATACCATGAATATGGCCTTGTATTCGGTTGTTTGTCGTTTCATGTGTGTAGGTACCAAAGTTCGCAAAAATCAACAAAAAACGACACGAGTTTGAAGAAAAAGATCGAGAAGCCAAAATCAAGTTCGTTTTTTCAAGGATTTTTATCAAAAGTCAAACGATAAATCATTTTAATCCGGGATTCGAGTTTGATCAAAGTTATGGGCCTTTGTGGGTCCCACTTTGGATTTATTGGGTTTAAAAGCCCAAAGCATTGATAATGGGAGACGGATTTAGAGACTTGGGCCAAAAGCCCATTTCCTTGGAAAATTTACATAGGACGGTTGTAATATTTTTTTCATGGCCCATTAAGTCAAAGTAAGAAGGTGTAAAGTGTTTTTATACTTTTTGAGGTCAGAAGATAAATAAACAAAGAAAGAAAACGAGAAAGAAAGGAAAGCAAATTGGGGAAAAAATACGCAGAGCATGAACCCTAAAATTAGGGGATCCAAATTAACCCAAGATTGGAGGCCACGCGCCTGTTCATCAGAGTATTCAGGGCAAGAGGTGCGTGTATTCCACGAAGATACCTAGTACTAAGCTCCACGTGGAGTTTGGATTCGTCACCAAAAGCCTATGATTGGTTGATTGAATGCCAATATGACAAGGGACGAATCAAAGCCTGCCAAGTCAGCAGCAAACTAGCACAAGGATTTCCACTCTGGCAATCCGAGTTAAAGTGAGCACCTATCCACCCTTGGATCAAAACAGAAAAGAGAGAGAAGATAGAAGAGAAGATCCAAGGGCTGAAAATCGAGCTTTTCATCACCAACAACCTCACCCATACCCTTCGGTGAGCCTATAAAAACCCGAAGAAAATAATGTATTGTTATCTCTTTCCTTAGTGTAATTTTATAGTTAGGAGTAGTGTAATCTTGTTTTAATTAATTGTATTTTTCTTTTCAATCGTTTTGTAAACATTTGCAAATTAATGAAATCGTTTTTATGCTATATAATTTGTTCTTAATTTACTGCTGCTATTGGATGTCATTGAATGATTCACACTCTCGTTACTATTAAATTACACTGAAATCACAATAAAAAGGGAAAAAACTTGTTTATCCTACTGATAAACGAGAATAATTAAGTTGCTGGTACGAAATCTGGTTCGAGAGACTTTGGAGGATCGTGGTGTTATTGTGGTTCGTAACTGGAGGTTATGGTGTTAATGTCGATTGAATCCCAAAGTCCGTTCAGCACGCGACTTCTACATCAAAGGATCATCAAATAACGGTTAAGCACTCTTTTGTTTTTTAAGTTTTAATAATCTGTTATTAGATTGGGTTGAGTTAGTGAAAATAGTTTCACGGTTAGATCTGATTAGTTTAAAGAAGATCTGTTTACCTGTTATTATTTGGTTAATGAACTCATAGCTTTTGAATCTGTAATGTGATTTTTTTGTTATAGATATCTGTTTAATCTGCTTTTGATGTTAGTCGAATTGCTTTGCTGCGATAGATCGTTTTATGATATCATACTTGATTTTTGGGTTAAATCAGTCATAATAAATCAGAGATGCTGCTTAGGTTATGTTTGAGTTTTTGTTTAGTGAATTTAACGAATATGCTGATTCATTGTCTTCAGTTTATGATAATTGCCATCAAGTTTAATTATAGCTGATGTAAAAGTTGGTATTGACTTGTTTTAACTGCATATGTTTTTCATATAATCTGATTTTTATTCATTTTTAAAGTGTTTAACTCGAATTGCTGGCTCAAAATCTTTTGCTATTTAGTTTGTTGAATCTGTTTTGTCTTACCTGCTGTATAGAGATTGCATCTCTTTTTAGAAGTATTTGGGTCTTATTTCTGCCAGCGTACTCAATGTGTGGTTTCAGTATTTACTGTTATTACGTGTTTATGCGTTTGGATTTCTGTCTATATGTTATTGATGATTTTGATTTTCTGATTAGTTTTGTTATGAATTGTATTATCATTTTAGCTGGATTAATCTTTTTATATTTAATTGCCTTCTGAAATTTGAGTATCTGTTGAATTTTTAGTATTGTACTGCTACGTTTAGGAACTGAGAGATTTGTTTAGGACATTATTGATTTACTGCCTTCTTTGTATTTTTACTGTTATATTGGTTTTGTGTGATCTGCTGTTTAAGTCTGCATATTAGATGTATTAGTTTAGTAGTTATTTTTTGTAGTTGATTCTGATTTGGGGTGTTTGGAGTTCGAGTTTATGTATAATTAGTATAGGGACGTTTGGTTATTCATTTAATCAAAGTCCTCCTTCCAAAAAAGATTAAAAATATTCCACAGAAATTGGTCACTCGCAGGTCTCGAACTCGAGACCTGCCGTTCTCAGCCAAACGCCCCAACCAACTGGGCTGGCTACTTGTTCTTATTTAAGTTTACTCAGTATCTTAACTTAACATCTCTTAAGGATGTTAATTATATAAACGTTTTTTACACTACTTCGTTTTCTTTAATTCTCAATTTTGTTTTAAAAAGTTTTTTAAATTTTTATCAAATGTATATTGTTAAGATTTTTAAATAAGCTAGTTAATTTTCAAATAGTTTATTACAATAAAAATTTTAAATAAATAAATAATTTTTTTATTACTTTTAAAATCAATGTAGTTTTAAATAATTTTTAGTTTAAATAAAATTTGTTTAAATAGTTTGTTTTATTTTCAAAAGTAAAAGTAAAAAGTAACAAAAAATAGATAGATTTAATTTGCGTCTTTTAGAATTAATTCAGGTTAATAATTCATGCACTTAGGTTTATTTTGTAGGATTAATTTTAGTTTAAAAACCGTAAACCAATTCGAATCAATTGTCCAAATCGAAACAAAACGTCTCAAATTTACTTGATCTTCGTGTACAACGAACTTGGTTCATCCACGTGTTTAATTGAATTCGTCTTTGGTAATTTTATTCTATTACTTTTTCCTAAAGGTAATTTTCTAATTTACCCTATAACGTATCTAATTATCACATATACTATCACGATCACATCAAAAAATTTGGTGCCGCTGCCGGGGATCTTGTGTACGATTCGTTTTGTGGAGATTTGTTGATCGTTGATTTGAAGACCCTTTTCATTTTGGAAGGTTATGCTTATTTTTGTTTTATCATCATTATGTCTTCATCTATCGCTTACGTTAAGTGTGGGGGTCCATTGTATGATGTCCTGTGCCCTTGTTTTCAAACAAAAGACGACTCCTCACAACTTTCCATCGAACAATTACTTATGCTAGAGCAAATGAATTTTTACAAAGATTATTTCAAAGATGATATTTTGGTGAACTATAATTATGACGACGATGACGATGATGAGGATATCTTTGATCTCACTCCATCTCATGACATCATGACTCCTATTCATGATTCTTCCACCATGGAACCCGAAAATTCTCTAAGCAAGGGGGACGAGCATTTTAGCACTATTCCGGACACGGAATCGGACGAAGTAATAAAGTCTAGTGTTGAAATTCTTGTCCAAAACCCTAGAGAGTTTGATGGGATTTCCAATGAGATGTGTGATTTGTCACGTTGTGGTGACTCTACTTCTTCCATTCACTTTGATATTTTCTCTAATTCTAATGATGAAAATTGTGATGGAAATGAAGATTTTGAGAATGATTCGACTTCTAGTGAATTTTCTAATGAGGAGTTCTCCGATGAACTTTCTTATAAAGATGATATTCACGACACGGATTATGAGGGGTTTACCGATGAACCTACTTTTCTACACCCATTTCCACCGGGAAATGAGGATGATAGTGATCCGATCTTTGAGAGGTTCACTTTTGAACTTGCTCCTTTAGACCCATTTCCATCGGGAAATGAGGTTGATTTGACTATTCCGATCCTTGAGAAGTTCTTCGATGAACTTACTCTTTTAGATGTGGAAGACGTTATTCTTCGTCAGAAGTTATCAAACGTCTATCTTCTCATTTCTAGGATCGAGGCCTTGAATTCTAAGCCTAATGTCAAGTCTTTCTCTCCATCTCCTATTCCCGTTCAGGATAGTGATCCGCTTATGGAGGAGATTGACATGTTTCTTGCTTCTAATGAGTCGATACCACCGGGTGTTGATGATATTGACCCGGAGGGGGACGCTCTCTTTATAGAGAATTTACTTGATGATGATTTCATCCCAAGTCCGCCTCCCACCCAATTTGACCTTAATGTGCGGGTTTTTCATGTGTCTCATATTGAGTACCATGACCCCATTGATCACATTCCTAAGGGTGAAATGGTCGTTAAAGCTAAGAATGTTGATTCCACTATGGATGAAACTTTTACCACACCATTACCATGTGCTTTCTATGATCTTGGATTAGCGTGGGGGGACGACACCGTGTTGTCCATTCCTTTCTCTTATGAGGACGAGGTATTCGACCCCGGAATCGTTGATTTAGGGAAATCTCGGCCTTTCACCGATGCAATAATTGAAAGACTTTTCTATCATCTTGGTGCGAGTTTATCTCGGGGAGCATGCTATTTTCATTTAGTGATTTATGACTACCATCTCTTTTTAGAGATTTATGTTGGAGTTTCATCCTTTCGTTTGTCATTCGAAAACGAGGATGTAATCTTTGACCCCGGCATCGCGCTTTATGTTGGATTCAATTACAATATGACGGTTTTCACCATTTTCCCTAAGGACCAATGAATGCGGGGATCGAGTCGATCTCATGACTCGGTGAACAAAAACAAGGTGCTTTGTGGGGGAGTCCCATACATTCTATATTCTTTCTATTTTCTAACACTAGTAAGGCTTGATCTTTCAAGCTCGTGCTCGTGTTTTGTTGTGTTGTGAATCTTAGGTATGACCCTAATCATTGAAGACTCTCGTGTTCGGTTTTTGCTGGTCCACTTGATCTTTCATTCTTTGAATGCTAAAAAGGGGGCACTGTTGGGTCCTAGCATCACGAGCCACGAGGCTCTGATACCAATTGTGACATACTCTAGTATAGGAGATGACTTTTCTACTTGTGATCCAACCTTTTTCATGAATCTGTGTACCTGAAAGATCAACAACTTGTTCTTCCACAACATTTGAAGTTACCTTCACAATGTCTGGATTAGTGACAGGCATATAATTTAAAGTCCTAGATAAAGGTTCCAAGTCAAACAACCAATTTGGACCATTTTAAGGATCACTAGTTTTACTCTCTAAAAACCTAACATGTACTCTTTCAAGTATACATTTTTTCTTTTTAAGATAAACCCTATATCCCTTGCTCTGCACTGAAATACCCCATGAAATAGCCTTCATCACCTTTTGCACTAAATTTACCTAAGGCATCACTAGTATCAAGGACAACTACATGACAGCCAAAAGGTCTAAGAAAACCAATATTAGGTTTTCTTCCCCAAAGTAATTCATAAGGTGTTTTTTTCTGTATCTTGTTGGCCAATGCTCTATTTTGAACATAGCAAGCTGTATTAACAGCCTCAGCCCAAAAAGCTATAGGGAAATGAGCATCAGCCAACAAAGTTCTGGCTGCTTCAATTAGGGTTCTATTCTTTCTTTCTGCAACCCCATTTTGCTGAGGGGTTCTAGCAACACTAAATTGCCTAGTAATCCCTTTCTTGGTACAAAAATCATCTAACACTTTATTCCTAAATTCACCACCATTATCACTCCTAAGCATTTTAACTTCATTACCAGTCTTCTTCTCAATCTGAGTGATAAAGTCAATTAAAGTGTCAGCTGTATCACTCTTCATAGCTAAAAAGAAAGTCCAAGTAAACCTAGAAAAGTCATATGTGATGACAAAGCAGTATGATATATCATTCAAACTCTCTATATTGGTTGGACCAAATAGGTCCATATGAAGCAAGTGAAGTAGACTAGTACTAGAGTGCACCTGTTTAGACTTGAATGAGACCTTGTGCTGCTTGCCTTTAAGACATGCAACACAAGAGTGGTCATTGTGGAAAGCCTTTTCAGGCAAGCTATCAACCAAGCCAAGTCTCACAAGCCTGTTTATATTCTTGAAGTTTATGTGCCATAGATTACTTTCATCTACTGAAGCTTTAGCATAAAAACATGACATATTGTTATTCATCTTAATCCCATTCAGATTCACATTATATATGTCTTTATGTCTAGGTGTTCTATAGTCAATATATTTCTCATCAGGGATCTTATAATCCTTGCTTAACACCAAACATTCAGTATCAGTAAACAGAACTTTATTTTTGTTATCACAAACTTGTGATACACTAAAAATATTGTAATCAAGTTCCTTTACCAAAAATACGTTTTCAAAACACAAGTTCTTGGTGAGAAGTGTTCCTTTGCCTGTGATAGTACCATATCCGCCTCCAAAGTAAATCTTATCACCATCCTTAATGGGTGTGAAGTTAGTAAGATAATCTTCCTTCCCTGTCATGTGCCTTGAGCATCCACTGTCCCAATATCCATAATCATTGACCTGTTTTTGAATGCCCTGCACATAAAGAAAACAAGTTAGTTTTCTTTGGGAACCCAAGCCTTAGCAGACTTGGATTCATCTGGTTGTTCAACAAGAACAGACTTAGTTCTTATAACAACTCCTTGTTCATCCCTCTTTGGATGAAATACCTAGTTAACCCCAATAGGTTTTGTAATGACCTTTGAAATGTAATTAAATCTGTTCCAGGTCATTGAAATCCCATTATCATTAGGGTTTTGATCTTTCTTAGGTCTCCATGTCAAACTTGAAGAAGCTTTAGACCCCTTACCCTGTGGTTGCAAATATTTAGGTCTGGTCACGTTTCTGTCAGCGTTGGATTTGGTCTTGTCAACGCTGAAATTACCCTTGTCAGCGTTGAACCTAGGGTTTGCTACAGAAACCCATTTCCTATTAGACCAAGTATTTGTCTTTTGAAATGGTCTTTGTCCATGAGTGTTAGACCCTCTAGTGAAGAATGGGGCAGGTCTAACAACTTGTGGACTTTGCTGCACACAAGGTTTGGGTATGACAGCGTTTGAGTTTTTAACAGCGTTGACCTTGGAAGCGTTGACACACTTAGATGCTAAATGTGAAAAGCTACCACAAGTGTAACAGGCTTTTCTAGACACAGCCCTAGGTCTAGAAGAGAAGAAGCCTGTTCCATCATTACTAACTTAGCTTTTAGGTGACCTAGTATTCCTATACATCTCTGCATACTTAATGCTAGGTTTTCTAACAGTGTTTGAGCCAAGGTCAACAGCCTTACCAGTGATTGTATTTGTTACCTTAATGGGGGTTGACTCATTAGGACTTTCACATAACAAGCCACCCTTAACAAATAAGGTAGGGTTAGCTTTCTTCCATTCATTCAAGTCTGCCAACTTCTGTTGATTCTCTTCAACTGGGGTAATGACTCTTGGTGGAGGAATGAATTACTCCTCTTGGAGTTCTAGTAAACCAGTCCAAGATAGGTCCTTTTGTTGGACACCATAGAAGTCACCAGCTGGTGGTGGAACCACAAAGTAGACTTTCATCCCAATACCAGTCATGTCTTTAGGATCGCTTTGTTTATTAACACATTCTCCTAGGGTTTGTGTGGCCCTATCAAATCTCTGAATTTTAAGGCCAACATTATCCTTATTCTTAATGGCCTCATCTAACTTAGCCTGTAATTCACTATTAACCCTTTCCATGATGTTCCTAACATCATTACTAGCATCTAACTCATGTTTTAAGATATTTATTTTATCTTTTAAATAAAATTCCATTTTCTTGTATTCAGAAACTATTTTCTCAGTTTGAGTGAGAGCTAATTGATAGTTAGACAGTTTGCATCTCTCAGTACTCACATCATCTAACAATCTTAACACCTCTTTGTTAAGTTTCTCAGTATCTAACCTACAACCCTTACTACAAAAAGCATCATCGTATACCTCATTATCTGATGAAGAGGAGGAGTGAGCCATGAGAGCATATTGAACATGCTCTTCTTCTTCAATTTCAGCAACCAAAGCTTTATCCTCTTCCACATCTTTAGCCAAATAGCTCCAATCCCATCCCATACCATCAATTTCTTGAACTTCAACCATGGCCTTAGGATCCTGAGCCTTAACAATTTGGCTTGAGGGTTTACCAGCATCAGATCTTCTAGGAGATCTACATTCCCTCATGAAGTGCCCCATACGATGACAGTTGTAGCACTCAACTTTGGATTTATCAAATCCAGCTGTGTCCTTTGCATTGAAGGTCATCTTCTTCTTAAACCTTCTATTCCACCTGTTTGCTCTTATACTAGCAAGAGCCATGTTCCACTTAATATACATCTCTTCCAAGTGTTCATCACTTATCTGCTCAAGGTCCTCATATGTAATCACTGAACCATTAGGAAAAGAATCAATATAAGCACATACAGTATCTAGATCCAAACCAGCAGGTTTAACTCTTGGTGAGTCACTTTTGTATGTGTCAGCGTCTGAATATGAGGCGTTGACAGGACATATTCCAGCGTTGACACATGTTGATCCAGTGACTGGATGCATGTAAGAGTCCTTCTGATCAAATTGGCCTTCACTATGTGAGACGAAGGCCATGTTACTATTGGTAGGCTTACTTCCACGCTCTAAAAGAGTTTCATTCTCCAACAGCCTTAGTTTGTTGTAGATATCATCAAACGTGGAACTTTTGTGAGTGTTATTGGCAAGAATAGATCTTGCCTCAATCTTCCACGCATCACCAAGACTTTTAAGAAACGTAGCATTAATGTCAACATCACCAAACTATGTCCCCATGAAAGACAGCTTGCTTGTAATGTCAAGCAGTTTGCTTCTCACACTGCTAAGCTTCTCATTAGTTGAGCCTTGAAAACAGCATAATCATGCATGAGTTGCTTCTTCTTTTCTTCCCTAGTATCTTCATTGCCACTATATGCAACTTCAAGAGCTGCCCAAAGGTCTTTAGCAGAGTCATAACCTCTATATTTATGCTGGTTCTCTTGTCCCAAAGAGAGTTTCAGAATATTTAGGGTTTTCATATCAACCCTTCTCTTTGCTATGTCTTCAGCAGACACAGCTCTACCATCACCAGGTTTTTCTTTCTTATCTGCTTCTGGACATCCAGCAACAGCAGTTCTTGTAGCAATGGCAGCAGCAACCTTTTCAGCTCTATTGTATGTGTTTTCATACTCAATGATCTCCCAGAGAGTGTAGTCATAGATCCCCAGATATTGCTCAAAGTTGAATTTCCACAATTCAAAGTTGGTTGCATCAAGCATGGGAATCTTGATGTTTGGCAAAGGTGAGGAGGAAGCGGTTATTTCTGGATTTGACATGATGTTGTTAGGGTTTTGAGAAAATTAGGGTTTTGGTGATTTTAGGGTTCTTGTGTTCTTGAAGATCAAAAGTTCCTCAACAAGCGCTGATACCAATTGTGGAAACCTTGGTTTCAGGATCTTTGAAGCTACTAGGAATGCATCATGTTCATATGATTACATAATCAAAGCAGAATTAGAACACGACACATTAACAAGGTGTTTAGGGCACAAGAACATGAATTTAAAACAAATGGATTGCTAATTATATTAATAATCAACAATCACTAGACGTGTATACATTGAATCCCACGTCTAGTCGACACACGCTTTAGGTTTACATTGTGAATGAACTTATATATAAAACCTAAGACCCTTGGTTCCTTTTATAGTGTAAGGATTAGGGTTTACAAGAGATAAAATCAAATAAACAAGTAAATCTTCTATTTAGATAAACATATACAGAATATATCCTGCAAATATATCCAAATAGAAGCTTCCATAGGCTTCTTGTCTACGTTTCTATCAACTCTTGAATTGCATGCGACAATGCTTAGATTACACATGACAACTCTTGAGCCATCAACGCTTAGTTTGCTCTTGTCAACGCTTGGATTGCTCTTGACAACGCTTAGACAATATCTTCATGTTTTCTTCGTTTTTTTAGTTTCTGCCACATCAACTTTTTGACCCAACACAATATAGGACACCCCTTGACCAACACAATATAGGATATATGTAGAACACACACAATTCCCATATGGACAGATGCGTTTGCTACTGCTTCTGCTGGAAAAGATAATGGTGGTCCCCAAGTACCACCAGATAACAACATGCATGGTCCTTCAGGCGTTGACAAAGGCAAATCTAGCGCTGACAAGACAAATTCAGACGTTGATGGCTCAAACGTTGACAACAACATTTCAAGCGTTGTTAGCCCAAACGCTGACAACCAAGGTTCAGGTGTTGACAACACTTTTGCGCATCTTTTCTCTTCTACTTTTGAACATGGTTAACCTTCTAATTTATATGAAGAGGTTCATCCTCATATTGATGAAAGAGAGTCTGACGAAGAAGATATTGGCAACATGGATAATAAGATTGAAGACACCAGACTTTTTGAAGGAGGAGTTCTCACTTCTACTATGAAGAATCACCTTACTTCTCAAATCATTGGTGATATTATGACTCCTGTTCAGACTAGAAGATCTCATCAAGGTCTTGGTGGATTTATTGCTAATATTCACAAGAAGGTTGATACCCCTCTTGTGCAAGCATGTTTGTTTTCCTGTTTTTTGTCACAACAGGAACCCAAGAAGATATTTGATGCTCTCAAAGAACCAAGTTGGGTGGAAGCAATGCAGGATGAGCTTCACCAATTTGCAATTCAGGATGTTTGGGAGCTGGTTGATTGTCCCAGATATGTCAGACCTATAGGGACAAGATGGGTTCTAAGAAACAAGAGAGATGAAAGAGGTATTATGGTCAGAAACAAGGAAAGATTAGTGGCTGAGGGATATACACAAGAGGAAGGGATAGACTATGAGGAGCTCTTTGCACCAGTAGCAAGGATTGAAGCTATAAGGATCTTTCTAGCCTATGCATCCTGCATGGGCTTCACTGTATATCAAATGGATGTCAAGAGTGCCTTCCTCTATGGAACAATTGTTGAGGAGGTATATGTGATGAAGCCTACTGGTTTTGAGGATCCAGAGAATCCAGACAAGGTGTATAGAGTCAAGAAGGCTATGTATGGACTTCATCAAGCACCAAGAGCATGGTATGGTACTTTGTCTACTTATTTGGTGGATAATAGATTCAAAAAGGGCACCATAGATCAGACACTCTTTACAAAGAAGAAAGGTAAGGATGTTCTACTTGTTCAGGTCTATGTTGATGATATCATCTTTGGGTCCACAAATCCAAAGATGAGTGAGGATTTCTCCAAGCTTATGACAGACAAATTCAAGATGAGTGCAATGGGGGAGATGAACTTCTTTCTAGGGTTACAAGTTCAGCAGAAAGAAGATGGTATCTTCATCTCCCAGGATAAGTATGTGGCAGAGATCTTGAAGAA
The DNA here is from genome assembly GCA_025667525.1 of Glebionis coronaria. Classification (NCBI taxonomy): domain Eukaryota; kingdom Viridiplantae; phylum Streptophyta; class Magnoliopsida; order Asterales; family Asteraceae; genus Glebionis; species Glebionis coronaria. The sequence continues at coordinate 224,856,491 of CM046874.1, forward strand.
GTTTGGCTTTTCTCCACATGAAAAGAGGGCTACTACTCCTATGGATAGAGAACACCCTTGGGGAAAGATTGGAGATAGGAAAGATGTGGATGTCAGGCACTATAGATGAATGATTGGATCATTGATGTATCTCACAGCCTCCAGACCTGACATCATGTTTGTTGTGTGTGCTTGTGCACCCATCAAGTGACTCCCAAAGAATGTCACCTTTATGCTGTTAAGAGGATCTTTAGGTACCTAAGATGTTATCCCAGTCTTGGCTTGTGGTACCCAAAGGATTCACCTTTGGAGCTTATTGCTTATTCAGACAGTGACTATGGAGGTGATAAGTTTGATAGGAAATCCACAACTAGTGGATGTCAGTTTCTTGGGAGAAGGTTGACATCTTGGCAATGCAAGAAACAAACAGTGGTGGCTAATTCTACAACTGAGGCAGAGTATGTGGCTGCAGCTGCTTGTTGTGGACAAGTTTTGTGGATTCAGAACCAGCTGTTGGATTATGGGTATAATTTCATGCATACCAAGATATTTGTTGACAATAACAGCACCTTATGCATTATTAATAATCCTGTACATCATTCTAAAACTAAACACATAGAAATTAGACACCATTTTATAAGAGATTGTTTTGAAAAAGGTTTAATACAACCAGATAGGGTTGACATAGAAGAAAATGTGTCAGATTTACTAACTAAACCTTTTGATGCTGGAAGGTTTCAATACTTAGTAACAAGTATTGGAATGATCAATCTCACATAATATGTGTTTTGGAGTCTTTTTGTAAAAGTATGTACAGGATAATGCATTGTTATTGGTCTTTTTGAGGATTTAGATTTTCCACTATATTTTATTAACACTGACAAAGGTTACTTTAACGCTGATAAGTGTTATTGTGACGTTGTCAGCAATATATTTGTCTAACGCTGACAAAGCTTTCCTCAACGCTGTCAAGCGTTATCGGGGCGTTGTCAGCGACAATGTTAGTTTTGTGTGCAGGTGGTGTTAGCATTATACCGTTGGATACAGAGTTGCTTATGGATCCTTGGAGGAGCATTTGAGCATGTTTTTGTTTATGGATGATGGTTGGAATTTTTAATTCCTATCTTGACATAAATTTTTTATGCATATTTGTGGCAACATTTGTATCACAGTTTAAGGGGAGGTTTTAGGAACCTTTAGGATTTTTGGGTATCCATATGATACTCTTATCACAATTCTAGATTGTGTCCACAGGTGAGTATGAGTTAGTTTTACTAAATCATGAGGCACTGTAGCATGCAAAGTTGATATACTATGCATGCTGCAAAGACATTTTTGGCCTAGAATTGGTTGTGGTCTGTTGGGAGACTTGGGAATGATTTTATCATGGGTTTTACCTGGGAGTAACAAGGAATTTTATAAGGTAACTTAGTTGTTAAGAGTTTTGGTTAGCAAGGGACACTAGAGGACTGTTATGTCTATCTTGCATAAGCAAGTGTGCATAACTGGACAGTGCTTGCCGCCCTATAATAATTATCAACTTTTTGGTTATCTTCTCTAGGATAAATTACTTTGTTAAGGTCATTTTTCATTTTTAAATATTTTTATTTTTGGACGCTGACAAGTATTTTTCCAAGCGTTGTTGTGACCAAATTAGACGCTGACATGGCTTTGGCAAACGTTGACAAGAATATAGCCGTTGGGCGTTGATGGGTTATTTTTGACCGTTGACACTCAATGGGACCTACCCAGTTGTTACTTTTTGACATATTTCCGGGCCGTAATTTTGGGAGCAGATAACTTTCATTTAATGCATGAGATAAACTTATTTCTTTTCAATATTTTCATGATTGCATTTTGAAAATACTTGCCTATTTTTGGGCCAATCACATGCATTTTTCTCTCCTATATATTTGGATCCTATTTTAAACAGGGTACCTATCATTCTTGTCTAACACAATTGTCTCCTATAAACTTCATCTTTATCAATCATTCAAACAGCTTTCAACAATGGCACCAAAGTTTAAACCAAGTGATTTGGAATTGGGATTCAGGAGTCAACACAACATGGTAGCATATCTTGAAGCTGATGATACTCTGTTTGCCCAATATACACAAATGGTGGCGTATTTGAATGCATCCCCTATTAGGTATGCTCTTTTTCATGCTCCACTCATTCCTGTCACACATATTAAATAGTTTTGGAACAATGTTAGTTCCTCAACAGTTAATAGAGTGACTACATTATCTTCTATTGTTCATGGGCGCACATGGGTGGTTACTGAAGCTTTGGTAAGCCAAGCTTTGCATCTTGATGATGCAGATGGTATAACCACCCTCCCCATTAGTGAAATAGAACAAGGACTAAGGGCTTTGGGTTATCCTTTTCCTGCTGAAGGAACTTTAAATAAATATCATAAACAGGAGTTTCCCCCAGCCTGGAAGTACCTAATACATTTCCTCTTACAATGTTTGAGTCCGAAGTGTACTGCACACAATGAGATCAATAGATCTATTGCAAGTGCTATTGTGTGTATTGCTACTGAGCAAAAGTTTAATTATTCAAAAATGATTTTTGAGGGCATGTGTAAAAATAAAGGGAACAAAATGACTTTAGCTTATCCTAGATTTTTACAAATGGTTTTTGAGGTGCAAAATTACTGCACAAGGGATCATGATGATTTTTATGAGATCCCTGTGCAACAGAAAGCAATTTTTATGAAGATGAACTCACCCCCACATCGTGACCTACCCCTCACCCCTGCTATGATTGTTGTCATTGAAGCGGCACAACCCCAACTAGACCCCCAACCCCAAATTGACCCAATACCTGAACCTTTACCTTCACCACAACATATGCAAATTGACCAAGAACCGTTCGACGCTGACACATTAAATGTTGGCGTTGATGTGCCTATTTCAAACGTTGACACCAATCCTTCACAGACCCAAACACCCCTTAACCAACCAACATCCACCCAATCCACATCTTCTTCTCCCCAACACAATATAGGTTACAAAAACGCCAAAGGACTACTGGAGTGTTCTCCTCTAGTGGTCCTAGCCATGTAGCAGAGAGAACCACCACCACAAGTGTGGTTGGTGTTATGGATGAGGCTGGGACTATTGGTTCTGGCTTAGAAGTTGGCCAAGACAGTCCTACCATAATTAAGACCTCATCCATGCCCAATGAATCTAACTTGGGAGGTCAAATACCCATTTTAGACAAGGGCAGATTGGAACCAATGACCCTAATGGAATTGACGGCTGTCTGCATAAGCTTGCAAAAGCAAAATGCAGACGTGGTACATATTGTCAGTACACAAGGCCTTGAACTCAAGCAAGTGAGGGAGAGGATCGTTATCTTGGAGAATGCTAGCACCAGGAGAGGGATGGAGGAATCTTCCAAAGGGGAGGATGAACAAATAAATGTGAGTGATAAGGGATCTCATGATGGTCAATCTTTGGATGTTGCTGAGGCCCTAACAAGTTTGAAGAAACAGACAGGTTTTGATACGTCTCTAGTCTCTCCTACAAACATAAATTTGTCATTAACAGACATGTTGGAGGAAATTGAAAGAGGCGCTGAGACAGGTAATTTGAGCGTTGACAAGCAGAATTTGAACGCTGACATAAGTATCTTGGGCGCTGACAAAGCAAAATTGGGCGTTAACAGACCTGCAAATGAGGTTGATGTATTCCAGTCATCATCCATCATCAAAGAGGTTTCTTCACAGGTATTACCATCTACCTTACCAACATGTGATCCATTAGATAAGGGTAAGGGTATTATGGTAGAAGAAGTTGTTCCAAAGAATGCAGCACAAATTGAGTTTGATAGAAGGTTGGCTGCACAAATTGTGGAACAAGAAAGAAAGAAGGAGGGTGAATCACCTTTTGTTGTCACTTCAGAAGAGCAAGAAGGAAGTGATGAAGCCAGTTCAGAATCAAGTGTTATGATCATAGAACAACCAGAAAGACTTGAGTATGGTGATGAATTGGCAAAAGAGAAGTTGAATGAGCTGAAATTACAGGTTGATTTTGATATGCCAGAAGTTATTCAAATGTACCATGCTTGGGAAGATAGGTGTATGGAGAATCCATATTTGACCATTTCAGATCAGATATGGGGTTTGGAGATTCTTCTCAGAGTACAAAAGGATTGCAAGGTTATTCTGAAACACAAAGCAAGCAATGTTCTCTCAAATTTGAAAAGGGATAGAAGGGAGTTGTACTGCATGCTGTTCAGATGTCATGGAACAGGGTGGACTTATAAGAAGTTTATTGGATTTACATTTGAAGATTTGGAGTGCAGAGCTTATCCCATTTGGGTTATAGTGCAAGAAGAAAACACTCTAAGACTTCTTTCTGATGAAAGAAAAGAAGAACTTGCAGAGGAAATGGAGCTTAAGAAGGCAATGTTTGTTCCCAGGCTTGTGAAAAAGGGAGTCCCTCTTGAGTTTCCCAAAGATATGGATCAATTACATCCAAGTGAAGCTGTTATAAGAAAGAGCCTCAAGCTCTCACCATTAGAAGCTTTAGACACGGTACAAGTGTTACCACTTGATTCCAGAAACCCTATTATAAGCTACGAAGAAGATGAATGTGGGTTTTGGAAGATTGGCAGGTATGGAAAAGCGGTTCACACTTTTACCACCCTTATATCTTTGTTTGCAAGTTTTGATAGAGAAGACTTGGTAGACCTATGGAGGTTGTTAGAGGCCAAGTATGAGACTGAAGCACCAACTTCAGTTAATGGAATAAAACTGTGGTCAACATTCAAGAGAATGTGTGGACCAAGAGATGAAGATCCTGCTATTTGGAAGGATCTTGAAGATGACCTCAGTGGTTTTCAATGGAGATTGTATTCAGCTGCTGGAGTATATTATTTGAGTTCTACAAAGTTAGCTGAGTATCTACTTGTAGATGGTCAGTATTTCATGTCCAAGGAAGTCTTAGAGAAGATGAAGAACACACAACTGGAAATCGATTATTCAAGTGACGTGGCCAAAGATTTAATCAGATTTATTTATTACCAATATGAGAAGGTTTGTAAGATTCCTCCTAGTTCTTAATGTTTATTCAGAAACTTGATTACTAGAGTAGATATCAAGCTTAGGGGAGGATTGTTGGGAATAAATTATAGCCAGTCTACTTGAGCGCTGACAAGAGTAAAACAAGCGTTGACAGGAGTAAAACAAACGCTGACAGATCAAGCGTTGACAAGACAAAGTCAAGCGTTGATACATTGAAGACAAGCACTGATGGAAGGATATGATCTACACGTTTATTATATTCTAGATTACTTCTAGTAAAGATAGGAACAACAATGTATTTTCTATATTTATCTTTACCTAGAATAGTTGATACGTAGATTATTGTACAAGGCTTCTTATGTCTATAAAAGAAGACCTTTAGGTTAATGTTCAATATAAGTTTTCATACGTTAAACACTTTCATTGTAAGCAAGTTTAATATCATTAATCAAAGTGAAAGTTTGTTTACATCTTGCGTGTTCTTGTTTAAGTGTTAATTCCTCATAACACTTAGATTGTCATATACATATACAAAGGTTTCTCTAAATGTATTACTTGATCTAATCTCGTATACATAAAGCTAAATCGATCTAAGTTTAGGACCAACAAGGTGTTCGTGTATGGTGAAAAGAAGAAAAATCCGTCTAGGGTTTTTCTGGACGTTTTTGTGTGCGCAGCAGTATTCAGAAGGTCATAACTTTTTATTGGACTGTTGGATCGTCACGAAATTTTTTATGTGTGTTCTACATACATATATCTAAACATCCACAGGAGGGATTGTCGAGTTTTATCCCCAAGAAAAAGTTATTAAGCGTCAAAGTCAACAGTAGGATGAATGCAGTTTTCTGTGGACAGCCATGTTCAAAACACGATCTCTCCTTTGTTAACCGTTGGATCTTCGTGATTTTTGGACTATAGATTCTTGGCACTTGTGTCTAGAATCTCAACGAAGGGATTTTCGATCTGAGTCCTAATGAAGAATTTATTCAAGGTCGAAGTTCATTGTTTAAGGTATTAATGTTCTTGCTTTATTCACATAAAATCATGAACTAGGGTTTCTTAAACCCTAGATCGAATTAAAGAGCAGAAGAATGAGGTTTAGAGGCTGTTATAATGTATTCTGGTGTATAGTACGAAGCTGTTTATTCTCAAGACCCTAATTAGGGTTTAGGTTTAAATTCATCAGAATCTAGGGTTTGTTATAGCAGCGTATGAGTGATTGTTCATGGAAGGAAAAGAAAAGGGCTGTCTAAAGGTTACGTGTGTTGATACAATAACAGGTCATATGGTCCCAAGGAGTAGAGGTATGCTATTTTCACACTCAAACGTAGGCTTTTTGTCAACAACAACGTTGATGGTTATTAATTTAACGTTGATAAAGAATGTAAAAGTCATGGGATACACAGTTACTGCTGGATTGAAAAAGTCAACAAAGAATGAAAAGACGTGTGAAGATACAACTATTTTGGGAGAATATTTGTGCTTATTTTTAGGACGTGATTTGCTCAAATTAAGGAAAAGATTAGAAGGATCACGTGATGGTTAATTCATGAGACAAGAAAAGATCTGATGAGGACTAGCTACGGTATAAATACAAAGTTATAAAACTTTACACGTGATATGCATGGATGCATGGGAGTGCATGTTGGATACAGTGATCAAGCCTATATCAAGAATGTTCATGTGTGCTCTTCCATACAAGCTTATTGTGGTCCATATATAATAAAAGAAACGTGACATACAAAAAGATACAAGGCAGATCAAATTCATGTGAAGTTTTCTTTTTGCTCTAGTCCACGTTTTGTGAGTTACTAAGTGATTGATGGGTTGCTTTAATTTGTTTCCTATGTAACAAACATGGAATGAGCTTATGAGGTGGCTGCAGATGACGTCAGCAGTAAGAGACGCTGACAAAATTTATGGTTGACGCTGACGTTTGTTATTTTGACGCTGACAAGAAATAAGTGAACGCTGATAGAAGAGAGCGTTGACATGAGTTGTCCGAGAAACGCTTGCTCAAGCGTTGATAGGTGTTGTCCGATATCTGACAATGCATCTGATTAAGATATTGGACAATGAAGGTTCTCGGATGACAAAAGAATAGCTGCTGTTTGAGAAAATTGGTACGTTTTTAGCACACAAAAAGGAGGAATTTACACACGAAGGTACATGGAATCTCCGTTTTATTTAGAATATCATGTTGATATTTATGGCTCGAATACTTTTGAAAGGGATTAATGATTTTAATGCGAGTTGGCAACTATTCATGGAGTTTGATGGATACTTTAAACTATGTAATCGGGGTAGCCTTGTGAAAGAGTTATCCCTATTTGTGGCTTTTACATATGGTATGAAGATGTTATTCCATTAAAATTCGTCATGAAGAGGTGTTGGCTTAAGGGGAAGAATTCTTATGGTAAGTTTGATGACTGAAGAATATTTTCGCGAGTTTGTGTTCTATCATATCTTTAAAGATGATGCATAGTCAACATTATTCTTTAAAGGTAACTTGTTTGTGCTTTACATGGTTGGTGACGAAGACTTGTCATAACACTTGAAGGAGTTACATTATCGTGCTCAGTGTCTCACAAAGGATGAGAATATTGACAAGGGATCGAGGTCTACTTATATTTAATCATCAGTATAAGTTCTTCATCACGTGGATAGTACAAGACATGGAACACAAGGTTGGGTTATTCTACTTCTACATCAATATTACTTTATTTATTTTTCTTCAAGATCATTACACAGAGCCTACATTTGGAGAATCTTCAAGATTGCATACATTGTTTACTTCCCTGTTGATGTGACAAAAAGGGGAAGACATACGTGCTATAATTGAGGGGAAGCAATTTGAAGATCATGTACAACTTACAAGAGATACACAAAGAGTTTTGCCGACATCAACTAGGGGAAGATTGTTGGGTCAAAAAGTTGATGTGGCAAAAACTAAAAAAAACGAAGAAAACATGAAGATATTGTCTAAGTGTTGTCAAGAGCAATCCAAGCGTTGACAAGAGCAAACTAAGCGTTGATGGCTCAAGAGTTGTCATGTGCAATCTAAGCATTGTCACATGCAATTCAAGAGTTGATAGAAACGTAGACAAGAAGCCTATGGAAGCTTCTATTTGGATATATCTGCAGGATATATTTTGTAAATGTTTATCTAAATAGAAGATTTACTTGTTTATTTGATTTTATCTCTTGTAAACCCTAATCCTTAAACTATAAAAGGAACCAAGGGTCTTAGGTTTTATATATAAGTTCATTCACAATGTAAACCTAAAGCGTGTGTCGACTAGACGTGGGATTCAATGCATACACGTCTAGTGATTGTTGATTATTAATATAATTATCAATCCATTTGTTTTAAATTCCTGTTCTTGTGCCCTAAACACCTTGTTAATGTGTCGTGTTCTAATTCCGCTTTGATTATGTAATCATATGAACATGATGCATTCCTAGTAGCTTCAAAGATCCGGAAACCAAGGTTTCCACAGGCACACTCTCTATCCTTTTATTTTTATCGACTAACGTTTTATCTTGAGACATAATTAATAAACGGCTTATAGATTTGCGTGCTCTTTCCATGTTAGGATTTTGCATTAGACTCTTCGTGTTTTAGCAAGGGGGCGTTACTCTTGAGCTAAGATACATTGAGGACAATGTTTGGTTTTAGCATGGGGGAGTCAATCGATATAATCTCTTGCAATTGCTTTTGTCGTGTCTAAACATAATTGTTTTTCTCATTTTTCATAAAAATTTTAAATTTTTAGTGTTATTTTTAAGTTTTAATAAAGGAAATAAGTGCTTTTGACACAAATGTAGGCTTTCCGTTGGTGAAAATAAAAATAGTTTTTGACTCGACTCGGTTTTTACCTTAGCTTTTCCTTAACGTGTTTGAATTAAGTTTTACTAGGCTTTTATATAGGGATCTTTAAAACGCAAAAGTCTTAACTCATACGGGTTAAGAACAAGAACTTTTCCCAAGTTCCTATAATTGATCCTAGAAAGTCGTTTATCAAGGGGACTTTAAAACGCAAATTCTAAAACTTGAAAAAGTATAAGAAGATGCAAGATCTTATAGATGACTTGAAAACCTAAAACTTTGATTTAATAGGCTAAGTATCCATTGATTTCACATTTTTGAAATTTTACAATATGGAGAACAAGAAATGATAGAGTTCAATCATAAGTTTCTAAAATTAATTCTTCTTTGTGCAAGTATTTTTGTGTTTGATTTAATCTCCTCGTATTTATTTTCCACGCTTGAATAATAATTGCTTAATAAATGAAGTTTTTAGCGGTTTAGGCTTGATATCTTAACTCGTAACTCCTTCTTTTTCTTCCCTTGTAATTAAAGTGAGAACACATTAAGGGTGTCAGCGTCATGGACTTTTGATCATGGGATTGCGGAAACTTGGCTTACTATAAATATCATATTAATAAAGAAGAATAAATAAAAACATGTTCTCTAGGAGCCTTCGGGTGGGAGTCATGTAGCACTAAACTTGTCATTAGAGCCTTAGGGTGTATGGAAAGGGGACGTGTTGAATAAAAATTGCTTCATCATCATGAGCCATAAGGTGGGATGGTGATGTCAATTCCTTTATTTTTGTCCAAGGAGCCTTCGGGCGTGGATTTTAAATAAGGAGCACAATTGCATCTTTAAGAGCCACAAGGTGATATGATGTAATTGTTGTTAACTCCATTAATAAGGTCATAATTGACTTTGGAGGTTTTTATTGTTGCTTTTAAGTAGCCATATTAGCCAAATTTCTGGTCCGGGGATTTATCCTCAAATCGTGTTAAGTTATCCTTGATGTGGGCTTTCTTTAGTGACAACAGTTTTTGAAGTCGAGGTTAGGTTTTGAGTGTTGAGTTTACACCGTTTTTGCCTTCATTTTTGGACTAATAAATATCAAATAAAGTCAAATGAGCCTTTGGGTGAATGACAAATAAAATCTAGAGATACAATTAGGAATAATAGGAGATTGAGTTTAACACAAATTACTTGTATGAGTTGGTTTAATTTTGGGGCTTATGATTGACATTGATCTTGTTTTTGCACTTGGCATGGAAAAGTGAAAAGTCGGGGACGATGAATTTATTTGAGTTTTATGATCCTAAAAGTTATTTTTCAATAATGAAAGCAATACATTATGTCTTTGCAAAATAAAGTTTCAAAAGTTAAATAAAAGTGTAGTTAATGTTTTATTTTATCATTTCGTGAGGACACAGCAATTGCTTAGCAAGGAGGAGTTTGATATGAGTGATTTTACTCATATCATTTGTATCTTAAAACGAGCTTAAAATGAAAAAATAGCATGAATATGGCCTTGTATTCGTTTGTTTGTCGTTTCATGTGTGTAGGTACCAAAGTTCGCAAAAATCAACAAAAACCGACACGAGTTTGAAGAAAAAGATCGAGAAGCCAAAATCAAGTTCGTTTTTTGAAGGATTTTTATCAAAAGTCAAACAATAAATCATTTTAAGCCGGGATTCAAGTTTGATCAAAGTTATGGGCCTTTGTGGGTCCCACTTTGGATTTATTGGATTTAAAATCCCAAAGCATTGATAATGGGAGACGGATTTAGAGACTTGGGCCAAAAGCCCATTTCCTTGGCAAATTTACATAGTACGGTTGTAATATTTTTTTCATGGCCCATTAAGTCAAAGTAAGAAGGTGTAAAGTGTTTTTATACTTTTTAAGGTCAGAAGATAAATAAACAAAGAAAGAAAACGAGAAAGAAAGGAAAGCAAATTGGGGAAAAAATACGTAGAGCATGAACCCTAAAATTAGGGGATCCAAATTAACCCAAGATTAGAGGCCACGAGCCTGTTCATCAGAGTATTCAGGGCAAGAGGTGCGTGTATTCCACGAAGATACCTAGTACTAAGCTCCACGTGGAGTTTGGATTCGTCACCAAAAGCCTATGATTGGTTGATTGACTGCCAATATGACAAGGGACGAATCAAAGCCTGCCAAGTCAGCAGCAAACTAGCACAAGGATTGCCACTCTGGCAATCCGAGTGAAAGTGAGCACATATCCACCCTTGGATCAAAACAGAAAAGAGAGAGAAGATAGAAGAGAAGATCCAAGGGCTGAAAATCGAGCTTTTCATCACCAACAACCTCACCCATACCCTTCGGTGAGCCTATAAAAACCCAAAGAAAATAATATATTGTTATCTCTTTCCTTAGTGTAATTTTTATAGTTAGGAGTAGTGTAATCTTGTTTTAATTAATTGTATTTTTCTTTTCAATCGTTTTGTAAACATTTGCAAATTAATGAGATCGTTTTTATGCTATATAATTTGTTCTTAATTTACTGCTGCTATTGGATGTCATTGAATGATTCACACTCTCGTTACTATTAAATTACACTGAAATCACAATAAAAAGGGAAAAAACTTGTTTATCCTACTGATAAACGAGAATAATTAAGTTGCTGGTACGAAATCTGGTTCGAGAGACTTTGGAGGATCGTGGTGTTATTGTGGTTCGTAACTGGAGGTTATGGTGTTAATGTCGATTTAATCCCAAAGTCCGTTCAGCACGCGACTTCTACATCAAAGGATCATCAAATAATGGTTAAGCACTCTTTTGTTTTTTAAGTTTTAATAATTTGTTATTAGATTGGGTTGAGTTAGTGAAATAGTTTGATGGTTAGATTTGATTAGTTTAAAGAAGATCTGTTTACCTGTTATTATTTTTTTAATGAACTCATAGCTTTTGAATCTGTAATGTGATGTTTTATTTGTTATAGATATTTTTCTAATCTGCTTTTGATGTTAGTCGAATTGCTTTGCTGCGATAGATCGTTTTATGATATCATACTTGATTTTTGGGTTAAATCAGTCATAATAAATCAGAGATGCTGCTTAGGTTATGTTTGAGTTTTTGTTTAGTGAATTTAACGAATATGCTGATTCATTGTCTTCAGTTTATGATAATTGCCATCAAGTTTAATTATAGCTGATGTAAAATTTGGTATTGACTTGTTTTAACTGCATATGTTTTTAATATAATCTTATTTTTATTCGTTTTCAAAGTGTTTAACTCGAATTGCTGGCTCAAAATCTTTTGCTATTTAGTTTGTTGAATCTGTTTTGTCTTTCCTGCTGTATAGAGATTGTATCTCTTTTTAGAAGTATTTGGGTCTGATTTCTTCCAGCGTACTCAATGTGTGGTTTCAGTATTTACTGTTATTGCGTGTTTATGCGTTTGGATTTCTGTCTATATGTTATTGATGATTTTGGTTTTCTGATTAGTTTTGTTATGAACTTTATTATCATTTTAGCTGGATTAATCTATTTATATTTAATTGCCTGCTGAAATTGATTATCTGTTGAATTTTCAGTATTGTACTACTAAGTTTAGGAGCTGAGAGATTTGTTTAGGACATTATTGATTTACTGCCTTCTTTGTATTTTTACTGTTATATTAGTTTTGTGTGATCTGCTGTTTAAGTCTGCATATTAGATGTATTAGTTTAGTAGTTGTTTTTTGTAGTTGATTCTGATTTGGGGTGTTTGGAGTTCGAGTTTATGTATAATTAGTATAGGGACGTTTGGTTATTCATTTAATCAAAGTCCTCCTTCCAAAAAAGATTAAAAATATTCCACAGAAATTGGTCACTCGCAGGTCTCGAACTCGAGACCTGCCGTTCTCAGCCAAACACCCCAACCAACTGGGCTGGCTACTTGTTCTTGTTTAAGTTTACTCAGTATCTTAACTTAACATCTCTTAAGGATGTTAATTATATAAACGTTTTTTACACTACTTCGTTTTCTTTAATTCTCAACTTTGTTTTAAAACATTTTTTTTAATTTTTATCAAATGTATATTGTTAAGATTTTTAAATAAGCTAGTTAATTTTCAAATAGTTTATTACAATAAAAATTTTAAATAAATAAGTAATTTTTTTTATTACTTTTAAAATCAATGTAGTTTTAAATAATTTTTAGTTTAAATAAAATTTGTTTAAATAGTTTGTTTCATTTTAAAAAGTAAAAGTAAAAAGTAACAAAAAAAATAGATAGATTTAATTTGCGTCTTTTAGAATTAATTCGGGTTAACAATTCATGCACTTAGGTTTATTTTGTAGGATTAATTTTAGTTTAAAAAACCGTAAACCAATTCGAATCAATTGTCCAAATCGAAACAAAACGTCTCAAATTTACTTGATCCTCGTGTACAACGAACTTGGTTCATCCACGTGTTTAATTGAATTCGTCTTTGGTATTTTAGTCTATTACTTTTTCCTAAAGGTAATTTTATAAGTTACCCTATAACGTATCTAATTATCACATATTCTATCACGATCACATCAGAAGACAACCCTTTTGTCAGAAATGTTCTCTACATCACACAGGGTTTTGCACTATCAAGTGTCAGAACTGTGGAAAAACAGGGCATCAGACAAGATTCTGCAGAGGTAAAGGACTAGCTACTGGGAGTAATCAAATTCCGGTAACTAAGGTTTGCCATAACTATGGAGAAAAAGGGTATCTGGTAAATGAGTGCCGTAAAGAAAGCAATAACAGAGGGAAAGCTTTTTTGCTGAACGATACTCATCAAGATCAGAATACAGTTACAGGTATGTTTCATCTAAATCAACATCTGGTTAAAGTAATATTTGACTCAGGAGCTGATAGAAGTTTCATATCTGTTAAAATTGCTGCTAAGTTAGATATACCGAATGTATCCATGAATACTAAGTATGATGTACAAATGGCCGATGGAAAAATAGTTAGCATGTAGGACCTTTACACACGAACCAAACACGAAAATAAAAGATCTTTAAGTGACGTGATGAAGTGGGACGAAATGGATGGAAGAACGAGTATGGTGATGATGAAGAACTAACAAAGATGATAAAATAGATGAAGACCAAAAAAAAATTAAACTAAAAAAGAAATATTAGATTAAGGAAAGAAAAAGAAAACAAAGATGGTGTTTTTCCTAGTGAGAGAAACAAACACGCATTCTCTCTCTAGAATGATACAAATAGAAAACACACACACAAATGAGGTGGAGGGGCCTTTTATACTATGACTAACAAGTTTAGGAGGCCTTCCTCATTGGTGTGTTCGGGACTAATTCCCTTTACATAAACATTAATAACTAAGAACTCTCAACACTATTAAATAGCATTTTCCACGAGCTTCGCAACGGTATATTATATGACCATCACTTTAAATACGGCTAACAATCTCCCCTTAAGGGGTGGTCATGTAATATGTGACTTCACTTCTTTGATGTTGCAGACTTTGAAGCTCGTTGTCATGAGAGTTCTTTCATAGTTCCTTTCATGACTTGTGATCTTAGATCTTTGATCTTTGCCTTGACTTGATCTTGAAACTTTTCCAAATTGTGTTCTTGTGTCTTTCCCCACATACTCGAACTTTGTGTTGTCTTGAAAGCTTGGTAACAATCTCCCTTGATTATCAGAGTAGCGGAAGTCTTTGTCTCTAGATGTTCTTGAGCTTTCTTCATTTACTTGAGTATGTGGTCTTGAATCACGACTCTTGAGATTATGCCACCGTTTGCATTCCTCTGGTTTCCCGTTATACAGTACGAATATTTTACCTGTGATTAGGTAAGTTCAAAGAACTTCCTTGACAGGGTTTCCGGCTGTGGTAGCCGTTCTCAATACTTGAATATATCGAAAGATAATTCATAGTAAGGAGTGAATCATGCAGTTCCATTCTGCTGATTAAGTTGTCAATTCAATTTCCTAGAACAAGTTTGAATCAATTAAGAATCAAACCATTGTTGCTTTCCAGTTGACACAAGTTTGATTCATACAAAATCACACAAGTTAACTACCGCAGTGCTGTTTGATGATGACACTAGAAGGATTTCCATTCGTCACTGTAAATACTAATAAGTATTACTCTGAATGTTCTGTCAAGATCATAAAGATATTGCGTAGAGACCTGGAACGAGTTTGAATCAAAACAGAATCAAACCACTGTTGCTTTCCAGTTAGCATATGTTTAATTCAAGTGAATCTTACATATGACCTACCGCAGTGCTGTTTGATGTTACCACTGGAAGGATTTCCATTCATCACTATGAATACTAGAGAGTATCACTTTGAATGTTCTAGCAATACCACAAGGATATAGTGTAGGACTCTTGAATTATCGCTTGTGTTCTAATGATGAACAACAATTGATATATGGAATAAGTGTCCTAATGAGATTTTTGATGAATCTCGTTGGCTCTAGACTCTATAAGTGCACGTTTATTTGGTGATCGGAGGCTAGAGCAGACTGCCACCTTTTTTAATATCTACTATCTCGGAGTGAGAAAGTTGATAGGAATGAGTTGAACTCCGTGACAATAAAACAAACTTCTTTTGAGAGAAGCTTGAGTAGGCTGGGAAGGGTTGTGCTTTGCATCACTGGGTCTATGATGCTTTGTCTTCAATACTAGAAATCATCAACGTGATTCTGATAGTAGATGTATTGACCTGGTTTCTGTCTAAGTTGTATGGAGGGATATTTTCTTTTCACCCTTTATCCTTACATTTCTTTTTCATAACCCCTTCAACGCTTACCAAGACGTCATAACTAGCACTTTGTTGTGATTGTTCCAGTGCTAACTTAAGTCATTAGTCGGCATTATTCCCATACACTCAACTACTCCATCTTTCCTAAGGACTTCTAATAGATTGTCCCTGGGAAGATCCCTCCGGTTCTGGTTGGATCATATGACGAATACCTAACCACCTTTTGACACCAATATCGTCGTTAATAATTGTGTTCAAGGTATAGATATCGTAACCAGAAAAACCTATTGAAAAGGCAATCAAGGTGTTGATGAAATCAATGTTTACACCTTGAAAGTTTTCTATATCACCAAAACGCTCCCCCTACATATGTGCATCATAAAATGAAAGGTTTTTACACATATTAGGAAGATAAAGCACTTATATCAAAGATCTTATCCAAGATGAGACATTTTGAACACATTTTAATCACTATGCCCCCCCTCAAAAATTGCATGTGATTGTGATTTTTGTTAAATTAGTGATAAACATGGAGAGAATAATGTTGCATGAAAGTTTGTTCTCCCCCTCGAAAAGAAATTCTAATTAAGATAGGGGAGTATAAGCACACATTTTTGAAATACCTTGAAAAATTGTTCTCAAACCTGAGAAAACTGAATTTCCCGTTGTTGAGGAAAAATGTACATAAATGAACATTTTCATTGAGTTCATGAGCTTAAAACTTTGAATGTTTTAACATAAACCCATGACCGAGAAAAATTAACTTCCTGTTGTTGAGGATAAGTCATAGACTTTCCTTTCTTTGGGGACCGGGTTATAGTCTGACATATGACTATAAGCCATTATGAGAAGAAAATAGAAAAGACATGTTTTGAAAACATTTGAACTGTCATTCGAAATTTATTTACGTACCCTTGTCGTTATTGAACAACATTTCTAAGTACGTCCATATTATCGATGCTGAGAGACATGTCGAAGAAGAATATTTTTGGTATTTTTGAAAGATTTTCTCATTATTTATTTTGTTTTTATAGGTTTTATATTTTTGTATTTAGATTTTTTGATAGATATATACAAGGTTACTGCGAATGTGCAAGATGTTTAAGTTTATCTAGAGTGAAACTCCGCATACCAAGTCGACGAACCAAGAATTCAAATCTGTCTTTAGAAAGAGCTTTGGTGAAGATGTCGGCTAGTTGGTAGTCCGTCTTGACAAAATACAGTTCGATCGTTCCTCTTTCCACATGTTCCTTTATGAAATGGAATCGGACAGCAATGTGCTTGGTCTTAGAGTGTTGTACCGGGTTGCAGGATATGGCTATGGCTGACTGTGAATCAAAATAGATAGGAACTTTGTTAAAGTGAAAGCCATAATCCGTGAGTTGTGTTCTCATCCAAAGGACTTGAGCACTACACACGGATAGAGACACATATTCTGCTTCCGCGGTGGACAATGCCGTGCAATCTTTTTTTCTTGAGGACCAGCTCACTAGCTTCTCGCCTAAGAATTGGGCTCCACCGGAAGTTCTCTTGAATGTATCATGACACCCTGCATGGTCGGCATCTGAAAAACTAGTGTGATTAAAACAAGAATCCTTCGTATACCAGAGACCCATGTGAATGGTTCCCCGGAGATAACGAAAGATCCTTTTAACCTCATTGAGGTGCTTCTCGGTTGGCTTAGCCTGGTACCGAGCACATAAATAATTAGCATGCACAATGTCCGGTCTACTTGAGGTTAAGTACATAAGGGACCCGATCATACTTCGGTATTTTGTAGCGTCTACAAATGTCCTTTTCTTATCCAAATCAAGCTTGTGTTTAGTGTCCGTTGGACTACCAATAGGATCACAGTTTTCCATACCAAATTTCGTTAGAAGCTCAAGCACATACTTGGATTGATTTATGAAAATACCACGGGGGGGATTGGTGAAATTGGAGACCAAGAAAAAACGTCATTTCCCCCATCATGGACATTTCGAATCGACTTTTCATAAGGTCGGCAAATAATATGGAATATTTTGGGTTAGTAGAACAAAATATAATATCATCTACATAGACCTTAGCCACCAAGATGTTGTTGCCGTAGTGCTTGATAAACAACGTTGGATTAATGGTTCCTTTACTGAAGTGATTTTGGAGAAGAAATGATGATAATACGTCGTACCATGCCCTCGGTGCTTATTTCAAACCATAAATTGCTTTTTCAACTTGTATACATGGCTTGGATGTTCGGTGTTGATGAAACCTTCAGGTTGACATACGTACACATCTTCTTTTAACGACCCATGCAAGAAAGCCGTCTTTACGTCCATTTGATACACAATGAACGATTTGTGTGCAGCGTATGCCAAGAAAATCCTAATAGCTTCCATCCGAGCAACCGGGGCGAAGGATTCTGCGAAATCAATTCCCTCCTTTTGTTTATAACCTCTCACAACTAACCAAGTCTTGTTCCTAATGACTGTTTGCTCTTCATCCATCTTGTTTTTAAATAACCATTTCAGGGTAAGGGGATCGATATTGTCCGGGCGTGGTACTAACTCTCATACATCAAGCCGGATGAAATAATTGAGCTCTTCTTGCATAGACTCAATCCATGATGCGTCGGTCATTGCTTCTTTAACACTTTCTGGTTCCATTGTGCTGACTGATAGTGCATAGATACACATATCACCGTCGGTACACAGCTGATTTCGTGTTGTGAATGGTCGTGAGAGATTGCCAATCACTAGAACCAAAGGATGATTCTTAGTCCATTTGTGTTCATGTGGAAGTGTATGATAAACTTGATGCGAGCTCTATGGATACACATATGGTGTTGAAGGCTGATTAGTACTTGTGGAAGCCGAAAATGGATTAACAAACTCATGTTCGTTGAGCATCGCATTGTTTGTATTTTCAGTAACTATTTCATTCTGAAAATGAACATGATTAGGAATTTGTTGAGAATGTTGTTGAGATGTGTCAACAGTCGGAGAAGTGGTTGGAATGTTTGGAGTCAATATGGTTGAGGTTGACGTAGATGGTGCAAAAACGGATGCCGTTGGTGTAGATGCAATTGGTGGTTGTTAATCCCATTCAATCCATAACACAAGATTTAGAAGAGATATTTAGAGAGAGAAAGAGAAGAAAGTAGAGAGAGAAACAAGAGAGAATTTGGAAGGTTAATGTCTACTAGAGAGAGAAAGTAAAATAAACCAACACCCTCTTCCACACATGGAAGAGGGTATATATACCCTTGGCTTATGGGTCATGGGTTTAAGTGACTTGGGTTGGGCTTGGCTTTGTTTTGGGCTTACGCCCCTAACTTATACAATATTAGCTTAAAGTCCAAGCACGGTTTTCCCGACTAACCTATTACAATACAAGACCTTTAACGACTAAGATGACCTATTACATTCTTGTTCGACTATATAAAATATAGGGCTAACAATCTCCCCCAATGTATCAGTCATCTTAAAAAGCTTAAAAAGCCTAAGATGGTTGAGTGAATACATTCTTGTAGAGGAGATCTTCCTACTTTGGTCTTGTATCTTGGTCTTGATCTTTTTTGTAACAGCTTTGTTCCTTCATGATTTCGTGATCTTTATCTTGAGCCTTTTGTCATTTGACTTTGAGTGCTTGAGATCTTCATCTGTGCTCCTTGTTACTAAGATGACCTATTACATTCTTACATTCTTAGGTATCTTGATTATCTCCATCTCGTGCTCTTGTGACTTCTGAATCGACATCGGTTGCACAGCTACGCCACCTTCTTGATATGCAGCAACATATATAGACACGGATAAAATGGCTTTGAATATTTCATCCTAACTCGGTAGCGTTTTACCTCCGGTCGGTGAAGACCATTTAGACGGTATTAGATACCGTACCTGTGATCGGGTAGATTCGATTAAGAATCTCCTTGATAGGGTTTCCCGGCGGTAGTAGCCAGTTCTCTTTACTCGACCGTCTCAAAGCAGACTGCGAACGTAAAGAGTGAATAAAAAAGGATACGGTTATCCGTTTGATTAGAGTCGTCAATTCAGAATTCCGGGAACAAGTTTGATTCTAAAAGAATCGCACCATTGTTGCCTTCCAGTTTGCCACAAGCTCGATTCATAAGAATCTTGCATGTTACCTACCGCAGTGCTGTTTGATGTTGACACTGGAAGGATTTCCATTCGTCACTGTGAACACTAAAGAGTGTCACTCTGAATGTTCTGGCAAGATCACACGGATTTTGCGAAGAAACCTGGAATCAAGTTTGAATCAATTAAGAATCGAAACTTAGTTGCTTTCCAGTTCTCACATGTTTGATTCGTGTAGAATCGCACAAGTTACCTACCATGAGTTTGTTTAATGATGGCTCAAGCAGGATTTCCATCTTCATTGTGAATCGTATCACTCAGATGTTCTGGCAATATCACAAGGATAATGTGTAGGACTCGATTGTGTCCTAATGAGATGATAGATTGATCTCGTTTGGCTCTAGACTCAATAAGTGCATTTTGGTAATCGGAGGCTGGAGCAGACTGCCACCTTTTCAATATTAACTGACTCGGAGTGAGAAAGTCAATAGATACGTGTTGATCTCCGTGACAATGAGACAAGTTTCTTTTGTGAGAAACTTGAATGGCTGGGAAGGGTTGTGCATTGCATCACTAGGTCCATGATGAATTGTCTTCAATAGATGTAATGACCCGGTTTCTGCCTAAGTTGCATAGAATGTTCAACTCCTTCAATGCTTACCAATACGTCATCATTAGCACCTTGTTGTGATTGTTCCAGTGCTAACTTAAGTACTTGGTCCGCATTCAGCTTCATTCCACTCCATCTTTCCTAAGGACAACTATTTCTAGCTATGGAATGTCCTTGGGTAGATCCCTCCGGTTCTGGTTGGATCATAGGACTTAGTTTCCTATCCTAAACCACCTTTTGACTCCATCGTTCCGTCATGGATAGTAGGTTGTTTTGGGTATAGATCGTAACCATAAACCATTGAAAACCATTCAAAGTGTTTGATAAAAATCTAAACTTTTAACACTTGAAAGTTTTACATTTCCGAAAAGCTCCCCCTACACACATGCATCGATATACGAAATAGTTTGGCTTGTGAAGGAAAAAGTTGCACTTGAGTCTTTAAGATCACATGTTGCGATATATTACATTTTAATCACATTTTCTCCCCCTATCTCTAATATAAAAATATAATGTTAGAGATACCAATTGATTAAAATTTGACATTTTCCGAAAAATCGACGGGAGAGAAACACGTGTGCACGCATGAATCATGGAACATTTTTAGTCGGGACGCTCCCCCTCAACAATATATGTGTGTCTTGAAACAAAATTTGACAAAATTTTAGAAAAACGACACCACAAATATGTTGAGGTACGGAGTTGAGATGCCTTTACCGATAATATATATGACAGATTTAATCATATATTCGGAATGTGTTGGATACATAAAATATGACAATTTTAGAGATGTACCCAACAACATTAAAAGGCTTGATTTTAAAACGCTCCCCCTCAAAAAGTGATCAAAATAACATATGACATTTTGAGATAAAAACCTATTATGAGGAAGGGAGTGTTGAACACACAATTTTGAAAGATTTAGAAAAACCTTTTGAGAAAGTCTTGAAAAATTGTGTTCAACGGTTTTAAAATAATCAGGATAGAAGACTTCTCTTCTGTTGCTTAGGGAAAGCGCAGTGAAACGTACACTTCCCTTTCGGGTCCGTGTTTCATGAGCTCAAAACTTTGATTGTTTTGTGACTAGCTCATGACCGAGAAAAATAAATTTCCCGTTGTGAAGGATAAGTTATCATCCGTGATAAACTTTCCTTAAGTTGAAGTTCGAGGTCTAAGCTGACATTCACTTAGAAATCGTTTTTCATGAACTTAAAAACTTTGAATGTTTTTATAGGAAGCTCATGATCGAGAAATATTAATTTCTCGTTGAGAAGGATAAGTTATCGTCCGTGATAAACTTTCCTTATTTGAGGTCCGAGTCCTAAGCTGTGATGTGCTTAGAAGTCATTTACACGAGCTTAAAACTTTCGAATAGTTTTAATAGAAGCTCGCATCTAAGAAAATCGAATTCTCGTTTTGAGGATAAGTCATACTCAGGATGAACTTTCCTATCTTGTGAGCCCGGGTTACAATCTGTAATTTGACTATAAGCCATGTACACGAGCTAAAAACTTTTGAATAGTTTTAAGAGAAGCTCGTGTCCGAGAAATATTAATTTCTCGTTTTGAGGGTATGATAGGTGTGAAAACACCCATCCTTTTACCACTTATTTCTGGCTAAAACAAGACCAAAACACGTATTTAATATCATTTGTTTGGAATTATGCGTGGTTTTTGTGTTTATTATGTTTTCAGAGTCAACCGGGTGAATATTGAAGAAAACATGGGATTGCATGGGTTTTATCGAAGAAAAAGACTCAAGACGAAGTCTATTGTCCAAAAAATGCAAAAGATTTGAAGTCATTGTGCCTATTTGAAGATTTGTCGAAGAAAAGGGCCAAAGATGGAAGATTCATATATGTCGAAGAACTCGAGTCTATTAAACAAAAGATTATAAGACGAGTTGGAATTATTCACCGACACTACTCAAAATCCAAAGTCGGAAACGTTTATTTAAAGAAACGTAAAGACTAAAGAAGAAAGAAGAAAAGAATCCCAAAACCAAATCCCATTCACAAGCCCACAAGCAAACGCCTATAAATAGGACTTCACTTCACAATTTAGAGGCTAGTTAGTTTTAGTTTTTCATTTTCTCTAGTTTTAGAGAGAGAAAGTTCTCAACTTTCTCTCACTAAGTTTTCATCTTTCTTTCTTTTAATCTTTCATGATTAAACTTTGTATTGTTTTTTTTCATTAATCAAGTTTAAATTTAAGCTTTTAATCTTTAATCTCTTTCCCACCTTTCTTTAATTTTTAGATTGATTTTGGTACGAATTTCATTTGATCCGTGTTGTTCTTAATGATTTCGTGCTTAAAAAGTTAATCTTTTTATGCTTACTTAAGTTTTCATACAAATAAGCTCTAAGATCTTTGTGCTTATTGGCTTATTTGCAAGTTTAGCTTATTTACTTTTTAAAAGTTTTCTTAAAAATTTTCATCTTTTTATATTTTGATTTATAAGATTGCTTATTTTAAGTTGAATAAGTTGCTATTAGTGCTTATTTAGTCCTTTTCACTTTAGATTCGTGCTAGTTTTGGAGATTAGTTATCATTATAGCTTATTTTCTTGGCTTATTTCGGACCAAAAAGGGTAATCGGAAAGGGTTAAACCCTTTTCCGATTGATATATTCCGACCAGCACCCCCCTTTCATTCTGATCGTTTGATCGGAAAAGGGTTTATGATTATTCTGATTTGCACCTTTTGTGACATTCTGATTTGCACCTTTTGTGACATTCCGATTTGGAATTTTATTAAACATTCAGATTGAGTTGGATTTGTGGATATTCCGATTGGGTATTATTTCGATTGGGGATTTTTGATTATTCCGATTGCCTTCTTCTTAGTTATTCCGATTGACCTTTCCGATTTAAGCATTCCGACGAGGGTGTTTTTGGTATTCCGATTAGACCTCTTTCCGATCTATATTCCGATCAGATCCGATTCGGCAACTTTCCGATGGATTTAGTTTTTCGTTTTTACAAAGTTTTCAAGTGTTAGTTTTATTAAGTGTTCAAGTATTTTTCTCATTTTGCCTTTAAGTTTTCAAACATTTATTTTTAACTTGTCAATTTAGTTTAATCTTTTAAAGCTTTAATTTTACTCTTCGACACTTACTTATTTGTTATTAGTTTAAATTAGATAAACAAACCAACACCTTTTTATTAACCAAGAACAACTATTCCACTTTGAACCGTGATCAATTCGAGGAGATTCCGAGAAAACGAACTTTCAACGAGTAAAATCATAGATATCAAATGGCGCCGCTGCCGGCTCTTCTCGTTAAGATTAGCAGTTTTTTGTGAGAACTTGGATTTTGGGATCCGTTCACCGTGAACGTTACTTTTTCATAAAAATTTTCAAAAACCCAAAAAAATATAAAATTTTCAAAAATACAAAAAAAAATTAAAAAAACCATAAAAACCAAAAATATTTCTTGCTTGCTTTGTTAGTTCCTTTGCAGGTGCATGCGTACACGATCAACGTCTTATCAAGAGCCCGAGCCTCTCGAAGACTTAGACATGGCCGGTGTACGAAACAACAACAACAATAACCCACCTCAAAATAACAACAACAATAACAATCCACCTCTCAACAACAATAATAACAACAACAATGAACCTCTACCGGACAATCGCCCAATGATTGAACTGTTACAAGCACATGTGGAGGGCAACAATGATCCAATTATCATACCCGCGATTGCAGCCAACAACTTTGAGCTCAAATCCGGCTTTATCCAGATGGTCTCTGCTCAACCATTCTTGGGGCGTACCATTGATGATCCACATGACCACATCAAGAGATTCTTGCAACTCACGAATACGGTCAAATTCAATGATGTTTCACAAGAGGTAATCCGTTTACAACTTTTTCCCTTTTCTTTAGAGGGTCAAGCCCGACATTGGCTTGCAAAGGAACCACCACAAAGTATTCTTACGTGGACGGATTTGGAGACCAAATATATCAACTACTTTTTCCCACCCTCTCGTACTACCGCTTTGCGGAATGAAATTATCAATTTTGAACAAAAGTACGATGAGTCTTTTAGTGAATCTTGGGACCGTTTTAAAGACCTTTTGAGAAAGTGCCCACAACATGGTTTTACCAAAGTGCACCAAATTAATACTTTTTATAATGGTTTAAGCATGAATGACCAAGATTCACTAAATAGTGCCTCGGGGGGTAATATTTTGGTTAAGACTTCCAATGCCGCTTGGGATATTACTGAATAAGTCTCGTGTGCAAACCAAGAGTGTGCGGACCAATGCCGCTAGTGCTAATACTAGTGACAACGATAAGCGATTTGACAAAATTACTACGCTTCTTGAATCGCTTGCCGCCCAAACCGCTAGCAATACCAACAGCATCAACGCTAAAAACGCTCACGACGCTCAAGCCAATGCTGTTAGCCAACCATGTGAGATATGCGGGGGTCCTCACTCTTACACCACTTGTACCGCCACCCAAGACTACCCTTCTGAGAATGTGAATGCAGCATACGGTACCTATCCTCCGGCCGCTTATCAAGCTCGTCCTCAAGGTGACCGCAACTTGGCAACAAAATTTCACACATAAAATATTAAGACTATTTTATCAAGTAGTTTGCGGACATTGTAAACTACTTGGCGGGTGGAATTCTCGTTGACGGGTTAACATCCCAGCAAAAGAAAAAGTTCTTCAAAGACATTAAGACTTACTTTTGGGATGACCCGTATCTATTCAAACAATGTGCTGATTTGATTATTCGCCGATGTGTTGATGGACCGAAAGCTTTAGAAATCCTTGACGCTTGCCACAAAGGACCCACCGGTGGTCACTTTGGTCCCAACTACACCGCCAAAAAAGTGTTTGACTCGGGATTTTATTGGCCCACCATTTATCTTGATGCTCACGAAATGGTTAAACGTTGTGATGCTTGCCAAAAACAAGGCAAGATCACACATAAAGACGAGATGCCTCAGAATTTCATTCAAGAATGTGAAATCTTTGATGTTTGGGGTATCGACTTTATGGGGCCATTCCCTTCATCTAAAGGAAACAAATACATCCTTGTAGCCGTTGACTACGTTTCCAAATGGGTTGAAGCCAAAGCTTTACCCACTAATGACGCAAGGGTTGTTTGTAACTTTTTGAAATCGCTATTCGCTAGATTCGGCGTGCCTCGTGCCATTATTAGTGATCGCGGGACTCATTTTTGCAATGACCAATTTGCAAGAGTCATGGCTAAGTATGGTGTAAATCATCGTCTTTCCACCGCATACCACCCACAAACTAATGGCCAGGCTGAAATCTCTAACCGAGGATTAAAGTGGATTCATGAACGAACCGTGGGAGAGCATCGTGTCTCATGGGCTGATAAACTTGATGATGCTCTGTGGGCTTTTCGTACCGCTTACAAGACTCCGATTGGTTGTACACCATATCGGCTTGTGTACGGGAAAGCATGCCACCTCCCCATTGAGTTGGAGCACAAGGCTTACTGGGCCTTGAAGTGGGCTAATTTTGATATCAACAAAGCCGGTGACCTACGCAAGATCCAACTCAATAAGCTCAATGAACTCCGTAATGAGGCTTATGAAAATTCTTTGATCTATAAGGAAAAGAATAAGCTCATTCACGACTCCAAGATTAAGAACCGAGAGTTCTAAGTTGGAGACAAAGTTTTACTCTTTAACTCTCGGTTGAAAATCTTTTCGGGCAAGCTGAAATCTCGTTGGTCCGGCCCATTCACCATTGCCCAAATTTTTTCATATGGTACTCTCGAGCTCGCTCAACCTAATGGACCTAATTTTAAGGTGAATGGCCAACGAGTGAAGTTGTACTTTGGTGAGGACATCTCTCATGAGATGATTCCATCCCTCACCATGTTTCCCATGAACTAATTTTGGGTCGAGTCAGGCTCGTGACTCGGTTATCAAAAACAAGCGCTCCTCGGGAGGCAGCCCGAGTGTCTATCTTTTTCTGTTTTAACCTCCTAAGTGTAGGGGGACCTCTATAGGTACTTTGTGTTTGTGTGGTGATGTGATTACAGGGATGAATACACTTTTGGAATCTTTGAAGAACCGTGCTCCCGTGTTATCCGAAATCCGGTTCTATCTCTCAACTATCGTGATTCAATTTTCTTCATACTCACATTTGAAAATGATCACGTTAGTCGTCTCTTCCTTAACTTGATTTAACCAACGTGCAGAATGTCATAAGTGTAGGGGAGACTTTTCCCACATGCTTAAACATTGAGGACAATGTTTATCTTAAATGTAGGGGGGACTTCAATCGAAGTTTTAAGTGGAATTTTCCATGAAAATGCCTTCATTTAACCGGAAAATCATCTTTTTCAGCATTTTTCAAATTTTTAATTAACTTTGGCCATTTAGTCGTAATTTTTTTTTATTCGTTGCTTTCATATGTATATATCCTGCAATAAAGTCAAAAATATTAATAAAGTGGTGTAGCTAGTTTTGAAGTCTTTGACATATTAGGCCCGTTGCGATTATTTTGACTCAACCCGAATATACTTATCCAAGTTTATTATAGCTAGTATCCTTAACCATGTAGACCTTAATTGGTTTATTAGGCTAAGTATACACGAGTCTCATTACTTGAGATTTTAAATTGTGGAGAACGAGAAATGATAGAGTCAATTATAAGTCGGAGATTCTTGCGCAAGCTCACTTGGTGTAATTATCTGCCTATTCTCCCATCACTTGCTAATAATTTATTTGCAATAAGTAAGGTCGTACGATTTGAAAAGTTACTTAGCTTCTAGCCCAAGATCGTTTAAAAGTTGATCGGTAATGATAAGAGTTCATAGCCAAGGCATAACTTATGAAGCGGGACGCGAAGATTAGCGAGTCCGAAAAGGCCCTAACAAGGCATGAGGATTCAATCTTATTGCTAAAGATCCAAGGTGATGTGAAAAGCATTATTCCCAAAATCAATAGGGAGGATCAAGACTCACGACAAAAAGCAATCAACTCCCATAAAGATCATGGAGAAGTGTATCCGAAAAGACCCTAACAAGGTATGAGGATAAATAGATCCAAGTCCGAAAAGGATGCGGATCGTTGTATCTCAAAATCCCAATTAGAGATTGAAGAATAATCATGAAGTCGTGGTCAACAAAGTTGGAGTACCCCTCAAAAGTATCCAAGTGAAGAAATTCTATTAACGATGAGAAGACCATTATCTCAAGAACGTCTCTCGAAGATATGAAGTATGAAGTACATGCCAAATATCGGCCCGAGAAAGGTCTCAAATCGTGAACCGAGTTATGCCAAGATATGAACTTTTTGATATCCCGAGAAGCAGTTTTAAGAGATTTTGTCCTTTAGCTAACTATTGATCAAATCGTCCTACTTTGCTTTCTGCCTAAATAAACTATCGAAATAAGTCCAAAAATGCATCTTCATGATCATTCTAAGACAAAAATAAAATTTAAGAGATACACCTAGGAATAAGGGAGTTTAAGCATATAATTAAGCCATGTGTGTAAGTGTTTGATTTGCTAACTTATAATAACAATGATCTCGTTTTTAAGCTTAGTTTGGGGAACGTGAAACTTGAGGGTGATAAATCTTCGCAGCACCGAAGCCCTAATGTAAGTCCTTGATCTCTTTGCAAGTTATCTCCATATAGCTATTTTCAAGTGAAAATGGTTTTCTATCCTTTTGATCACTTTAAAAGTTTTAATTTCTCTTAGTACTTTAATTTTTGTTTAGTAGAATGTTAATAAGGC
Source organism: Glebionis coronaria (assembly GCA_025667525.1). Classification (NCBI taxonomy): domain Eukaryota; kingdom Viridiplantae; phylum Streptophyta; class Magnoliopsida; order Asterales; family Asteraceae; genus Glebionis; species Glebionis coronaria. The sequence goes on from CM046874.1 coordinate 224,884,448, forward strand.
CAAGGTTGATTGATTATGAGAAAAGTGTAAATTTGCTTTATCACTAAGCATTGCATGAGGGCATGGCAATGGTTAAGTGTAAGGGATTTGATAGGTGTGAAAACACCCATCCTTTTACCACTTATTTCTGGCTAAAACAAGACCAAAACACGTATTTAATATCATTTGTTTGGAATTATGCGTGGTTTTTGTGTTTATTGTGTTTTCAGAGTCAACCGGGTGAATATTGAAGAAAACATGGGATTGCACGGGTTTTATCGAAGAAAAAGACTCAAGACGAAGTCTATTGTCCAAAATATGCAAAAGATTTGAAGTCATTGTGCCTATTTGAAGATTTATCGAAGAAAAGGGCCAAAGATGGAAGATTCATATATGTCGAAGAACTCGAGTCTATTAAACAAAAGATTATAAGACGAGTTGGAATTATTCACCGACACTTCTCAAAATCCAAAGTCGGAAACGTTTATTTAAAGAAACGTAAAGACTAAAGAAGAAAGAAGAAAAGAAGCCCACAACCAAAGCCCATTCACAAGCCCACAAGCAAACGCCTATAAATAGGACTTCACTTTACAATTTAGAGGCTAGTTAGTTTTAGTTTTTCATTTTCTCTAGTTTTAGAGAGAGAAAGTTCTGAACTTTCTCTCACTAAGTTTTCATCTTTTTTTCTTTTAATCTTTCATGATTAAACCTTTGTATAGTTTTTTTCGTTAATCAAGCTTAAATTTAAGCTTTTAATCTTTAATCTCTTTCTACCTTTCTTTAATTTTTAGATTGATTTTGGTACGAATTTCATTTGATCCGTGTTGTTCTTAATGATTTCGTGCTTAAAAAGTTAATCTTTTTATGCTTACTTAAGTTTTCATACGAATAAGCTCTAAGATCTTTGTGCTTATTGGCTTATTTGCAAGTTTAGCTTATTTACTTTTTAAAAGTTTTCTTAAAAAATTTCATCTTTTTATAATTTGATTTATAAGATTGCTTATTTTAAGTTGAATAAGTTGCTATTAGTGCTTATTTAGTCCTTTTTCGTGCTAGTTTTGGAGATTAGCTTATCATTATAGCTTATTTTCTTGGCTTATTTCGGATCAAAAAGGGTAATCGGAAAGGGTTAAACCTTTTTTCGATTGATATATTCCGACCAGCACCCCCCTTTCATTCCGATCGTTTGATCGGAAAAGGGTTTATGATTATTCCGATTTGCACCTTTTGTGACATTCCGATTTACATCTTTTGTGACATTCCGATTTGGAATTTTATTAAACATTCTGATTGAGTTAGATTTGTGGATATTCCGATTGGGTATTATTCCGATTGGGGATTTTTTATTATTCCGATTGCCTCCTTCTTAGTTATTCCGATTGACCTTTCCGATTTAAGCATTCCCACGAGGGTGTTTTTGGTATTCCGATCAGACCTCTTTCCGATCTATATTCCGATCAGATCCGATTTGGCAACTTTCCGATGGATTTAGTTTTTCGTTTTTACAAAGTTTTCAAGTGTTAGTTTTATTAAGTGTTCAAGTATTTTCTCATTTTGCCTTTAAGTTTTCAAACATTTATTTTTAACTTGTCAATTTAGTTTAATCTTTTAAAGCTTTAATTTTACTCTTCGACACTTACTTATTTGTTATTAGTTTAAATTAGATAAACAAACCAACACCTTTTTATTAACCAAGAACAACTATTCCACTTTGAACCGTGATCAATTCGAGGAGATTCCGAGAAAACGAACTTTCAACGAGTAAAATCATAGATATCAGGGTAACTTATCGTTGAAGAGATAAAGTTCCCTTTCTTTGACGTTCGAGTTACAGCCTGGAATGTGACTGTAAGTCATTGTAGAAGCTTAATTTTGAAGCCCCTGAGACGCTTGTTTCTCTGATATCTGCTTCTTCAGCAACCAAACTCTGAGTGTGTCTTTTGTTGAGCGGTATGTATATGGGAAACCTTTGTGTTCTTGTTGAACCTTTACTTTATTACCTGCACTTTCATCAATAGTTTGTATGCTTGCATGTGGGTTAGTGATATCTTGATGAGAACCATGTGGGGGTTCACCTGGAACCTTTGTCGAGCTAGAGGGAAATATCTTTCCAGTAGGAACCCACCTAAGACCTATTGTTTTGAAGGTTCTGCCCGTTGTTATCCACCTAAGACAAGGTCGAGGAGACATAGTTTTCTCATGCACAGCGGAAGACTTAGTTGGAGAAAACCTATTTCCTTTAGGGTTCCGTCTCTGAGGTGCTCTAGCTTTTTGGTTCACCTTGTTCAGGACTTTAGTAATACAATCATCATGAATGGCACCTACACACAACAGTGTACGTCCCGTGCAAGAATTTCAAGAAAATACTCCTACAGCAGAATCGACGGATACAACACAAATGAATGAGTTGGTTGATTTATATGATCCAATGTTTGAAGAATATTTCTATGGAAACAATCAAGTTGTGTCAAAGACTTCTGCTGTCCATACTGCTGATGAACCCGAACCACGTTCACAAGACACAACTGCCTCTACTTCAGCAACCGTTTCTCAAGAGAATATTCCATTGGATACTCAACAAACTCAAGAAACAGTCATACAACCAACATCACCAACCGTCAATGTTGAAGGAGGAAACAACAATCAAGCAGTCGATGCACAACCTGACGAAGAAGAATTTATCAATCCGTTCGGTACACCGGTACACGAAGTCGGAGAGTCTTCTACTCAACATGTTGATCCGTCCCACATGCATACATTCTACAACCATATCCATCCACTCACCATTGGACACGTGATCATCCATTGGAGCAAGTCATTGGAAATCCTTCACAACCGGTTCGAACACGCAGACAACTCAAAACCGATGGCGATGTGTGTATGTATGCACTCACCGTGAGTTCAACTGTACCTACAAACATCAAACAAGCCATGACTGATCATGCGTGGATTGAATCAATGCAAGACGAAATTCATCAGTTTGAACGCCTAAATGTTTGGGAACTTGTTGACCGACCCTATGGAATGTCAATTTTAGATTTCAAATGGATCTGAAAAAACAAACTGGATGAAGAACAAACCATCATCAAAAACAAATCTCGTCTTGTGGTTAAGGGGTATCGTCAACAAGAAGGGATATATTTCGATGAATCATTCGCTCCAGTTGGTCGTTTTGAAGCTGTCAGGATATTCCTTGCTTATGCTGCACTAAAGGGCTTCACGGTTTTTCAAATGGACGTTAAAACTGCTTTTCTCAACGGTCATTTGAAGGAAGAAGTGTATGTGAATCAGCCGGAAGGATTCATCGATCCTCATCACCCTGACAAAGTCTATCGTCTCAAGAAGGCTGTATATGGACTTAAACAAGCTCCAAGGGCATGGTACGAAGAACTATCCAACTTCTTGGTCTCGAAAGGATTCTCCAAAGGTTCTATTGATCCTACTCTTTTTATTAATAAATATGGGGATGACATACTGCTGGTGAAAGTTTATGTTGATGATATTATTTTTGGTTCTACGAACCCAAAACTTTCAAAACGTTTTGAAAAATTAATGCACAACAGATTTGAAATGTCAATGATGGGGGAGCTAAATTTCTTTTTAGGCCTCCAGATTCATCAATCCCCACGTGGTATCTTCATAAACCAAGCTAAGTATGCTCAAGAGATACTTAAAAATAATGGTATGACCTCATGTGCTCGCGTTGGTACACCATTGTCGACCACATCCCTAGACGCTGACTTGTACTCATATCCCGTAGATCAAACGCGATATCGCAGTATGATCGGGTCACTTATGTACCTTACAGCCAGCAGGCCTGATATTCATCATGCCACATGCTATTGTGCACGCTATCAAGCCAGACCTACTCAAAAGCACCTCAAAGAGGTTAAACGGATCTTTCGGTACCTTAAGAATACCATTCACATGGGACTCTGGTATCCGAAGGGAACCGGTTTTCATCTAACAGCTTTTTCAGATTCTGATCACGCAGGTTGCCTTGATAGTCGAAAAAGCACTTCTTGTAGCATACAATTTCTAAGGGAAGACAAGCTTGTCAGCTGGTCGTCAAAGAAGCAGGATTGCACTTCGCTCTCATCGGCTGAAGAAGAATATGTGGCTCTATCCGCGTGCTGTGATCAAGTCCTCTGGATGAGAACACAACTCACGGATTATGGTTTCCACTTTGGTAAAATACCTATGTATTGTGACTCAAAGTCGGCCATAGCCATATCTTGCAATCCGGTTCATCACTCTCGCACCAAGCACATCGATGTTAGATATCACTTCATCAAGGAACAAGTGGAACGCGGCATCGTGGAATTATAATTTGTCAGAACTGAGTACCAGCTGACAGACTTGTTTACAAAAGCTCTCTCGAAAGATAGGTTTGCGTATCTTGTTGGCCGTCTTGGTATGAAGTATATGACTCCAGAAGACTTAGAGGTTTTGGCAAATGAAGTTGCTTGATATTCTCTCACAACGACTTCTAAGCGCATCACAACTTAGGACTCGGACCTCAACTAAGGAAAGTCTATCTCGGACGATAACTTATCCTTCTCAACGAGAAATTCATACTTCTCGGTCATGAGCTTCTCATAAAACATTCAAAGTTTTTAAGTTCATGAAAAACGATTTCTAAGTAAATGTCAGCTTAGAACTCGAACTTCAACTTAAGGAAAGTTTATCACGGATGATAATTTATCCTTCACAACGGGAAATTTATTTTTCTCGGTCATGAGCTAGTCACAAAACAATCAAAGTTTTGAGCTCATGAAAAACGGACCCGAAAGGGGAGTGTACGTTTTAGTGCGCTTTCCCTAATCAATAGAAGAGAAGTCTTCTATCCTGATTATTTTAAAACCGTTGAACACAGTTTTTCAAGAATTTGTCAAAAGGTTTTTCTAAATCTTTCAAAATTGTGTGTTCAACACTCCCTTCCTCATAAGTGGTTTTTATATCTCAAAATTGTCATATGTTATTTTGATCAATTTTTGAGGGGGAGCGTTTTAAAATCAAGCCTTTTAATGTTGTTGGGTACATCTCTAAAATTGTCTATTTTATGTATCCAACACATTCCGAAAATGATATGAAATTGTCAAATGTAGTATATTATATCGGAAAGGCATCTCAACTCCGTACCTGAACATATTTTGTGGTGTCGTTTTTCTAAAATTTTGTCAAATTTTCTCTCAAGACACACATATATTGTTGAGGGGGTGCGACCCGACTGAAAATGTTCCATGATTCATGCGTGCACACATGTTTCTCTCCCGTCGATTTTTCAGAAAATGTAAAATTTTAATCAATTGGTATCTCTAACATTATATTTTTATATTAGAGATAGGGGGAGAAAATGTGATTAAAATGTAATATTTCGCAACATGTGATCTTAAAGACTCAAGTGCAACTCTTTCCTTCACATGCCAAACTATTTCGTATATCGATGCATGTGTGTAGGGGGAGCTTTTCGGAAATGTAAAACTTTCAAGTGTTAAAAGTTTTGATTTTTATCAAACACTTTGAATGGTTTTCAATGGTTTATGGTTACGATCTATACCCAAAACAACCTACTATCCACGACGGAACGATGGAGTCAAAAGGTGGTTTAGGATAGGAAACTAAGTCCTATGATCCAACCAGAACCGGAGGGATCTACCCAAGGACATTCGATAGCTAGAAATAGTTGTCCTTAGGAAAGATGGAGTGGAATAAAGCTGAATGCGGACAAAGTACTTAAGTTAGCACTGGAACAATCACAACAAGGTGCTAATGATGACGTATTGCTAAGCATTGAAGGAGCTGAACATTCTATGCAACTTAGGCAGAAACCGGGTCAATACATCTATTGAAGACAAGTCATCATGGACCAAGTGATGCAATGCACAACCCTTCCCAGCCATTCGAGTTTCTCTCAAAAGAAACTTGTCTCATTGTCACGGAGATCAACACGTATCTATTGACTTTCTCACTCCGAGTCAGTTAATATTGAAAAGGTGGCAGTCTGCTCCAGCCTCTGATTACCAAAATGCACTTATTGAGTCTAGAGCCAATCGAGATAAATCTATCATCTCATTAGGACACAATCGAGTCCTACGCATTATCCTTGTGATATTGCCAGAACATCTGAGTGATACGATTCACAATGAAGATGGAAATCCTGCTTGAGCCAGCATTAAACAAGCTCATGGTAGGTAACTTGTGCGATTCTACACGAATCAAACTTGTGAGAACTGGAAAGCAACTAAGTTTCGATTCTTAATTGATTCAAACTTGATTCCAGGTTTCTTCGCAAAATCCGTGTGATCTTGCCAGAACATTCAGAGTGACACTCTTTAGTGTTCACAGTGACGAATGGAAATCCTTCTAGTGTCAACATCAAACAACACTGCGGTAGGTAACATGCAAGATTCTTATGAATCGAGCTTGTGGCAAACTGGAAAGCAACAATGGTGCGATTCTTTTAGAATCAAACTTGTTCCAGGAATTCTGAATTGACGACTCTAATCAAACGGATAACCGTATCCTTTTTGATTCACTCTTTACGTTCGCAGTCTGCTTTGAGACGGTCGAGTAAAGAGAACTGGCTACTACCGCCGGGAAACCCTATCAAGGAGATTCTTAATCGAATCTACCCGATCACAGGTACGGTATCTAATACCGTCTAAATGGTCTTCACCGACCGGAGGTAAAACGCTACCGAGTTAGGATGAAATGTTCAAAGCCATTTTATCCGTGTCTATATATGTTGCTGAATATCAAGAAGGTGGCGTAGCTGTGCAACCGATGTCGATTCAGAAGTCACAAGAGCACAAGATGGCGATAATCAAGATACCTAAGAATGTAAGAATGTAATAGGTCATCTTAGTAACAAGGAGCACAGATAAAGATCTCAAGCACTCAAAGTCAAATGACAAAAGGCACAAGATATAGATCACGAAAGCATGAAGGAACAAAGCTGTTACAAACAAGATCAAGACCAAGATACAATACCAAAGCAGGAAGATCTCCTCTACAAGAATGTATTCACTCAACCATCTTAGGCTTTTTAAGCTTTTTAAGATGACCGATACATTGGGGGAGATTGTTAGCCCTATATTTTATATAGTCGAACAAGAATGTAATAGGTCATCTTAGTCGTTAAAGGTCTTGTATTGTACTAGGTTAGTCGGGAAAACCGGGCTTGGACTTTAAGCTAATATTGTATAAGTTAGGGGCGTAAGCCCAAAACAAAGCCAAGCCCGGCCCAAGTCACTTAAACCCACAGCCCATAAGCCAAGGGTATATATACCCTCTTCCATGTATGGAAGAGGGTGTTGGTTCATTTTACTTTCTCTCTCTAGTAAACATTAACCTTCCAAGTTCTCTCTTGTTTCTCTCTCTAGAACTACCGTAGCAGGTGCAGCCGGGGCATTTTGAGGAACACTAAATGACGACCCTCCATATATTCATCATAAATTGGCCCAAATAAAACTTCCAAGTCACGTTCTGAAGGTTGTAATGATGATATTGCTGACGGTGCAAATTGAAGTGTGAGTCCTGAACTTACGTGTCTTGAAGTCTGTCCTTGAAGCTCGGGATGTGAACTTCTATGTTGAGACGCCATACCCGAGAGTTCATCAAAGGTAACATTCATAGTCTCCATTACCTTTCTTGTCCTTCGATTATAAACCCTGTAAGCACAAGCAGTTGAAGAATAACCAATGAAAAAGCCAATATCACCTTTAGGTTCAAGTTTACCGATATCTTCACGATCATTCTTCAGATAACATAATGCCACGAAGACATGTAAAAATGAAATATCCGGTTTTCTTCCATTAATGATCTCATAAGGTGTTTTGTTGAAACAGGTGTGAATAATGGAGCGGTTTTGAGTATAACATGCAGTTGCTATAGCGTCGGCCAAAAGGAATAACGGTGCACTAGAGGAGAGAAGCATCGTCCGAGCAGCTTCAACTAACGTACGATTCCTCTGTTCCATAACTCCATTCTGCTCTGGAGTTCTTACAGCCGAAGTTTGATGAGAAATCTCAACTTCGTCAAAATAAGCTTTCAATTTCTGATTGGTGAATTTTGTGCCGTTATCCGTTCTTACAATGATAACATGGGCTTGAAGTAGCACTGATGTTTTCTTCAAGAAATTAATAATTACATCAGGGGCTTCATCTTTCGAAGCAAGAAAATGAACCCATGTGTTGATCCCTTTGATTGGATCTATATTCTGTTAAGAACTAGTATAGTAGTTTGTAATCAAACTAAAACACTTTGAGAACTCTTACTCAAACTAAATAAGTTATGCAGAATCTAACTTATAAATCACAGAAGAACATAATTACTTTTAACTATTCGATTCTCTTATTAATTGAGTTAAATGAGGTACATGAATGACATGGTACCTATGTTCCTTTTATAGAGTAAGGAACCCTAGAAACCTTAGAATATTCTATAAAGATAACTATATCACAGACGATATATTATCAATATTCTAACTATTTAAGTATATCACATAAGATATACTCTAACTAAACTATGACATATCTTATACAAAGATATATTCGTCCTAATCAATATAGTAGTACTTACTTTATAAGTAGCAGTACTTACTATGTACCGCGTTAACACTAACGGTACTTGCATAATACTAACAGTACTTAAATTACACTGACGGTACTTGACAGTTAACAAATAATTCCCAACAATCCTCCCCTAAACAAGAATGATAACTTGTTGTCTTCTTGTTTCTCTTGTACTGGATGTATTTAGAATACATGTCTTCAGTCTTTCCTTCATCCTTGGATTGAACTTGGTAATTTGTATTTGTATCCAACTGAATGTAGCCAAACACTTCAATATAGATCTTCTTCTGATAAGATAGTCTTCAAACAACATGAATATCATCTTTGTCTTCAAACTATGATCTTCTTGTGTCTTGTAAACATTCATTTATCTTTGCAGCATCAATAACTGTCTTCTTGAGTTAAATCTATGAACTCTAAATCATGAACTTCAGTCTTGATTTGATAAGACAAAACCTTCTAAGTATTTTCTTATTTGAATACTTCTTTGCTTGCAATCTTCATACCTGAAATAAAACAGTTAACAACAAAAACCAATCTCTATTGGCTTCATGATTTTTAGCAAATCACCAGCTATCAACGGATTTGATATATTCTTTACCAGTTAGCCGTACACTCTAGAATAGCCAGTACTTTATTCATAAAGAATAAGGTGTACTGATAACCTTACAATTTTTGGTAAATTGTCAACCATCAACGGATTTGATGAAGTCTTTACCTAGTACCGTTTGTCTAGGAATAGACAACTCTTTGTCACGAAACAAGGTGAGTTAGAACCATATAGTTTTTAGCAAACTACCAGCTTTCAATGGATTTGAGAAGTCTTTACCACAAACCGTTTGCTTATGGACTAGCCAGTTCTTATGTGTGTTAGACATGGTGAACTGAGAACCATTTGTGAAGTGTGACTGAAAGTCAAACACTTAAGGCTCTTTCTCAGCTTCTTCCTCATCTTTCAAATCCTTGATTTGTTGTTTAACCGTTCTGATCAACTCTAAAGCATCAACAGATTCTTTTGTAAATTCCAATTGTTGTTCCAACATTCTTTCCAACAATCTTTTTTTGAATGGGTAAGTCTTCTCTTGTAGCATATAGTATGTAACATCATCCACACTGGTTTCTTGAACTAATCTGAAAAGATCCTGAATATCTTGTCTGTCAAGAATGTGAAGAATATCCTCCAAAAGTGTGAGTATCCTTGTTGTGCCATCAGTTCTTTGAATTCCATGAGCTTTAAGTCCTTGATCCATGGAGTAAATCCATCTAGCAATAGATGATCTCTTTCCAAAAATCTCTGTATCAATACATTGATCTTCAAATTTTACTATCTTCAAGTACTTCCTCAAGCTCTCATCATCATCACTATCTTATGCTGTTGATTTAGCCCTCTTGGCTCTCTTCTTTGTCTTTGTTGATCTTTTTCTTTTAACACCCTTGGAGGTTCCCTCAAGTTCTGTTGAACCCTCTTCCAAGTTTGTATGTACCGTCTCTTCAGTGTGTACTGTTGACTGTGTATGTACTGCTTGTACATTTTCAGTCTGAGCAATATCTTGAGCTTCATCTCCTTCATTCATTCTTTGAGCAGTCTCTTCCTCCCTTAAACTTACCTTCTCCTTTCTACTCTTCCTCACATAAGTGGTCTTGATAGGTGGAGATGTATTTGTAGGTTCAGCAGTACTTGGCTCAATTCTAGGAGTACTTCCAAATTGTCTTTGTTGTTGCAGATGTCTTCTATGTCTTTCAACAGCCATTCTATCTGCTTCAGATCCAATCTCAACAAAATTCAATTCAGTTCTCTTATTTTGCTCATACAAAGTCCTGATTTCTTCAACATTCTTCTTGACCAGCTGAATATGAGTGAAACCCTTAACTCTCTTGAGATAGTTCATTATATGATTCCTAATCTGCATAGTAGTTAGAGGCTTAATGTATTCTCTTCTTCTCTTTTCAGCAAAGAATCTTTGTTGCTCCCTTACCAGATCATCAATCAACTTTGATTTCTCTTCTTCATCATAAGCATCTCTTTCTTCAGCTATCAATGAGTCTGCAAGAAGCTCAATTGCATGTAATTCAGCTTGAATCCTATCTTACTCTTGTATGTTCCATTCTTGGTGTATTCTCTTAGCTTCTAGCAAATGCTGCTTAGCTTCAAGTTCTTCTTATAAGTCTTCTTCATGAATCTGGGCTTGCATTTTAAGAGCATATTCCTCATCATGGTCCAATTGATTAAATCTGTACATGACTTTGCTTATATGTTCATCTGAATCACTTTCATTTTCAAATTCTGATAGTATTTGCTTCTTCCCCTTATCCTTTGGATTAATCTTAGGTAGCTTCTTCTTCATCTTGGAAGGTCTTTCCTCATCAGCTTGCTGTTGAATAACTATAACTTTAGTGGGGTGTGAAGCTTGAACTTTCTTACGTTTAGTTTGATCCTTTTTGGCAAGAACTTCTTGTTGTGTATTTTTCTCTACCTCTGCTTGTTTAGTCTTCTCAGCTGAATTCTTCTTTCTTAAGTCAAGCAGTAATTGGGCTAAAGTCTCATCTTCTCCAAAAGGAGTTTGATTTTCTAGTGAAGGATGATCACCATCAGTACTTGCAATCGGCTTAGTTGTCTTAGCAGCACTTGGGTCTTCAATAATGTCAGCAGTACTTGCAGTCGGCTTATTTGGCTTAGCAGTACTTGGATCTTCAACAATGTTGACTTCACCAGTATTAGAGACACTTGTTTCTTCAATCAATTGTGTATCCCCAGATACCCTTTCTTCCATGGAAGCTATCATTTCAACTTGCACCTCTTCAGTCTTGTCTGATCCATTGCTCATTCTTAATCTTGACAGTACTTGCAAAGTCTGTTTCCTTTGAAACCATATTTGTCTTTGTGGTGGTGGAGTTGAAGATAAAGGAAATTGAATGTTAATTTCCTCCAACTTCTCATAGAAAGTACTCCAATTCACTTGAAATGGTAATTGAGGTGTTGCTGCTAGTTGAGTTACCATCATATCTTCAACTTGTGGCTCCTCTTGAGTAGGCTGTGGTTCTTCCTGTTGAATCTCCATATTTGAAGGTTCATCCACACCAGTCTCTAAACTAGTTCCATCTTCATAAGTCCCCATGACATCTTCATCCAGCTCAAAATTGATGTCATTTCCAGAGATCCTTGTTTGATTTTCAGAAGAAGGTGGTTGTTCTTTATAATTCCTCCCCTGTTTGGTTGCATTCAGTTGCCTTTTCTTGTGGTTCCTGAATCTTTGCTTCTTGAGTGCAGCCTTCTGAATAGATCTATGTTGCCTCATCCAAGGTGATACTTTGTTCTTCAACTTGATTAGGCTAGCTTCCAATTCAGCAATTTTCTTGTCTTGAACAAGTTTTTCTTTCGACAACACCTATACCTGTTGGGACAAATTAGTACACAAAGCAGTCAAATTTGCAACATCCACCACCTCTGGTGTGACAATCCGTCAATTTATGGTTGATATTTTATTCTCAATATTTATTTAAAAACATTATTTTAATGTTATATTATGAACTCACTTATTTTTGGGAAGTAATTTTGAATTACGTCTTGAAGTAGCATCAACTACGTCTAAACCGGAGGATTTTACGTTATGTGCTTACGTTTACATACACCGTTTTTGGTGACAGTCCGACATTTCAGAAAATAAATTTATCTGTGAATATTATTTTGGAGTTTTAAATTTGTGTTGGTTCATAAACTCACAAATTTACGAGAAGAGATTAGGACTTACGATTTTAATTTAATGTCCTTTACGACTAAACCGGAAACCTTAGGATTACGTATTTACGTTTTCGAACTCCGTTTTTGATGAGACAATCTTTATTAGATTCGTTTTGTGCCGTTGATTCATAATTTATAAAAACGTTTTTCGTAAAACGACCCGAGGGCACGCAAATCGAGGAAACTAGAATTGAGGAGTACCCGTAAATTAGTGGAGATGAGACAAGTGGGACACTTGTCCCACCCCCACTACTAGACGGCCAAGACAAGCTTGGTGGCAAGTTTTTACACAAACTTACTACACATGTAACTTAAGCTTACATTGTAAGCTAAAGTTTCTACCTAAACCACAAAACCACTCCAACTTACCATTTTCTTATACCAACACATGCAAAACAAATTCATCTCTCTCATTTCTCTCCACTTGTGTCGTCCCACCACCACCTTAAACACCCCATTTTGATCAAATTTAATCATAAACCTTATGTTGTTTCTACATATGATGATGCCCTCTTGAAGCTCTATTGAACGGTGGTGATTATAACATCCAAGGAGGAGTTTCTATGGAGTCTTGGGGCTGATTTTCCACAAGGAGTTCATGAAGATTGGTGTACTTGAAGATGGTCTTGGTTTATCACAAGTTTCTCCATCAAAATCCATATCTTGATCGCAACCTACATCAACCATGGTGGTATAAAGATTGTTCTCCTCATCCTCTTGTTATTTTGATTATGTAATCATGTATTTTATTTCCTATTGTATATGTATATGATGATTATATGATGATAAAAATATTGTGTGGGGATTTGGTGTTGATAATCATGGGTAAAAAGATGAAAAACTATATGTAAAAATGGTTAAATCTTGCTTAAATGGTAGGCTGTATAAAACAGTAAAGAACCATGTGATGAACTGATAAAATAGTATGAACAAATGGATATACAGTAAGTAATATGTCTTGTACACATGTGAGAGTTGGCCATGCAATGGAATCATTAGGATGAGTGAGATATGATCAAAACAAGTTTAGAGTACAAATCTGAGTTCACTGTTTTGGACTATTTTTAGAAAATACTTAAAAGCTGATTCAACATTAGCAATAGAAGAGTTAAATGGAGCACATATCATGTAGTTTATGTCATAAAAATTTGAGCTTCTATCTTTATATAGAACTCTAGATATGGCAGTTTTGGTGAGCATGAAAATAAAAATCATATTTTGGAAATTAAAGTATAATAGTATTATATAAGCACTCAAATAAAAATAGTATAAAATGTGAATTAAAACTCACTAACTTATATAATACATTTATATAAATATGTATAAGGATAAATAAATGGATATTTTATAAAACTAGTAGCTTGATAAGTTTTATAAGATATAAAACTATAAACATGATTTTTACGACTTTTTCGGCTATTACCGTAAAATTAACGTTTTCGTTAAATAAAACTTAGACGGTTGGACCCGCCTAATCTAAACTTTTATAAACTCATATACTGATATATAAACATATATAACAAGTAAAAACCGATAAAACCCGAACTATATAACATACGGACACTAACGGACTAAGTTAACATTATTGGACTAATAATACAACAAAATGGGCTAAAACACTTATAAACTTATTTATTGGGCTTAACCCATTTGGGCCCAACATGTAAAGTGTAAATACTGATAATACAAGTATAAAATGGATTAATACAAGTTAAAGAACTTATAATAAGTTTATTGGACCTAAAACACGTAAATAGGTAAAACTAGTAAACTAGTATAAAAGTTATCGACACATAACACTAAAACGAGTAAATGAGAATATGTAAACCCACTTGATCATCATATATATAAAATCATCATATGTATACATAATTGTTATTTTTATAAAGTCATTGGACAAGAGTCTAAGACGAGTATTATTTGTCTAGGTTTCCGTGATTAAAGCACGTACCGTACATCCGATTTTCCGATAACCCGCTTTCCCGCATCAACGTGAGTTCATAGCCTCGCACTCTCTTAAATGTTTTTTATAAATGTTTTATAAACCCGAGAGGGAGATAACATGTTAGTTTTTATAAAATAGGACACATTTCGTCCTGATTGTTTGTTTATTGATTTGGATCCGGATGATTGTATGACCCTATGAATGATTAAAGGACCCGATAGATGAAATAAAATGGATTATTAAAGTTAGGTTATGTCACTAAAAGTCCCATTAGCATGAATTGTGAACTACCGGGATTTGGTAGACGCTTATGCATATAATAGTACTATTTGGGGACGATCACCCCAGTTCGCGCCTTGACGGTTGATCCCGTCGTGCCACATTGATTGGTAAGTGAATTTATGTATGAGAAGATTTACATAGCGTGACCTTTGTGACGACACGCTAATTTAGATGGGCAAATGATTTTCGGGCTAGCTACCCGTTGTTTGTTGTAGTAAGGTAACAATGTCATGCGGCTTATAATAATCCAATTAACGAAATACTGCTATACGCACCGAATTACGATGTATTGCCTGACTAGCAATACGGGGTCATACTATTGATATTATGTTCGTGTTTTGGTTTTACATAACCATATTCATATAACGGTTTTTATTTAATTCACTCGGCGTTATCGCTGACCTTTTCTTTTAACATGTTTTATCTCAGGTACTTGAAGGTAATTCTCGGGAAGACAACAAGAATTCATGGCCCGCACTTAAACAATAATTTCCATTCAAATGCTTTGTAAAACCTGTATGAAATACAATGACTTGGGACCTATGTAACTTTGATATTTATGAATGGAAATGCTTTTATTATTAAACGACGCGATTTTTATGCGTTGTCTATGATGTGAGTAATGTGCTATCCCGTAACACCAACGAGTCTTCCGCTGTATTGAGTTGTATAAATTTAGGGGTGTTACAGTTTGGTACCAGAGCTCTCGTTATAGAGAACGAAAGATTTTTAAAACCAAGGTTTTGAATAAAAATTTCAAAATCTTTTAACTATAAACATTTTTCTAAAAATGTCTAAAAATCTTTTGACTATAACGGTGTCGAAGAATTCCCGAGTTACCGACAAGGCCAGACTCAGAAGTGTTATTTTAATATATATATATAACTTGGATTATATATATATATATATATATATATATATATATATATATATATATATATATATATATATATATATATATATATATATATATATATATATATATATATATATATATATATATATATATATATATATATATATATATATATATATATATATATATATATATATATATATATATATATATATATATATATATATATATATATATATATATATATATATATATATATATATATATATATATATATATATATATATATATATATATATATATATATATATATATATATATATATATATATATATATATATATATGATGTAATTTTATTACATGATTGTTTGATGATTATTTTGATATTTATACGAGGTATTTATACGACGTAGATTGTCACAAGGAACCCTAAATCCCCTAGTAAATTAATCAAAGCTATTCTCGTAGGAATTCTAGCTATCCTAGATCTAAACCAAGTTGTGGATATTTATGATCCCAACAAATGGTTGATACTCGTAGAAATATAGATATTCGTTGATTGTGATATTGAAAAAGAATTGGCGAGATTAAAACTGATATTGATGTCACGACGATCTTTACTTATAGAGTGGAGTTTGACAAAATGTTACCACCTGGAAAGGTGTCATCTGATTCAGTGTCACACAATTCTTAAATTTGAAAAATCGAAAGGATGGATGTTGCACTTGAGGCTGTCATTGGAACCATTACCCAAAAGCCTCATGCCACTAGTACCTTTCCGAGAAGTCTAATTGAATGATCGAGTCATATTATACTAGTCACTTATTTGATAATTATTGTTGTAAGAGATATAGGATTGGAAATTAAGTGTTGTTCATATCGAGCTTTTATTGCCCTATTAAGGTCTAAAAATAAGATTGAAAAGTATTAGAAAATGAGGTAGGATATCGAATTGAGTATAAGTTGATTGAAACTTGAATAGAGTAAAATTTAACTTGTACGGAATATGAGATTTTTAAGAGGAAGTCGTTAAGTCGTGTGATTGAATTATAAGGTTTTAATTGATTGTTGATTCGTGTTAAGTGTTGTTCCTAGGCCATTGTCCAACAATGAGGATGCCTAGTGTCCAATAAATAAACTGAAGAAATCTTCTTCTGAATTGAGACTGATGGATCTTCTGGGACAGGTGGGACACCTAATGACTCTTGTAGATTAGTATTCATTGTGGTATCTTTTAAAAATCCCTAACTTAACTGAGATATCAGTTGGTAGGATGAGTTCTGAGAATTGTATGACATAGTGACACGTAATGTGTTACGGTACAATTTTGACTTGTTTGTGATTAATGAAAAAGACTACCTTTGATAGCTAAATTATACATGTATTAATGTTATCTATCCTTTATTGCTTCATCCTAATGTTCGCATTAGTGATGCAACCATTGAACAAGTACTCATCTTGAATTGAGTTACGTTGTGGATTATTCTTTTGAGTGCCATCGAGATCATGAACCTCATGATTATTTGGCTAACGCTCATTTCCTGATATATTGTAGTTAGTTCTTGGTGAACAACTTTTCATCACTCTTTTGCAGATCACTCATTTTTTTTATAAGATAAAACAGTATTCCTTGAGAAAAATTGAATTTTCATCACCATATGGATTATTTAAAGTGAGATTTATAAATAATCGTTATCGAAATGAAGTTGTTTATAAAACACCTTGGAAAACTTAATTGTTTTCATAACAAATAAAATCTTTGTAAATTTATTTTGATTCTTATTTAAGAATTAAGCATGAAAATGTTTTTATTATAAACATGTTGATAAAATTTTGACGAACTGAGTATTGCATCGTTAATCTTGAAATTGTATATAGTTGCGCGCCTACATACAATTTGGAATGGACCATGCAAGGCTGATTAGTAGTCACCATAAAACTAATGAATAAATACTACATTTTCTTTGAAGATTGTGAAAGAATAAATTTTATGAGATCTGCAAGAAATGAAAAATAGGGACATAGTGTTAGGGACACCTACATATGTACCTGTAGCATCTATTCTTCTGAGTCGAATTTACTCATCTGTGGAAATTGTCTTATTTGACAAATTGACAATTCTTTCTTGTCCAATTCTCCCGTAGTGAGATTCTTGGGAAAGTATCTGATTACCGATTGTTGATACCCGATTGGATGTATCGACGTTCCTATCATTTCTTTTGATTAGTTTTCATTTGAATGACCTAGGTAACGATCCGAGGATCTTTCGAATGCGTATTCAAATTATGAAAACATGGGATATATCCATATTCGTTAAATGTTTTTGTCTGTATCTGATTTGAAATTCCATCGCGTAGATTATGCGTTGACCTTACTCTTTTAAGGTTAGTTATGTCTCCAGATATCCTTGAACTTGTGAAGGATTATGAGTTATCATTAGTCTTTTGAGAAGTTCACATCTTATCAACGGCAATAAAACTAGAAAGTTGATAGTGCCAGTAGAATAGATTGATTATGACATGACGACATTGTCTTAATTGATGGGAACTCGAATAGAATTCCCCTAAATGATAAGAAGTTGATTATCAAAAGTGATCTAAATAATTCTTGATAGGTGACTTGAAATTATACCATGAATGGTTGTGAATTAGTCATAGATATTATAATCTAGAAAGAACCTAATATGAATTTATTAAAAGATGTTTCTGTTATCTGAAATTTTAGAAGGTATTTGTTGATGAATTACCTAGACTTTCGCCATTTTAGCAAGTTGAAATTGGTATTGATTATATTCCCGGTGCTGAACCTGTGGCTTGTGCACTGTACGTCAGTACCATCTAAATTAAAAGAATTACCGTACAACTGAGGGAGTTGTCGGAGAAAGATTTTATTCTACCGAGCTCGTCATCATGAAGAGCTATGGTGTTATCATTCCTTATGTTTATAGATTACTGTGAACTGAGTAAATTGACAACCGAAAACGATATCCATGACTCGAAATGGAAGATTTGTTCGATCATTTACAAGGTTCTAGCGTATGTTTTAAAGATTTGATCCATGGCATGGTTATCATCAACTTCGCATCTGCGAAAAAGATTATCTATTCCAATCACTACATCCGATACTTGTAATGAACATTATGAGTTTCACGTGATGACGTTTGGATTGACTAATACACATGTAGTATTCATAAAATTGGTGAATCACGTGTGTAGGCTGTAATTTGATAAATTCATGCGTGTGATCATTAAGAACTATTTGTTTGTTTATAAGAATAGAAAGGAGTTAATAATTATTTATAGACTGCCCTAAATTGGCCGAACAATGAAAACCTGTACCTTGAGTGTTTAACATGTGATTTAAGACTTAATCCTTTATATTAAATGACCATTTGATTAATGATGGTAAGATATATATACATATTTATATATATATATATATATATATATATATATATATATATATATATATATATATATATATATATATATTGACTCTTTAAAAATTAGAGCCATTTGGAACTTTGGGTTTTACCAAAAAGAAAATGGAAATATGTTTTGACAAATGTTTTAACAAAGGATTTTTAAAGGATCATTCCCTTATAACCAAAACATTTAACTAAACTCCTGTTTAGGGGTAAATGTTTGTGCGTAACTCAAAACAACCAAAAAGGGATTGAAGAAAACATTTAAACCATGACTTAGAATTTGAAACGTAAATTTCTTCTTTTAAACTAAGAAATTTTTTGACCAAAGTATAAACAAATCTTTTTCGAACATTTACGGATCTCGTTAATTATTTTAATTATTTTCGATAAATCAACAAAAATCTTGTTAATTAAATTCAAATTTATTTTTAACACTTTTATAAAATTGGTCTGAGAAAATTTAAAACTTTTACGTTTACATTTCATAAAATTAATTATTTATTATTTAATTACTTGTAATAATTATCGACGCTTTAGACGCCGGACTGAGCAAAACTGATAAAAATGATAGCTGAAACGAAACTGAAACTTAGAAAATATGGAGGAAGGTGAACGTAATTACTGACATATTATGTAGAAAATATGAAGAATTAATTACGATGTATTTCTTAATAATGAAGGTGCAAAATAAATGCCGAACAATATAAAAATAGCTGATACTTATAAAAAGGATAATATAGATAATAAAAGTGGTTCGCGGCTAATGTGAATCATTAGAATTGAGAAGCCGATAGCGTTAAATGTTTTAAAGACCACTTGTGATTGTCTAAATATGGAGGATTGTGAGATATAGTTATGTTGGAATCTGTAAGTATAAGTATTCTATTCTTGTCATTTCTGATTTAATGTATCATTATCAGAAGAAGTTATACTGATGGCAAATTATGAAGGCAGACATCGCCTCATACATTAGTAAACGTCTAGCTATTGCAAAGGTCATCATCTGAATTTGATTTGATTTGGGTCATCGTCGACAGACTGACCAAATCTGCTAATATCATTCTTGTTAATGATAGATTCTTGATGAAGAAATTGACTCTTTATATTTAAAGGAGTTGTGTAAACATGGTGTGCCTGTATCGATCATCTCTATCAAGATACTCGCTTCGCATTGAATTTCTAGAGATTTGCTCAGAAGTCATTTAGAACGAATCTTGATGAGAGTACCATGTACCACCCCAATCGAAGGGACGAGGTAAACTAACGATACAAAATACTATAAGCGCTGTTCTATGTTTGAATGATTGACCTTTGGTAATAGACCGTATAATCGTTTTCCTTTGTAGAGATTGTCATTGATAATTATCGTGTTAGGATCGAGATCGAATCTTGTTAAGATTTATATATTAAACCATCTGTAAGAAGGAGTTGAGATGAAGACATCCGACATACACCTATTGTGAGTTGGACATGTCTTTTAGGTTTAAGGTTTCCTATGATGGCGAACCTAACCTTACAAAATACTCGACCCGCGAGACCTAAAATGACTGTTGAAATTAGGATCTGATTATTGACTGCCGGTAGTGGGCAGGAGGTTATGTGAATATGAAATGTAGATCTTGAAGTGCCAGATGGGTAGCAAAGTTATACCAAAAATTTTAACCATGGAAAAATGAATTGATGATCTGAAAGATCATGGGATATAAGTCCCCGTAGTATGGGATCATAGAAATGATGAAAAAGATTGGTTTGAAAGGCATATAAGCTGGATCTACCCTAGGACTTCAAGAGCTGCGTGAATTATGTTTCGTAAATCGAACTTGATAAATGCCTATCAAGTGAAAATCTTACTATTCCTTAATAAAGTTTAGATCGGCGAAAAGTTGCATTCATCAATAACTCGTGAACATCATGGATAGAGAAAGTAAGCCAACATTAAGCCTGATCTTATTCCTGTAGTTATGTTTGATGAAACTCGCGTCTTGTAATGAATTACACTTGAGAGAAAAGACCGAATGTGGAGGAAATACCACATGGCTTTAACTCTATAAGAAGCGAGTAGTAAGGTAAGATGATCTTTGAGGACAAAGATCCTGTTTAGGGGTAAATGCTGTGACAATCCGTTAATTTATGGTTGATATTTTATTCTCAATATTTATTTAAAAACATTATTTTAATGTTATATTATGAACTCACTTATTTTTGGGAAGTAATTTTGATTTACGTCTTGAAGTAGCATCGACTACGTCTAAACCGGAGGATTTTACGTTACGTGCTTACGTTTACATACACCGTTTTTGGTGACAGTCCGACATTTCAGAAAATAAATTTATCCGAGAATATTATTTTGGAGTTTTAAATTTGTGTTGGTTCATAAACTCACAAATTTACGAGAAGAAAAAGGACTTACGATTTTAATTTAACGTCCTTAACGACTAAACCGGAAACCTTAGGATTACGTATTTACGTTTTCGAATTCCGTTTTTGATGAGATAATTTTTATTAGATTCGTTTTGTGTCGTTGATTCATAATTTATAAAAACGTTTTTCGTAAAACGACCTGAGGGCACGCAAATCGAGGAAACCAGAATCGAGGAGTACCCGTAAATTAGTGGAGATGAGACAAGTGGGACACTTGTCCCACCCCCACTACTAGGCGGCCAAGACAAGCTTGGTGGCAAGTTTTTACACAAACTTGCTACACATGTAACTTAAGCTTACATTGTAAGCTAAAGTTTCTACCTAAACCACAAAACCACTCCAACTTACCATTTGCTTATACCAACACATGCAAAACAATTTCATCTCTCTCATTTCTCTCCAATTGTGCCGTCCTACCACCACTTTAAACACCCCATTTTGATCAAATTTAACCATAAACCTTATGTTGTTTCTACATATGATGATGCCTTCTTGAATCTCTATTGAATGGTGGTGATTATAACATCCAAGGAGGAGTTTCTATGGAGTCTTGGGGCTGATTTTCCACAAGTAGTTCATGAAGATTGGTGGACTTGAAGATGGTCTTGGTTTATCACAAGTTTCTCCATCAAAATCCATGTCTTGATCACAACCTACATCAACCATGGTGGTATAAAGATTGTTCTCTTCATCCTCTTGTTATTTTGATTATTTAATCATGTATTTTATTTCCTATTGTATAAGTATATGATGATTATATGATGATAAAAATATTGTGTGGGGATTTGGTGTTGATAATCATGGGTAAAAAGATGAAAAACTATATGTAAAAATGGTTAAATCTTGCTTAAATGGTAGGCTGTATAAAACAGTAAAGAACCATGTGATGAACTGATAAAATAGCATAAACAAATGGATATACAGTAAGTAATATGTCTTGTACACATGTGAGAGTTGGCCATGCAATGGAATCATTAGGATGAGTGAGATATGATCAAAACAAGTTTAGAGTACAAATCTGAGTTCACTATATTTGACGATTTTTAGAAAATACTTAGAGGCTGATTCAACAGTAGCTATAGAGTAGTTAAATGGAGCACATATCATGTAGTTTATGTCATAAAAATTTGAGCTTCTATCTCCATATAGAAATTTAGATATGGCAGTTTTGGTGAACATGAAAATAAAAATCAGATTTTGGAAATTAAAGTATAATAGTATTATATAAGCACTCAAATAAAAATAGTATAAAATGTGAATTAAAACCCACTAACTTATATAATACATTTATATAAATATGTATAAGGATAAATAAATGGATATTTTATAAAACTAGTAGTTTGATAAGTTCTATAAGATATAAAACTATAAACATGATTTTTTACGACTTTTTCGGCTATTACCGTAAAATTAACGTTTTTGTTAAATAAAACTTAGACGGTTGGACCCGCCTAATGTAAACTTTTATAAACTCATATACTGATATATAAACATATATAACAAGTAAAAACCGATAAAACCCGAACTATATAACATACGGACACTAACGGACTAAGTTAACATTATTGGACTAATAATACAACAAAATGGGCTAAAACACTTATAAACTTTTTTATTGGGCTTAACCCATTTGGGCCCAACATGTAAAGTGAAAATAATGATAATACAAGTATAAAATGGATTAATACAAGTTAAAGAACTTATAATAAGTTTATTGGACCTAAAACACGTAAATAGGTAAAACTAGTAAACTAGTATAAAAGTTATCGACACCTAACACTAAAACGAGTAAATGAGAATATGTAAACCCACTTGATCATCATATATATAAAATCATCATATGTATACATAATTGTTATTTTTATAAAGTCATTGGACAAGAGTCTAAGACGAGTATTATTTGTCTAGGTTTCCGTGATTGAAGCACGTACCGTACATCCGAATTGCCGATAACCCGCTTTCCCGCATCAACGTGAGTTCATAGCCTCGCACTCTCTTAAATGTTTTTTTATAAATGTTTTATAAACCCGCGAGGGAGATAACATGTTAGTTTTTATAAAATAGGACACATTTCGTCCCGATTGTTTGTTTATTGATTTGGACCCGGATGATTGTATGACCGTAGATGAAATAAAATGGATTATTAAAGTTAGGTTATGTCACTAAAAGTCCCATTAGCATGAATTGTGAACTACCGAGATTTGGTAGACGCTTATGGATATAATAGTACTATTTGGGGACGATCACCCCAGTTCGCGCCTTGACGGTTGATCCCCCTCGTACCACATTGATTGGTAAGCAAATTTTTGTATGAGAAGATTTACATAGCGTGACCTTTGTGACGACACGCTAATCTAGATGGGAAAATGAGTTTCGGGCTAGCTACCCGTTGTTTGTTGTAGTAAGGTAACAATGTCATGCGGCTTATAATAATCCAATTAAAGAAATACTGCTATACGCACCGAATTATGATGTATTGCATGACTAGCAATACGGGGTCATACTATTGATATTATGTTCGTGTTTTGGTTTTACATAACCATATTCATATAACAGTTTTTATTTAATCTATACAACGTTATAAAACGTATTGTATGATGTTTTTACGACATTGGCTCGTATAATGATTTTTAAGGCAAATGCCTATGTTGTGATTTTCGATAAGGATTTGTATAAAAATGACTTTGGCTATTTTATGGCCTATTACAAAGATTTGTACAAAATGATTTTCTGTAATAATTTTATACCGATATTATATTGATGGATTTTATTAAACTCTATGAATTCACTCGGCGTTATCGCTGACCTTTTCTTTTAACATGTTTTATCTCAGGTACTTGAAGGTAATTCTCGGGAAGACAACAAGAATTCATGGCCCGCACTTAAACAATAATTTCCATTCAAATGCGTTGTAAAACCTGTATGAAATACAATGACTTGGGACCTATGTAACTTTGATATTTATGAATGGAAATGCTTTTATTATTAAACGACGCGATTTTTATGCGTTGTCTATGAGGTGAGTAATGTGCTATCCCGTAACACCAACGAGTCTTCCATTGTATTGAGTTGTATAAATTTGGGGGTGTTACATCTGGTGCTTGTGCTTGTGGTGAACCACTAGCAGCAACTGAAGCAGCAGGTGTATGGATCATCTCATCATTGTTTGGCGGAGCACCAACATTGTGAGGAGAAGATTGTGAATATTCTAGGGAATGGGAACTCTAGTGAGAAGGAGTTTGCTGAGAAGCACTAGTAGTGCTAGGTTCCTCACCTTCTTGATTGGCAGGTTGGGCTAACATATGAGCAAACAATGATGTAACTATTCTTGTAAAGGCATTGCCTTGTTTGGTCAAGAAAGAGAAGGTTCTCTTTGTGAATGTAGGAACATCCCATGTATCATTTAACTCTGGTAGTTAGGTATTTGGTCACTAACTAAAGTCTGAATGAATCTAGGATACATCAAAAACTTTTTAGTTCCTTCCAAATTCCTAGTCATGCCTTCAAAAATTAATTTTGAAAAATTAAAAACTTTGTTATTTACTAGACAAATACCAGCTGATGCCAATGCAGCAGGAATTTGATCAAAAGATGTACTTTTAGAGCTTAAACAGTGAATAATAGCATGAAAAAGCAATTTCCATTGAGGTGAAAATAAAGCTTAAAGAAAGTAAGACTTTCCCTACCACCCTCATAGCCCATGGCTGCAAGGCCATCATGAATCTCTGTGTAATTAAGCATACTAAGTCCATTTTCATCATTTAATCTCAAACTTGCTCTTATCAGTACCTCAGTTACATATATATTTCTATGATTCACCCTAGCCCTATAGCAAGGTTGATTAAACCGAGTACCTAACACAACAGTGTTCCAAAATTGTTCAACAATGAAAATAGAGACAATAGGACTTACAGTGAGTGAAAAATGAACATGACTTCGAGATAAGAAACCAAGAATCTCATGGAATCCAAGAGATTCATCATTCATAGCAAGATTCGCAACCAAATTATGCTTAGAGATCACTTGTAAAGCAGCCATTAGTATTTTTGATGATCGAATAATTAGAGAGAAGGTTATAGAATCAAGAGATAAAAATAAAAGATTAGGTGAATCAATTGTGTAATTGGAGTAAGTATTTAAGTAAATAACAAACCCAAGCGCGACAACCGCTAAATTTACCAAAGAGACCCTTAACGGTACAACGGACATGTAGCGGTACATGAAACATACCCGGTACTTGAATTTGTGCTAGCGGTACTTGAAGTTATAACGGTACCTCACAATTTTGACCAGTTCATGCATTCCACTATCATAATTACCTCTTTTATCTTTTTCTATCAACCTGCAATCACATCAAAAACATAAAACATAGACTATACAATAAAAAATAGTATAAAAATTTGTACAACTATTACCTCCCCTCAACATATGCGGCAGTCTATTGGTTGAGCATACCAATATGTGTTACCAAGAATTCAAATCTCTTTGCATCAAATTCCTTGGTCAACAAATCAGCTACATTGTTGTTTGTATGAATCTTCAAGACTTGAATAAGCTTCTTGTCATAGGCATGTCTTATAAAGTGATGTCTTATTTCAATATGCTTGGTCTTGGAGTGAAATACTGGATTCTAGACAATGCATATAATACTTTCATTATCAATGTAAATCTTGGTGTTCATGAAGTTAAACCCATAATCTGACAATTGATTCTGAATCCAAAGTACTTGTCCACAGCAATGAGCAGCAGCTACATATTTAGCTTCAGTTGTAGAGGTAGCAACAATGGTTTGCTTCTTACACTGCCATGATATGAGTCTTCTGCCTAGGAATTGACAACCTCCTGTTGTGGATTTCCTATTATGATTAGCTCCAGCATAATCACTGTCTGAGTAAACTTCCAATTCAAAGGTGGAATCTCTAGGATACCATAATCCTAAATTGGGTTGACTTTTAAGATACTTAAAAATCTTCTTCACAGCATGTAGATGTGACACTTTTGGATAAACTTGGAACCTTGAACAGGAACACACAGCAAACATAATACCTGGTCTTGAAGCAGTAAGATACATCAATGAACCAATCATTGATCTGTATAGATGAATATCAACATTTTCTCCATGTTCACCTTTTGATAAAGACTTTTTAGCTTCAAAAGGTGTGCTTGTACTCCTTGTATCCATACATGAAAATTTCTTCAAGATTTCAGCAACATATTTATCTTGACTGATAAATATTTCATCTTTCCTTTGTTTGACTTCCAGTCCCAAAAAGAAAGTTAGTTCTCCCATAGAACTCATCTGAAATCTTCCTTTCATCAAAGCCTCACTCTTCACACCATGTCTTCTTGGTAGAACCAAAAATGATGTCATCAATATATGCTTGAACTAGAATGATATCCTTAGCATTCTTCTTGTTGAACAGAGTTTTGTTAATGGTCCCTCTCCTATATCCATGCTCTATTAGAAAATTGGATAAAGTTGCATACCAGGCTCTTGGAGCTTGATACAGACCATAAAGTGCTTTGATAACCTTGTAGACTCTACTGGGGAATCTAGGATCTATAAAACATGGAGGTTGTGAGACATATACCTCCTCTGAAATAGTACCATAAAGAAAGGTACTTTTCACATCCATTTGATAGACTATAAAACCCATATATGATGCAAAGGCCAAAAATAACCTAATGGCTTCTATCCTTGCCAATGGTGCAAAAACCTCATCATATTCTATCCCTTCTTCCTGTCTATAGCCTTGAGCAACAAGTCTTGCCTTGTTCCTCACAACAACTCCTCTTTCATCCTTCTTGTTCCTGAAAACCCATCTAGTACCAATTACTCTCTTACCTGAGGGAAGATCCACAAGAACCCAAACTTTTTGTAGCTCAAATTGTGTTAATTCTTCTTGCATGGCATCTACCCAACTTTCTTCATCAAGAGCCTGAGAAATGTTTTTGGGCTCTACTTGTGATAAGAAACAGGCAAACAAACAATGTTGAGTATCTTTATGATTGGTTATCTGTTGTTGTTTGACATAACTCACAAGTGCATGAGTTTCATTATTGGTTTGAAGTTGTCTTCTGGTTTGTACAGCAGACTTTGGATCTCCAATGATCTGTGTAATAGGATGGTTGTTGTTGACTTTATGAGTGGGAATAGAACTGACTAGAATTTCTGTTTCCAAATTGTTGAAATCAGTTACTGCACCCTGCTCATCATAGGAAGCTTTGGAGAAGATTCCTTCAGCTGGACTAGCATACACGTCTTCATCGTCCATAGCTTGTAAAATCTCTTCTAGTGAGTCAATAGATTTAGCAGATTTTGACTTAGTAGTACTTGCAGATGAAGTACCGCTAGGTGTAGTAGGTACTGCTGAGTGTTGTGACTCAAAAGATTCTTCTCCTGAATGCTTATTAACAAATATAGCATTCTTTTCTTGATCTTGAATCCTCTGAAGCTCTTGGGAGGCTTGATCATCTTTTGATGGCATGGTTTGCTTCTTGGGAGTAGCAGACATGGGAGTAACAGTAGGCATATTGGGCACATAGATATGAACATCATCATCTGATGAAGAAACATCTTCTTGAGTACCTGCATTAGTTGCACTTGACTCCTCACCTGCATTGTTAGTTTGAAAATCCTTTTGTAGAGACTAATAATCCATGGAGTTAGTTAGATAATCTAAATCAAACATCCAAGCATAGCCTATTCCTTGGACATTGGGTTTAATTTCTAAGAAATTAACATGGGCATTTTCTTCAACCTTTTTAGATGCCAAATTATAAACCCTGTATGCTTTACTTTGCACTGAATATCCTACAAGATATCCTGGATCATACTTTCCATCAAACTTTCCCAAATAATCAAGAGTATTTAGTATAGACACATGACACCCAAAAGGTCTTAAATGACTTATGGTAGGCTTCACACCAGTTACAAGTTCATAAGGTGTTTTGTTTTTAGGCTTGGTCACTAAGACTCTATTTAACACATAGCATGCAGTGTTGACTGCTTCTACCCAAAAGGTATTTGGGAAAAGAGAATCAGCCAGCATAGTTCTAGCAGCCTCAATT
Source organism: Glebionis coronaria (assembly GCA_025667525.1). Lineage (NCBI taxonomy): Eukaryota > Viridiplantae > Streptophyta > Magnoliopsida > Asterales > Asteraceae > Glebionis > Glebionis coronaria. Next base: position 224,912,745 of record CM046874.1, read on the forward strand.
AGTGTCCTATTCTTCCTTTCAGCTACTCCATTTTGTTGTGGAGTCTTAGGATTACTAAATTGTCTCTTAATTCCTTTAGACCTACAGAATTCATCAAATTCAACATTCTTGAATTCTGTCCCATTATCAGTCCTAATGATTAAAACCTGTTTAGTGAATTGCTTTTCAACTAAAGTGATAAAATCCTTATGTAATTCATTGGTTTCACTTTTAAGAGATAAAAAGAAACCCCAACTGAATCTACTATAATTATCAGTTATGACTAGACAAAAGGTCTTATGACTAATGCTTCTTACAGAAACTGGACCAAACAAATCTATATGCAAGAGCTGCAAAGGTTTTGTCACAGTGTTGACAGTATTGGTCTTACAAGAGGCTCTATGTTGTTTACCTTTTTGAAAAGCAGCACATGAGAAATCATTTTGAAAAGATTTGTTAGGTAAACCTCTAACCAAATTCCTATTCACTAATCTGTTAAGATTCTTGAAATTCACATGACCTAACCTTTTATGCCATAAATTAGACTCATCAAAAGAAGCCTTAGCTAGCAAACATGTAATACCACCTGTTGGAGTAATAGTATGAAGATTAAAGGTGTACATATTTTCTTGCCTAGGTACTTTTAGTAGTACTTGAGATTCCTTAGGCATCTCAAAGTCTTTAGACAGCACCAAGCAGTCTTTGTCTGTGAACAACACCTTGTTCTTCTTATCACACATTTGTGATACAGAAAAGAGATTGAACTCATTCAATTCTTTCACAAAGAATACATCTTTGAATTCCAACTTCCCTGTGTTGATTTTCTCTTTTCCAATGATTCTACCTTTGCTACCTCCAAAGGCTACTGGTCCTCCTCTGAATTCTTCAAATTCAGCAAGAAAATCTTTGTTTCCTGTCATGTGTCTTGAGCATCTACTATCTACTCTACCTTTGTCTTTCAATTCATCAATTAGATGCCCCTGCACACAAACAAAAATTATTAGTTTTTAACAGGGACCCAAGCCACATTTGACTTGGATCTTGTGGGACCTACACACTTAAGAGTCTGTTCAGAAGCATTCCCAGTAATGCTACTTTTGCTCTAATACTTCATGGTTTCAGTTATGTAGTCAAAGACATAGGGTGACTCTATGTGCTCAGACTTCTTTGCCTTAGGTACTTCTTTAGCAGTACTTGCTTTAACACATGATTTTTCTCTTTTAGGAACCCACATTTGCACTGGTTTGTTGTTAGCCTTACTTCTAGATGTTTTAACTTTTTCAAAAACATTCTTAGAAGTCTTAGAGAACTTTGGTTTGACAGAATTTAAACCAACAGTACTTAAGTTTGGTCTAGCAGTACTTGTAGGTCTAGACTTGCCGGTACATGGTTTACCAGACTTCAAAGGTACTAGACCTTGTTTCATAAGTACTGCTCTAGGAACAAAACTTTTGGTAGAGTTATTTTTAACCTGTTTGGCTACCCTTGAGTAATCAAACTTAGGTTTGTCATTCTTAAGTTTCTGATTCCTATTAACCTGTACATTTTCCTATTACCGTTTTTCATGACCCTTTGTGCAGCCTTTTGTTTCACAATTTTATCTTCATGAAAGTACAATCTTTGATAAAATGACTTGGACTACCACAAACATAACATCCTTTTCTTCTTAAAGAATACCCAAAAGGTTTTTTGACTTAACTTTCTCAAAACCTACCCCACCCCTGTTGGTTTTATTATGTTTTACATCATTTTCCAATATCTTGCTAGGAGTTTTTACCTGCTTGGGAGCATAACTAGTCTTAGATTCTTCAGAAACAAAATTGTTCATTAAAGGTGGATAAACAATGTTTTTGGTCACAACAGTCTTATCTTGGGACAAAGTACTAGAGTTTGAGGTATTTTTAACCTTTGGTTCTTCTAACTCTATACTTGTATCATTACTAGAGGGCATGAAAATTCCTGATAGTGGTGGAGGAACTGCCTTCATTCCATCAGCATATCTATCATTCTTAGGTGTATTACCTAACTCACTAGAACTATCAAAAATCCCTTTTGAAAAGTCCTTGTCAGTTGAAGTTATCCCAGGTTGGTCCTCAATATATCCTAGGACTGATTTATCATAATACCCCATTTGTGAATTAATCAGTTTTCCCAATCCTTTAGAGGATTTTTTGCCAATGATTAATCACATCCCTTTCATTATAAAGACTGGCTTTTAAAGCTTCATTTTCTGTTGACACCTTTAAAAGTTGTCTTTCAAAAGCTTAATTTCCACATCTTTTTCCCTCATTTGAAGAGTTAAAATTCTTATTTTCTCTTTAAAGTTTTGTTGAGCCTTTTTATACAAAACTATATTTTCTTCTAATTTAACAACACCCTGTTTAAAAGCATTTAATTCTAAAGTGCATGTGTTGACTTTTTGATACTGGTCCTCTAGTTCTACTTTTAAGCAATTAAATTTAAGAACACAATCTTTAGAAAAAGGATGTACCTCAGTATCTTCATGTGAGAGAGCCATTAGACCAAGCTCTTCTTCTTCTTCATCTTCAGCCCAGTTCACCACTCCATCTACAGTCACCAATGCTTTGGTTCCTTTAGGACTCCTGCTGTTTCCTTTTGGAAAGCTTTCAGTTATTCTTGGACTGGTTCTATAGCTGTTCTTGGACTTTTGACTGCTACTTTCAGCTTTGTCTCTAGTAAATTCTCTTGCAAAGTGTCCATTCCTTCCACAGTGTTAGCATTCAACTTTGGACTTGTCGTATCCTAATGGCTCATTAGGATCAACAGTCATCTTTCTTCCAGTCTTCTTGAAGAACCTGTTAGATCTTACTGACATCATAGCAGCTTGCCATTTAAGATCCATCTCTTCAACATCAGAATCATCCATTTGGAACAAGTCATTGAGTGTTAATCTTGGCCTATTGTCTTGTCCAGCAAAGAATAAGAAAGCATCATTGTCACTAAACAATGGTGAAGACCTTCCATGTGGATTTTGAGAGACTATGGGACTTCCTTCAGTACTTTGTGGGTAAGTAACGCTTGTAAGTCCTCCAGCAGTATTTGTGAAGTATGTACCACTGCTTGATCAACTAGCGGTATTATGAAAATAAGTACCGATGTTTCCATCTGACACAAAAGCCAAGTTAGACTTTGTTGTAGTCACTGCCTTAGTCACTTCAATGCCTTTCACATCCATCTCGTATGCTCTAAGATTCTTGTAGAGATGATCAAAAGGAATTGTTTCCAGATCATCTCTTGTGATGAAGTGCATAGCCATCGTTTTCCACTCTGGTGGAACACTTCTTAAGAATTTTAGATTAGCTTCTTCATTAGGAATTACTTGTCCATAAATTGCCAATTGAATAAGCAGCTTACTGAACCTTCCATAGCCACCATGTATTCCCTCTATACTAGAAATTGAGAAGTTACCAAACTCTTGCTTAAGAACAATCTTCTTTATCTTCTTAGATTTGTCATTACCTCCAAATCTAAGTTTTATGGCATCCCACATAGCTTTAGCATCCTTATAATGATGAAAGCTTGGTAGATGTCTTCTGAAAGTACCATAGCAAAAACAGTTCTGGCTTTTCTCTGTCTGATCTCTGCTTGTACCTCCTCAGCAGTCACAACAGGTAGAGCATATCATGTACCATCAGGCAACCAGTGTAGCTTCTTAGGTGTATTCCCATTCTTGATTACTTGCCACACAGTGTGATTAGTGTGATTCAAGTAATGTTCCATCTGTATAGCCCATGTCTCATAATTGTCACCTTTGAGTACTGGGAGTTTAACAACAGAAATAGTATGAGAAGGTGTTGTGGTTGTAGAGGTAGCTACAGCATTCACGGCTTGAACACCTTGTGCTGGTGCAGGATGCACTGTGTTCGTCCCTGTGGTATAGGATCAGGGTTTTGAACATCATCCAAGTGAGCATCATCACCTTCTGGTCAAGACATTGAGTTTTGGTGTGAGTGGAGTGTTTGGGGTTGTGTTCTTTTTTTTCACAGTTTCTCAACAAGCTCTGATACCACTTGTTGATCCCTTTTATTGGATCTATATTCTATTAAGAACTAGTATAGTAGTTTGTAATCAAACTAAAACACTTTGAGAACTCTTACTCAAACTAAATAAGTTATGCGGAATCAAACTTATAAAGCACAAAAGAACAGAATTACTTTTAGCTATTCGATTCTCTTATTAATCGACTTGAATGAGTTACATGAATGACATTGTACCTATGTTCCTTTTATAGAGTAAGGAACCCTAGAAACCTTAGAATATTCTATAAAGATAACTATATCACAGACGATATATTATCAATATTCTAACTATTTAAGTATATCACATAAGATATACTCTAACTATAACTATGGCATATCTTATACAAAGATATATTCGTCCTAATCAATATAGCAGTACTTACTTTATAAGTAGCAGTACTTTCAATGTACCGCGTTAACACTAACGGTACTTTCATAATACTAACAGTACTTAAATTACACTGACGGTACTTGACACTTAACAAATAATTCCCAACACCATGTGTAACGAGAGTAATTATCCACAATCACAAGGACATACCGCTTTCCATTAATGCTTTTGATTCTCATTGGGCCACACAAATCCATATGTAGGAGATGTAACCTATTCGTTGAGTTGGGAACAGGTATGGGTTTGTGAGGCTTCTTCTTACTTTTACCTTGCTCACATGAAGGACAGAGATGGTCTTTTGTATATTTGAACTTTGGAAGACCGGTGACGAGATCATCTTTTGCGAGTTGGGTGATGGCATCAAAATTGAGATGTGATAACCTTTTATGCCATAACCATGACCTTTTTGATGTGGCTCGGGCCATGAGACAAATTGGAAAAGCAGCAGACATTTGAAAAAGATCAATGGTGTAAAGGTTGGTGGTACGATTTCCTTTCAACAGATCAATTCCTTCAAGATCTCTTACAAAACATGTATGACTTCTTAAAGCAACCTCCAAGTAGGAATCACAAAATTGCCCAACCGAGAACAAACTGTGTTCCAAGCCATCAACAAAAGAGACTCTGGTGATGATTATATTTCCCCAATGAAGATCACCATAGCCTAGAATTGCAGCAACATGATCATTTCCAAATCGTACAGTTCCCATGAATCGCCAAACAAACTTCTTGAGAAGGCTTCGATTCCCAGTCATATGTTTAGAACAGCCGGAGTCCACGCACCAGAGACAAATTTCAACAGCCTGCCAATGATAAGAGAAGAAAATGTTTTGGCAACCGATGAAATAGGTTCCTGTAGGGTTAGATGATAATTAAGCCTTATCACATACCGACATTTCACTGTTAGTATGAGATCTACTAGTGTCGATAATTTTGCCACTACAGTCAAAATTTCTACCAGTAGGCAACCATTTAGAGGTGAATCTAGGGCTACTAGGCTTAGCAAGATTTTCTGTGGACCCTACGTGCGTACTTTTTAGAACATACACTTTAGTCTTAGGAGTGCTATGTTTGTCACTGACTGACAGCTTGTCAATTCGAGTGTAACCACCATAAATTAATCCATTCATAGTCAAACCACAAACATCATGACTAAAAGTAAAGAAGCATTTATTACATTTAGCACAAATAACTTCAGAATTTTCATTTCGATTAGCAAGCTTAAAGTCATTACATTCAGATGAATTAAGTTTCTGACTATGATTAAAAAGCGGTAAATTCCTAGGGTGTTCTTATACTTCCACATTATTGATCTTGGTGCGAATACTTCTAGAGGCAAAAGGGACCCTATCATTCCTTGTATTGCTCGTGGGCTATGGCCTTCTGCTCTTAGTGTAGTTGTTTATTCCTGTAGAAGAAGACACGCGTCTATTAGAATTAGCACTCTTTAAATCAACGACTTGTGGTTGAGAGATAGTGGTCGGTTTTGTCCTAACGCTTGCTTTACGTTGTTTGCTAGGCACATAGGTATAGACCCTAGGTTGAGAGGGAGGACTAAGACGAAACATTCCTGGGGCAATCACAGCAGCTTTCATTCTAGAAACCTTGGGAAAACGTCTTACAGCAATACGAGTAGGTCCCGAGGTTGCTGGTTTCTGGATCATCGTGTCCACAATCGAGTTAGTCACAGAAGTCTTATCTTTTAACAAGGACCTTAACTTACAGTTCTCACAGATTTTATCAATGAGTTTCTGATAGACAGACTTACTTTGTTCAACAGCCCACTTTTATGAAACAACAACAGATTCTAAATCTGCAATCTTAGCCTTAAGCTTTTGAACATTTCTATCACTGGCACTCTCTAACCCTGAGGAGGCCAATTTCTTTTTCTTAACCCCTCCTAACTGAGCCTACAACCGTGCGATAGTTTATTGCATTTCATTGTAGGCTTTATCGTATGAAATTTTGTCATATTTTCATTCATCACATTTTTTGACAAATTTATTCCAAAGATCGGTATATTCGTTGTACTTTTTAATGACAATGGATTCCATTTTCTCTTTCGTACGTTCAAGCTCAGTTTGGAGGGTTTCGTGAATCGAGACAGGGGTACTCAACTCAACAGGGCTACTATCAATACTATCACGTGCATTAGAGAGGCGTTCAAGATCGTTTTCTAAAACTTTGACTTTATCAAGAGATTCATCAACTTCCTTCGCCAAAGATTTAAAGTCTTCAACAAAGTTGGCTAATTCTTTTAGAAAAGCGTTTTCCAAATTGCCTAACTGAGCATCAACTTGATTAATAATCGGATTAATATCGTTTTGAAGAATTTTCTGAACCTCAATCTGAACAGGTGATGTAAAATGTCCTCCAGTGATTTTGGAATTAACAACACGTTTAAGGATGACAAAGTTATCTTTAAGCTCGTTTAGAAATCGGCGTGTGATACTCGGTTTAGGAGGGTCATCAGACAATTCCTCACTTGGGTGCAAAAGCATTTCAATACTCGTTTTAGACCGAACAAAAATAGTTGGAGGATTAACTTTCGGATAATAAACGGGTGTTACTTATTTATCAAGCTTTTTCATTCTTAAACGAGTATCTACTGCAAGTTCAGTAGTTTCCTCAGAATCATACACACTAGGAGGATCATGCTTATCAGACAAGAGCACACTACCATTATATAGAGTTTCATTAGTGGTCTAAACTTGCTTAAGATATTAAGGATTGGGAGGAAGAGGACAACCTAAATCCATTTTATAACGAGTGTAATTTATCTCATTCACTTTAGGTGCGAGCATATTTATCGTCTGTATAGTTTGGCTACGTTTAACCAAAAGGTTGTCTAATTCCCTAATCATATCCTAAGCTTTGCAAAAATCCCCAAGAAGCCCATCTTCTCGAATTTTGAAATCTTGTTTCAGCTTTTTCCTTTCTTCTTTTAAATAAGAAATAATAGATTTTACAGTTAAAAGCTGTTTATTAAGAGAGGCGATTTCATCATTCAACTCGCTTATCTTTTTAGCACTACTTAAGTGTAAGGCATTTAATTTCTTAGTGGTGTATTTTTCTTGATAAACCGATGTAGCATGAGCTTGTTCAAGTTCTTTAATTTTAGCCTGATGAATTTTAAAACTTTTCTCCCGTTCCTTATAACTTGCAAGCTCAGTGGTCAAATTGGCATTAGTTTCTCTAAACTTATTATTAACCACCATAGCATGGTCCACATCCTTTGCAAGATTATCAAATAAAGATTTATAATACGCATGGGTCGCATCAGGAAGGGTTGTAGGGTGGGCAACTTGATCCACACTAAGGTCCACACCGAGCTCATTCGAAATAATATTACTATTATTCGTTTGATCCCCGTGTGTCTGAATGTAAGGCTCAAGCATCTCAGTATACTCCTCCTCCTCCTGATTAGACGTACCTTAGAGGGACCGTCTAAATCATAGACGAGAGCGATGTTATCATGCATTCCTGAGGTAGATGCTTGCTGTAAGTTTGCCATCAAGATGTAGTTGGCATTCACCTCTTCTTCCTCGTCATATTCTGCTGAAGAAGCCATAAGATCAAATTCCTCAGCTTGAAGTGGAATTCCTGCCTCTTCCTTTTGTGCTATGAGAAGTTGAGTCTGAAGATAAGCAGCATCCCTCTTCTTTTTGGTTGTGCAATCTCGAGCATAATGACCAAATCCCCTGCAGTTGTAGCACTGAACCTGACGATTGTTTTTTCCATTTCCCGTACCAGTATTCTCAGCCGTTGCAGCCAAAATGTTTCCCATATGATTACCGACCGCTAGCACAACCATTAACCCATTCTGATTTCCAACATTCGGAACATCCGGATTTTGACCACGGTTTTGACCATACTGATTTCTTGCATTGCCAACAGTCTGCCCAGCATTTTGACCATATTGTTGAAACTGAGTCCCCGTGTTCCCAGCAACTACCAATTGGCGATCTTGATTCGCATTCATGAAAGGTTGAGCAATCTGCCTATTTCTAGTGTTCGAGGAGATTCTCTGATTGTTGTTGGTGGGGTTAATGGTGAATTTGAATGCCATTGCAAGAAGGGAAAGACCAGTATTAATCGTATGAGTAGGGTCAGTGATGTCATCAAAACAAAAAATGGGTTGTTGTAGGTAATTCACAGTAGCAGGAAGTTGATATCCATAAGAGGTGAGTTGTTGTTGTTGTGGTTGTGGCATGAAGTTACTTGTTGAGGGTTCATGGTAGGGTACCATGGGATATGACATAGATGATGGAGAATTTTCCATAAAAGACAATGGATCTTGGGTTTTGGCACGTCTTTCAGCCCCAACTTCGTTAGCTTCATCTTGATTCATCTTCAAATAATCATATACTTGAGTGTAGTCCATGACATGAAGATCCTTGGTTTGATTGACAAGAGTGACATATCGTGACCATTCAGAAGGAAGATTGTCAAGAAATTTGATGTTGGCAGTAATTTGAGCAGGTTCATGTTTGTTTCTTCTAAGATGATTCATGAGGGTTGAAAACCGATGATAGTAAGGTTCAATTTGTTCCCCTTCAGTAGACGTAAATTTCTCCCATTCACGAAGCAACTTAGTTTCCTTTTCTTGTAAACCGATTTCACTGCCCTTTATCAGTTTCTGAATCCTAAGCCAAATCTCGTGTGCGGTTTCACAACTATCGACAGCAGCATAAACATCTTCAGGGAGACCCATAAGAATGACTTGAATTTCTTGATCATCAGCGTCGAGTTGTTTGGATTCAGCTTCAGTTAATTCTTCATCCGTCTACTCATGACTTGTGTCAGCCACTGGGTTAGCATTCGTAGGGTCCCTAGGAACAAGAATCGTTCTTCTAACATATGGACCCTTTTGGATCGAGTTGACAACTAACTTTCCCAAAGGTTTACATTTTGCATAACGAAGGAGACGACTAGCCCATGTAGTGTAGTTCTCCTTGGTAAGCATGGGTGGACGATTCTCAATACCCGCATCATAGATATCTTGTTGAGACGTCATCGAAGAAGTCGTGTGAAAAATAAGGATCTCAATTCGTAGCAAGCTGAGTTAAAAGTGAAGTAGTTAAAATCCCCTAAAAATGTTCACTCGAGAAACCAAAAAATCTTCAGTACCAACAAAAACTCACGAATCCACAAACTGCAAGCTTGTTAAAAAATTCCAAAATCACGTTTTTGAAAAACTTGGAATATTCGAAGAGATTTAGCAAGACTCAAAGATTACAATGATTTCGCAAAAACAACACGTGAAAGATTCCGCAATGTTAAATGAGTTGAATTCCGCAATGCCAAAAATTCGCAAAATTGTCACAATTCCGCAATCATGTTACAATTCCGCAACAAATGTCACAATTCCGTAAAAGAGACACAATTCCACAATAAAGTCCATAATTCCGCAATATTCCACTATTCCTCCATAACGTTACAATTCCGCAATATTCCAATGTGTACAATTCCGCAATATGCCAACATGCACAATTCCGCAATGTTCCCACGGGCACAATTCCGCAATATGTCAGCGTACACAATTCCGCAATAATGACAAGAATTCAATTCCGCAATAATCCAATATGACACAATTCCGCAATATTGTGAGTAATAATTCCGCAATATGGGTTATGATTTCGCAAAGTGTCAAAATCAATAATTCCGCAATATCACGAAATTACCAATTCCGCAATGCAATAAGGTGGTTCAAATCCGCAATACACAAAGAGAACACAATTCCGCAATATTCAAAATATTGCGAAATTAATGCAGTTTTCCTAGAAAGGTGGAACTCAGAAAAAGGACGAATTTTGGCACTATGGTTCGCAACTTTTAAGGGTTTTAAGCCAACAAAAACCACCAAAACGCTAACCACGAATCCCTTGGCGAATGATACCATTTGTAGGACCTTTACACACGAACCAAACACGAAAAGAAAAGGTCTTTAAGTGACGTGATGAAGTGGGACGAAATGGATAGAAGAAAGAGTATGGTGATGATGAAGAACTAACAAATATGATAAAATAGATGAAGATCAAATAAAAATTAAACTAAAAAAGAAAGATTAGATTAAGGAAAGAAAAAGAAAACAAAGATGGTATTTTTCCTAGTGAGAGAAACAAACACCCATTATCACTCTAGAATGATACAAATGGAAAACACACACATACAAATGAGGTGGATGGGCCTTTCATACTATGACTAACAAGTTTAGGAGGCCTTCCTCATTTGTATGTTCGGGACTAATTCCCGTTACATAAACATTAGTAACTAAGAACTCTCGACACTATTAAATAGCATTTTCCACGAGCTTCGCAACGGTATATTATATGACCATCACTTTAAATACGGCTAACATAGCACAAATACCGTTATTCAAGGATGTATCATTACTTTATTACGTCAATCCTTTGAAATCGACCTTATGCCAATTAAGCTCGGTAGCATTGACTTAGTCATACGGATGGGTTATTTATCTAAATACCATGCTAAAATCTTATGTGACGAGAAATCCGTTCATATTCCTATTAACTATGAAGTATTGGTTGTCCATGGTGAGCGAAGTAAGACTCGACTAAATCTAATATCATGCTTAAAGATAAATAAGTATGTGTCCCAAGGAAGTCAAATTTTCTTAGTTCAAGTGACGGAGAAACTACAAGAAGCGAAGCGACTAAAAGATATTCCGATAGTTAGAGATTTTCCCGAAGTATTTCCAGAAGAATTACCAGGTTTGCCACTTGAACGTCAAGTTGAATTTCAAATCGATTTGATACCAAGAGCAACACCAGTTGCTAAAGTGCCTTATCGATTAGCACCTTCGGAAATGCAAGAATTGTTAAGTCAAATCCAAGAACTAATTGATCGATGATTTATTAGACCAAGCATATCGCCGTGGGGAGCTTCAGTCTTATTCGTGAAAAAGAAAGATGGATCTTTTAGAATGTGTATTGATTATCTGAGTTAAACAAAATTCAAGGATTTATTAGACCAAGCATATTACCCAAAATCGACGATTTATTTGATCAACTTCAAGGATCAAGCATATATTCGAAAATTGATTTACGATCAGGTTATCATCAATTAACAGTTAAGGAAGACGATATTCCTAAAACTGCTTTCAAGACACGATACGAAAATTATGAATTTCAAGTTATGCCTTTTGGTTTACCAATGCACCAGCTGTTTTCATGGACCTCATGAACAGAGTGTGTAAGCCTTACTTGGAGAAATTTGTAATCGTGTTTATCGATGATATTCTTATTTACTCTCGTAACAGAGAAGAACATGCCAAACATCTTGGTATAATTCTCGAGTTACTTAAGAACGAGGAGTTGTATGCAATGTTCTCGATATACGAATTTTGGATCAATGTTGTTCAATTCCTTGGACATGTCACTAATAGCTAAGGTATTCGTATGGATCCTACAAAGATTGAAGCGGTGAAAAATTGGAGTAAGTCTAGTACGCCTATGAAAATTAGACAATTTTTAGGACTTGATGGGTATTATCGAATATTTATCGAAGGTTTTTCAAAGATTACTTAAGCTTTGACAGAATTAACTCAGAAGAATAAACTGTTTGTCTAGGGAGATAGTCAAGAGATAGTTTTTCAGTTATTGAAGCAGAAGTTGTGTGAAGCACCTATCCTAGGATTACCAGAAGGTAACGATGACTTTATCGTTTACTGTGATGCATCTATTCAAGGAATGGGAGCAGTGCTTATGCAAAGGAATAAAGTTATTGCTTATGCATCAAGGCAGCTTAAACCGAATGAGAAGAATTATACTACTCATGATCTAGAATTAGGAGCGGTAATATTTGCTCTTAAGATCTGGAGACATTACCTCTATGGAACGAAGTGTGTAGTATTTACCGATCACAAGATTCTTCAATGTATTCTTCACCAGAAAAAATTGAATATGAGACAACGATGTTGGTTAGAATTACTTGCTGATTACGATTGTGAAATTTGTTATCACCCATGTAAAGCCAATGTAGTAGCTGATGCTTTAAGTCGAAAAGAACGTGTTAAGCCGTTACGAATTAAATCATTAATGATAACTCTTTTACCGAAGTTACCTACCCAAATTCTCGAAGCGCAAGAAGAAGCACTTAAAGTAGAGAATGTTGGAGCTGATTAAGAGGAATGGATAGAGAATTTGAAATTTGTCAGATGGAATTCGTTGTATTAAAAAACGTAGTTGGTTACCTGCCTACGGTAATTTACGATATTTGATTATGCACGAGTCTCATAAATCAAAGTATTTGATACATCCTGGTTCCGACAAGATGTATCAAGATCTGAAGAAACTCTATTGGTGGCCTAACATGAAGGCAATCATAGAAGAATACTTTGGCAAGTGTTTAAGCAGAGTATCAGAAACCATCTGGTTTATTGATACAACCAGAGATTCCAATATGGAAGTAGGAAAGAATTACGATGGATTTTGTGACTAAATTGCCTAAGACATCAAATGGACATGACACCATTTGGGTTATTGTCGATCATCTTACAAAATCTGCACGATTTCTTCCTATTAAAGAGACTGATAGTATGGAAACTCTTCCGAGATTGTACATTAAAGAAATAATCTCACTACACGGAGTGCCTGTATCTATTATCTCAGATGGTGATAGTCGTTTTACATCTGTATTTTGGAAATCAATGTAAAGTGACTTAGGTACTCAATTGGATATGAGTACGGCATATCATCCACAAATAGATGGACAAAGTGAAAGAACAATTCAAACTCTCGAGGATATGTTTAGAGCTTGTGTGATAGATTTTGGAAAAGGATCGTAGAAACATCTACCTTTAGTAGAATTCTCTTATAACAATAGTTATCATGCTAGTATTAAAGTAGCGCCTTTCGAAATATTTTACGGAAGAAAGTGTCGATCGCCTGTTTGCTAGGCTGAAGTTGGAGATATTCAACTGACAAAAACAGAAATACTACATGAAACTACTGAAACGATTGTTCAAATTCGACAGCGATTAGAAGCTGCACAAGATAGACAAAGAAGTTACGCTAATACTAGACGTAAACCTTTGGAATTTGCAGTAGGAAATCGTGTTATGTTGAAAGTTTTGCCTCGTCAAGGAGTTATTCAATTCGGAAAGAAGAAGAAACTGAACCCAAGGTATATAGGACCATTCAAAATAACCAAAAGAATTGGCCCTGTGGCATATAAACTAGAGCTTCCTGAAGAACTTAGTAATGTTCACAATACTTTTCATGTTTCGAATCTAAATAAGTGCTTATATGATGAATCTCTCATCATACCGATGAAAGAACTTCAACTCGATGATAAGTTAAATTTTATAGAAAACCAATGGAAATTATGGATAGAGAAGTGAAACTCTTGAAGCAGAGCCGTATCCGAATAATTCAGGTACGATGGAACTCAAAAAGAGGACCTGAGTATACCTGGGAACGTGAAGAGCAAATTCGAACTAAATATCCACATCTATTTTCTTCTGTTAATCCTAGTTCTAGTTAAATATCGGGACGAGATTTTTAAATAAGGGGGAGAACCTATAACATCCAGTAGTTTTGGCTAATGTAATATCCATGTTCATAAATAAAGTGGTATTTTACTCAGAAATTTTTGCATTTTCAATATACTATATGACTGACTTATGGATCTCACTATCACAATTGCCACATCAATATATGCTTATATGTTGTAAACACTATGTATATATCAAGTCTGAGTTCTAAAAGTAATCACATGTATAAACAATGAATAAGAACAACTCAATTACCCTAAATTCCTATAGAAACCTTAGAAATCCTTTATAAACTAATATTTCAAGCAATGTAACCACAAAATGACTATGTACCATTATTAAACACTTTACACTAATTCTAATCCACCATCTAAAGAAAAGGTAAATAATCATAAAACACTAATATTTACTAATCACAAGCTAATTACTAGAAAATGACCTAAAACCAAGATTAGCCTATAAAATCCAACCTATAACGAATTAAACTCTAATCTTTTTCGAAAAAACATAAAACACAACTACGTATCATAATATAATCATACATTTATCTTGAACTAAGTTATAAATTATTAAAACATAAAGTACAAGTTTTCAAAGCATAGGACCTTAATCTTACTTAAATAACCCTAGAATATGATCAACCCATATAAAATCTCAAACTAAGAATGTAGAACCCATAGAAGTCATAAACATACTATATAAGACTTAGAATAAGTGTACATTAAGATATAAACCCTAATTACCCAAAATAGAAAGTCATTAGGCTTAATGACCTAAAAACCCTTATATTAAGAAATCTACATGGAATCATCACCTAGTTCTTTAAGGACAAGTATAAAAGCACTCATAGGACTTCATTAAGATTATAAGACTATATTAAGACAATCTAAAAGTACCCTAATGCACAAGGTACAAGATTTCAATGCATGACTTGTAAATTAGGTCAAAATAGGTATTTTTACTCTTTAGACATGTTTACCTAAACTAAACCCTTAAATAAAGTGTAAGAACTCTTTGGACACTTAAGACACAATTTCTAGAACCTAAATTAAGTTTACATCAGTATCTAAGAGGAGGATAATCACATTTAATAATATTAAACCCTAGATCATTAGAAAATCCTAATCTACAAAAGTATACTTCCCATTTTCATATCAAACCTTTGTTTAACTTCAAACCAAGAACCCAATTCTCTTAAATAGAATTTATAAACCCTAATTAAGCCTTAATCATTCACTAATCACTTTCCTATGTCCCTAATCATCAAAAACACAAATAATAAGTTACAAGCCCTAGAAATTGAATTTGGTTTAGTATTTTGCCTCCAAAACTCATTTTCAAACCTTTTCCCTCCATTCCAAATTAAAAAACCTGATATTTATGGCTTGTTAGATATTTTAGGAGTGTGAAAAGTAGGTTCATCACCTCCTAGCTTGCTACACATCACCATTCTCATCCATATGTAGCCGTGATCCATTTTGAGCCACAAGGAAGGATTAGATCAAACCTAGAGTCTAAGAACTTGTCTAGACCTTCACTAGCCTCCCTTAGTCAGTACTCTATCTATCTTACACGTCCTAAGCCTTAACTTGGAGCCTAAGTTGCCAAACTAGTATAAATAGGGACGAATGGCCATAGGAAGAACTTGCACCCCGTTTCCTTTGTATCTCCTACCCATTCTCCATTTCCACTTCTATATACGCGTTAGGAAAACCCACAAGACCAAAAACCAGGTCAAGAAGGTTGCCATTGAAGCTCTTGAAGCTTTGGTAGCAAGTTGTGTTCATAAGAAACCATAAGGAGCCATTTTGGAGCTACCGAGGTAAATCTATGTTAACCAAGGCTTTGATCTTGTAACAATGTTTATTTAGACTTTTTATAATGCAAAAATTATGTTAGAAAGATAATCTAAAAAAAACTAAGTCATTTCATCATTTTAAATGAAAGTTATAAGTTAAAGATGTCTTAAAACCTAAATTTTGTATTTTACATAAAATAATGCGCAAAAACCCATTTCAAAAGCTATAATTCTGGAGAAATATTTTTATTATTATTATAAATGTGTTCATATACTTTTTTTCAAATCCTAGATCATTTGGATCATTTTTTGAGCTTGTTATGTGATTTTTACAAGTTGAGGGACTAAAATTGTCAATTCTGAAACTAGTTATCATTTTGGGCCAAAAGTGTCATTTTATGAAATTAAAAGCTATAAGAATTTATTTTGTAAAGTTTGAGACCTTAAGGTTAAATATTGAAGGTTGAAATTGCAATTTATAAAACTATATACTTTAAGGGTAAAAAGTGTAAATATACCAAACTATAACAACAAGGGCTATTTTTGCCAATATTGAAACTCAAAATGTAATAAAATATATTGTGTCATGTTAGTAGAGAACTTTTTACAAAGATGTTCCATCTCGATATTACGTTCTGACTGAGTGGTTGGATTTACGATTTAAAGTGCCCTCGCTCCTCAAACGTTTATAGAATGACTTCTGAGTATGATGGCCCGAACAATGATACTATTACTCCAAAATAACTAAAACAAAGAATGTTTATATAAAGAGATTGAACTCAGAGACTAACACTTGATATATATGCATATTGTGTGTCAGTCCAGATTCAGTGAGAAGGTTGTGCGTGGATAATCAAAAGACCCTATAGGCTAAGGTGAATTTATAGCCTCACTTTTAAAAGCTTATAAAAATAAGGTGAGTTTATAGCTAACTTTGAAAACCCGTGAGGGGGATATATGCAAAACTAGAATACAAGTGTTTTTATATGCTGCATATATGATTATTGACACGATGTTTACTTGTTGCCATCAAAAGTCCCTTTTTAATCGTGAACCGCTAATCATTTAATGAGCGCTAATATCATAAATAGTACTATTGGAGACTGACATCTCCTATCTGGGCAAGTCGCACTTGCTAGCAACTAATGGTCCATTCCTAGGCTAAATAGATATACTTTATTTTGCTAAAATTCAGGATAGTCTGGCCATCTTCCTGCTTAAGGGCAATTTGTTGGATTTTTCTGATAATGTATATTCGTAGGTCATGAGCTAGTGCAATAAGAATCGATGAATTTGAAAATTGGGTGTATAACATTGTAGCCCGAGATTCATACTTTTATTCAAATGATGTTTAAAACCTATAAATTCACTCAACATTCGTGTTGACTTTAAGCATATATCTCAGGTGAATGAAGACTGGCGTGCTGCGAAGGATGGTGTCTTGAATAAGTTATCATTCTATTAATAAAACTAGATCTTTGGGAAACCTGTGTTTGTACAGTTGTTTATTAACTCTGATTTAAATAAATGAATGATAACATTTGTTTTATAAAAATGTCTTTTGGGCAATTTCTATTATTGTGACTATGGTACTATGAAGTAATACCCCAGATTAGCTTTCCTTGCTATATGGTAAAAATAGGGGTGTTACAGTTTTGGCTTTGTCACTTCGTGCAACCGAGTCACTAGGACTTGGTGGGATAATGTTTAGGCTTAGTGTACCAAGGCAAAATGGTGTGTTTGGATTTTGGTTTTGCTAAATTAATTTTATTAATTTAATTAAGTTGTATTAGATTAATCATGTTATATTGAATTAGTTAACTCAGGACTTAGGTTTTGTTAATTTATTAATTTTAATCATGAAATTAACATGGCCATTTATTTAAATAAACCATACACTAAAATAATTATTATGTAATTATTCATAGTAAATTTACATGTCACATTTAATTAATTTAATTAGGAACTTAGCTTAGTTATTTAATTACATTCTTAATCATGGTTTATTTAAATTAATATTATACCTTAATTTATTTATACAATTAACAAGTTAAATTATTATTAATATTAAGCAAGTTATATTATTAACTAATAATCATTTATAAACCATGTATTATATTATTAATTAATAATTATTATGTTAAGACTAAAGTATTTACTATTAATAAACTTTACTGTATATGACATTTAAATAATCTTGACTTATAATATATGCTTATTAAACACAAGCTTATATCATGTACTTATTAAACAAGCTTTATACTAATTATGGAAACATGCTATTTATGGAAAGCATACTATTTATTGAAACATAGTAATTATGGAAACATGCTATTTATGGAAACATACTATTTATGGAAACTTACTATTTATGGAAACTTTATATTTTTGGAAACTTACTAATTATGGAAACTTTCTATTTTTGGAAACTTAGTATTTATGGAAAGTTCCTTTTTTGGAAAGTTGCTATATATGGAAACTTGCTATTTTAAGAAAGTTACTCATTATAAAACAACAAGTATAATAACACATAAAACATGAAATACACTAATCAAGAACACATGAAACACTAAGAAAATACATGATAAAACATGATATAGTAAAACAAGTCAAGAACATGTAAAACAAGATATGAACAAGTAAAACAAGTCAAGAACAAGTAAACTAAACTAAGAATCAGTAAATTATACATAGAACATACAACTCATTCACGTCCTTTATTATGTAGCACTTGTGAAGTCGGAGTAGTTCTTCCGCTTTCATCTTCATTTCATTACTGGACATA
The DNA here is from genome assembly GCA_025667525.1 of Glebionis coronaria. Classification (NCBI taxonomy): domain Eukaryota; kingdom Viridiplantae; phylum Streptophyta; class Magnoliopsida; order Asterales; family Asteraceae; genus Glebionis; species Glebionis coronaria. The sequence continues at coordinate 224,931,255 of CM046874.1, forward strand.
AGGTACGGATATTCCGTCCTTCAGTAAGGACATTCTCTTCCTATATTTAGGATTCCCCGTTTGCAGCCATCTATTTTCCCCAGTAGTTTACATTAAACTTTTCAGTAATCACTATGTTATCATTTTAAACTGCTTGAGCTATATACACGCATGCCATGTTTCACCTAGTTATGGAGGTACCATAACCATAACACTTGAGGCACCGATGTTATGACTCTTCCGCGACGAGAGTAATTGCTCGCGGCGTCCCTTTCAATTATTGGCCATTTATATTATTATCATGTGGGGAGAATGGGTGCATCCTAGTACATGTTTTGCAAATTACACGGTAACTGTGGTGTGTGCTCTACACCCGTCACATGGAGCTGATCCCTCCACCCAGACTATTATGATTAGAGGAAACCCTCTAATTGCATGACGAGGTCACCCCTCTATGTATTCATGCACCTTGATACCTTCATGAGCTATATGGGCTCTTGGGCATTTAAAATACATTTATGGAATTAAACATAAATCTTTACAGATATAAACCATTTTATAAAACATACTCCAGGTTTTCCAGGACTTACACTTATTCCACTGCATTTTATACTTTACTTATGTTTTAATGATTTTTATTATTTTCATATATCCGTTCACTGAGCGTATTGCTCAACCGTATATTTTCTTTCCATGACCCAAACGCCAGGTACCCAAGGACAGCCGTTTATCTCCACCTATCATATAAAAATGACTTTAAAGAAGAGTTAGGGATAGGGAAGACTGCACTTACATTGCATTATAGCATGACTAGTAGCACCTTTCCATAGATACTTCATTGAGAAAAAGCTAAAATTTTATGTGTTTTGGTACTGCCTCATATTTCATTTAAATTTTTGGTTTTAACATTCCACATTATATGTTTAGCACACATTTCAGAGCATGTTTGCTCTCCCCACATATAGATATAGACTGTTGCTTTGAAGTTCTAAGAACAGGATCAAAATAGCATTTTGAAACGAGTAAATAATTGAACATGAAATTGCAGTTGAACTTACTGCCCAATCATATGCTTCATGCATTTCACCATCGTCAATCAAAATGGGTTTCGGATCCTGACATTTGATCTGCTTCTCATATGGCTTTTTCAGTAAACCTCCAACAAGCTTCAAAAAGGTGTTTCCCTACAAAACAATGTATGTTGCCCAAATTAAGAAGGTGAACCAAAACTGTGCAAAATCATTTAAAATCTTGTTATTATAAGCTGATCATCTCCCTGTGTCAAGTCAAATGAACTAGGTCCGTCAGTGGTTCCAGCAGCAAAAGCAAAGCCCATTGTAGTAGGGCATGTTCTGACCGACTCATTCCCTTTTGAAAATCTGACTTAAAGGTGAAAGAAATCAATATATGAGTGTCGATACCCAACTTTTCTTTTGAGTTGCTCATCTACACTTTCAATCAATTCCACTGCCGTTTTAATTTCGTGTTCACCAATAATGCGTATACTCTCAAATTCATGTGGGTAACTGTGCAATAATAAAATGGCTATAAGAAATTTTATTCATTTCATAATATTTAAGGGTAAGGTAGTGCATAACCTGGACCATGGCTGTAACATAGTTCCTTTTGACAATTAAAGGTACTCTTATTAAAATCATATGGCAAGCCAGTATCTATACAGAACGCTCTAAGCACATTTGGGCTTACGTCACCACAATTTGATTGACAAAATGAAGAGACAAATTGAGGCCTTTCAGCATGCCTAAAGCTACTCCTCAGGCGTTTTAAAACACTTAAAGCTCTTGTAACAGGTCTTCCTGGAGATGACCGGAAGCTAGACATAAGTTCCATCAACTTCTTAGGTAACCAAGTACACACATTTATATCGGTTGTGGCCAACAAAATATTTCAAACTATATAATATGTTTAAATACCCAATTTAACCAAAAATAAACCCGACAGTTATAATATAACGCCCCTAATAATCATTCATACCGTTTACATAAAACTCAGGTTTTTCCAGAAACCTTCATCTACAAAAATATTCATTATCGTCCCAACCTATTGTTGATCCCAAACTTAGATCGATCGGCTTTGCATTATCGAGATAAATCAAGAGTAATAGGTAGAGAAACTTTGTGTATTCAACAATCTAAGTATTATGCGGAAACTAATACTCAGAATAAAGAACAAACAAACAATATATGAATACCAAACTTTCACTATGATTAATAATATCAACGAATGATTACAATGAAAGTGTTGTGAATATGTGAAAGAGATATATCTTATGTCTAGCCTTAAGGCCTTCTTTTATAGGTTAAGGAGCCTTGTACAAAAAGCTAAGATAAACAATTTTAGGAAGAGACACAAGATAAACATAGAAAATAACTTATTGACTAAATTTTTTTACACATTAAGAATATATTCTAAATTCTTATCTTCATATTTTGTCCACCAGCTTGAAGAATTCATCATTGGCAGATTTAGTCCTTTTCTTTGTGCTATGATTCTTCTTATCAGCGGCTTGATAACTCTTATCAGCGTCTCATCTGTCAACGCCTTGATTGTACTTGTCAGCATCTAGAATCTCTTTGTCAGTGACTACATGACTTAGCTATTTTTTATTCCCAAAAATACTCCCCTGAACTTGATATTTACTCTAACTATCAAGTTTCTGAATAAAACAAAACATATAGAGAGGATTCTTACAAATATACTTATCCCTAAATTTGAGTATAATAACCCGAACTTAACGTCATTAGTTTACCCTAACTATGTAATGGATATATAATTTCTAAGTATCGTTATGTTTGATGGTTTTAGTTGAAACCGATAATGTGTGGCTTTAAGTGAATGTTGTGACGATTGAAGAGTACTAATAGTGATCGCGATGCCAACGGATGCCCAAGTATTATATTTTAGTATCGATTATTTCGATATTTGAGATTTATGAATTATTATTTTATTACGTATTAAGTCGAGTCGGAACTTTACTATTTCGTTTTGTGTGCGTTTAATTATTAAAACGATCGATTTAACAAACGAGATTTATATTTTTATGAACCTGGACGAAACCCGACTCTCATAAATATTTTTAATATTGACTGATAGTCATTTCCCGCTTTTTAACTAATATTTAAACTTTAGTCCAAAAGAATGCCAATATTGCAAATTCTACCCTTCCACCACCATATAAAAGCTCATTTTTACACACACACACATGTAGCAACACCAAAAAAAATTTCCATTCTCTTCCTCCTCTCTTTCTTTGTCGTCACCTCCTCACAACAAAACACCCCTTGATCATCTACTTTTTACAATGATCCATTAAAAACTAAATCAAGTCCTATGTTGGAAATTAGAAGGAGATCATTTTGGTGTAAAGATCTTCCACATGCAAGAAAATTTATTTTCAAACACATTTTGGAGATGAACATGAGGTTTGATCCATTTTTTATGTTTATATGATGTGTTATTATTATTATATATTGGATTTTAATGGTTGCATGTTTGAATATTGATTTGGGTTTTGTTAAGAATGACTGATATAGGTTAATTGAAGGTTAGATGATGTTAAAAATAGGTCAAAATGGGTGTTGGTGTGATTTTAAAAGTTGTATTTTAGATCAGTGGGTTTAAGCAATTCTAACAATTTTAGGCTTGAGTATAAGTTGGTATGATAGGATATTGTTGTGGTAGTCATCGAGAAGCTCGTTTTGGTATAAGATAGAGCTTCTAAATCATAACGAGGAGGAAGTTATGCTAGTTTGATTATTCATGTACCGGGAGACGAGTGTTGACACAATACGAAATTGTTTTTGATATTTGGATCGAATCTCGGGGACTATAAGTTGAGTTTTAAAACTGGTTAAAGGCTGTTGTTAGGTTCTAAACTTAGAATTTGGAGTCTATTTTCAAAGTAAAGTATCGATTTTGTAAATGGGAATGTTTAACGAGGTCAAAATGGTTTTACGAGACAAGTGTGCAAAACAGTCCGGTTTTTAAAGGCTAAAGATGTGTCGAGCAGGTGGCTCTAAAATGTGAATCATTGAATGAAATTTAAACTGATTCTTGTACAGATTATAGTGAGTTTGTCGCCAAGTTTCATCGAAAACGGATTTGTTTAGGTATGGGAAATTAGCGTGTACTTTTGGTAGGTACCGGTTGAGTGCGTTTTGGGAGGTACTTAACCTCGCGTCATAGTTTGAGGCGAGAGGCTAATCTATTAGCTTCTAAAATTTCTAAAAGGTTATAAGTCTTAAGTATGAATGTATATTGTGACTGAAGACCCGTGTTGGGTACTTGAACCATGTTGATTTTGCATCTCGAGATGGATCAATATCGAAGGTACTAGTTTTGGAAAGCTAGTATATGTTGTGGGGTTTAAAAGGGAATCACTTGTATTGGTTGTCCATGTCTATGTATGTACTATTTTGAGTCGTTGATTTTATTATATTAAGAATGTTTTGAGATACTTAAATATGTTTATAAGTACACACCTTATTTGTTAGGTGGCGGCTTTTGACATGTATATTTGGGAGGCATCTTCACTTCGGTGATCACTACTACTACTAGCTACATGTATTATCTACGATGAGTCTATAGCCTCGCTTTATAGTATCTTGTAAATGATTTTTAACCCGCGAGGGGGAATACATTTTGTTTTATAAAATGAACACAAGTTGTTTTTCGATATGTTGGACCCGAAAATATGATGATAAATGCCTAAGTACCATTGTCTTATGAAGTCCCTGAATTTTCATGAACTGTTAATTACCTTGCGAGGTAAACGCTAATACATATGATAGATCTATTTGGTTTGACAAACTATCCTAGGGTATGAATCCTTGTGAACACCTCAAAGGGATATTATGTATAAGAGGTCGTTGGTATATGACAATATTACCTGTTGTAGGGGCGCCGTAAGTGATTCGGTTGACGTGTTGGTTAACGTTCAGTTGCACGAGCTTAAGGCATTTATCGATATATATATATGACTTGTCTGTGTGACAAGCTTGAGATGATTAAAATTCTTGTGTTCAAATGATGATTTATAAAACTTGTAGACTTGCTCAACCGTTGTGTTGATGATTTTAAGCATGTATTTCAGGTAATCAAGATGGATAGCAACGGAGCATGCAGAAAGGGAGTTGGTGCTTACTTGTCTAAAGTTTATATTTATTTTCCATCCTTTGAAATGAATAAATGAATTTTAAGTCTTTGATGAATGTTATATGTTGGTAAAGGTTTTTAGGACCAAACGCTACTCTGATTTTATATATATTGGGATGGGAAACTTTTAGACAAGATTGTATAATATTTTAACGTCTCTTTTGAGGTCGTTTTCTTTGATTATGTGTGATGTGCTATGAGTAGCGCCCCAAAGTGGTATTCCGTTGCGTGGTAATTTGGGGGTGTTACAAAATGGTAAGCAGAGCCACTAGTTATAGAGAACTAGGTCGATTTTGAAAAACCTAAGCTATAACTTTTGGTACATTCTAAAAAGTTTTAAGCACGCAACTACTCTGCATGGCTCCGATAAGGCTATTCTTGCATTACTTTATGATTGATTATGATTATGTGAACCTATATGTATGTAGGAATGATAGTATGTATATGTATGAATATACTATGGTATTTAAAGGCATTGCACGTGAATCAATGTTCCTTGAATGATTGTCGTACATTTTATAATGCGGTTTTGTATATGATTTGGCCTCACTACCAATCACTGATCTTGATAACTATGTATTATCTGAATACGAGTGTGAAACTCGTTTGATACTTTGAGTATGTATATATTGTTTCGTAATCTATCGCATATCGACTTGTTTATGTTCGATTGTTATCATCGTATCGTGATGTGCCATTTTAGGACATCTCCTTTCGAAACGTAGTTGAATGATCTGATATTCGTGTTCCGAGTACTTCTTATGATTTTGAAAAATCATTTATCTGAGGCGACATCTTCTATGTAATGCGACGAGTGATTTGATTATATATGACTACGTTTTATTGGCGAAAAGGAGGATGCCAATGTTGGACTTAAGATATATATATATATCCTAATCAAATATATATAGTTTTGGTACAACAATGATATGCTCATAGTAGTCATTCGGTTGAGTGACTTAATACCTTGTATCTAAATGGAATGGGACATTTAGATATAGAGATTTTAACTCGCCCAACTATGAGTCGTTTAAGGTTGTCTTATTTAAATGGGTTGGGACATTTGAATAAGAAAATTTTAAACCACTAGACCTTAGATTGTTGTGTTTTCCTTATTCAAATGGAATGGGACGTCTGAATACGGAAATCATGATGTAAGTTTATTGACACCTTGTATTTACTATGATATTTGGATATGATATCGTGTTGAGAGGTAGTAATACTTGAGTAGGATGACTTATAATCGTCTTGTTGAAATGGATTGGGACCCCTTTTCAATTGAACAAGAAAGTTATAAGTTCCCGAACTGTAAATTTGTAAACTCTTGTATACATAGAGGGGGACGCCTTTTAATTTAGGCAAAGAGTAATAAATGAGTGGGCTCAAGTATGTCTGGCTTAATTTGTGAATGTTTGGTGCGTGTACGTCATTCTTCGAATCGTGTTTCGTTGGTATTAATCGTTCCGTACTATCGTCATTATGATGATCGTCGATTATCATCTATGTATGAGTAAATCGTTGGATTTCTCTCGAGTTGTGATTTATGTTGATGGACCATTTTTAATGTGCCTCGATGATCGCGAGCTTTACAAGCTAATTGTTAAGAACCGTTGACCGTTCCGAGAATAGGCGACTTGTTTAAGCGTCACCAGGAATTATGCGTGTATTTGTGGATTGACTGAGGATCGAGTTATCAACGACAACTTATCGTCGATGTGAAGATTTTGTAATTCTACTTGCTACTATCGAAGGGTCACCTAAGACTTTTCTTGATGACAAAACTCTTCGGGGCTAGCATGATGAGTTAAACGAAGAATATGATGTATCACCTTGAGCACTGAAGTAAGAATTATTGGAACGCCTTTGTATGATGAATAATAGAGTAAGAATTATTGGAAAGTCTTTGTATGATGAATACTAAAGTAGGAATTATTGGAACGCCTTTGTATGATGAATGCTGAAGTAGAAATTATTGGGACACCTTTGTATGATGAATGTTGAAGTAGTAATTATTGGAACGCTTTTGTATGATTGAACAATGAAGCAAAAGTTAATGGTACGCCCGATGTGTTGTGAATCTTTGCCAATTGACCGAATTTCTTAATGATTGGAATTTAGAAAGTCGTTATCATCTCGAGGAGTATGTTGTAACTGACACCGCAAGTAGAAAGACTCTGGAGATCAAGTTGTATTATCAAGGTTTCATTCAAGGTTTTCTCGATGATCAACAGTGGAGATCTATATTTGATGTTTATGTTTGACATTTGCTGTTAGGTACTTATATGGTATGTGATATAGTCGAACGACCGTAAGTTGTGAGAACTTGAGACGGCATTGTCCAATGACGTCCGATCATGGAGAACACGTACCATGTAATATTTTTTTACCTTCAACGACGATGCTTATTGAGGCTTTGAATGCGCATGGGCGGAAGTGAGATGGTGTCTTTCCATTATCATTTGAGTAGGGATCTGCGTGTGAGCGCCCTCCGATGACGAAAATATTTTCTTGTTATTTCCTTTTCATATTCACCCATGGCTATCCGGCCAGTGGATATCCTTTAATTTGCAACCTTCCTTTTGACAGGACTTACCCGAAAATCCTGTCATCTACTCTTGTCGTCGAATGAGCTTCGTATAATTCATAAAATTTTCGTGTGTCAAGCTTGAAGGAGTGTTTGGTGGATAAGAACTTATTCATCCCTTTAGGTGGGATACAACTTGACGACAAGTTGCGTTTTGTAGAAGAACTAGTGGAGATCTTCAATCGAGAGGTTAAGCGTTTAAAGCTGACTAATATTTCCTTTATGGAGATATGATAGAATTATAGATGTGGACCGAAATTCACGTGGGATCGTGAGGACTTCTTTAGGAATAAGTGCCCTCGTCTTTCCTAGTGGTACGCAATACGAATATTAGGCGAGGTAAGCGCTGGGACGTCGCTCCTTTAAGGAGGTGGTAATATAATAACTCGAACTTAACGTCATTATTTTAACCTAACTATGTAATGGATATTGAATTTCTAAGTAGCGTTATGTTTGACGGTTTTTAGTTAAAACCGATAATGTGTGTCTTTAATTGAATGTTGTGACGATTGAAGAGTACTAATAGTGATCGCGATGCCAACGGATGCCCAAGTATTATATTTTAGTATCGATTATTTCGATATTTGAGATTTATGTAATTTTTATTTCAATACGTATTAAGTCGAGCCAGAACTTTACTATTTCGTTTTGTGTGTGTTTAATATTAAAACGATCGATTTAACAAACGAGATTTACATTATTTTGAACCCGGGACGAAACCCGACTCTCGTAAATATTTTTAAAATTGACTGATAGTCATTTCCCGCTTTTTAACTAATATTTACACTTTAGTCCAAAAGAATGCCAATATTGCAAATTCTACCCTTCCACCACCATATAAAATCTCATTTTTACACACACGTGTAGCAACACCAAAAAAGTTCCACTCTCTTCCTCCTCTCTTTCTTTGCCGTCACCTCCTCACAACAAAACACCCCTTGATCGTCTACTTTTACTATGATCCATTAAAAACTAAATCAAGTCCTATGTCGGAAATTAGAAGGAAATCATTTTGGTGTAAAGATCTACCACATGCAAGAAAATTTATTTTCAAACTCATTTTAGAGATGAACATGAGGTTTGATCCATTTTTTATGTTTATATGATGTGTTATTATTATTATATATTGGATTTTAATGGTTGCATGGTTGAATATTGATTTGGGTTTTGTTAAGAATGATCATGCAAGTGCCTTAGGGGTGTTATGAGATGTTAAGAATGATTTATATAGGTTAATTCAAGGTTAAATGATGTTAAAAATGGGTCAAAATGGGTGTTGGTGTGATTTTTAAAGTTGTATTTTACATCAGTTGGTTTAAGGCTATTCTGCCAATTTTAGGCTCAAGTATAAGTTGTTTTGATAGGATATTGTTGTAGTAGTCGTCGAGACGCTCTTTTTGGTATAAGATAGAGCTTCTAACTCATAACGAGGAGGAAGTTCTGCTAGTTTGATTATTCGTGTACCGAGAGACGAGTGTTGACACAATACGAAATTGTTGTCGATATTTGGATCGAATCTCGGGGACTATAAGTTGAGTTTTAAAACTGGTCAAAGGCTGTTGTTAGGTTCTAAACTTATAATTTAGAGTCTATTTTCAAAGTCAAGTATCGATTTTGTAAATGGGAAGGTTTAACGAGATCAAAATGGTTTTACGAGGCAAGTGTGCAAAACAGTCCGGTTTTTAATGTCTAAAGATGTGTCGAGAAGGTGGGTCTAGAATGTGAATCATTGAATGAAATTTAAACTGAGTCTTGTAAATATTATAATTGAGTTTGTCACCAATTTTCGGAGAAAACGAATTTGTTTAGGTATGGGAAATCAGTGTGTACTTTTGGTAGGTACTGGCTGAGTGCTTTTTGGGAGGTACTTAACCTCGCGTCATAGTTTGAGGCGAGAGGTTAATCTATTAGCTTCTAAAATTTCTAAAAGGTTATAAATCTTAAGTATGAGTGTATATTCTGGGATTGAAGACCCGTGTTGGTTACTTGAACCGTGTTGATTTTGCATCTCGAGATGGATCAATATCGAAGGTACTAGTTTTGGAAAGCTAGTATATGTTGTGGGGTTTAGAAGGGAATCACTTGTATCGGTTGTCCATGTCTATGTATGTACTATTTTGGGTCGTTGATTTTATTATATTAATTATGCTTTGAGATACTTAAATATGTTGCTAAGTACGCACTTTATTTGTTAGGTGGCGGCTTTTGACGTGTATATTTGGGAGGCATCTTCACTTCGGCGATCACTAGTACTACTAGCTTCATGTATTATCTACGGTGAGTCTATAGCCTCGCTTTATACTATCTTGTAAATGATTTTTAACCCTCTAGGGGGAATACATGTTTTTTAAAATGAATACAAGTTGTTTTTCGGCATGCTGGACCCGAATATGATGATAAATGCCTAAGTACCATTGTCTTATGAAGTCCCTGAATTTCATGAACTGTTAATTACCTTGCGAGGTAAACGCTAATACATATGATAGATCTATTTGGTTTGACAAACCTTATCCTAAGGTATGAATCCTTTTGAACACCTGAAAGGGATATTATGTATAAGAGGTCCTTGGTATATGACAATATTACCTGTTGTAGGGGCGCTGTAAGTGATTCGGTTGACGTGTTGGTTAACGTTCAGTTGCATGAGCTTAAGGCATTTTTGGATATATATATATATATATATGACTTGTCTGTGTGACAAACTTGAGATGATTAAAATTCTTGTGCTCAAATGATGATTTGTAAAACCTATAGACTTGCTCAACCGTTGTGTTGATGATTTTAAGCATGTATTTCAAGTAATCAATATGGATAGCAGGAGAGCATGCAGGAAGGGAGTTGGTGCTTACTTGTCTATAGTTTATATTTATTTTCCATCCTTTGAAATGAATAAATGTCTTTTAAGTCTTTGATGAATGTGATGTGTGGGTAACGGTTTTTGGGACCAAACGCTACTCTGATTTTATATATATTAGGATGGGAAACTTTTAGACAAGATTGTATAATATTTTAACATCTCTTTTGAGGTCGTTTTCTATGATTGTGTGTGATGTGCTATGAGTAGTGCCCCAAAGTGGTATTCCGCTGCGTGAATTAGGGGGTGTTACATTGAGTATGAGTAAATATCAAAGATTCAACACTCAAGTCACATGTGTAGTCAACCTCCAACTTGGTCTTAATCATATTCTGCAATCTATCTTATAACAGCAAACTTCTTCAATTACATGTAGAGTCTTTGGAGCCATCTTTATAACTTTTGTCACTTAAATTCAATTGTTCCTCCCCTTTTTAAGACTCCTCTCCAAGATCAATATCAAAGGACGAAACCATGAATGTCCTCTTTGGCTTCCCAGCAGCTTCTAAAACAACAAGTCTCTCCCTCAACTGTGTGAGTTCAAAACATTGTTCCTTGACAGTTTGTACCAGTTCTATATTTTGCTTATGCAAGCTAATACAGATTTTCGTCAATTCCATTAATGTCAAAGGTTTCATACTTCCCTCATCCACATTCGGTAAATGAATCCTCAATGTTGATTCATAGGACATGTAAATGGACTTACTAATAAGACTGACTTGATCTGCATTAAAGCTAGTGCCAATAGTCTCAGCCATCTCCATAACACTATTCACCCTTGTGAAAATGATCTCTACTGCTACTAGATGTTAATCACTAGGAAAAACATCTCAATGATCATTAGGCTTCCAGATATCCAAAAATTCTTAAAAATCAAAGGGTGATGAAACGTTTTGGGTCTATAAAGAAGTTTATAAATGACACCAGCTAAGATATCATAGCATAAAATGGACTTGAGAATGTAGAAAACTTTAGTTAGAACATAAACAAAGGTAATAATCCTAAGGAAATTAACTATACTCTAATAAGAAAGAGTGACAAACACTGTTCATGCATACACACATGCAAAAGTATGATGGACACACATGAACTCTAGAGTCATTTGTTCACAAATGCCACAAAGAAAAAGTTAATGTATATAAAACCTTTGCAACTCCCTAAGTAACCCAAGCATATACCCGAAGTCTCCCAACTGACCAATCCCAAACCTAGGTCAAAAGTCTTGGCAGCATGCACAGTATATCAAATTTGCATGCTATAGTGCCTCAAGAGTTATAAATTCCAATAATTCGTAAAAGAAAAGTTTCATTATTCCTAATTCTCACTCACCAGTGGACACAATCTAGAATTGTGTAAGATTGCTCTAAGAGTACCCAAAAACCTAAAGGTTTACCTCCCCTTAGCAGAAGCATACAAATCATTATATGTGAAGAATCAAAGTTTTATCTCAAGATAAGAATGTAAACATTCCAAACATCATAAATAAATGTTTTCAACTCTGTATCCATCCAAATGTAGCTCCACTTTCCTACATAGTTAGACAAAAACCACAAAAACACAACAACAGAGGCTACCTTTCCCACGACAATGGGTAGAGATAACATGTAAGTAGAGAAAAATAAAAACGGTGGAAAGACCAACAATGCATGTTCCTTGAGCATCCACTATCCCAATATCCTTGATCATTAACCTGCTTTTGGATAGGCTTCTCATAAAGAAAACAAATTAGTTTTCTTTGGTGATCCAATCCTTGTCAGACTTGGATCTATCTAGTTGTCCAACAAGAGTGGTCTTATTCTTTACCTCAAATCCATGTCCATCCCTTTGTGACCTAAACACCCAATTAGTTCCAATGGTTCTAGTAATGACCTTCTCAAGATATTTAAATTTATTGCAAGTCATTGAAATACCATTAAAATTAGAGTTTTGCTCTTGTTTAGGTTTACAAGTTAAGTGGGATGATTCGCTAGACCCTTGACCCTTATTAACCAAGTATCTTTGTTTATATGGTCTAACATAAGGTCTGACAAAAGCTAGTTGTGGAATTTTCATGCCAAACCTAGAGTTGTAAGTGGCTTGTCTTGCCCTGTCAGCAGATAGATTGTTCCTGGAAGCGGCTAAATTAGGGTTGCTATAGGAACCCGCTGTCTATTAGACCAAGTGTTGGTCTTTTAGAAGGGTCTTTGGCCATGGGTATTAGCAGTCTTGGAGCTGGTCTAGTAGCCTATGGTCTAGTGTGGATAAAAGGTCTGGGTTTGACCATAGTTGACCTATTGTAAGCGAATGAATTGTATCCACTGACACAATTATAGGCCAAATGTGAGAAGCTCCCACATGAGTAACAAGCGTTTTTGGACACAAACTTAGGCTTAGATTGGTAAAACCCCGTCCCATTTACACTTGCTTGGCTTTGGGGTGACCTAGGTTTTCAATACATTTCAGCATATTTAACACTAGGGTTGTTTTTAATTGGTGAGCCAAGATTAATAGTCTTACAAGTGGTGGGGTTGGTCACAAAAATGGGTTTGACTTCAGTTGGGGGTTTAACCTCAGTTGGGTCCTCACTCAGAACACCACCCTTAACAAAAAGAAAAGGATTGGCTGCCTTACATTGTTCAAGGTAAGTCACTTTCTTATTATATTCCTCAACTGTACTAAGCACACGTGGTGGAGGAATGAATTCCTTTTCTTGAAATTCTGGTATGTCAGTCCAAGAGAGATCCTTTTTAAAAACACCATAAAAGTTTCCAGCGGGTGGTGGGATAGCAGCATATTCTTTCATCCCAATCCCAGTCATGTCACTATGGTCTCTTTGCTCACTTACACATTTTTCTAGGGTTTGACTAGCCTTTTCAAACTTTTCAATTTTAAGCCCTACATTTTCCTTAGACTTAATGGCTTCATCTAACTTAAGCTGCAAATCTGCTCTAGACTTCATCAGAGAATCCCTAAGTTCATTACTAACTTTAAGATCCCTAGTCAAAATGTTAAATTGATCCTTTAGATCAAATTCCATCTTTTTATACTCTTCTACCATCCCATCTGATTGTGCAAGCCCCATTTTATAATTTGCAAGCCTAGTTTCTATGCCAACAACATCTGATTTTAACTTTAAAATTTCTTTATTAAGTTTTTCAGTATTTATCCTACAAGAAGAGTCATCACATACCTCATTATCAGAACTTGAAGAAGACTTGGAACTTGTGGAACTTGAAGTAGACGTGGCCTTAATTGAAAACATCATCAGATTCTTCTTCAACTTCTTCCTTAGCCTGGTTCACCTCACGATATTGGATTTCGTTCTTCAAATCAAAGTTTCTCAACAAGCTCTGATACCACTTGTTGATCCCAAACTTAGATCAATTAGCTTTTTATTATCGAGATAAATCAAGAGTAATACGTAGAGAAACTTTGTGTATTCAACAATCTAAGTATTATGCGGAAACTAATGCTCAGAACAAAGAACAAACAAACAATATATGAATACCAAACTTTCACATTGATTAATAATATCAACGAATGATTACAATGAAAGTGTTGTGAAATATGTGGAAGAGATATATCTTATGTCTAACCTTAAGGCCTCCTTTTATAGGTTAAGGAGCCTTGTACAAAAAGCTAAGATAAACTATTTTAGGAAGAGACACAAGATAAACATAGAAAATAACTTATTGACTAAATCTTTTTAAACATTAAGAATATATTGTGAATTCTTATCTTCATATTTTGTCCATTAGCTTGAAGAATTCATCATTGGCAGATTTAGTCCTTGTCTTTGTGTTATGATTCTTCTTGACAGCGCCTTGATAACTCTTATCAGTGTCTCATCTGTCAGCGCCTTGATTGTACTTCTCAGCGTCTAGAATCTCTTTGTCAGTGACTACATGACTTAGCTATTTTATTCCCAACACCTATAAAAACACATATAACATAGGCATCAATAGATACTAATCGTCATCATCGCAAACACATTTGCCTCACATGACTTCGCAGCAAAATCAAAAAAACTAAAATAAATTATAAATTTCATAAAATAATTACCATATACATGGACATCGACTATTGAGAAACCAATCCTTGAAAGATCTGTTGGAGTGGATAAGGTAGTTGAGATTTTTTGATTTAATTACTGGGTAATTGAAAGGTTCCGATTTTAATACCGGGTAATCAAGGATTTGTAAGAGTGTCTGTTAGCGTGGATGATTATGATTAGTAGTTGCGATGTTTGGATTTATATACGACAAAATTACTATCTCTAGAATTGAATATCTGGAAATTGAGGGTTTTTAAGTGTGTGTTTTTATGTGTGTTTATGAATATTGGGTTAAGAGTAAGTTGTTTTTTGATTATGTTGCCTCAATTTTTATTCTTTATTTGCCTTTAAATTATAACTTATAATAGTTTAGGGTCCGTTTGTTTGATGCCTTCTACCCGTCATGTTTCGCATAAAGCCCAAGTTTAATGTTTGGTATATAACACCCCCAACAAATGCTATGCGCAGCGGAACTACAACATTTGGGTGCTACGTAGTTATCATCACACATAAGCTATATTTAACGACTCAAAGAGACGTAAAAGTTTAAACATAAATTTAACATTATTAAAATCATACAAGTCTACAGTTTTCCAAATCCCAAGATAATACTAAACAGAGTTTGCGTTAGGTCCCCACTGAATCTCAACCCAACAGGTACATTTTGTTCACATGATAGAAAAATAAAAGAGTTTTAAGTTAAATAAGGTTGGAAAAACAAGTAGACCGCCAAGCCACACAACTCCCATCCTTTGCATGCTCCTTGCTACACATCATCGATTACCTGAAACACATGCTTAAAACCGTCAACACAAAGGTTGAGCGAATCTATAGGTTTATCAAATTATAGGTTGAACATAAGTATTAAAACCAATCATAACCATTCAATAGCATTTTCGTACTCACAATCTATTATTCAAGGATATTATCTTTAGCAATAGCTAATAATTGTGTTTAAGCTCGTGACACTAATCCGTTAACTCAACCACCCACGTACATTTACCGGCATGATTAAGATGAAACCTGTGCCCCTTCTAAAGGCATCAGTTGCAATTATACCTTATTTCTTATCATAAGTTATCCGTCCGCAGAGGGTACTCAACGTACTAGCTCTCGTCTCGGATAGGATCGTCAACCCCATAGTACTATGAATTGTATAAGCGGCTATCTCCAACACACACAAGGGCAAGACAATAGTTAATAGTTCACGAATTTAGGGACTTTTGCAACTAGGTACTCAACACAATTCAAGGCAACATTCGGGTCCAACAATCATTCATGACTTATGTTCATTTTCATTTAAATTAGCATGTATCCCCCTCGCGGGTAAAAACATTTAAAATAAGTAAAGAGCGAGGCTATAGACTCACCTTAGGTAGTAGTGGTAGTATTAGTAACTACAGCGTAAACGAAGTCGATCACCGACGATGAGGATGCCCCGGGAAATCAAATACAACACCTAACGAATAAACACGTAATGAACCAACACATTCAAGTACCTTCAAGTATTGTATGTACATAATTAAGAACACTCAAGGTTCATATAAAATCACGCCAAAAATCCATACAAGTGATATTTACTAGACACGTCCACTTTTATACTTTATTAAAACTATTGCGCATTTTACAATTCTGCTGGTACATACCAAATGTACGGGTTGTTTGCTATGACTTAAGCACCTATATAAATTTCAAGAAAATTCATATAAATGCCTCATGATCTGTATAAAACCCATATTTAATCCAATGAAAATTTTTCACTTTTATGACCCGTTACACATCACATTACTAAACATAAGTTTTTAGGACTAATTTTGTACTTCTAACATGTAAGACTTGTTTGACCCATTTAAAAGACACCATTAGTCAATTTGACTCTTAAGTCCAAAAATAGACTCAAAAATGCAGGTTTGAAACTAAAAATCAACTTTTAATCATTTACCAAACTCTATCTATGGTCCCCGGGATTTGACCCAAAACCAAACATAAATTCGGATTATGTTCATTCTCATCTCCCGGTACACGAACTTTCAAAATAGCATAACTTTTGACTCGTTTGGAGTCGTAAGCTCTACCTTATACCAAAACAAAGCTAAAACAAAGCTATAC
Organism: Glebionis coronaria; assembly: GCA_025667525.1. Taxonomy (NCBI): domain Eukaryota; kingdom Viridiplantae; phylum Streptophyta; class Magnoliopsida; order Asterales; family Asteraceae; genus Glebionis; species Glebionis coronaria. The sequence goes on from CM046874.1 coordinate 224,947,989, forward strand.
AACTACATCCTATGTTTATGACCTGTTTACAAAGTTAAACCCACGAAAAACACCCCTAAAGTTTCTGATCTAAAATACCCTTTCCAAAATCACATCAAAACATCATTTCGACCCATTTCAATCATTCCTATACCCCTAATAACAACTAATAATCATCCTAAACCAACCCTATCATAACTAATCACTTGTATGCACAATCACTAAGAAAACCCATTTCAAAAATCACACATGCAATGTAATTAAATTAATTTAAAACAATAACAACATGGATATAAACACATACCCATAACCAATCAAGGTCAAAATCAAAGAAACCAAACACCCCCAATTGGGCCGTGGGTTTGGAGAAGCAAGAACACCAAGAAAAATTAATCCCAAGCTTTTTTAAATAGTTTCCTTCAATCCTAAACACAAATTAAAAACATAAAATGAGAAAAATTAGATCAAAACCCACTTGTTCATATGAATAAATTTTTGAAAAATTAAAGATTTTGAATGTTGGATATTATTGGTGGGATTCACTTACAAGAGAATTATAAACATGAGTATTTGATTAGTTTTTCAAGAAATCAAGTTTTTAGGTGGATTTGATGGTGGTGGTGGGTTGGCCGTAGGCCTAGAGAGAACAAGGGATAGGGGAGAAAATTTTTGAAGTTAAAAATGAAGAGTGTGTGTTTGTTTGTTTATTTTGTAAGGTTAGGAGGGACCAAAATGCAATTATGGCTTTCTTTTGGCCTTAAATGGCAACAAGTATTTAAAGAGCGGGATTATGACTAGTTGTCGACTTTTAGAAATTTACAAGAGTCGGGTTTCGTCCCGGCTACCTCAAAATGCTTTTTAATGGTTCAAACGCACACAAAACGAATATACACATGGTTCTGACTCGACTTAACACGTAATAAAAATAAAATCTCGAAAAACTCAAATATCGATCAATCAATAATAAAAGATAAATTTTGGGCATCCGTCGGTATCGTAGTCGTCATCGGTTCTTCTTAAACAGTCAAATGTTAAAATTACGACCGTAACGTTGGTTTCAACTTAAACCGTCAAATATATAACAAACGAAATTTCTTAAAAATTTCAAAAATATTCGTAAAATAGGATTAAATAAATGACATTGGGCTCGGTATATCACATACACAAGTGAGCCACAACTTAAGAGTGGTGCTCATGCTGAACAGCTCTTGAGACAATAACTTAGCATCATATGGCACATTCACGGGTATCACATGATATGAGTTTGTGGGTCCCAACCTTTGGATTAACTACTGATAATGTATAGTCCCCATCCGGGTCTTAAATCTGGTCTGCGGGTACTACCCATATCCGTCCCATCACGAATGGGTTGTATTAGTGTCATTTTAGCTTATGGGCTTGAATGAATAGTGGCTGCATGAGATGTAGGAGGCCCACGACCCGGCACGGCCGGAATAGGGTTAGACAGAATCACAATCCTGTTAGGATTGTGATTTTCCTCAAAGGATAGGATATATACTAACCATAATTAGAAGATAACAATCAAGCTAATTATGGTGGTTATCCTATACTTAGGGCCAAAGTAAATTGTGAGCCCATTAGGGTTTCACTGCCTATATAAGGAACCCCCAAGGGTTCCACAAAGGTATTATATTCTCCATACTCTAAACCTCACATCCGATTCTTAACCTTAACCGATTACTTACTCTCACGCCGGAGTCTAATCATGGGATACATTCCCACGGTAAGCCTAACACGTGTTGCTTTAGTGTGTAGGATCTCAGCAAGACTATTCACTTGGTGCAAGAGCCAGAGCCCAGCCTACCCGAATTAATCCTAATTCGGGTCTAGCAAGGATCATCCAACTTTTGTATCAACAAGTTGGTTCCATCCGTGGGCCCCAAACAATAAGCTAAGAACAAATTTCATCTTGATCTCTTTCAATGACGAAGGGACATCCGCAAGGGAATCCTAGGAACACGAATCTTGCGAATCAAAAGTCCACAGGGGATGGGATAATCATCCCCACCCAGTCCCCTGGCAGCCAAACAGGCGGACCGAATAACCGAAACGTTTTTCAGTCTTTGGGTGGGATAGGCACGTCCGCTAATACCCCGCCACCAACCATGACCATGAATAACCCTGATCCAGGGAGTGCGCCTAATGCCCCTAACAAGGAGCCACGCATGCCATCAATCGAGGAAGAAGTAGAAGTGGAACCACTTAGTGACGAAGACCTCGCTCGTGTTCTCACGCAGAACTTTGAGAGGATCGTCCCGGGTATCGCGTCAAGGTTAAGCCTATGTAGGAACCTCCAATCTAGGCTCAACTTTGGCAGGGCCGTATCCGGAGCCTCTCCTCAAACTCAAAAGAAGAGGAAGGCTCGCCCACAATAGGGAAACCCCTTTGAGGAAAACTCGCGACCTCGGAATATGTTCGAGCGCATAGGGGATCACGTTATGTAGGAACTACTACAATCTCGTGAGGAAGGAGATAGGTCCGACGGCTCTGTCGAACACCCGGTGTTGGAATCAACCAGGAACAATCGTCGTACCAGCGTTTGGGATAGGGTGAACAGTGGGAAGAAGGCTCCTAGCTCTTCTCACAAAAGGGATCCTCAGCCGAGAAGTGGAGCACCGCCCCCTTCTCCCAGCCCCTCAGGGTCAGATTCAGATGACCATCCCCCCAAGCGTCGACGACCTAGGTACACTCCTCGACCACCATCGGATGATGAGGGATAATACGATGGCCCTTACTATCATGATGTGGAGGGGGAAGACCTCTCCCGCCCATGGTGTGATCCTAAGGAGGATCCCTTCACCCTACGGATAAATCACTACTCCGAGGATAAGAAGCGCCGTATGCCAACATGCGTCAAAACCTATGATGGATCTGGTGATCCGGATGATCACCTAAAGATATTTGACACGCAGTCAAAGATCGAACGATGGGAAATTCCTATATGGTGCCAGATGTTCTATTCGACCTTGATTGGCAACGCCCGTGACTGGTTTGAGGGGCTTCCTCCCCGAAGCATTGATAGCTTCTGTGAGTTGCGTACTGTGTTCAAAAACAATTATACTCAGCGAAAGAAGTATAATAGAGATCTGGTCTCATGGGCAACTGTCAAGCAACGACCCGGAGAATCTACGGAGGATTTCACGGAACATTTTAATGACGAGTGCACGCGCACAAAAACAATGCCCGAGCTCTTAAAAATTTCTGATTATAAGTATGCCATAACGGACAAGGAATTAATTAGGCTCCTCAATGACAAGCGACTAGAGAAGTATGACGACCTCATGGAAAGGGTCTGAAACTTTGTAGAAGGAGAAATCGCGGTAGCCGCGACCTATCCTACAAAGGGAAACCACAACTATCTATCGAACGACCAGCCTAAGAGGCAGTCAGGTGGTCAAAGCACCCAAGGCAATGGAAGGAACTCGGATTACAAGAGCCAGAACAAAGGAGGTCGGTCGGATGATAAATTCACCCCCCTAAAGATGTCGTACCGAGAACTCTTGTTGACAGAAGGGGAAAACTTCCCAAGGCCTCCCCCAATGACAACCCCAGTTGACCGCCGTCAAGGAAATCGCTTCTGCGAATTCCACAATGACAAAGGTCACGGCACGGAGGAGTGCATCCAGCTCAAGAAGCACATCGAGTCGCTGATTAAATCAGGAAAGCTCAAACACCTGGTCAAGGATTGGAAGGATGGGAAGGACAATAAAAAATATGAAAAGAAGGACCCCCAAAAGGACAAGCCTTCAACCATATATATGATCCCATCGTGGAAGCGCCGCATAAAGCAGAAAGTTACTCAAAAATTTTCGCGCGACAGAGAGATCTCATTCCCTCATATTACGGCAAGCAACATGGCTGATGCACCTCTCACGATTGAGGTAAGCATTGGAACCCACAACGTTCGCCGTATGTATGTGGATGGAAGGTCATCGGCAGAAGTACTCTACGAACACTGTTTCGTACAACTACGACCAAAGATAAGGAGCCAATTAGTACCGGCCACGTCGCCACTCATTGGCTTTAGTGGAGACACTATCTGGCCAATAGGACAACTGCTTCTGCTAGTAACCATTAGGAATGAAGAGCATTCCACCACGGTGTGGATTAACTTTATGGTGATACGCCCACACTCTCAATACAATGGGATTATTGGAAGACCAGGCATCCTGGCCATACGGGCAGTTCCGTCTACGACTCATGGCATATTAAGTACCCTGTTGAAGGGGGAATTGTTACTATTTACAATTCAATCGTGCCGGCATCCGAATGCCACGTCGTGACAACACCAGTCCGGCCTGTTCCCATTAAGGAAGGATCACCACCCCCCAACTGGAAGGTGGCAATCCATCCCGATTACCCGAAACAAGAGGTGTCCATAGGGGGAACGCTCTCGGATAACGGCAAGAGGGCCATGTGCTCTCACCTAAAATCAAACCTGGATGTATTCGCATGGGAGCCTAAGCATATGACAGGTGTGCCGTGTTCGATAGCAGAACATAAACTTCAAATCCGCCAGGGATATCCTCCTGTTAAACAAAAGAAGTGTGGTCAAGCACCAGAGCGCAGCCAGGTAATACTGGATGAGGTACGGAAATTAGTAGACACAGGAATTATGCGTGAGGTATACTACCACGAGTGGTTATCCAACCCAGTCATGGTCAAGAAGCATGACGGGAGTTGGCGCATATGTGTGGACTTTACGGACTTGAACAAAGCTTGTCCGTAAGACTGCTATCCGCTACCAGAAATTGATTAGAAGGTGGAATCCTTGTGTGGATACCCTTTCAAGTGTTTTTTAGATGCGTACAAAGGATACCATCAGATCCAGATGGCGGAAGAAGATGAGGAGAAGACGGCGTTTCACACCAGTCAGGGCGTGTATTGTTACACAAAAATTCCGTCCGGACTAAAGAACGCTGAAGCGACATATCAACGACTTGTTGATAAAGCCTTCGATTCCCAGATAGGCCGCAACCTTGAGGTCTATGTTGACGATCTGGTCATCAAGAGTCATACGAAGGAAGCACTTCTCCGTGATATCCAGGAGACGTTTGATACGTTGAGGAGAATCAACATGAAACTGAATCCAAAAAAGTGCACGTTTGGGGAAACTGAAGGGATGTTCCTTGGATATATGATTGATCCAAACGGCATCAATCCTTGTACGGAAAAGAAGGACGCGGTGATACAGTTACCATCCCATCAGACACGAAAAGAGGTACAATAACTAAATGGAAAGCTGGCCGGGCTAAACAGGTTCTTGTCGAAGCCCGCGGAGAAATCACTACCTTTATTCAAAACACTCAAGAAGTTCATAAAGAAAGGAGATTTCCGCTGGAAAAAGGAGGCAGAGGAAGCCTTTCAGCAACTTAAGCAGCACCTCGCAGATCTTCCCATGCTAGTGGCTCTCCGACCTAAGGAAGAGCTTATTATGTATCTGTCTGCTACACACGGAGCAACAAGCGCAGTACTCATGACAGATAGGGATATAGTCCAGACTCCGGTTTACTTCATAAGTAGAACATTACAAGGGCCGGAGTTGAACTATTCCCCTATGGAGAAGTTGGTTTTGTCATTGTTATACGCCATGAAAAGGTTGCGCCGGTACTTCCAGGCGCACCCAATTGTGGTTATCACTGATCAGCCAATAAACCAAATCATCTCCAAGCTAGATGTGGTCGGGAGGCTACAGAAGTGGAGCATTCTACTAGGTGAGCATAACATCTCCTATAGACCAAGGACAGCGGTCAAGGGCCAAATCCTGGCAGATTTCCTAATCGAGAAGCCAGAGGAGGACGGACCAATGGTACAACAAGAGGAAGTTGCAGCGGAACCATGGGTTTTGTTTACTGATGGATCTTCGTGTACGGACGGATCAGGAGCTGGCCTTATTCTCACGAATCCGGAAGGAATGGAGTTTACCTACGCCATGCGTTTTGAGTTCACAACCACTAATAATGAGGCAGAATATGAAGCATTGATTGCGGGTTTAAAAATCTCCGCTAGGATGGGAGTCCGCAACCTTGAGGCTTACGTGGACTCACGGCTTGTCGCGAATCACATCCTAGGAGGTTACATAGCCAAGGAGGATAACATGGTCCAATACTTGGGGAAAGTCAAATCACTCATAACTACTTTTGGGATGTTTTCTATCAAACAGGTACCAAGAGGTGAAAATAAGAAGGCGGATGCTCTTAGCAAGATTGCGTCTACAAGCTTCGCCCACTTATCCAAGAAAGTCTTGGTAGATATACTAAAGGAAAAATCTATTACGGGAGGGGAAATCGCAGCTATAGTTGAGGAAGATGGACCTACATGGATGACCCCGATCATCAGCAATTTAACTGATGAGACCCTTCCAGACGATGAAAAGGCGGTGCGGCGTATCAAAAGGAAGTCACAGCACTTTGAGATCCGAGAAGGTATTTTTACAAGAGCTCTTTCTTACAGCCGTGGTTGCGATGTGTCGGACCACGCCAGGCTAGCTATGTGATCAGTGAAATACATGAAGGGTCATGTGGTATGCACGCATGCCCCAGATCCATAGTAGCACGAGCTTTACGCACAGGATTCTATTGGCCTACTATGCATCGGGATGCACGTGACATGATTTGTAAATGCAGTGACTGCCAAGTGCACAGACCAGTACCGCGACATCCACAGCAAGAACTAACACCCATCACATCCCCATGGCCATTCTATAAGTGGGGGATCGACATCACAGGACCTTTTCCCGTTGCCGCAGGGGGGGGGGGGGGTTAAGTTCTTGATCGTCGCAATGGACTACTTTACACGCTGGATAGAAGCTAAGGCGGTTAAATACATTACGGGCAAACAGGTCAAAAAGTTTGTTTGGGAAAATATTGTGTGCCGCTTTGGCTTGCCAGAAGAGATCATCTCGGATAATGGGAAGCAATTCGCGGATAATCCATTCAAGGATTGGTGCGCGGCATTAAACATCACGCGGCGCTTCGCATGAGTTAAACACCCGCAGACCAATGGTCTTGTGGAACGGGCAAATAGAAGCCTAGGTGAAGGCATCAAGGCATGCTTAGATGAACGAAGTGCCAAGTGGTTAGATGAGATGCCGCATGTTCTATGGGCGCATAGGACTATGATCAAAACAGCCAATGGGTACACTCCATTCACGCTGGCTTATGGGACTGAGGCTGTTATACTAGTAGAAATTAGAATGACAACCATCCGCACGGCAGAGGTTAATGTCGTCACGAACGATGAGCAACTCCGGATTAATCTGGACTTATTAGTGGAAAAAAGAGAAATAGCGGCCATCAATGAGTCCAAGTCCAAGGCACGGATGAAGGCTTATTACGATGCCAAGGTTAAAGGTGTTTCCTTTCGACCGGGGGATTTTGTTTATCGTGCAAACGAGGCAAGTCGCGCGGAGAATACAGGAAAGCTGGGTCCCAAGTGGGAAGGGCCGTATAAGGTTACGGAGGCCTTGGGAATAGGCGCGTACAAGTTGCGTGATATGGATGGCCGTGACCTGGAACGTACATGGAATATCTGCAACCTTAAAAAATGCTATCTTTGAAAGGCTACGGCCTCCGCATGGACACTTTGCTATGGTTGGCTTCAATGAAGATCCATGTATTTTTTGTTTTCATGCTTTCTAGGTTCTATTTGTCTTAGGATTTTTTAATTCTGTCAAAAAAAAATTTGTAAACGTTCTAATAAAATGTCGTGGTGCCTAGCTAGCTCCACGACCTGTTCTTTGTGCAAAATATTGTCTCATGTCTTAGATTTATTTGTTATTTCCATAATGTGCTATTTATTATTCATATGCATTCATTCAAAACGTACATGTACTATTCGCTCCCAGGCGGGGTTAGAGGATTAAGTGAACCTAATAATTCAACTTGTCGCATAAGAGGGATGCATCCCCAGTGACGCGGATCATGTATCCTTACTAGACACCTTATTTACAAGACGTTGTAATAAGTTTCCGCAGGCAGTACTTACATAGTACCGACCATGAGAAAGACACACGCTGCACATCTAGTAAAATATAGACTTAGTTTTATTCTTGATAAGCCGTGACATGTCATGCAATGTAGATATACGATGTCTAAAGAAAATAAACAAGTTTCAAATTTAATACATAAAATTGCCGTGGTCACCACGGACTTATATACAATATCCTAACAATATTATAAGTTACAGCCGTGTACATGCACGAACGAATAAGTACAAGATACAAAAGGTAAATTACAAAGGAAGTAAGAACTCTCCTATTTCTTTCTTTCCTTCTGCAATCAGGGCATGGAGGGCCTCGCCACGAGCATCCTTGTCACTCTGCACCCGAGCCATATTGGCATCCAACGCCTCGGTTAAGAGCTTCTCACCTTTCGTCACCTTCAAATTAGTGTCGTATGTTGGAAAGGTTAGTGAGATGGCGTCTGTGGTGAGCTTGGCCATGACCGCCTCGTTGGAAGCATCCTTTAACGATTCAAGATCATCTAGGAAGGGGTGCTAGATTTCCCCAAGGGCGGCCATGGAGGCGTTTATTTTGTCTTCTGCTCTAGGATTATGGTAGGCATGCTGGTAGATGTCTTCATTCTTGCTTATCGATTTTGCAGCCTTAATCAAACCCTCGTGCCTACCACGGTCAATGTCGTCAGATACAACATCCACAAAATCCTGCACAAAATAAGGAGCCTCCGTTACCTGGGTCACGGCAAGGCGCATCCCATGACCCACCATCACCTACGACCGGCTATGGTCGTGAGTAGTGGAGGGCACAACACTTCGGTGCAGTCCGTAGCCAACCTGTTCAGCTCTCCCTCTGCTACCGTTGCTCGCTCTTCCATGACAATCTGTGCCTGGGCGAGTTCTTCCTTGAGCGTATCATGTTCTTGAGCAATGGTGGAGGCTTGTTCTGTTACGGCTCTAGTGGCGGCTTCGGCTGCGGATACCTGTGAATAATACTTGGAATTACTACAAGGCAAGATAGGTCTTATGTGAACAATGGGTATCAATAAGGGTGCGTACCTTGAAGGACTTCCAGCTCAGCAATGCGCTCCTCGCGGGCGTTGGCGTGGTTGGTTTGTTCCTTAATTATCGATTCCGCCACAACCAAGGCTGCCTACAAGGAGGATATGGTCTTCTCATGCTTTTCTACCATTTCTTCTCTACGAGCGATCCTCCTATCAGCACGGCTTACGTTCGCCAAGGCTCCTTCCAAACGGCGCCGTAGGGCCGCACCAACTGTTACCTGGTGCGTCGTGGCCACATCATACTGCTCCAACAGCGTCTCGTGCACGAGTTCATCCAAGTCTTGTGCCAGTGCTGGAGGGGTTAGGTGGTCCATGAATTCTTTGCACTCAGACTCTGCCTCTAGTCTGGTTAGGATGGACAAGTTCCATGCCGGGCGGAGGTAGGTGTCCGGACCCTCAACACGGGGCTCCTCTTCATGCGTCAGGGGGGGAGATTGGGGCCTTATAGATATCATGGGTGAGGGTTCTCTCTCTATCTCATTCTCTTGTGCGACCATCGATAGATCCGTCCTGTTATTGAAACAAACACTTATGAGTTTTTGTTAATGGATTACATATTATGGAGTATTGTTGGTGCTTACGTTACATCAATCGTGGGTTTCGTGATGGTAGGGGCCACGGCGTTCACAGGGGTTGCCTGTCACACCCCCAATTTATCAGAGTAAGGCAACGCAATGGGGTGCGACGGTCATGACTATCACAAGACATAGATACAAAGAACGACTATTTAAAAGTCGTTTTAATTTAATTAAAAGCATAAAACTCGTTCGGAAGCTAATTACACAGGATCATAATAAAACATTATTTCAAAAGACTTTAACATTGATCCAAATATCTATACACTAGTCACGACCATTTTTATTAAAAATCTCCCATGCATAACCACGTCACTCCTCCGTCTTGATACCTGAGAAAAACATTGCTAAAGTGTCAACACAAAGGTTGGTGAGTTCATAGGTTTAGTTATAAATAAGTGTGATGAACCATAAGATTTTTATCAGGCAATCGGCATATAACCAAACAAGGTTATAATCAAAATAGTATACGTTTGTATTCCTACGTCTAAGCTCATGACACCGAAGCGTTAACCAACCAACAAGATGTATTGAGAGCCCGAGCAAATGCCTATCCCAAAGCATTCGTAACGACTCAAATGTAAGTGTATCTAATTTGGTCACACAACCAACATTAGATAGGGAGGTCAATCCCAATAGATCTATCCATAACATTCGCGCTTACACAAAGTAATTAACGGTTCACGATAGTGGGCTAAAGCATCTAGGGATATCGCTACTTAGACATCATGTAGGCAAACGTATCAAGTTTTAGCACTTATGTTCATCCGTTTAAAACGAGCAATGTTCTCACCCCAAAATAGTTAAAACAATTAAAAAGTGGGGCTATGAAACTCACCTTGATGAAGTAGCGAATATGATCAATAAAGATAGCACGGAATATCTAGGCACGCAAAATGATGCGCAAACGATCTACTCGTAACCTAAGTAAAATATTCGTACTTAGGCTAAATACAAGAAATAATAATGTACAATGCACTTGGTTGATATTTTATACTTGCTATTGATTTATAAAATGTTTTTATACATTTTTTCATGTTCAACCATTTTAGTCACGGGGTCGACTTTGGGCTTTAATAACTCGTTATCTATTAGTCCGAAAAATAATCAGGTTCCTTGTTATAAAAACTAAACCACGAGGTCTTTAACATTTTATAAACATCTCACTTTTATGAAGTCTCTAAGTACGGTAAACAATTAGACAAAGTGGTTCACTCGCAATCAAAAATAATAAGTAACGCTTCAATTATTTCTAAGTGCCAAACAAGCATTTTTGGAAATTAATTGCGGGTTCGTTACTTAACCTTAAGACAAACGGAAACCTGTTTTGAAAACTAGGTCATGTCAAGTTTAATAAGGTATTTTTAGATTTACAGGGCATGGTCGTTTGGTCAATCAAAATCAGTCGTGAAGTAGGGCCTATGGGTCGAAGTTTATGATGTTATATGTACTATCTAGAGATCTTGGAAATAAAAGTAAAATAGTAGTTTTGTGTTTACTTTTATACACGCATGCTAACATACCCACTTGCCCAATTAATTAGTACATGTTTGTCCATTGTTTCCCTGTTGGTACAGTCCACACGAAAGGGACACTATAGGTGACCCTATGTTGCTACCATTTTTATTATCCATCCTTACATGCATACATGTACATGGCATCATACATATAACATAAAAATGGGAATTTGCTTTTGTTGGTTGTTGTCTCCTGCCCACGCAGGCTACACAAGAAGGGAGGTGATCCTTATTTGTTTTTTTCCTATCTTTGCACACTATACATACATACATGCTATATTTAGCAAAGGTGACAAAAGTATTGTGTTTGATGTACCCACTGTTTGTTTGCAGCCCCAAAACCAAAGGAGAAAGAATGGTCATTCTTGTACTTCTTTAACCATACATGTATGAACATACACACATACTCATAGCACACATAACACATAACAAGAATAAAAGGAAATGTATTTGTTGCCTTCTGTACCTTGTCTATGCAGGTTATCAAACTACACTTGCTATACAATCATATCATTTTCATTTGTATGTCTTATTACCCACTTGGCTTAGCTACTAGTATTTGTTTCTTACACATAGCAGGAGTACTTGTTTTAATTATAGCATTCATGAACATACATATATACTGTTTTGGTTTACTATTCACGCAGGCAAAAGAAAAGGAACGACAGGTGGTCTTTTATTTGTTCCAAGGCATATAAATAATACATACATACATAAGCATACACCTCAGTTTCTTGGTTTCGGTTTTTGTATTGTTTGAGTACACGCCTGAGATACACACGCACATCAAACCCACCATTTTATGCACAGCAAAATTTCATTACATGCATGCATACCCCCATTTACTACAGGAAAGAAAGAAGTTGGTTTGCAAGTTACTCAAAATCCTTTCATACATAGTATAACCACAGAAGAGGAAAACTATTTTTGTTGACTTTGTTCGTTTTTACGCATCACTATGGTTCAAAAAAGGGTCATGGGTTGATACTTTTAAGTTCATGTTTCTAGCTTCCTTAACCCACCCATGCACACAGCACATAACATACATTCAACATGAAACACGTGCACGTAGTACAACTTAAATACACATATGAGTTTCCTTGGCAGGGGATAGCTTTTCATGCATGCATATAAACATAACCTCTAAATCATATTTCACTTCTTCATAAAATCATATATTCTACGTAGGTCATAGTCATGCCACACATTCTATTTATGCACATAAAATCATGATGTTCGAAACGAGTTCTAGTTGTATTTACACCACTCCAAACGTTACATGATGGTTATTTAACACCCGAGTTTCATTTAGTTAAGTAGCCCTAGTATGTTCTCTATAAAACTAGACGTGGCTCCAAGGTTGTGGTGGTCAACAGTAGGTCTAGACCTCACATAAAATCATAAGGTTTGAAGTTTACTCTTACCATAAAACCCAATCCCCAGCCGTGACTTTTGTTATTCATGTTTGCAAAGATTTTAGCAAGTATATTATCAACCAATGTGAAATGAACAAAGTATATGAACTTACAAAGGGTCCTAAGATAATTGATGAAGATGGAATAGAACTAATGATCTTAACCCGAATCAAATACACCCGATCAACCAAATACTTATTAAATCCTTAGCTCGTAAATCAAGCAACTCGTGACCCTTGCTTCTTTCTTTAGCCGTGACCTAATATCAATGAGTTTTAATGTTTTTCTTGATGAGCTTTTGTTCTTGAGTGTGTGTTTAAGTGGAGAAATGGGTTAGTATTTATAGGCTTCAAATGAGTTTAGGGTTACTATTACTTAGTTAGGGTTTTTAGTTGGTTCATAACTAGTTTTAAACCATGATAGTACATCATGGGAAGTTGGATTTATGTTGGGGAAGAACAATGCCTTGATTTTCGTCCATGGCCACAAGAAAAGAAGGGAAAAGGTGATGTACAAGTTGACTACTTCAATGTTAGTTGTAGTTTTAAGGCTTTGGGGATTCTATGGTGGAAAGGATGTGTACCCGTTGGTTTGAAAGAGAGGGAAGGGGACACATTGTACAAACTTTAATGAGTCAAATGTAGTACTAGGTTGAATTATGAGGTTGCAAAAATACAAAATGTGGGTTGTAGCAAAAGGACATGGGGGACCGGTGTAGGAAATGTAGTGGCAAGGAAGGAGTTTTGTATTCTTTCATTTTCAATATTGTGTAAGGTTTAGTTTTTGTATAAATGTAAGTTTAAAGGTTTAGGTGTAGTATTGAGTTTAAGCACAATTTAAGTAGTATTAGTTTTAGTAAATTTGGTTTAAAGAGAAAAGCGTGTAACTTCAAAGTGTGTCGTAAACATAATGGGTGGATAACTTAATTTGCGTAGAGAGCTAATTTATTAAATTACGTTGATTTAAATAAATGTCGACTTTTATCATAGTAGTTATTATACGTAAGGTAATGGTAGTCATTCAAGTAATAATTTTCATGATTGTCATTCATAAAAATTTAAATTCATACACAAAATACGCGTAATCAATCGAGAACATCAATAGACACACAAGTCTAACCCGAACCCTCACGTTTCACGTAAATTAAATAGATTCAAAATTCACGTTTGTGACATTGCCTTCCAGACTTGAGCATCTACTTGCGGCGGGGGGTTGCCATGGGGCATCGTAGTGCTACTTCCCTCTTAGAACTGCGGGTGGTCTGGCCTCAGTTTCTTGGGGGGAGCATTATGTTCCCCCGCCACCACCTCCACATTCTTCACCACCTTCCTGGTGTTTTTGCACTTCTGGGATGCTGGCTTTGTTGGGTGGGAGGATCCGGCCTCCTGCGCCATTTCATCTTCTTCCCCTTCACCAGCATCAACTGCACGGTTGATGGATGGGTCGGTCAGTTGTTCTTCGCCATGGGGAGAGGTGGCATTCTCTAGTAGTAGCTCTCCACCATCTTCATTATAGAAATCTAGTGGTGACTTTTGGATTATTGGCTCCTGCTCATTCGTCTGTTGTTCATCCGACCGATGCTCGGTTGCTTCTTCCAAAGGGATAGTCATGGTGACAGTGGCATCTAGAGGGGGGGGGGGGGGGCTCGCCCTCTTTTAGGGGTCGGAATCCCAGCGGTACGTTGCTAGGATCACCTTGGCGTAGAAGACCAAACAACTTCATCTCTGCGGACATAAAAATGCATATGTATTAGTAAGCTGACAAGTATTTTGGATGCTGGCACGCATATTCATATGTGGGATACCTACCCTGTCTATGCTAAGTCAGAAAGCATGGGTATCTATCCTCCCTCCCAAAATAGTTGCGGCTGATCCCTATTAAGCATAGGAAGTGCTCCGGCAGACCCCTATGGAAATCAGTATGATGGGTGTCTAGCATTTTCACATCCTTGCTACTATAATCCTTGGATGAGGGTTAGGGGTCGAGTCGTACTTTGTACTTCATAACAAACGGGGTGGGGAATACCTTGGCGTCTACAAAGAAGTAGTGGTCATACCACTTCTTAAGGGAATCTAGGGGTTTCCTATACGACATGGGGGCTGTTGCGGATCGTTTCTTAAACGATAACTACCCATTTACCATTTGGGGCAAGTACAATACTCTGAATAGATTAACTATGGGGGTTACTACGCAGGCATGGCAAGTCACCTCGAATTGGTTAATCTTACACGCCCCTATGCAATGAAGTTGTGTTATGTGGAAGTCATAATACAACAGCACATCTACGAGGAACTTAGATAGGCGGATGCGGTAGTTAGCCGAGTCAAATAGGCACGTGTACACGCCTATTTTACCCCTAGGAGTGTCTGTGATAGCTTCACCATCACCTGGATAGGTGGGGTGTACGCTCTCCGGAATATAATATTCAGACAAAAAGTCTATATATTTCTCTGGCTTCATCACATTGAGGACATCCGTGATAACGGGATTATCTTTCACCATGGTTTATGAAAAGGATTAGAAAGGCGCGGTGGTCTAACCTGGTGTGGTGAAATTCCGTGGAAAAAGGAGAGAAGAAATGAAGGATTGAGCAAGTGTATAACAATGGCGAAATAGAGATGTAAACTGTGTGTTTACACAGTTGCACATACCAACTCTTTTATTGGGTTCCCTCGAGTTACGAGGTACTATGGATGGGTGACACGTGTATCCAATTACGTCAATCTAACGGTGGGGATATCTGACATTTCTGAAACGTCAGAAGGGACCCACGGGTCACTTCTTACATAGTTTTACGTGGCTCAAGGGTGGGCCTGATTGGTGCACTTTTGCAAACAAAACGTACGACTAATGACTACCATTAATGCATTCATTAATGTTGTCCCAGCCGGCCTTTTTGGTCCGGTTATACTTGCAACATCAATATTTACAGGACATTTATTAGTCTAGAGGTTACGCCTACGGCTGTAACAACTAGACTAGGGGGACATGATGACGTATAGTCCCCAGCCGGGTCTTGAACCCGACCTGCGAGTAATACCCGTTTCCGGCCCATCACGAATGGGTTGTATTAGTGTCATTTTAGCTTATGGGCTTGAATGAATAGTGGTCTCATGAGATGTAGGCGGCCCACGACCCGGCACGGCCGGAACAGGGTTTGACAAAATTACAATCATGTTAGGATTGTGATTTGCCTCAAAGGATAGGATATATACTAACCATAATTAGAAGATAACAATCAAGCTAATTATGGTGGTTGTCCTATACTTGGGACCGAAGTAAACAGTGAGCCCATTAGGGTTTCACTGCCTATATAAGGAACCCCCAAGGGTTCCACAAAGGTATTATATTCTCCATACTC
The DNA here is from genome assembly GCA_025667525.1 of Glebionis coronaria. Taxonomy (NCBI): domain Eukaryota; kingdom Viridiplantae; phylum Streptophyta; class Magnoliopsida; order Asterales; family Asteraceae; genus Glebionis; species Glebionis coronaria. The sequence continues at coordinate 224,963,877 of CM046874.1, forward strand.
TAAACCTCACATCCGATTCCTAACCCTAACCGATTACTTACTCTCACGCCGGAGTCTAATCGTGGGATACATTCCCACGGTAAGCCTAACGCGTGTTACTTTAGTGTGCAGGATCTCAGCAAGACTATTCACTTGGTGCAAGAGCTGGAGCCTAGCCTACCCGGATTAAGCCTAATTCGGGTCTAGCAAGGATCATCCAACTTTTGTATCAACAACTACCAAAAATTTGTTATTTACAAAATCTTCAGTTATATGACTACTTTTCTAAGTAGGATTTCTGAATATGGGCCATGTTTTCCACCTATCATATATTTTTTTTATTTAAACTTTATTATATTCATTTAAAACAAAATAATATATATATTTATTTATTTTATTTTTTATAAAATAATATATTTTTCTCTCTTCTCATTAAATCTAAACCCAAATTTAAATTTAAACCTAAACCACCCACTTTATAAACCTACATCTAAAGTAAAACCCGACTTAAAACCAAACGGACCTTTACTGTTCACTTATTGTGAGACTTATGAACAGTAGCAAAATTATTTATTATTTTCTGAGTTATTTTATTCCTTTCTATCTCATTTCGCTTAAGCCATTATATGGAGGTGACTTCCACATGTGTGTTTGTGTGGCTAATATAATATACGTACATAGTTATCTCCGTCTCATTTACCCACATAGGTGTTATCATCTCCTTTTTGGGAGAAATGAAGATCTGGAAAAACACACACATATTAATCTCCTTTTAACGATCATTGTTGCTTCCAATCTCTTATGGGTTGGTGACGGCTAGCTTTGGGCTAATCGTTGCCCCCATTCTTTTATGTGGTGATTTATTTGAATCACGATTGTTGGTTCGAATCTTTGATATGAAGATGATTTATGTTTGTTTTTATTGTATTTTGATTATGGTTGTTGCCCTTTGTAAGATATTGTAAATCTATGCTTATATTAGAGAGATATTAGAGAGAGAGACTTGGTAGAATCACACACACACTTGAGAGAGAATAATAAGAAAACACCTTAAACACTATGTGTAAAAAAAATGAAACCACACCCTCTCCATCTAAGGAGAGGGTTTATATACCCAAGCCCATGAGATGGGCTTGGGCTTACAAGTTGGGTCGGCCTACACATGTTGTAGGCTTGGCATGGCCTTAGTTGTTTAATATTAGTAAAACTAAACTACGAGCTATTACTTAGACTATTGTTGGAGTGACCGATCCTTTCTAATATGTAAAATGTATTTCAACAATCTCCCCCTAAGGGAGTTCATTCCAAACAAGGGCGTTACCCAAGTTAAAATAATAAAATAAACCTAGCATACTATGCTTGTCTTGAAATGGCTTTGAACATTTCAACCTAATTAAGTAGCATTTTACCTCCGGCCGGTGAAAACCGTTGGACGATATTACATATCGTACTCGTAGAAGGTAGTCTCAATTAAGAACCTCCTTTACAAGATTTCACGGGTAAACCCGTTCTCTTTACTCGACCGTCCAAAGCAGACTGCGAACGTAAAGAGTGAATCATTTGGATAAAATTCTCCGCATGATTAAAGTTATCAATTCATGTTCATGGAACAAGTGAAATTCAATTAAGAATCGCACCATCATTGTTTTCCAGTTGTCACGAGCTTAATTCATATAGAATCTTGCTAGTTACCTACCAAGTGCTGTTTGATATTAACACTACAAGGATTTCCATTCGTCATTGTAAATACTTAATCGTATTACTCTGAATGTTCTGGCAAGATAACTGAGATTTTGCGTAGAGGCCTGGAACGAGTTTGAATTCATTTAAGAATTAAACCACTGTTGCTTTCCAGTTATCACACGTTTGATTCATAAAGAATCGCACAAGTCACCTACCATGAGCTTTTTAATATTGGCTCAAGAAGGATTTCCATCTTCACTGTAAATACTTGCGTATTATTCGGATGTCCAGGCAAGATCATGAAGATTTTGCGTAGGACTCTTAAATCTCTTACTTTTCACAGTGTGTGAAGAAGCAAGGAAATATGAAAGTGTGTCATAATGAGATATTTAATGATCTCAAATGGCTCTAGACTCGATCATGCATTTTGGATTTCTAGTGATCGGAGGCTGGAGAGGAGTGCCACCATTTCAATACCAATTTATTCAGAGTGAATAAATCAATAGATAATGTGTTGTCTCCGTGTGAATAAAACAAATACATTTTAAGAGATATCTGAGTTAGCTGGGATGGGTTGTGCATTGCATCACTGGGTCCATGATATCTATCTTCAATATTGAGCATCATTAAAAATGATCTCAATAGCATATGAATTGACCCGGTTTCTGCCTAAGTTGTAAGGAGGGCTACTTTCTTTACACCCTTTATCTTTACAATTCTTTTTCATTTTTCAACCCCTTCAATGCTTACCAATACGTCATAACTAGCACCTTTTTGTGATTGTTCCAGTGCTAACTTAAGTACTTGGTCGGCATTCAGCTACGTTCACAATCTTTCTCCATCTTTCCTAAGGATTACTATTTCTAGCTATGGAATGTCCTTGGGAAGATTCCTCTGGTTTTAGAAGAATCATTGGACTTAACCTATCCTACCATCCTTATGTAACCACAATCTTCATCGTCGTGAAATAAATGGATTGAGGGTAAGTATAGATCACCATGAAATCCATTTTGAAGTGCAAATACATTTTGCTCCCCCTTAACATATGCCACGATATTCGAAAACATTTCGCACATGTCGGGATGAGCCAGCACATTAAGTAAAAAGAATTTTTGATTAATCATTTCCCATATTAAATAACATTTTCTCCCCCATATAAAAAAATTAACCCAACCGATGTTTTTAATACCAATTGATTTAATAACATTTTAAGAAAATTAGGGAAGAAAAATGCAAATCCAATTATCTTCATGCTTTACACAAGCTCCCCCTCAAATTAATGAGTGTGTACTTGAAACGTAAATAAAATACCTTTTAAACACAAGTGTGAGTTACTTATCACGTGCAAAGATCATATATGATAATGTATTCACAAGATTAGCAATTTACGAGGTTGGACCTAAATGATGGAGAGAATCACATGGTTCTTGTTCACGAATGTTGGTCGCCTCGTAAGGTCTGAAGTTATTTCTTGACACCATGTGTACGATTGATATCGTTGTCTTGACACCAATATGTGAGCTTGGCACTTTCGGCATCAAAGATTCTGAATGTTGGACAATTGCTCCCCCTCAATTATTGACCCATGTTCTAATGAAATAGCTGTAGTCGCCGTTTGAGTAGTCGCATCGTCGAGTATGTAGATATCAATTGTATATTGCTACGATTGGTGGAGATGATAACTTCATAAAAAGAAGATTTCTCTTGTTTTAACAAATAAATGCACTGACACGTACATAAATTTGTGACAACCCAAACCCGATGTCATTTATTTAATATTATATAATATTATTTTTACGAATAATTTTGAAATTTTTGATGAGTTGAATGGAATGACGATTGATGGTTTTATTTAAAACCGACGTTAGAGGTCTTATTTTATCTTTTTACTAATAGTGAGGATTCTTAGTGACCACGATATCGACGGATGCCCGAGATTTTATGTTTTATTATTTGTTGTCTCGATGTTTATATTTTTGACGTTTTTATTTTAAGTTCGTATTAAGTCGAACCGGGATCATATTATTATCATATCTTGAGTGCGTTTAACTTTTGAAAAGTATTTTTACGAAACCCGAGCCTCGTAAATATTTTCAAAATTGGCAATTTACATTTTCTACCCTTACAACTATTTAATTGCATTTTAGACCAAAACTATCACAAATTGGCAAGAAAGGTCCCTCCCATCCCACTATATATAGATTTTACACTAACCATTTATATTATAAAATTCATAATTCACCAACAAAACACAATCTCTCTCTTTCTCTTTGATGTTGCCGTCCACCATCAACCCACAAAACACATTTGATTTTTGATTTTCAACTTGAATCAATGAAAACTAAACAAAGTCCCATCTTGCAAATTTCATGATGATTCTAATGGTATAAATTTTATACACATGTAAGAACTTTTATTTTTTGATATGATGCATGCTTGTTTGATCTATTTTGTTGTATGGGTGTGTTGTTAGTAGTGTTTTATATATATATATATATATATATATATATATATTAATTATTGCATGTTGGAAATTTTGAGTGGGTAAAATTTTGTATGATCATCCAAGGGTGTTATGAGTTAGTTAAGTGATTTACAATGATATTAGGGTGATTTTAGGCATATGAGATTGATTAAAATTGGTTGAATAATTTATTTAGTATGGTTTTTAAAAAGGTATTTTAGGGCAGTAGGTTCAAGGCCAATTTTGGCTACCTTACTGTTTGAAAATGAACAAACTCATAAGATGAGGTTGTAGAGAATTCTTTTAGCTTCGATTTGATATAAGATAGAGCTTCTAGCTCCAAACGAGCGCGAAGTTAAGATGTTTTGATTATTCGTGTACTGGGAGACGAGTATAGACACAATCCGAAGTTGTTGTCGATATTTGGATCGAATCTCGGGGACTATAGAATGAGTTGTGAAAATGGTCAAGTTCTGATGTTTGGTTCTAAACTAAGGGTTGTGAGTCTATTTTCAAACTCAAGTGTCGGATTTGTAAATGGGATTGTTTAGAACGGTCAAAATAGTTGTACGAGTCGATGACGTAAAACTGTCCGGTTTTTGTAGTTCAAAGATGTGTCGGGCAGGGAACTTTAAAAGTAAAATGTTTTGATGGGCTTTTAACAGGTCTTTCTATATATAGTAAGTGAGGTCTCTGATTAGTATCATAAATATTTGATGTGTTTAAGTGGGGTAAACGAGCTCGTACATTTGGTATGTACCGGCAGATTTTTATTGAAAGGATTGACTACTAAAGTAAACATATAGAATGAAGTAACAGGTTACTTGTATTGTTTTCATTTTGGGTTGGTTGTGATTTTATTATTTTTAGTTTGGTGTTAGTAAGTATGGATTTTATTCTAGTTTATCATTGATGAACGCGCCTTATTTGATAGGTTGCGGTTTTTGTGTTTATCGGGCATCAACTATCGTCGAAGATCGTCTTACTACTGCTATTACTCCAGGTGAGTCTATAGCCTTGCTTTTGTAACTGTTTTGAATGATTTTAAAACCCGCGAGGGGGATACATGCTATTTGAAAGTAAAATGAACACAAGTCATGACTGATTGTTTGGACCCGAATGTTGCCTTTGTTGCCTTTGTTGATTTGAATTCTATAAGTACCTAATTTGAAAAAGTCCCTAAATTCATGAGCCGTTAACTATCTTCTGACTTGATGTTGTGTGTTGGGAATAGCCGCTTATTCTAATAATAGTACTATTGGGCTGGCGACTCTATCTGAGACCAGGGCTTTACGCTGAGTAACCCGCTCGGAAGGATATATTTACGAGAATGAGAATTGGTATTCTTGCAAATGATACCCTAGTAGGGGCACTGGAATTTCATCTAGTCATGTTGGCTTTAGGCGTGGGTGACTAAGTTAAGGGGTCGGTGTCATGAGCTTAATACAATTCAATAGCTATTGCTATATACCAGATTGCCTGTATAATAGATTGTAATGATCAGCAATTCTATTAAATGATCTTGATTGATTTTTCTCTTGTGTTCAAATGATGATTTGGAAAACCTATAGACTCGCTCAACCGTTGTGTTGATGATTTTAAGCATGTATTTCAGGTGATTGAAGTTGATGAATTACGGAGCTTGCTGGAGAAGGATTGCGGATTGCTTTTGTGGTGATTGGTTTAAAACGGATTTCTTTCCCTTTTGTCATAAAAATAATAATGCACGGTCATATATTTTGGTAAATTGTTTGTTGATTGAATGAAATCTTTGGGGGACCTAAATATTACTCTGATATTTCTAAAATTGTTTTACTTGGGATTGAAAGTTTTAGAAAGTGGTTAAATTATATTCTTTTATATTTCAAATTTATCATTTTGAGTTTGTTCAAAATGTCTTGTGTAACAATGTTTGTGTTTAGCACCCAAATGTGTATTTCCGCTGCGCAATGTATTTTGGGGGTATTAAAAAATTCGTGTTAGATTGTGTTATTCCGTAAACATAATCCCTTACATGGTTATAAAATAAACCATGCCCGAGAAAATCAATTCACGTTGTTGAGTCAAAGCTTTTCGGTGAAATGCTTGACTTGATTATGAAAAGCGGGTTACTATCTAAAATAATAGCAAGCCATTTTGAGCATGTTTTAAATCATTTCAACTTCTGCTCGAACTTTATTTACAACCCCGTGTCATTATTGAACGACATTTCTAGGATCGTAAATATTATCAATTCTAGAAGACATGCTCCTTTTATCAAAAACATTTTGAACACACAATGTTGAAAGATTTTAAAAAAAACCTTTCGAAAAATTCCTTAAAAATTGTGTTCAAAGTTTTGAAAACCAACTTACTTGAGCTTAAGATGTTGAATATCTTACAAAACGAGCTCAAGTCCAAGAAGTTGTAAACTTCCTGTTGTTAAGGATAAGTTACCATCTGCGATAAACTTTCCTTTTAACCGAAGAGCGAGTTCTAAGCTGACATTTACTTAGAAGTCATATACACGAGCTGAAAACCGTTGAATGGTTTTAATAATAGCTCGTGTCCGAGAAAATTTAATTTCTCGTTTTGAGGGTAAATTATCGTTGAGTAGATAAACTTCCCTTTATTTGAAGTCCGGGTCACAATCTGTAATGTGACTATGAGCCATTGTGCATGAGCTTAAAAACTTCGAATATTTTTAATATAAGCTCATGCCCGAGAAAAATTAATTTCTCGTTGTGAGGATAAGTTTATCATCGGCGATAAACTTTCCTTTATTTGAAGTCTGGGTCATCGTCTGTCATTTAATGATGAACCATTGTTGTTAGCTTAATCGTAAATCCCCTGAAACACTTGATTCGTAGATATCAGCTTCTTCAGCAACCAAACGCTAAGAGTGTCCTTAGTTGAATGGTATACAGAGATTTGACCGGTTTGTTGTTGTTGATCCTTGACTTTAGTACCTGTACTAGAATCAACAATTTACATACTTTCACATGGGTTAGCGATATCTATTTTAGAACCATGCAGGGGTTCACAGCCAACTTTGGTAGTGCTAGAGGGAAACATCCTTCATGTAGGAGCCCATTAAAGATTAACTGATTTGATAATCCTACCCATGGATTGCCACCTAAGATTGGATCTAGGTGACAGGGTTTTCTTATGCATAGCGGAAGACTTTGCGGTAGAAGAACTATTTCCTTTAGGAATCACTCTTTTAGCACTTGAGTTCAGTTCTTTTAGCCAAATGGTTAATAGCATCAAAGTTAAGATGAGATAACCGTCGATGCCACAACCATGACTTGGTCTTCGATGCTTTGGAGAGTAGGCAAACAGGAGAGGCGGCCATCATGTTTTGAATAGACAAAGTATAGAGATTATCCCCTCGAGAACCCTTTAACAAATCATTTCCTGCAAGATCGTGAATGAAGCAAGTATGTTCTCGAAAGGCCACTTCAAGGTTTGAATCATAAAATTGTCCGACTGAGAATAGATTGTGACCAAGTCCCTTCATATAATAAACCCTTGAAATCGTGACATTCCCAATTTGGTATTCACCATAACCTATAATCTTTGCAATATGGTCGTTGCCGAATTTAACCGTTCCTAGAAACTTGCTGACGAAATTTCTGAGCATCGAGCGGTCTCCAGTCATATGTTTGGAGCACCCCGAGTCCAAATACCAAAGAATAATTTGGACGACCTGAAAATATTACCAAACACAGACGATGTATCGGATTCTAATTGTTCTTCTAAGTTAGCAGGTACAGATATAATTATCTTAGATTTGCTATCAGACGAAACTTTAGGCTTCCAGATTTTCTTACTAGTGGTTGGCTTAGATTCTAGTTGTCTAGTATTCTGAGGTACTTTTTGACTGGGGACATTACCACTGGTAGGCACAATAGTGGGGGCAGACCTAGTTAAAGGGCGCTTTTTCCATTTCTTAGTGCTAGTATTCCTATTTAAAGGACGCTTAGACCTAACTTCCGTAGATGTGATCCAAGTTAAAGGGCACTTAGTTCCATTAGCAGTAAAGGTCCTACCAGTGGGTTTCCATTGCCACCCAACTTGGGTGAATTTCTTCCCTGTTGGAATCCATTCAAGATTGTTCTTAATAGCATACATTTCATTCACATGATCAACAAGGCATAAATCATGACACTGAGAAAACATGCATTCATTACAATTCCAACATTTCGCATTAGAATTCACATTTTGCTTAGGTTTCCACTCATAAAGAGAACCTTTTGTCTTAGCTACATGATTCTTTTTATTTAAAACTGAAATAACGTTCCTAGGGTGCACTTCTACTTTCTTCTTCTCAGTCCTATTAGTGGAAGGCTTGATCCTATCTTTCTTGTCTTGAGATCCTTTAGCCTTAGTGGACACAGTTACTCCTGTAGAAGCCAAGGGAACATTAGTTGCAGATTTTGACTTAGCCTTGATGGGTGTGTTTAAAACGGGCTTAGCTCCTGGGGTCTTGTTAAATGGAGTAATGGCAATGGTGGTTTGTTGTTTAGATGGTACAGATATCGGTTGCCCAATGTACTCTAAGTTTGCTAAACAATCCTGAACGCGATCCACATATAATAAAAGCTCATATACACTATGACTTGTGGGATCACGTTCACGCATTTCATCAACAATCTCTCTAGCTAGATCAGCATGTTCTAAGGCATTTTTCATATATGTGGCAAACTTAGTGGGACTTTTCTTAAATTTTGGATCCCGATATAGCACACGTGGGTTGGGTTTGGGAGCACTAGAGGTCGAGGCAGAGACAGTAGCTGGATTATCAACACTTTCTCGTTCTTTGAGTTGAAGTGTCTCCTTTAATTCTACTAGAACCATGTTTTTGTCTATGAGCTGAATTTTTAGGTCAGAGGTTTCCTCACATTTCTTGTTCAGTTTATCAATTAAAGACTTTTGCTCTGTCGCATTAAATGCGAGGTGTTCTTCTATTGAACCAGAAATTTGTGACTCTCCCTGCCTTACTTGTTCACGCTCTCCTAGTATAGAATTAATTCTATTTTCTAGGACATGATTCTTAGTCTCTGCAGCCTCTAGTTCTGTTTTTGTTTCTATTAATTCTCTCTTAATTCTCATCATCTCTTCTTCTAAATTCTGAACCATCTGAATCATCTTGTCACTTGTCTCAACGGAGTTTCCACCATCATTTAGTTTTGAAAGAGTTTCATTGTTAGATTGATTCTCAATTTCAAGAGATATAGAATGTTGTTGAAGCTCATTAAAAGTTTTTGAAAGTGTATTATACGAATCTTGAAGCTTTAAAAATTCAGCATTGGATTCGTGACAAGAATGATTATCTACAGTATCCACATGTTCAACAGTATTCACAGATTCATGCACATCATCACAAATATTCACAGTAGATGAAATTTCATGAGTATATTTAACAGTAACAACTTGCATCACTTCGAGAGGCACCATATGTTCTAAAAAGCGGTCATATTCTGATAAAATCTTTTCCTTTTCAATTAAGTGTTGTTCATAAGCATCATCCATTTTATTTAAAACTTTTTGAACTTCACCAATTTCAAAACTTAAATTACACGCTAGATCATAGACTCCTTGTTTAATATGGTCCACAAACGGAACGATCTCTTTCTCAAACACCTTTTTCATGTGTTCGAACGCCCATTCTCCAGCGGTTTGAGCCGTTGAAGTCGTACATTCCAAAATGACCTTGTCAAAATCGGTAAGGTATTGCCCAATCTCTTCCAAGCTGAGCTTTACCGTACTAACCGGTGGAAGATTCTTAGGAATTTCCTTTGGTTTGTCCGAGTTGACGAGTGTAGGAATTATACTAAGGCATTCTCTAGTCGGCATGAAAGTGGATGTTTGGAGAGTTCTCTTTTTCATATTAAAACGAATTCTAAGATCTATTGTGGCATTTTTTGCATTCATTTGAGCATAATCATATTCAGGATATGTAGAAAGTAATTTTAACTGCTTTTCATCATATGGTGTCATACTCTCAGAATCATTAGAGAACACAATCGGATCTAATACCAATCCTAACTTTGTTGCATCATAAAGTCGTGGGTTGTGGTTAAGTGCTTGCTTTGCATAACCCGGGTTAGGTGGTAAGTCTATGAGACGCGATAGGTTGAACTCCTTAAATGATGCATGAAACAAGTGTACTAGATGTGAAGCAGCATATTGTTTTAAAAGCTTAATTTCCGTTTCTTTTATTCTTTCAGACGTCTTAATTTCCATTTCAAGCTGTTTGGACTCAAGAATTTCAAAATCCGTTTGAAGTTGTTGAAAATTAGTAACGACTGACTCTTTTTCTTTAAGCTCATTCGAAAGATTTGCTCTTAAACTTTCAATTTCTAGCAGATTGTCCATTTGAACTTTCCTAAACCTATCAAATTCAGGATTGGTTAAGGTAGTGGACACAGGAGTCATTTCCAAGGTTTTAACCTTGTCCTTATGCAAAGCAAGCTCGGCAGATAAAGTCTGATTAGCATTAAGGGTTTCAAGGACCGCATTATTCATTTGGCTAAGCAAAGATGCAGGGACCATAACCAAATCAGGTTGAGCAGACGGATTGGTAGTTGTAATAGCTCCCGGTTGTGGTTCACTCAAAGTCTGAGGACTTTAACTGATATTGCTATCATTGTTTGTCTCGTCGATTGAGTTACTAACCACCGGAGGCTGTTCCGAATACTCAGACATTTGCTCAACTTGATAAGGTACAATACTAGTATCTGCAGCAGTATTTGGTACCTCAGAAATGGTATCAGCTCCATAGAGTGAAAGGTTTGCCATAAGAGCTGCTTTGGCGGTGTTAAGATCATCCCAATCAGAGTCATATGCATCCAAATCATCACATTGATATGCAGCATTGTTGGTGATGACTGTTGTGAGACCATCAGTTTCCGCTACTCCCGGATCTGCAAGGAATGCCAATTCTTCTTCATCAAGCTCACGACCTTGGGCTTGAGCATTCACCAGGTAAATCTTCTCCTTAAACCATGTGTCGTCCCTTCTCCTCTTAGGTTGCTTGCATTCTCGGGCCATGTGCCCTTCCCCTTTGCAGTTGTAGCAAATAACCACCTTCATTTTACCAGTGTTATTTGCCCTTGTAGCAGTAGTAGTGGATGAACGTGCACCAGCATTAGACGAATTCGATCTCCCTTGAAGTGGTTGCACCATGACTCTTCTGTCCTGAATTGTTGCCTGTTGTCGAGAGTTAGACGAGTTCCTTAACTGATTGTTAGTTGTTGTTGGAGCTCGGTAACCTCGTTTGTTCAAAGTTTGACTTAAATAAGCAGACATCAGAGCAAGGATTTCAGTAGGGCTATCTCCTTGTCTAAATTCAGGGACAGGGATTTCATTTTCACAGTAGAATGTTGATGCTGGTTGAGCAACAAACTGATTGGTTGGAGCACTTACTTGATGTGAGTAATGAGGTTGAGGAGTCTCATGTTGTGGATAGGTACTAGCAAGGTTGGTGGGAGGTTGATACGGTGAATACTGGTGTGAAGCATAAGGTAATGGGTGTGAATCTCCTTGTGATGATGATGTTGCTGGTTGGTGATAAGATGTAGGTGGTGGTGGAAGAATCGAGTACTGTGGGAAGCTTGGTGTTTGATACACAGGTTGATATGATGATTTGTGTCCTAAAGCAAGCTGAGAGTTGTGGTATGACAGTGTAGGATGGTTTGCCAATAATGTCATTGGTTCATGATAAGGTCCTTGAGATATTCGGTTTTGGATCACATGCTTCTCATGTTGTTGTAAGAAAGCATAAAGTTGATCTAAATTGGACTTGTGTAGATCACGAATCATCTTGACATCAGTCACATATTGACTCCATTCAGGGGGTAGTGTGCTCAAAAACTTGGTGTTTAATTGAAACTGTTCAATCCTTAGATTATAGACATTCATGTCATTCATCAAAGTGGTAAAACACCAATAAAAATCATGAAGTGTCTCCCCTGGAAGGTATGTGAACCTATCAAACAAATCATACAGTTGACACTCTCGTTCTTGCTTAGTTGAGAGATGTCCCTTGTAGCAAAACCGCAAGTCGATCCCAAAGATTCTTTGCTACTGTATGTTCACTCACCATTCGAAAGATATCGGGTGGAAGGGCTTGAAGATTTGTCTGAACAGCCCTTTCATCGGCATCTGCAATGATTTTATTTGCATCGGTTAACTCATGATACTCCCTTGATCTTGTAACATTGTTGACGGTAACCTCTCCCCAATCTAATGGTCCTTTATCAATTGATTGAAGCATAAGTCGACCATTTTGTTTGCCCATGATATATGTTCTCATACGGCCTTGCCATGCTTCAAATAGATCTTTGATGAGCAAAGGCGGGCGAGTATCGGTACCCGAAATGATCGATATATCGGTGAGTGAAGTCATAGTTGGCATAAATGAATGTGAATTCATTTTGTGATCCCTTGACAAAAGATTATCAAAGATGATCGAACAATGAAATATGGTTAAGTGTTTTAATGTTGTTGAAACAAAGATGTTGCGTGTTTTTGTGAAAGATTACAAACTTGAAACGAAATCCTCTAAGTTGTGAAAATACTATCCAATACCCAAACTTCTTAATCTCAAAGTAAAAATCTCAAAGTGTCGTAAGTCTCAAAATTAATCCGTCAAAATGCCAAAAATAACCAATCCTGTCGGAATGTTATCTGAAACCTTGGTCGGAATGTTATCCAATCGGAATACTACCAGAAACCTGGTCGGAATGTCGTCTAATCGGAATGCTATCGGAACCCTAGTCGGAATATAAACCAATCGGAATGATATCGGAACCCTGGTCGGAATGTCAACCAATCGGAATGAGATCGGAACCCTGGTCGGAATAGTATCCAATCGGAATGATATAGGAAACCTGGTCGGAATGTAGAAAGACACCCCTAATCGAAATACTTAAATATCCTCCTGTCGGAAAGTGTGATCGGAATACAGATAGGAATGTGTAAACCCTTTTCCGATGTGACTGATCGGAATCCCTAAACCCTTTTCCGATTGTTCTGATCGGAATAACGGTACTGTTACGAAATTTTGAGGTAAAAAGATGAGATTTTCGACAAGAAAACCGTGATTTGAACAAACCCAAAACACCCAAAACACTACCAAAAGTATTTAGAAGATATATGGATCACTTGGAGAGTCAAAAACACGAAAAAAAAATTGAAACTTGGGTAAAGATCAATCAAAAACAAATGAACACACAAAAGTGAACAAGAACAACACCAAACCAACCTTTATTTCATTCCATGCTCTTGATACCAATTGTAGAACAATGATAATCTTTGTGAAACAAGGGGGTTGATGTTTTTCTAGAGAGAGAAAGTTAGAGAGAGAAGTGAAAGGAAACTTGTATTATGTAAAGTTAGAAATAAACAACCAACACCTCTTTCCATGGTGGAAAGAGGTTTAAATACCCTAAGTCCTTAATGGACTTGGGCTTCCGGCCCATGAACATGCTCATTGTGACAACTGGGAATTTTCTAGACTTTAAATAATAATAAATTATATTATTTATTAATCGAAATTCGTTTTCGAGAGATGTCAGAGTCATTTGATTCGAAAACGGGAGTTTATTTTACATACTGTAAAAGACTGCGCAAAACCTGAGAACTGACGCGATACAAATTAAATTTATATTTAATTATTCAAAAATATTTGATAAAAGATTTATTAAATTATTTGATACTTTATTTTATTTATTCATTTTTTTTAATAACGTACGTTGAAACGAGAACATCGAAATTAATTACAGTTTCTTTGAACGCTATTATTCGAGATAACCGATGAATAGTAACTATTTTAGATAAAGATATATACATAACGATTTCGAAATTTCTATCGAACAAATACGCTAATTTATTGGAAAAATTATTTTTAAAAATTATCATGCGATTTTCGGAAAATGAATCAAATTTTATAAAAGACGTACGAGTCCCGAACTATGTATTAACAAAAGTTATAACAAAAATTTAATTTTAGTCCCTACATTATCAGGAACCTTTCACTTTATTTTCATAAAAATTTAGCTAACTCATATAAAAGCCAAAATTAGGGTTTCCTCCTCATTATCTCCTCAAACCCTAACCCTAGAAAAACACACACACTCTCTCTATATTCCGGCGCCTCCCTATTTTCCGGCTAGGTTTTCCGGCCATCAGCCGCCACCATTGTATAATGATATCCAACCATAAATCGCTCGATCTATATCACCATCATCACCGCTCTAAACCATGTTCGTTCAGCCGCCACTATAATACCGTCGACCACCACAACAGTGGTGTTATACCATCATCACCACCCAACGACGGTCGTCGCTGTTTACACGACCACTACTATCTCCATGCCGCCGTCACCTCACCAACATCACCACACGACCCTGAACTAAAACCGCCGCCAGATTTATACCCACCACCAAACAAAAAGCCATTGTCGCCATCATCATCACCTTGCGAGCACCCTTTGACACCATTACTAGATCCACCAGCCGTCGGTGCTACAGTTCCGCAACCACTGTCGTGTTTTCAGACCACCGTACGACTATTTTCATCATCAGGTCACAATGTTTGTGGGCGTTTGTTTCAGTTCCTTAGTCACCACCATGACGAGGTCTTTATCGTTCGTGGTGTGTGCGTGTTCGTGTGTTGTTACCAACCGAAAGTGGTGCTTGTTTCGGATAGATGCAGCCGCCAAAAACCCGACCCACTAAGGGGTGTTTGCTGATGTTAGTAGCAGAAAAGTGACATTAGGGTCGTTAGTTTGCTGATTTGCAATAGCCATCACGAAGGTGTTTGTTGCTGATGTTAAAACACGCAGGTGTGTTTGGATTCGAGTAAAAACACCAAGAGGGGTGTTTGGTTATTGATTTTAGTAGTCGAAGAGGGTGTGTTGTTTGCTTTTGTTTATACCAGCCGATAGGTAAGTTGGAGATGCTGGTGTACTAGACGTTAGGGGCGCTCGGATCTGCTGCGTACTGTCGAAAGGGGCGTTTGGGTCTGAAGTAAAAGTCTATCAAGGGTGTTTGGGACTGCAGGAGGGTCCTACGGGGGCGTTTGGGTTTAGCAGTCTGCTGATAAGGGTGCGTTCGGGTTACCACGGCCGTACCAAAGGTGCGTTTTGGCGCGGGTAAAATATCAGCAGTACGGGTGCGTTTGGGTCGTTGTTTAACAGCAATAGGCGGAGCGTTTGGTTGCTGTCTAACAACATTTCGGGTGCGTTTGGTTCGCTGATTAGTATAAAGGGTGCGTTTGGGATTGCCGATCATAGCCTTTGAGTGCGTTTGGACGCGGGATGTCGACGGTTTAAAGTGTCGGGCATGAATTGAGCTCATGGTTCGTTGTGGTTAAATCGGCTAATAACATATATAACTTTCTTTAATAATTAATTAAAACGGATTAAATTGTTGTATATATATATATGAATATATATAAGTGGTTAATAAATATGTTAAACATTATTATTATCACGAGAACTATAAAAAATGACTATGTTTAAATATGTGTTTAAATAGCTCACATCTGGCGCTTGGCGTTTAAATTATAACACATAGGTTGTGTTCGGTCCTATTTAATTAAGGTGATTAAATAATCTAGTTTGGATATATGTTAAAACGTGATTTTGCGTAACGTATATTGTTTGGAAAATCTTGAAACTGGTTACTATGGAAAATGTTGTATAAACAAATAGGTCGTGTTGAAATTTTTATAAATTACTATACTTTATATTTTGTTCGGTATAGACTACTATTTGTAAACCGATAAATAAATAAATCATATAATATTTGTAAACCGATAAAATAAATAGATTTTAGTGTATTGATAAACCATTGAAAGTTATATTTTTTACTTAATAGTGGCAATTATTAATTAAGTGACGATTTTCTTAAAATGTGTCGAACTACGTTGTCTAATTATTTATCATGATTTTCATAATGTAACTACAAAATAAATATAGACTTTAGTTTATTTTTGTAAAAATTGTTATCTCTATTATATAATTCAACATAAAAATTATATAATCGTACAATTATACGTAATGGGTACGGAATACATTATATACTTGGTGCGTGCTTAATTAATTTATTTAACCAACCACCGAACTATTATAACTTGTAACTAAAATATATTATCAACGGGTAACGTTGATGTACATATCTATCGAGAACTCAAATACACATTTTTAAGTTATTGGATTTAGCCGATTAGTAAACCACAACACCATGACCAGGCCATATCGATTTTCGTTTGTGCGGAGCCTATTATTAGCATCACTAGCGTTTGCTCTACATCGTCGAGGTGAGTTCATACCCCACCTTTTCTTGCTTTGAATTGAGTTATAAATGTTTTATAATTACTCTTTGGAGGAGGTACATGCTTGGTCATAAACTACTTATAAACTTGCTTGGTTGTCAGAAACTGATATTAAACTTGTCTGGTTGTCTATAACTGTTTATAAATTACTCGATTGTCATAAGCTAATGTTAAGCTTACTTGGTTGGTCATAAACTATCTTTAAACTGGTTTAATTGTTACGTGCTGAGTGGTCAACTCCTCTAATTGTTATACATATGAATGCTGATACTAAAATTTCTATTGTGATTTTCATAGCCCAAGACTTTAACTGCTTTTTACTGGTTCTCGGGTAGAGACAATGGTTGCAAGAATGAACACAAGTGCATATCTCTTTTATGTATTGGTCTAAGTCCCACTTTAACCCAATTACTTTGGCCCATTATCATGAACCGTTAATTTCAGACCGGATGACCGGTCGAAAGCGCGAATGTTATGGATAGATCTATCGGGGTTGACGCCCCTGTCCGGCTTGGTCCAACAGAGGACAAGCGGGCACAGTTTCATTTGAGTCTGTGGACGGATGTCGTGGGTTAGGCATCCGTAGGGGCTGCATTATATGTTTATACTACCGGTGTTGTTAACGCTTCGGTGTCATGAGCTTAGACAATAATAAATGCCTTATTTTATTTAGTGACTTTGTATTTGTTATATTGTCACTAAGTGGTTGGAAAATCTTGTGGTTCATTAAACAATTATATTCTATTGGAAAACTTTATTATTTATCAGTGAGCTTTGTTTTTATCAGAATACGCTAACTATTATCTGTGAACTCTGTTTTATCAGAAAACTCTATTAATTTCCAGAAAACTCTGTTGTTATCAGTAAGCTATATTTACTATCAGTAAACTCTGCTTTTATCAGTAAACTCTGTTTTTATCAATTAACTTTGTTTTTATTAATAAACTTTGAAATTATAAAAGAAAGTTTATTTAACAGAAATTGTGATTTTTAAACTCTTATATTTTACTGCAAGGTGCAGTGGTCGGTAAAACTCTAATTTTTCATGAACGTTTTAAAACAAACTTATGAACTCACCAACTTTATGTTGACATTTTTAAGCATGTATTTCAGGTTCTTGACTATGTGGATTATTTGGAGTCTACTTTGTGGTTTTTGGCATGTAGAGGTCGTTCTCGGATCAAGCTCTCGGATACTCATGAAGTCACAAGTCCCCAAAGCAAGTCTTCCGCTGCAGTGAATTTGGGGGTGTGACAGATTGGTATCAGAGCCTTGGTTATAGAGAACTAGGTTGCATTTGTAACTCTAGACTATAACCGGCTCTCAGTTTTATTTAGTAGTAACACACATCACATCATACTTATTCCGCTGCTATATGAATATTTGCAATGCATGTTTGCTATTGCTTTATTGCCTGCCATGTTATTACTTGTTTACATGAGTTTGATTGCTTGATTAGTGCACTCAGACATATAATATACTTTTATATATGAACGCTAGAGCATTCATTGGGCATTGTGAGTTACACAATGGTCCCACATATCTTTTTATAATCAAACCTAGAGACATTATATGAATTTTTGTTGACGATTGGTCATAAGTAATCCCCAGGTTCGAGCTAATTCATTCAAAAAGGTTGAGAGGTGTAACAATACTTAACTATGCCTCAGTGAGCATCATGTTTGATTGAGTGCGAGATGGAGTTAAGTATGGGACGTTACACAACCTATGATTTTTGATGAATTACCTCGGGGGTGGGTAAGACTCGTAGTATTACGTGTTAATGTAGATTGTGTTGTATTTTCAGAGTCGAGCTGAGTCATCGAAAGTTTGAGATGTGTAATAATTCATAACGAAACCCGGGCCATTCTTTGTGAGTGTGTTTCGAGGTCGGGTTATGATAAGTTATTACTCAGCTTAGTATTTGATGAGTCTTCCTCGAGGATGAGAAAGAATTGTGTGATTGGATAATTGCTTATTTAGAACCGACTACTATATACTTATTCTACTTATAACCGTGAGTTTCTTTACTTGATATACGTCCACGACTGCTTTATCGCCTATCGACACTTATGTTCTTCGATCTGGACGTTCGAAACATCTACTTATCGAAGACGGCTTATTTTCAACTCATGCTCTTTGCTTATTGTAATTTTGGATAATATCGTTTGGAGATTTTAACGATTTTGAGTTGGGTATTTTGCCGGTGACACTTAAGTAGGATGATTTATGAAGTCCTTATTAAAATGGATTGGGACGCCTTTGCATTTGAATAAAGAAATCATAAATCACCGAACCATAAGTTTATAATCCCATATTTGCATAGATTAGGACGCTTCTGTATGCAAATATGAGATTATAAATGAGTGGGCTTAAGGATATCTGGCGTGACCCTATCTACTTATGGTATTGATTTAGTATTCTAGTTTGGAGTGCTTTCTTTTAACTCAGGATTTGTCCATACGAATATATCGTATTTCGTCTTGTTATGTTAGCATTACGACGTTTTGACGAGTGATTTTTAAACTTCGTTTGATTCGCGAATTGTTACGAGAATCTTTTCTGAATATATACCGATCGACGTGAACCTAATTGGATGGTGGTGGTGAACCCTTATAGACTTTTAAGTGCTGACGAATTTTCTAGACTATTCGCTTCGAATTGTTTCATTTTATCGTTCGGTGAACGATGTCCGAATTGCCAGATTGACATGTAGATGCGCTCAGATATGACCTACTTTTATCTATTGCTTACCTAAGTAACTATTGGTGAATAAAAGATTTTAAAAGTTCGGAAATAACTACCTGTGAGTAGATCTAAGTATATTTGATATAACACCTGGATAGAACCTCAAAAACTTTTTCTCTACACTTCTATTAGGGTAACAACGATTGAGTTCGAGGACGAACTCCAAATAACACGGATGTACTGTGACAACTGGGATTTTTCTAGACTTTAAATAATAATAAATTATATTATTTATTAATCGAAATTCGTTTTCCAGAGATGTCAGAGTCATTTGATTCGAAAACGGGAGTTTATTTTACATACTGTAAAAGACTGCGCAAAATCTGAGAACTGACGCGATACAAATTAAATTTATATTTAATTATTCAAAAATATTTGATAAAAGATTTATTAAATTATTTGATACTTTATTTTATTTATTCATTTTTTTTAATAACGTACGTTGAAACGAGAACATCGAAATTAATTACAGTTTCTTTGAACGCTATTATTCGAGATAACCGATGAATAGTAACTATTTTAGATAAAGATATATACATAACGATTTCGAAATTTCTATCGAACAAATACGCTAATTTATTGGAAAAATTATTTTTAAAAATTATCATGCGATTTTCGGAAAATGAATCAAATTTTATAAAAGACGTACGAGTCCCGAACTATGTATTAACAAAAGTTATAACAAAAATTTAATTTTAGTCCCTACATTATCAGGAACCTTTCACTTTATTTTCATAAAAATTTAGCTAACTCATATAAAAGCCAAAATTAGGGTTTCCTCCTCATTATCTCCTCAAACCCTAACCCTAGAAAAACACACACACTCTCTCTATATTCCGGCGCCTCCCTATTTTCCGGCTAGGTTTTCCGGCCATCGGCCGCCACCATTGTATAATGATATCCAACCATAAATCGCTCGATCTATATCACCATCATCACCGCTCTAAACCATGTTCGTTCAGCCGCCACTATAATACCACCTACCACCACAACAGTGGTGTTATACCATCATCACCACCCAACGACGGTCGTCGCTGTTTACACGACCACTACTATCTCCATGTCGCCGTCACCTCACCAACATCACCACACGACCCTGAACTAAAACCGCCGCCAGATTTATACCCACCACCAAACAAAAAGCCATTGTCGCCATCATCATCACCTTGCGAGCACCCTTTGACACCATTACTAGATCCACCAGCCGTCGGTGCTACAGTTCCGCAACCACTGTCGTGTTTTCAGACCACCGTACGACTATTTTCATCATCAGGTCACAATGTTTGTGGGCGTTTGTTTCAGTTCCTTAGTCACCACCACGACGAGGTCTTTATCGTTCGTGGTGTGTGTGTGTTCGTGTGTTGTTACCAACCGAAAGGGGTGCTTGTTTCGGATAGATGCAGCCGCCAAAAACCCGACCCACTAAGGGGTGTTTGCTGATGTTAGTAGCAGAAAAGTGACATTAGGGTCGTTAGTTTGCTGATTTGCAATAGCCATCACGAAGGTGTTTGTTGCTGATGTTAAAACACGCAGGTGTGTTTGGATTCGAGTAAAAACACCAAGAGGGGTGTTTGGTTACTGATTTTAGTAGTCGAAGAAGGTGTGTTGTTTGCTTTTGTTTATACCAGCCGATAGGTAAGTTGGAGATGCTGGTGTACTAGACGTTAGGGGCGCTCGGATCTGCTGCGTACTGTCGAAAGGGGCGTTTGGGTCTGAAGTAAAAGTCTATCAAGGGTGTTTGGGACTGCAGGAGGGTCCTACGGGGGCGTTTGGGTTTAGCAGTCTGCTGATAAGGGTGCGTTCGGGTTACCACGGCCGTACCAAAGGTGCGTTTTGGCGCGGGTAAAATATCAGCAGTACGGGTGCGTTTGGGTCGTTGTTTAACAGCAATAGGCGGAGCGTTTGGTTGCTGTCTAACAACATTTCGGGTGCGTTTGGTTCGCTGATTAGTATAAAGGGTGCGTTTGGGATTGCCGATCATAGCCTTTGAGTGCGTTTGGACGCGGGATGTCGACGGTTTAAAGTGTCGGGCATGAATTGAGCTCATGGTTCGTTGTGGTTAAATCGGCTAATAACATATATAACTTTCTTTAATAATTAACTAAAACGGATTAAATTGTTGTATATATATATATGAATATATATAAGTGGTTAATAAATATGTTAAACATTATTATTATCACGAGAACTATAAAAATGACTATGTTTAAATATGTGTTTAAATAGCTCACATCGGGCGCTTGGCGTTTAAATTATAACACATAGGTTGTGTTCGGTCCTATTTAATTAAGGTGATTAAATAGTCTAGTTTGGATATATGTTAAAACGTGATTTTGCGTAACGTATATTGTTTGGAAAATCTTGAAACTGGTTACTATGGAAAATGTTGTATAAACAAATAGGTCGTGTTGAAATTTTTATAAATTACTATACTTTATATTTTGTTCGGTATAGACTACTATTTGTAAACCGATAAATAAATAAATCATATAATATTTGTAAACCGATAAAATAAATAGATTTTAGTGTATTGATAAACCATTGAAAGTTATATTTTTACTTAATAGTGGCAATTATTAATTAAGTGACGATTTTCTTAAAATGTGTCGAACTACGTTGTCTAATTATTTATCATGATTTTCATAATGTAACTACAAAATAAATAAAGACTTTAGTTTATTTTTGTAAAAATTGTTATCTCTATTATATAATTCAACATAAGAATTATATAATCGTACAATTATACGTAATGGGTACGGAATACATTATATACTTGGTGCGTGCTTAATTAATTTATTTAACCAACCACCGAACTATTATAACTTGTAACTAAAATATATTATCAACGGGTAACGTTGATGTACATATCTATCGAGAACTTAAATACACATTTTTAAGTTATTGGATTTAGCCGATTAGTAAACCACAACACCATGACCAGGCCATATCGATTTTCGTTTGTGCGGAGCCTATTATTAGCATCACTAGTGTTTGCTCTACATCGTCGAGGTGAGTTCATACCCCACCTTTTCTTGCTTTGAATTGAGTTATAAATGTTTTATAATTGCTCTTTGGGGGAGGTACATGCTTGGTCATAAACTACTTATAAACTTGCTTGGTTGTCAGAAACTGATATTAAACTTGTCTGGTTGTCTATAACTGTTTATAAATTACTCGATTGTCATAAGCTAATGTTAAGCTTACTTGGTTGGTCATAAACTATCTTTAAACTGGTTTAATTGTTACGTGCTGAGTGGTCAACTCCTCTAATTGTTATACATATGAATGCTGATACTAAAATTTCTATTGTGATTTTCATAGCCCAAGACTTTAACTACTTTTTACTGGTTCTCGGGTAGAGACAATGGTTGCAAGAATGAACACAAGTGCATATCTCTTTTATGTATTGGTCTAAGTCCCACTTTAACCCAATTACTTTGGCCCATTATCATGAACCGTTAATTTCAGACCGGATGACCGGTCGAAAGCGCGAATGTTATGGATAGATCTATCGGGGTTGACGCCCCTGTCCGGCTTGGTCCAACAGAGGACAAGCGGGCACAGTTTCATTTGAGTCTGTGGACGGATGTCGTGGGTTAGGCATCCGTAGGGGCTGCATTATATGTTTATACTACCGGTGTTGTTAACGCTTCGGTGTCATGAGCTTAGACAATAATAAATGCCTTATTTTATTTAGTGACTTTGTATTTGTTATATTGTCACTAAGTGGTTGGAAAATCTTGTGGTTCATTAAACAATTATATTCTATTGGAAAACTTTATTATTTATCAGTGAGCTTTGTTTTTATCAGAATACGCTAACTATTATCTGTGAACTCTGTTTTATCAAAAAACTCTATTAATTTCCAGAAAACTCTGTTGTTATCAGTAAGCTATATTTACTATCAGTAAACTCTGTTTTTATCAGTAAACTCTGTTTTTATCAATTAACTTTGTTTTTATTAATAAACTTTGAAATTATAAAAGAAAGTTTATTTAACAGAAATTGTGATTTTTAAACTCTTATATTTTACTGCAAGGTGCAGTGGTCGGTAAAACTCTAATTTTTCATAAACGTTTTAAAACAAACTTATGAACTCACCAACTTTATGTTGACATTTTTAAGCATGTATTTCAGGTTCTTGACTATGTGGATTATTTGGAGTCTACTTTGTGGTTTTTGGCATGTAGAGGTCGTTCTCGGATCAAGCTCTCGAATACTCATGAAGTCACAAGTCCCCAAAGCAAGTCTTCCGCTGCAGTGAATTTGGGGGTGTGACACTCATGGGTCGGGCTATTTAATAAGTGAAACTTAACATTACTATGAGCCTATAACTACATTATTGGAGTGACCGAGACTTTCTATATACGTAAAACGTATTTCCAACAGTTACACAAGCCGCATGATTTGTCGTGAAGACACTTTTCATGCATACGGAACAAACACCGTGTTTGAGATACGAATGAGATCTAGAAATCCTAGTTCTTGCTTGTGTTATTTTCTTAGATGCATCTACATAGTGATTATTAGGCATACTATTCAACCTATGTTGTGGCATATTCTTAGAACTATACCTAGAATCACTAGTAGCAGTCTTGTTTGTAGGTTTTGCATAGGCTGATTTGATCACAGTAGGCCTAGATAGTGGAGTGACTGGTCTAGAACTTTGAACCATGTCAACTTGGGAGGCAAATCGTGGTCTCGAGGATTTTGGTCACTCGGATCTAAATGCAGTCGGTTGACGAACGGACTGATTTTTAGGTGGTTTCCCCAAGATTGATGGTTTTTCAAGCTTAGTGTCCACACTAGTGCCCTTAATTTTCCTTAGCTCATTTTTTCAGAGCAGCTATAGCAAAAACCTTTTTCTGAACCAGAGCCTTTAAATCAGCATTTTCAGTTGTTAACAAGGTCGTTGACTCTAGAGTTTCAGACCTCATCTCTACGATAGAATGATTTAACTCATTATAATGCTGTTTTAAGGTCTCGTTTTACTTTTGTAAGAGGTCTTGGGATGCCAATTTAGATTCTAGCAAAGTAATTTGTTTCACAAATTTATCTTTTTCGGCTTTAGAATCTTGAATTTTTTGATTTAATTTCCGTTCAAGAACAACTTTTGAATTTTCAAGTTTTTCAAAGTACTTTTCAAATTTATCTGTTTTCTTCGAAAATTCAATTTTGGTATCCTCAAGCTCTTTTGATTGTTGAGCTATGATCGTTTCAAGCACTTTTGAAAGGCATATATCAGGATCATGAGCATTTTGATCATTATTTCCCCCATTATGACTCACATCAGATGAATCAAAAGTGGAATCACCCTTTTCCATCGCATGTTTGTCATAGGTGGGTTCTGAGTTCTCAAAATGCTGTAGATCATTGTGAGATTCAGTATACAATTATACCTCAACTATTGGCTCTTCGTCATGCATGCTTGAGTCACGTTGTCGTGATGCATTAACGTTGCTATCATCGTTTAACCAAAGCGGTCTTCTTTGAGTCATTTGTAAGACCATTTGTTTCCTTTGGCATCTGCATCGGATTTTCTTGCTTCCAATTATCATAAGCAATTTGAAGTCGTGATCGTTCTTGAAACAAATGTGTAAGATAGGTCATGCATTTGGACAAAGTACCACAGAAGTCTTGAATCTCGGTATGCATGTCTTCAAGGAATGACTGACAGAGCACTGGATTTTCTTTCTTGGCAACATCGAATTGAAGAAAGGTCGAAAATTGTTGCAAAAGAACTTGAAGTGCGGATACGAATTCAATGTGATTAAAGTCTTCTTTGTCAAGTTGCTGCTGAAGAATATCCAAGTTTATCATCATAACCTCCATGAAGAAAGGAGCATCTTGACCAAAGACGGCCACAAAGGATGGTCCGTAGTCTAGCTTGGTAAGCTCGTAGAGATGACATTCAAATTGTCTAAATGAGACCTGACATTTTTGTCTTGCTTCTTCTTGCATCTTCTGCAATTCTCCCTCTCGAGATGTCGAATTCAACAAATTCATTGAAAATCGATGATAAATGAAGGTGAGGATTACTTATTGATCGAACAATGAAATAAAGTAATTGTGTTTGTTGTGGTGTGTAGAAGCCAATAACTAGTGTTTAAATCCCCTAAATTATGTTCTACATGTTGGATCGCAACTCTTGATCGTAGTGGGTGATAGCAAACACGTTTTTGAAAAATGTTGGATCGCAACTCTTGATCGCAGTGGGTGATCGCAACTCGTGATCGTAGTGGGTGATCGCAACTCTTGATCGCAGTGGGTGAGGTGTGTAAACACCCATCCTTTTACCACTTAACTACAATAATAACCGAGCCAAAACGTGTATTTTATGTCGTAAATGTCGGAATTATGCGTGGTTTGTGTTTTTGTTGTGATTTAGGATGAAATTGTGAAAAGGAAGAAAACACGGCATTCACGGGCTTTTATCGAAGAAAAAGATGAAAGACGAAGTCAAGAAATCAAGAGTGCAAAAAGAACGGAAGTCCAAGACCAATTCTGAAGATTTGCCGAAGAAAAATTCAAAAGACGGAAGTTTACTTAAAGCCGAAGAACTCAAGTCTAAATTATTGAAGAATTACAAGACGAGTTTAAAGAAATCCCGAGACAAAGTCGTTAAAGTCAAAGAATTAAGAAGATTGACAAAGAATTAAGAAGACAAGGACTTAATCAAGCAATTAAGGAAAGAAGAAAGAAGGGAGGAAGCTTCCTAAGCACCTCCCTAATCCTCTCCTATAAATAGATTAGGATTTCATTTCATTTTCTCTTGTTGGCTAGAGTGACACTAGTTCTTCCATTTTCATTTCCTTGCACATTTAATTACATTTCATTTACTTAATTGTCAAATTTAAATACTTGTCTTACACCTTAAATACCTTTAATTTCAAGTAAGTTTCCTTTTTATTATTGTTAATCTTTACTTTTATTGTCAATCTCTTATCTACCTTTCTTGGTTATTGTTTAATCATTGTGCTTTATCGTTCATGTTTATGTTGTTGATGATTTACTGATTTGATTAAAGTGGGTTTTGATTATTTTGGTTAGTATTGTTAGTTTTATTGATTTAAATTGTTTGTTTATGATTAGTAAATGTTTATTGATTAGTCTTGCTTAATCTTTTGGTCTATCTTGATTGATTGTGATTAGATTCGTATTACTTTTTGTTCCTTGTTCTTCGTTGCCTGCTACTGTTTTCCCAGGTATATTCCGAATCAAGCCAAGGTTATTCCGGATCAGTGTTTTGTTGTGAGTATTCCGAATAAAGAAGATATTCCGAATCAAGGATAGTTCATTCGGAACATTCCGAGTGAAGGAGTTCATTCGGAACCAACTTACATTATGAATAAAGATTGTTCATTCGGAACATCTATTGTTCCGAATCAAGGGTTCAGATAAGTGGTTGTTCATTCAGAATATTTTGAACGAAGGAGTTCATTGGGTGCTCATTCGGAACATTCCGAGTGAAGAATTTTATTCGGAATAATATACCGAATCAGTGAAGTTCTGAATCAATGGAGTTCATCCGGAATATATTCCGAACGAAGGATTTGATTCGGAATATTTCAAATCAAGCTTTTATCTCATTTATTCCGGATCAGCAACATTCCGGATCAACAATTGTTCCGAACCAAGGTGTTCATTCGGAATAGTAAATATTCCGGATAAATGACATATTCCGGATGAACCATTATTCCGAGTGAGCATTTTATTCCGGATCAAGGGTTTGGTAAATATTCCGAGTGAAGAAGAATCATTCCGAACGAAGGTGACATTCCGGATGAGTGATTATTCCGAACGAAGGATTATTCCGAGTGAGCTGTTTTCAGGTTCTTTTTAATTTCAATTTTTAATTTTTAATTTTCAAGCTTTATTTTTCCCGCCTTTTTCCTTAGTCGCACTTTAAGATTACTTGCCTTAGATTTATTTTAGCCTTGCCTTAGTTTAAGTTTTAGTTGCGTTTTAGTTTGCCTTAGATAGTTTTAAGTTTGCGTTATTTACTTTTAGTGCCTTATAATTTTCGTCACGCTTTTTAATTACTCGCCATTTATTTTAAATTATATTTAGATTTATCTTAACGTCATTTAGTTTTAGGTTTTGCACATTTATTTTAAAACAACCAAAAATATTCTTTTTCACCAAAAACAATTGAGTCGTACTTTGAGCCGGAAATCAATTCGAGAAGATACCGAGAAACGAACTTTTAATTTTTATACTTGGTATATCAAAGTCCAACATTAAAATGGCGCCGCTGCCGGCTCTTTTCGTGAAGATTAACGGTTTTCTGTGAGAGACGCGTTGCTTTTTGGGATCCGTTCACTCGTGAACGTTATTTTTCGTGTCAAAAATTTTCAAAAAAATCCCAAAAACATTTGAAAAATCATAAAAAGCATTTCTTTTTCAAAGTTTTGCACCAAAAATATTCCTCTTTATCCTCTATTATGTTTAATTCTTTTCTTTACCCCTCTTATTTATAATTCTTCATGGATTCGTCTTGAGTACGGTGTGGGAGAC
The DNA here is from genome assembly GCA_025667525.1 of Glebionis coronaria. Lineage (NCBI taxonomy): Eukaryota > Viridiplantae > Streptophyta > Magnoliopsida > Asterales > Asteraceae > Glebionis > Glebionis coronaria. Next base: position 224,991,592 of record CM046874.1, read on the forward strand.
CATGGCATGGTTTTCAAACATGTCAATGGTGTACTTGTGAGCGGTGTGGTTTTAATATCGATGATACATAATTTGGATTTTGTCCATTTTGTAATTCAACAAATTCATACTTCTCCTCTTACAATACTTTCTCACCCTCTCCCGTCTATGCCAATCCTTATCCTCAAGATGCACCGGGTTTTTCTCCATACCCGTGGTGCTATATTTGTGGGGGCCCTCAGGATGCTTCTTCTTGTGATCCGTCGAAGGTCTTTGAGAAAATTCCGTGCTATCATCCCATTGTGTATAATTTTGAGCCCCCACGTCACACCGTCAATCATCAACCCTTTTGTGCACTTCCTTCTAAGAAAATGGCCACACTTTTTGACAAATTTCAAAAAGTTCAAGAAGCTTGCAACAAGATCATCAAAAAAGGTCAAGCGGATCAGCAACAAGAGCAAGTATCTAACCTTAATGCTTATACTCCTCCTCTTGTGCCTCTATATTATTATGATAGCGATGAGAGTCCTATTTCTTGGAACGATGAGAATTATATTCCTTCTCCCGACTTGCCGGCTCTGGAGCCTAAAGATTCACCCATCCTAGGGGATAAGGATCTTAGCACAATTCCTGCAAAGGAATTCGACGAATTCATAAAGTCTAGTGCTGATAACCTTGTCCCAATTCCAAGTGAATCTGAGTTGACATCCGACAGTGACGATGAGTATGATGCACTTTCTTCTAATGATGTTCCTTCCACCAACACTTTGGGAGAGGCTTCTTTGGCTTTCTCTAATCCTCTTTTTGATCAAGATGATGATTTTACTTCTAGTGATGACGAGTCACTATCTAATGAAGAGTTCTGAAGGAAACTTTCAAGATTTATTCGAACCCTTTATTTGATTTTGATGACGCTTACATATCTAGTGAGGTGAATCCTCTCTTTGACGAAGGGATTGAGGACATTGATAGCTCTGATTCTCCTGCTATTGATGAGCATACTTTGTTAGCCATGCCCCTTCTATCGCAGAGGTGGAAAGATTTGACTCTATTAGAAAGGTGACACAGATGGAAGGTAATTCTTCTCTCACTTCTCACACTATATTGCCACCTCATCCTACTGCGTGCACGCCCAAGCGGGTGATGTATCCATTTCACTCTCCGGGAAATGAGGACGAGTGCTTTGACCCGGGAGGTGACAATGACCATTCTATGATTGATAACCTTACGGCTTTGCCAATTGGTCAGCATCCATTGTCTTTGGAGGATGACAATGTGATTCCTTTACCCACCCCACCTCCCGTGGATCAAGATTTCACATACTTCTCGTATGTTGAAAGGACCTTCCTACCATTCAAGACTTATCCTCCTGCCTCTCCTTTGTTATATTCCTCCGGGACCGAGGACAAGGTCTTTGATCCCGGTATTACATTCGAGGCTTCCCCATGGACCATTTAATTCGGGGACGAGTCAGGCTCGTGACTCGGTTAACAAAAACAAGCGCTTTTTGGGAGGCAACCCAATTATCTATCTATCTTTCCCTGTTTTCACCATAAGTGTAGGGGGAGCCCCGTGGTGTTTCTTGTTCTCTTTCTTATCATGTGCAGGGATTAGAGCTTCAACGATCCACTCTTGATGACTTTTGACGACCCATGATTCCGGTGTTTCCGTCTTCCCGGTTCTATCCTAAACTCTTTTCGATTCACTATTTTATATTTTCTCAATATTAAAATAGGAATCTTGTTAGTTGTCTATTTCTTTGCGAGATTTAAACAACGTGCACAATGTCCTAAGTGTAGGGGAGTTTACTCCCACATGCTTAAACATTGAGGACAATGTTTATAATAAGTGTAGGGGGGACTTCTATCGAAGTTAAGTGGCCTTTTCCTTGTATTTGTCCTCATTTTAACCGGAAAATCAATTTTTCGACATTTTTCAAAATTTCTATTTTGGCCTATTAGTTTTTCCCTTTATATAGTTATTCTCTTTCTTTACTAGAATAAATTTTAATAAAGTGGTTTTAATTTTCAAACGTTGTGAATCTTTTGACTCAACCCGAGTTTACTTATCTAAGTTTACTCTAGCTAGTATCCTTAACGTGTTTAAGTCAAGTTTTGCTAGGCTTTTATATAGGGAGCTATAAAACGCGAAAGTCTTAACTCTCACGGGTTAAGAACAAGAACTTTTCGCAAGTTCCTATAATTGACCCTAGAGAGTTGTTTATCAAGGGAACTATAAAATGCGATTTCTAAACTTGAAAGAGTCTAAGAATTTGCAAGATCCTATTGATGACTCGAAAACCCAAAACTTTGATTTAATAGGCTAAGCATCCACGAGTCTCATTCCTCGAGATTTTAAACTGTGGAGAACGAGAGATGATAGAGTCAATTATAAGTTTGGTATTCTTTTGTGAATTTATGTGAGTTAATTATAAGCCTATTCTCCCATCGCTTGCTAATAAATTTATCTGCAATAAATAAGGTTGTACGATTTGAAAAGTTACTTAGCTTCTAGCCCAAGATCGTTTAAAAGTTGCTCGGTATGGATTAGAGTTCATAGCCAAGGCATAACTTATTGAAGCGAGATGGAAAGATTGGCGAGTCCGAAAAGGCCCTAACAAGGCATGAGGGCTATATTTTGTTGCTAAACATCCCAAGTGATGTGAAGAATCATTTATCGAAAATCAATATGAAGGATCGAGACACACGACGAAAAGCAAAAACTCCCCAAAAGATCATGGAGAAGTCTATCCAAAAAGGCCCTAACAAGGTATGAGGATAAATAGATCCAAGTCCAAAAAGGAGGCGGATCGTTGTATATCAAACTCCAAAATAAAGATTGGAGAAAAATGAAGAAGTTGTGGTCCAAGTATGAAGAATCTCTCAAAATTTCAAGTGAAGAAATTCCTATTATGAAGAGAAGACCATTATTTCATGAACGTCTCTCAAGATTCGAGGTATGAAGTCGCTGCCAAATATCGGTCCGAGAAAGGTCTCAAATCGCGAAGCGGTTTATGCCAAGATATGAACTTTTTGAGGTCCCGAGAAGCAGTTTTAAAAGATTTTGTCCTTTAGCTAACTATTGATTAAATCGTCCCACTTTATTTTCAGCCTAAATAAACTATCGAAATAAGTCAACAATGCATCCTCGTGATCATTCAAGACAATAATAAAATATAAGAGATACACCTAGGAATAAGGGAGTCTAAGTAAATAATTGGCCCACATGAGTTCGTGTTAGTTTGCTAACTTATAATAACAATGATCTCGTTTTTAAGCTTGGTTTGGAGAAAGTGAAAACTTGAGGATGATGATTATTCATGACATTTCCAAAACCCAAAGGTATGTTTTTGATTTCTTTACTTTGAATATTTATAATTTTCTATCTCTTTAATAAAGGCCAATATGGATTGATTGTGATGAAAAGTGTAATCGTGCTGTGTAACTAATGCATTTCATGAGGACATTGCAATGGTCAAGTGTAGGGGATTTGATAGGTGTGTAAACACCCATACTTTTTACCACTTAACTACAATAATAACCGAGCCAAAACGTGTATTTTATGTCGTAAATGTCGGAATTATGCTTGGTTTGTGTTTTTGTTGTGATTTAGGACGAAATTGTGAAAAGGGAAGAAAACACGGCATTCACGGGCTTTTATCAAAGAAAAAGACGAAAGACGAAGTCAAGAAATCAAGAGTGCAAAAAGAACGGAAGTTCAAGACCAATTCTGAAGATTTGTCGAAGAAAAAGTCAAAAGACGGAAGTTTACTAAAATCCGAAGAACTCAAGTCTAATTTATTGAAGAATTACAAGACGAGTTTAAAGAAATCCCGAGACAAAGTCGTTAAAGTCAAAGAATTAAGAAGATTGACAAAGAATTAAGAAGACAAGGACTTAATCATGCAATTAAGGAAAGAAGAAAGAAGGGAGGAAGCTTCCTAAGCACCTCCCTAATCCTCTCCTATAAATAGATTATGATTTCATTTCATTTTCTCTTGTTGGCTAGAGTGACACTAGTTCTTCCATTTTCATTTCCTTGTACATTTAATTACATGTCATTTACTTAATTCTCAAATTTAAATACTTGTCTTGCACCTTAAATACCTTTAATTTCAAGTAAGTTTCCTTTTTATTATTTTTAATCTTTACTTTTATTGTCAATCTCTTATCTACCTTTCTTGGTTATTGTTTAATCTTTGTGCTTTATTGTTCATGTTTATGTTGTTGATGATTTATTGATTTGATTAAAGTGGGTTTTGATTATTTTCATTAGTATTGTTAGTTTTATTGATTTAAATTGTTTTTTTATGATTAGTAAATGTTTATTGATTAGTCTTGCTTCATGTTTTGGTCTATCTTGATTGATTGTGATTAGATTTGTATTACTTTTTGTTCCTTGTTCTTCGTTGCCTGCTACTGTTTTCCCAGGTATATTCCGAATCAAGCCAAGGTTATTCTGGATCAGTGTTTTGTTGTGAGTATTCCGAATAAAGAAGATATTCCGAATCAAGGATAATTCATTCGGAACATTCCGAGTGAAGGATTTCATTCGGAACCAATTTACATTCCGAATAAAGATTGTTCATTCGGAACATCTATTGTTCCGAATCAAGGGTTCAGATAAGTGGCTGTTCATTCGGAATATTCCGAACGAAGGAGTTCATTGGGTGCTCATTCGGAACATTCCGAGTGAAGAAGTTTATTCGGAATAATATTCCGAATCAGTGAAGTTCCGAATCAAGGGAGTTCATCCGGAATATATTCCGAACGAAGGATTTGATTCGGAATATTCCGAATCAAGCTTTTATCTCATTTATTCCGGATCAGCAACATTCCGGATCAATAATTTTTCCGAACCAAGGTGTTAATTCGGAATAGTGAATATTCCGGATAAGTGGCATATTCCGGATGAACCATTATTCCAAGTGAGCATTTTATTCCAGATCAAGGGTTTGGTAAATATTCCGAGTGAAGAAGAATCATTCCGAACGAAGGTGACATTCCGGATGAGTGATTATTTCGAACGAACGATTATTCCGAGTGAGCTGTTTTCAGGTTCTTTTTAATTTCAGTTTTTAATTTTTAATTTTCAAGCTTTATTTTTCCCGCCTTTTTCCTTAGTCGCACTTTAAGATTACTTGCCTTAGATTTATTTTATCCTTGCCTTAGTTTAAGTTTTAGTTGCGTTTTAAGTTTGCCTTAGATAGTTTTAAGTTTGCGTTATTTACTTTTAGTGCCTTTTAATTTTCGTCACGCTTTTTAATTACTCGCCATTTATTTTAAATTAGATTTAGATTTATCTTAACGTCATTTAGTTTTAAGTTTTGCACATTTATTTTAAAACAACCAAAAATATTCTTTTTCACCAAAAACAATTGAGTCGTACTTTGAGCCGGAAATCAATTCTAGAAGATACCGAGAAACGAACTTTTAATTTTTATACTTGGTATATCAAAGTCCAACATTAGTGATCGCAACTCTTAATCGCAGTGTGTGATCGTAAACCTTGATCGCAACGCCTGATCGCAACTCTTGATCGCAACACCTGATCGCAACCTTGGATTGCAACCTTGGATCGCAACCTTGGATCGCAACCTTGGATCGCAACCTTTGATCGCAAGATGTGATCGGAATATCCGATCGCAAGTAGAAACCCCTGGTTTATGCGATCGCAATATTCGGATCGTAATATAGAACCCTTCAAACGTTCCGATGGAGTCGATCGCAATATGGAATCAAAAGTACCACTTTTATCGGATAGTACACAACAATTTCGAGATTCTTAGCTTAAAATTGAATCAAACACCCAAAATGTTTTGTGTTTTTAACTAAAGTAACAATACCAAATCACTACTACAAGTATATAAATGATTTGTATCAAGATTAAACCATAAAAACACAAAAAAAAATTGGTACGTATGATTTTGGATCAAAATAGGCGTATGAATCAAGAACACAAACACATAAACCAAACAATTATCCCATGGCTCTTGATACCAATTGACAATTTTTCGTAATCCTTGAATTATACAATAGATGGAATGATTACTAGAGAGAGATAGATGAAGATCTTAGAGAGAGAAAGTAGTAAGAAGGTGGAGAGAAAAGATGAAATATTAGATTAAGTGTGTGTAACCAACCACCAACCACCCCTCCTAACATGTTAGGAGGGGGTTTATATAGCCCACCCTACATGTGGGCTTTGTGGGTTATATGTTTAGACTATGACTACGAGCCCATACTATGTATATATTGTTGGAGTGACCGAACCTTCCTAAATACGTAAAAACGTATTTCCAACACCCTTAATTTGTCATGGGTTGGTGGCGCTTGGCTACGGAATAATCGTTGCCCCCAGTTTTTTGTATCATGATTTTTTTGGACCGCTTGGTGGTTTCTTTTGAGGACGATCATCGCCCCTGGTTTTCGGTGGGTTGGTGACGGTCATTGATTGACGGCTATGCTTGAACTTCAAAGAAGGTATACTCGGTTGTTTAGATGAATTAACCTTATCCTATGTCACTCTATTGTTTCAATTAATTAAGGTTAGGTTTATGGGTTTTTGGATTATAGGGGTTTCCTTTGGATTAATCATCTTCTTTACATGTTACTTCATTTGGTTTTTTAAATTAACAAAGATTAAGGTTTTAGGGGGTTTTCCATGTGGTTTTACTATCATTTGGAAACTCTTATTGGGAAGCATACTGATAACGCTCAAATGCAACATATTTTTATTATGGTTATCTGTATATTTTACATGGTTTTTGTTAAACTAACGAGCTTTTTAGCTCATATATGCGCAAATTTATGTTTAGTGTTGCTAGTTAGCCAAGATCAAAGAAAGTGAAGAAAAGACAAAGAAAAGAAGTGATAACGAAGAATAAACGATGATTCATGCATATACGAAGGAATCCCGACAAGTACGAGTCTTAGAGTCATGAATTCGTTGCTCAAGATACTCAAAAGATGATGTTCAAGACGGAAATCAAGAAAGAAATCAAGAAAATAAGTTATATTGATAATGTTGGAAGCTTTGTGCTCCCAACACACCTTCACCGTTTTAGCCATAACTTGAGCATACAAACTCCGATTGACTTGGTTCAAGTGCCCACGCGTGCGTTAGAGAAAAAGCTACCACTTTGGTTTTTTCACTTTTGGTACATCCGTGGAGAGAAGTCGCCCAAACACCCATAGCAGCCGCCTGGCTCCCTAACTCCATGCCGCCGCCAACTGTTTCAGGAGTCGTCTGGATCCTCTTCCATCCGTCGGCTCCTCTGCCTTCTGAATCCGCCAACCGCTATGAGCAGCCGCCCAAATGCGTTTTCCTACACTTCTTCAAGTAATCTTAAATACCCCATTACCTTTCCCTTGGTCCCCAAGTCCGGCCATAACTTCGTTGTAACTATCGTAAGCCCTAAATACACCCATAATAATGTTCCTTTGTGCCCAAGTTCTATTCTTGGTGGCGAAGGCCAATTAAGCTATAAATAAGACCCATAGGGTAGTCATTTTGACCACCCTCTCTTTACCAATCTTCTCTTAACCACTTCCCATTACTCCTCTACTATTAAGGACAAATTTAACCTAAATAATATAACCTGAAAGACTACAAACTCCTACCATCTACCATTAGTTCGAAACATGTAGTAAATTGGAGGCCTAAGGATTTCTCTAAGTCTTTCCATTTACTTATTGTAGTCATACTTTGGGTAAAATTTTGTTACTTTCATGATGTTGAACTCTATAGTATATGTTGAATGTTAGTTGTTGATTAATATGAATATAGAGTAGTGTTCTTATACTTGTTTGGAATAATGATGGATATGGAGTGTTGGTTGTTTTACAATTTTGAATTTTAATTTTGTTGATAAGTTTGGTTGAATTGAAATGAGTGTTGATAACTTGTTGGTAATTCATAGCCGAATCTAAAGGTCGAAAGGATTCCTAGTTATGTTTTATTCCAAATGTTGGTGATCATATATGTTTGGTACTTCATGATTGACAACCATGAGTATGCAAGTTAAATGGACTAATAAAGGTTTAATCTAGAGTACTAGCCGAAAGAGCTCTAATGAACAAGCTGGCTAAATCATATTTCTCACAAATGGCTTTTAACTATCGGTTTGTAATATTGATAATAGGTCGAAAGGGTTCAATATTCTAAACCGTGTCATATGCAATTCCATGATATGACCATCTGATTGAAATTGTGTACTATTGCTAAATTATCTACCCGTTATTCCATATACTCCATTGAAATGAATACTTTTCTTTAATATTATTGATTATAATCTTGTTGAATTTGCTTAATCATCTTTTCAAGTGTTAGTTGTTTCTTATTTAATCACTGTTGAATGTTTCATGGTATTGTGGGACGTGACAACCCTCTACCACTTTCGTGTTATTTACTTAGTAATTTGGGAGTGACAACCATTTTACTACCAGTGTTACATTGATACATAGATTCTTCACAACCGAAAACACCCAAATCTCAGCGAACGACCTCGGCTTACCACAACATACTAGCTATAAACGAAAGGGTCATACCTTCCCGTGTGTTCTTTGCTTATTCGGTAATCCTTGTATAAATTTAAAACTTGTGACAACACAAAGAACACATCAAGTTTTTGGTGTTGTTGCCGTGGATTTGTTTGTGTTTTTATGTTTTGAGTCTTTGTTTCATTTTGTTTTTCGTTTTATATCGTTGCGCTTATTTTGTTTTGTGCTTATTGTGTTTTAAAAAACTTTAAAGTGTGTTTGGATTAAGCTATTTATTGCTTATCTTTATCATAACAACAAAAGTTCTTTGTTATAAGTTGTTAGTTTTAAGTTCCTAAAATCTAAAATAAAAATAAAAATTCGAGCAGTCGCCTAGCCGAGTCGAGCAGCTGCCAGCCGACGCACTCTGAAGTTAGTAGCCGCCCAGCAAGCCGAGTAGCCGCCAACCGTCGTTCATCAAAATCTAGGAGTCGTTCAGCCAACCGAGAAGCTGCAATAAAAAATCCGTCGCCAACAGATGCGATAGCTAGCTAATTACCTCCGACTTTCTGTCAAAAAACAAAAAATTCTTTTCTGTTTATCTTCTTTTACCTAAACCGAGCCTTACTCGAAACCATGTTTAGTTGTGTTTTACACTCGTTTGAACATCCGTTCTTCGAGATAAAAACCATGTATCCTCTTTTACTTATAGCACGCCCAACCACACTTTTTTACCCTTTTGTGCTTCGTTCGTATTTCTATTCGCTCTGGTTTAATCCTAAACCCCGTGGGTAGAACCCGACGTCATTTGAACCGTCTGGTTCTGTTGATTTGGTACAATTATTCATTTGTGTTTGCGTTTTCATTTTTATTTTCTCTTGTTTCTTTATTTGTTTTATTTGGTTAAAAAAATGAAAAAAATACTTTTTGTTCGAGTTCGTTTTTATTTTATTTATCTTTTTGTTTTTATTTTTTGTTATTAAGAGATTTTTCGAATCGTTTTGGTGTTGTATAAAATTTCATACTAGTGGTAAATTCCTCGTTAATAAGTTATATGACATTAAACGTAAGTTCAAGAAGAAGACTCGTGAAACCCAAAAAAACACAATTCGATATTGAGTCATGATGTGATCGTGATAGTATAGTGATTTATTTGATATACGTTATAGGGTAAATTAGAAAATTACCTTTAGGAAAAAGTAATAGTCTAATAATATCAATGACGAATTCAATTAAACACGTGAGTGAGTCGAGTTCGTTGTACACGAAGATCTTATGAATTTGAGACGTTTTGCTTTGATTTGGACAATCGATTTGAATTGGTTTTCGGTTTTTAAACTACAAATTAAATCTACTAATTTTAAACTATTTAAAATAAACCTAAAGTGCATGAATCGTAAACCCCGCCTATTTTAAAAATCTACAAACAATTAATTATTTAAAAATAAAACAATATTTAAAAAAATTAAACTAAAAAAAAAACTTTAAAATAATTCTATTTAATAAAATTGACTATTAAACTAATTTACTTTTAAAATACACCTAAAACAAATATATTTAAAAACTTACTTTATTTTAAACTAAAATTATCTATTTAACTGAACTTTTTAAGTAAATAAAAACATTTTTTTTTATTTTCTTTATTTTTTTTTATTTATTATTATTTTTTATGTTTAAACAATTTATTATTTAAAATTATTTTAATTGAGATTAAAAGTTATTATATAAAATTAAACGTTTCTAAAATCAACATACTAACACAAACACTGCCAATTCTAAACAGACTATATTAAAAAAACAAGAGATATCAAAATCAAAAGAGCTTGTAGCTCAGATGGCTAACACCCTAAGCCTGTGACCGGGAGGTCACAGGTTCGATTCCTGTCACAGCCATTTTTTGGATTAATATCTTTTTAACAGATTAACAAAAATAAACAGTCTTAGGAAAGACTTTTGAGCTTATTTGTTTAAGCTGATTAGGAAAACAGCTTTGTGAGCTTATCAGATAAGTAGATTCTGATAAGCTAAAAGTACTGAACAATTATGCAGAAAGATCAACAAATCAAGCACACAAGGAACTTCGATTCAGCAACCAAAATAAACTCTAATTATGCAGGCAAAACAGCAATCCAAGAAAAGTTTCAGTTAAGCAATCACAACCCAAATTGATCTAAACTACCCATTCTATAAGATCAAACAATCGAATTCACTTCAAACAAACCAATTTAAACTTTCAGTAAGATTTCATTGCATAATCTAACATCTTAAAAGACAATATTACAGAAAAATCAAAGACGCATAAACATTCAGACATAAGATTAAAACTAAATAATGACTAAACCATTCAAACAAATTCAAGGTAAACAAAGATCCTTGACATAATATTCAAGTTAATCATATCTGCTAAACTCAAATTATCAGACTCGAAACTTATCACAGCTTAAAATTATCAAAGCATTAGGTAAGTCCTATTAACATTCACAACTTAATTCACGAAAACTAAAAGAGCCCTTAACAATATTTCAGTTATCCATAAGCAGATTAACACCCAAATAAAAATAGACAGTAAAATAGAAACAATGAAAATTAAAGCAAACAGATTAATATTTTATTCAGAAACAATCAAGATATAACAATTATTCAGCAAACATTAAACAATAACCAAAACAAATCATCAATTCGTTTAAATCAGATCAACATCACTTGTAAATAACATGAAAACTAAAAGATAAACTTACCTTTTGGAGATTTCCATTGGGAAGAAAGCAAGCGTTGAGCTGCCTTAGAACAACATCGACATCAAAATCACCTTCATCCACCATTTACCCGTACCACCATCACAAGCAATGAACACTTATACTTTTCCAGTGGGGAAAAAGTATTTTATATCCTTTTACTTTTAATATTAAAAATTAAGCTACTAATTAGCTTACTTTTAACATCACAAATATTATCCTTAAGAAACAGTTAACAGATTTAGAATGTAAATCAATTTAAAAACAGTAAATAACACGAGACAAGATTGAATATTAAACGATTTAACTTTTATTAATTTCCAGAAAGTTTACAATACTAGATAAAAAGGAAATACATTATTTAATCTAATACTATTTCTACAGCATAACATTAAGTAAAAAGTAAAGAATGAAAAAAATACAAGAAAATTGGGGATTTTATAGCCTCCCAAGGCTGTTGATGCAGGGGATATTCGGATCTTCTTGGGGGATATTCCTTTTGATTCTGGATCATTGATCTTTATTTTCTTTCTCTTTCTTCAATCGGATGGTGGTGATCACACTAACTATCACACGGATTGCCAACGTGGCATCCGTGTGCTAGTTGTGTTTCTTTTGCAGCTTTTGATTGGTGGATTAGGAGGATTGAGGTATGGCATCCTATAGGAAAACGCCGCGTAGCACAGCCTCTCCATACCCTCTCTTCCTTAAAATGGGGGGTTTTATTTCTTTTTATGTGAATTAAAAGAATAAATAAAAACCCCCATGTAAAACCGATTAACTTGAGATTTAGGGTTTGTAACAGTAATTTATTTGTTACTGGTTAGGGTTGAAAAGTTGGGGAAGATGGAGTGGGGAAGAAACTCATAGGTAATAACGAAAGTTTTTAATGTGCGTGAGTGATAATGAAACGTGTGGGTGAGAATAAAAACATGAGAGGTCAGTTTAATGTGAATGGGTGGGTTATGACGTGTGTAGGTAAAAGGGTTTGACTGAGATTGGTATTTATTTGTTTATTGAAAGTAACGAGTATCCAAACCCTATAAGCCCAATAATTCGTTTATTCTTCCCACTTCATTTTGGGCCATCAACCGTTTCATTGAAAATGGAATTTGGCCTTTAGGGCTTTTGGTTTATCAAAAGTAAACTATACTTCTTTAAATGGGCTTTTAAGCCCATTTTCCCCATTGTGGGACCCACTTGGCTAAAAACTTGACAATTTATTAAATCCTCTAGAGTCGAGCTCGATTTTGGCTTCCTTGATCTTTTTCATCAAACTCGTGCCGGTTTTCATCGGTTTTCGTGAACTTGGTACCTACACACATTCAAACAAGAAACAAGTATATCCAAGGCATATTTGATACATTTAATGCATAATTTCATTGTTTATTAATACAAATGATATGAGTAAATACACTCATATCAAATTCCCCCATGCTAAGCAATTGCCGTGTCCTCACGCAATGATAAAATAAAACTATAGCTACACAATTATTCAACTATTGACTTTTTATTTTGCAAAGACATAAAATAACTTTAAGGATCATAAAAGCTCAAATAGATTCATCGTCCTCGACTTTTCACTTTTCCATGCCAAGTGCAAAAACAAGATCATTGTTATTATAAGTTGGTAGACTAACACGAACTCATGTGGGCTAATTATTCACTTAGACTCCCTTATTCCTATGTGTATCTCTTATATTTTATTGTTGTCTTAAATGATCACGAAGATGCATTGTTGACTTATTTCGATAATTTATTAGGCCGAAAATAAAGTGAACGATTTAATCAATAGTTAGCTAAAGGACAAAATCTTTTAAAACTGCTTCTCGGGACTTCCTAAAGTTCATATCTTGGCATAACTTGCTTCGCGATTTGAGACCTTTCTCGGACCGATATTTGGCAGTGACTTTATACTTCCAACCTTGAGAGACGTTCACGAAATAATGGTCTTCTCTTCATAATATTTCTTCACTTGAAGTTTTGAGAGATTCATACTTGGACCACGACTTCTTCATTTTTCTCCAATCTTTACTTAGGATTTTGATTTACAACGATCCGCCTCCTTTTTGGACTTGGCTTCATTTATCCTCATAACTTATTATGGTCTTTTTGGATAGACTTCTCCATGACTTTTTGGGAGTATTTGCTTTTCGTCGTGTGTCTCGATCCTTCATATTGATTTTTGATAAATGAATCTTCACATCACTTGAGATCTTTAGCAATAAAACATAGCCCTCATGTCTTGTTAGGACCTTTTTGGACTCGCCAATCTTCGCATCCCGCTTCAATAAGTTATGCCTTGGCTATGAACTCTAATCCATACCGAGCAACTTTTAAACGATCTTGGGCTAGAAGCTAAGTAACTTTTCAAATCGTTAAACATTATTTATTGCAATTAAATTTATTAACAAGCGATGGGAGAATAGGCTCATAATTAACTCACATAAATTCCTGAAAGAATACCAAACTTATAATTGGCTCTATCATCTCTTGTTCTCCATATTGTAAAATTCCAAAAATGAAATCAATGGATACTTAGCCTATTAAATCAAAGTTTTGGGTTTTCAAGTCATCTATAGGATCTTGCATCTTCTTATACTTTTGAAAGTTTTAGAATTTGCGTTTTAAAGTTCCCTTGATAGACGACTTTCTAGGATCAATTATAGGAGCTTGCGAAAAGTTCTTGTTCTTAACTCGTATGAATTAAGACTTTCGCGTTTTAAAGCTCCCTATATAATAGCCTAGCAAAACATAATTCAAATACGTTAAGGAAAAGCTAAGGTTAAAAAAAACCGAGTCGAGTCAAAAACTATTCTTATTGAAAGCCTACATTCGTGTCAAAAACACTTATTTTCTTTATTAAAACTTAAAAATAACACTAAAAAATTAAAATTTTATTGAAAAATGAGAAAAACAATACGTTTGGACACGACAAAAGCAATTGCAAGCGATTATATCGATTGACTCCCCCATGCTAAAACCAAACATTGTCCTCAATGTTTCTTAGCTCAAGAGTAACACCCCCTTGCTAAGACACGAAGAGTCTAATGCAAAATCCTAGCATGGAAAGAGTACGCAAATCTATAAGCCGTTTATTAATTATGCCTCAAGATAAAACGTTAGTCGATAAAAATCAAGGGTAAAGAGAAAGTGTGCCCCTTTTTGGCATTCAAAGAATGGATGATCAAATGGACCGGCAAAAACCGAACACGAGAGTCTTCAAAAATAAGGGTCATACCTAAGATCACAACACAACAAATCACGAGCACGAGCTTGAAAGATCAAGCCTTATTAATGTTAGAAAATAGAAAGAAGATAGAATGTATGGGACTCCCCCACAAGGCACCTCGTTTTTGTTAACCGAGTCATGAGCTCGACTCGATCCCCGCATTCATTGGTCCTTAGGGAAAGTGGTGAAAACCGGCATATTAGGATAAAATCCAACATAAAGCACGATGTCGGGGTCAAAGATTACATCCTCGTTGTCGGATGACAAACGAAAGGATAAAACTCCAACACAAATCTCTAACAAGAGATGGTAGTCACAACTAATGGTATGGATGTAGCATGCTCCACGAGATAAACTCGCACCAAGATGATTAAAAAGTCTTTCAATTATTGCATCAGTGAAAGGCCGAGATTTCCCTAAATCAACAATTCCGGGATCGAATACCTCGTCCTCGGTGGAGAAAGGAATAGACAACAAGGTGTCGTCCCCCCATGCTAATCCTAAGTCATATGAAGCACATGGTAATGGTGGTACAAAAGTCTCAACCATAGTGGTTTCAACTTGCATGACTTTGTTGACCTTATCACTCTTATGAATGTGAATAAAGGGGTCATGGTACTCGAAATGAGTCGCATGAAAAACCCGCACATTAAGATCAAAGCGAGTGGGAAGGATAATAGGAGCAAAAGTAATTTCTCCCTCCGGGTCAACATTATCATCATCATAAATCGGGTGATCCAACCAAGAGTCATTATCACCGTCATTAGACTCTTCTTCAAATTCCGAAGGAATGTCTATATAAAGAAACTCATCAACCTCCTTCATAAGAAGATCACCATCACAAAGGTTGTGAGATGTAGGAGGTATGATGCTCTCTAAATCCTCTTGAAACAACGGATTATTGTTCAATGAAACTTCAAAGAGAGGATTTGAGTAAGTCACGAAAGTGTCGTCATCCTTGTCATCACAAGAAATATCCGACAAAGTATCGAGTGTATCACACTCGGATACAAGATCATCATTCTCATTAGAAGGTAATTCATCGGCGAATTCCTCGAGAATGGTAGGTAAAACACAAGATTCACGCTCGATTTCGAGATCGGAAACGTCTTCACTTCCCCGTGGAAGTGGATCAATGATAGCAAAAAGTTCATCGACGAACTCATCTCATGAATAGTCACTAACCTCACTCGGTGTGAAGCTAGGAATCAAAGGCTCTTCAATTGAAGATTGTGCCTTAAGAACATCAACATGATCCTTAGAAGAGAGTGAAAATGAGTCCATTTTCAAAGATTGTTCAATTAAAGCAATGTCACTCTCGGGATCAAAGTTCTCACTAACAAACTCACTAGCATCAAATGGCTCACTCAAGTAATCATCTATTTGTTTTTCAATCTTAGCATCCTCGTGTGGAGTGAGTGTAGATGAGGAAAGGTTACAACATGTTTCAACAAAGCAAGCTTCTTCATTTGATTTTAACTTTCCTTTATCACAATTAGTAGTTTCCAAAATTGGAAAAACACCTCTATCAAAAAGAGATTTTTTATCATTTTCAATTGTTTCAACAAGTTTAACACTTTCAACTTTCTTAGGAGCAAATCTTGGAATCTTTTCCGGTTTAAAAACAATACTCTTATCTCCAAAAAACAATTTAATTTCCTCTTTCCTCATATCAACTTGAATTTGAGCCGTGCACAAAAATGGTCGTCCTAAAATAATAGGCACACGAGGATTGGTCTCATAATCGACTATAGCAAAATCGTCTAAGTAGAAGAAGTTTCCCACTTTCATAATGACATTTTCCGCTATACCAACCGGTCGAGTGGTGGTTCCATTAGCAAGCTCAATGATCATACGAGTGGAACTAAGAGGTGCATAATCAATAGTCTTCCAAAGGGCTAGGGGCATGATGTTAATGCTAGCTCCTAGATCGGCTAGGCCTTTACAAACCCCAAGCTCATTGAAAACACAAGGTATCAAGAATTGACCCGGATCTTTATACTTCTCGGGAAAGAAATCAAAGAAAACCGAGGTACTAATCACATTCAAAGTAGCCTTAGTGACTTCTAGGAAAGTTTTCTTAGGTGGAGGCTTAAACTCAATCACTTCAACTTCATCTAAATTCTCACAATCATCATAAACGGTTATGGCCTTAAGCTCTCCCTTCGGGTTTGGAATGGTATTACTAGGTAAGCAACCCGAAGAAGATGACGGTTTAGACATGAATCCCTCAAACATAGAAAGCAATTTATTTTGACCTTGTTCCAAATTTTGTTGCATACGATTTTGGGTTTGCTCTAGCCTTTGTTGATTAACCTTAATCTTATTGTTTTGCCCTTTAATCGTATTTTGAAAATAGAGTTTCAAAGTATTAATTTGCCCTTGAATGTTATTTTGAAAAGCTTTCATATTTCCCTCATTTGACTTGATATAGCTTGACAAATCATTTTGATTATTCCCTTGAAAACCTTGATTGTTTTGATTAGCATTAAACCCATTTCCTTGATTGAAATTCCCTTGGTTACCACGGTTAAAATTATTCCCATTGTTCCCATTGTTGTACCTATTTTGAACCGGTGGAAAACCCGGTGGAGAAACATGATTTTGACGAGGAACTTGACCGTTGGGGCCATAAGTTCCCGTTGCGGCAAAAGCACTAGCTTGATCAAAACCCGTGTTTAAACAAGCATAATTAGGATGTGCTCCACCACATGATACACAAACATTCTCAACCATATTAATCGATCCATGAGGATTCTTCCTAATCTCACTCAAAATCGTGTCAATCTTAGAGTCCAATCTAGCAATCTCGTGATTAGATGAATTCACATTGGAAACAACCGGTGTGTTTCGTGAATATTGTGCTCTAGACTTATCCTCAATTATTCTCCACGCGTCTCTCGGTGTTTTTCTTAAAAGATTACCACCCGCGGCAACATTTAAAGAATCTTGTTCAATTATATTAAGCCCATTATAGAAAGTATTTATTTGATGCAATTCCGAGAAACCGTGGTGTGGACATTGTCTCAACAAATCTTTAAATCTCTCCCAAGCAACCCCAAACGATTCATGCACTTTTTGTTCAAATCTAGTGATCTCATTTTTAAAGTGTGTTGTCTTAGATGGTGGAAAGAAATAATTCATAAACTTTGACACTAAATCATCCCAAGTTAAGATCGAACCCGGTGGTTCTTTCTCATACCAAAGCTTAGCATTACCCTCGAGCGAGTACGGAAAAAGCATGAGCTTAATCACGTTATTCGGCACATCTCTAAACTTGAGAGTCGAGGTAATTCGATTAAAATTCCGAATGTGAGAATGCGGGCTATCGGTCTCATTTCCACGAAATTGGTCGGCACGAATGAGCGATAGAAGACCCGTCTTAATCTCAAAATGATCCGCCAAAATAGCCGGCACAACGATTGCTTCCCCATACCCTTCGGTGGGTGCACGGAGCAATTCCTCCATTGTTCGGTTATCGGCCATCTCTACAACAATAGGTGGAAGCTCGGGTTCCACTATTCGTTGTTGACGATTTCTATTTCTACGAGGAATATTTTCAAGCCTATTAAAATCAATCACAAGACGAGAAGAACGTAATTGCATACACTACAAAGACGAGAATTTAGAGGATTGAAGAAAAGAAATTAGACAAGAAGAAGATTATTTTTGGTATTTTATTTTTTTTGGTATTGCTCAATCAAAAATGATCGATAAAAAACAAGGAATAAGGATAACTACTATGGAAGTAAATTACCCTCGGTCGACTTTGAAACGATAGGTGAAAACCTAAACGTCTCGAGGTTCAATAAGTAAACAACAAAAAATAAGATTTATTACTACTTGAGTCGGCAAACCAATAATAGGTTGTCCCTCTCAATATACGCACAAGCAAGCGGGGAAACGAGGTGGCACTAAGCACTTAAAAACCTTTTTCCTTAGACGGCCTTTTATAGCACGTCGCCTTATACCCACCTTATAGTTTGTATAAATCGAGTTCAAACTTCTTATTAGTATTTATCTATTTTGCCTTTATTTTTGTTTTGGATTCGACTACAATAGCTAGGTGATGAAATCCCAACTAAGGCTTATTTGAAAAGTATTTAAAATTATTGTTCTACGTAATACAATATATTATTCACAAAAAACGAGAAAAATGATACATACTATATAATAGAAAAATAACAAAACTTTCCGAGGACGGAAAGGGTCTTCAAATCCACGATCAACAAATCTCCACAAAAGCGAATCGTACACAAGATCCCCGGCAGCGGCGCCAAAATTTTTGATGTGATCGTGATAGTATAGTGATTTATTTGATATACGTTATAGGGTAAATTAGAAAATTACCTTTAGGAAAAAGTAATAGTCTAATAATACCAATGACGAATTCAATTAAACACGTGAGTGAGTCGAGTTCGTTGTACACGAAGATCTTATGAATTTGAGACGTTTTGCTTTGATTTGGACAATCGATTTGAATTGGTTTTCGGTTTTTAAACTACAAATTAAATCTACTAATTTTAAACTATTTAAAATAAACCTAAATTGCATGAATCGTAAACCCCGCCTATTTTAAAAATCTACAAACAATTAATTATTTAAAAATAAAACAATATTTAAAAAAATTAAACTAAAAAAAAAAAAAACTTTAAAATAATTCTATTTAATAAAATTGACTATTAAACTAATTTACTTTTAAAATACACCTAAAACAAATATATTTAAAAACTTACTTTATTTTAAACTAAAATTATCTATTTAATTAAACTTTTTAAGTAAATAAAAACATTTTTATTTTATTTTTTTATTTTTTTTTATTTATTATTATTTTTTTATGTTTAAACAATTTATTATTTAAAATTATTTTAATTGAGATTAAAAGTTATTATATAAAATTAAAGTTTCTAAAATCAACATACTAACACAAACACTGCCAATTCTAAACAGACTATATTAAAAAAACAAGAGATATCAAAATCAAAAGAGCTTGTAGCTCAGATGGCTAACACCCTCAGCCTGTGACCGGGAGGTCACAGGTTCGGTTCCTGTCACAACCATTTTTTGGATTAATATCTTTTTAACAGATTAACAAAAATAAACAGTCTTAGGAAAGACTTTTGAGCTTATTTGTTTAAGCTGATTAGGAAAACAGCTTTGTGAGCTTATCAGATAAGTAGAATCTGATAAGCTAAAAGTACTGAACAATTATGCAGAAAGATCAACAAATCAAGCACACAAGGAACTTAGATTCAGCAACCAAAATAAACTCTAATTATGCAGGCAAAACAGCAATCCAAGAAAAGTTTCAGTTAAGCAATCACAACCCAAATTGATCTAAACTACCCATTCTATAAGATCAAACAATCGAATTCACTTCAAACAAACCAATTTAAACTTTTAGTAAGATTTCATTGCATAATCTAACATCTTAAAAGACAATATTACAGAAAAATCAAAGACGCATAAACATTTAGACATAAGATTAAAACTAAATAATGACTAAACCATTCAAAAAAATTCAAGGTAAACAAAGATCCTTGACATAATATTCAAGTTAATCATATCTGCTAAACTCAAATTATCATACTCGAAACTTATCACAGCTTAAAATTATCAAAGCATTAGGTAAGTCCTATTAACATTCACAACTTAATTCACGAAAACTAAAAGAGCCCTTAACAATATTTCAGTTATCCATAAGCAGATTAACACCCAAATAAAAATAGACAGTAAAATAGAAACAATGAAAATTAAAGCAAACAGATTAATATTTTATTCAGAAACAATCAAGCTATAACAATTATTCAGCAAACACTAAACAGTAACCAAAACAAATCATCAATTCGTTTAAATCAGATCAACATCACTTGTAAATAACATGAAAATTAAAAGATAAACTTACCTTTTGGAGATTTCTATTGGGAAGAAAGCAAGCGTTGAGCTGCCTTAGAACAACATCGACATCAAAATCACCTTCATCCACCATTTACCCGTACCACCATCACAAGCAATGAACACTTATACTTTTCCAGTGGGGAAAAAGTATTTTATATCCTTTTACTTTTAATATTAAAAATTAAGCTATTAATTAGCTTACTTTTAACATCACAAATATTATCCTTAAGAAACAGTTAACAGATTTAGAATGTAAATCAATTTAAAAACAGTAAATAACACGAGACAAGATTGAATATTAAACGATTTAACTTTTATTAATTTCCAGAAAGTTTACAATACTAGATAAAAAGGAAATACGTTATTTAATCTAATACTATTTCTACAGCATAACATTAAGTAAAAAGTAAAGGATGAAAAAAATACAAGAAAATTGGGGATTTTATAGCCTCCCAAGGCTGTTGATGCAGGGGATATTCGGATCTTCTTGGGGAATATTCCTTTTGATTCTGGATCGTTGATCTTTATTTTCTTTCTCTTTCTTCAATCGGATGGTGGTGATCACACTAACTATCACACGGATTGCCAACGTGGCATCCGTGTGCTAGTTGTGTTTCTTTTGCAGCTTTTGATTGGTGGATTAGGAGGATTGAGGTGTTGCATCCTATAGGAAAACGCCACGTAGCATAAATAAAAACCCCCATGTAAAACCGATTAACTTGAGATTTAGGGTTTGTAACAGTAATTTATTTGTTACTGGTTAGGGTTGAAAAGTTGGGGAAGATGGAGTGGGGAAGAAACTCATAGGTAATAACGAAAGTTTTTAATGTGCGTGAGTGATAATGAAACGTGTGGGTGAGAATAAAAACATGAGAGGTCAGTTTAATGTGAATGGGTGGGTTATGACGTGTGTAGGTAAAAGGGTTTGACTGAGATTGGTATTTATTTGTTTATTGAAAGTAACGAGTATCCAAACCCTATAAGCCCAATAATTGGTTTATTCTTCCCACTTCACTTTGGGCCATCAACCGTTTCATTGAAAATGGAATTGGGCCTTTAGGGCTTTTGGTTTATCAAAAGTAAACTATACTTCTTTAAATGGGCTTTTAAGCCCATTTTCCCCATTGTGGGACCCACTTGGCTAAAAACTTGACAATTTATTAAATCCTCTAGAGTCGAGCTCATTTTGGCTTCCTCGATCTTTTTCATCAAACTCGTGCCGGTTTTCATCGGTTTTCGTGAACTTGGTACCTACACACATTCAAACAAGAAACAAGTATATCCAAGGCATATTTGATACATTTAATGCATAATTTCATTGTTTATTAATACAAATGATATGAGTAAATACACTCATATCAAGTCACCTCAACCATTCACCGAGGAACGTGTTGTCGTAATCGACATACTAGAGTCAAAAGACAAAACTTCACCCGATCCCGAAGGAATCGATTCTAATGAAAGCCAATCTGATACCTCAATCATTACTATCATTGATCCCGATGATCAACCTATGTGGTCAAACACTAGGATCGTTTCCCCAACTCATAGTTTCACTATTGTTTAAATCCCTCTTTTGAACGATTTCACAATCAAAAGTAACCACGTGCAAATGATTCGTGAGAACCAATTTGATGGAAAAACCCTATCCGATCCTCACCAACATCTTTTCGATTTTCTCGAGATTGCTAACCTATTCCAATATGGTGAAAATCAAGAGGAAACAATTAACTTGAGGACATTCCATTTTTCTTTAACCGGAGAAGCTAAGACTTAGTTGAATGAACTAGATGAAAGAACCATTACTTCGTGGAATGAATTAAGAGAAGCTTTCATAAGCCGGTTCTTTTCACCCTCAAGGTTTAAACATCTCCTAGACAACACTCTCAACTTTCACCAACTCGATGACGAGACTCTCATTGAAGCTTGTCTCCGAATGAAAGAAATCATCCGCGCTTGTTATGGGCATGATCTAACCAAGAGAACGATAATTCAAACATTTTATCGTGGTTTAGACAATCTAACTCAAGTAATTTTCGACGCCGGAGGAATATTCCTCTACAATACTCCTAGCGAAGCTTTCCAAATCCTCGAGGACAAGGTCCTTCTCAAGCTCGATTATTAGAATTATTCTCATATCCAACCTTACCCGAAAACCGTTGTTTCCGTTTGTGGAAATAACGTCATCTCCGATCACGCCGTATTGATGGAGAAATTTGAAGCTCTCGCTATACTTATCAATTCCCAATTCCTAATCATAAGGAAAGAACTTAAAGAAATGCGAGACGATCACGATTTATAGCCTAACATGAAGGATAACACGCCGATGTGTGAACCTCATGAATCAAATTATGTCAAAGAATATCACGAACGATATCACGACCAAAATTCGAGGAATTCATATTCCTATCCTACCCATAACCGTCACCATCCATAATCTCGACCACGAGATGTGACGCCATAGTCATCACAATATCACCAAAACCCCAAAACCTCAACGGAGGAGATGATGAGAGAATTTATGGCTAGGCAAACAGAAGAAAACGAATGTGTTAAGAAAAATTTGGTTGACTTGAAGACTCAAATCTATCAAGGGTTACGGAACAATCAATCCATAATCGAAGGCTTGAAGAGTCAAGCCAAGTCTCTTGAAAAGAAGATCAAACGTACCAATTCCCTCTCCTAAAATCACCAATACCAAACCGAAACAAGGATTTTTCTACCAACCACTCTTTAACCGAAACAAGAGTGATAAGGGTGATGTTGCATTTAGAGGATGAGATCAAACCTATTCCAACCATGCCAAAACCAAACCTCATCATTTTTAACTCACCTTTGTACCGTGCATATCCTGTACACGAAGGAGAAGACGTTTGAACATGATGTATATTCAAGTCATAATGTGGACTTGAAATCGATGAATACTAGACGGATGATTAAGAAGGATTAGAGTGATGTGGCAAAGAAACCTTACAAAGAGTGTAAGATGAATGAAAATTTGGTTCCTTTCAATGTAGACGACTATCAATATCAATGGTACCCAACCAAAGTTCCCCATTTGAACTGTATCATCAAAGAATCCTAACATCGAGGGAAAGAGTCTAACTAACGACTCAATAATAAATTAAGCGCTTCTCAGGAGGCAACCCGTGTTTTGATGGTTTCATGTTTATTTTTGCTTGCTAGTATCTTTGTTTGTTTGTTATAATTGAGTTTTGTTTAATTGCTAGTTTCACTCTCATAATCCGACATCATCACCATCATGTTTTTGGCGCCAGTATGTGTGTGTGTTTAAGCTTGTGTGTTTTGAATAAATATGTACACCCCAATGGAAATTCTTTTCAACTTGTAAAACCTTAAGTGTGAGGAGGTGTACTTTGCTAGTAGTATTTTATAAATATCTATATGTGCTTGTGTGTTTGTTTGCTTATTTTGTTTGAATAAATGCAACAATAGGTAATGGAGAAGAATGCATAGAGAATGATGGAAGTATCATCACAAGCTTATGCTAGCATTGTATCACAGAGTCAATCGAGATTTCTTATGCCTGGATTTTTGGTTTTTCCTTTACTCTTATTTTCGTATTTTTATTCTTTGGTCCGTTATCACATTGAGGACAATGGGCAACTTAAGTGTGAGCGGGTAATAGGGAAAACAAGACTGAATTTTCATATTTTTGGGCTAATAATTTTTTGACAATAAAGTATAAAAAATAGAATAAAGAGTTGTATACTTGGTTACCCTTGTGATCTAGTTGTTTTCACATGCAAATTAAAAAAATAATAATAACTAGATCAATCTCATGGTGAAAAACGATAAATTTTGAAAAATCTGAGATGTGTCTCAGTTGCAACTTTAGCCTTGTCAAAGTCTAAATCGTTGGTTGCTAGTTGCTTGGTATGTTGGACCGTTTTTTATGATTATTAGTTATGCCACACTTCGCATTTATACGTTCCATTCCAACAAAGACGGAGGCTGCATACTTCTAATTTATATTTTTTGTGGTGTATGTTTATGTGAAGTGTGAGGGTAAATGTGATGTATGTGAAAAAAATGATGAAAAAAAAGAAAAAAAAGAAAAGGTTATCGAAAAAACTGACGAAAAAATAGCCAATGAGCTATATGTTTATGAAGATGAAGGAAGACGAAGTATAATGAGATATCGATTGCCAGTGTGTCAAGACGTAATATAAGTGTTATGAGTTGAATAAGCTAGTAGTTATAGTCATTTTTGGGCTTATGATTCGTTTCATAGCTAGCAACATGTAGGACTTAGACTTTTGACTTATGATGGGTGTTGTCTTAACATCTCGATTTTTCACGTAAAAAGCTTAAAACGATGAATCGTATCTTGTACTTGTACTTGATAGATTTACATCTCATTTCTGTAATCAAACTCATAAAACATGAGGATTTATTTTTAATTCTAGATTTGCTTGAGGGCAAGCAAAGTTTAAGTGTGAGGGGATTTGATAACGCTCAAATGCAACATGTTTTTATGAGCGTTATCCATATATTTTACATGGTTTTGGTTAAACTAACGAGCTTTTTAGCTCATCTATGTGCAAAGTTATGTTTGATGTTGTTAGTCAGCCATTATCACTGAAAGTGAACAAAAGACAAAGAAAAGAAGTGATAACGAAGAATAAACGTTGATTCTTGCATATACGAAGGGATCCCGACAAGTAGGAGTCTTATGGAGACTATTTGAGAAGATCATGATACTCAAAAGATGATGTTCAAGACGGAAATCAAGAAAGAAATTAAGAAAAGAAGTTATATTGAAGATGTTGGAAGCTTTGTGTTCCTAACACACCTTCATCGTTTTGGCCATAACTTGAGCATACGAACTCTGATTGACTTGGTTCAAGCGTCCACGCGTGCGTAAGAGAAGATCTACAACTTTGGTTTTTTCAATTTTGGTACATCAGTAGAGAGCAGCCGCCCAACCACCCATAGAAGCCGCCTGGCTCCCTGACTCCAAGCAGCCGCCAACCGTTTCAGCAACCACCGGCTCCTCTACCTTCTGCAGCCACCCAACCGCCCGGTTGCGTTTTCCTTCACTTCTCCAAGTAATTATAAATACCCATTTAACTTTCCCTTGGTCCCCAAGTCCGTCCATAACTTCATTGTAACTCTCCTAAGCACTAATTACACCCATAATAATGTTCCTTTGTGTCCAAGTTCTATGCTTAGTGGCCAAGGCCAATTATCCTATAAATAAGACCCATGGGGTAGTCACTTTGATCACCCTCTCTTCACCAATCTTCTCTTAACCATTTCCCATTCCTCCTCAACCATTAAGGACGAATTTCACCTAAATAATATAACATGAAAGACCACAAACTCCTACCATCTTCCATTGGTATGAAAATTGTAGTCAATTGGAGGCCTAAGGATTGATCTAAGTCCTTCCATTTACTTATGGTAACCATACTTTGGGTAAACTTTGTTACTTTCGTGATGTTGAACTCTATATCATATGTTGAATGTTAGTTGTTGATTAATATAAATATATAGTGTTCTTATACTTGTTTGGAATAATGTAAACATGGATATGGAGTGTTGAAAATTGTTTCACAATATTGAATTTTGATTTTGTTAGTAAGTTTGGTTGAATTGAAATTAGTCTTGAGAACTTGTTGGTAAATTATAGCCGGGTCTAAAGGTCGAAAGGATTCCTAGTTATGTTTTGTTCCAAATGTTACTGATCATATATGTTTGGTACTTCATGATTGACAACCATGAGTATGCAAGTTAAATTGACTAAATAAAGGTGTAATCTAGAGTATATGTCGAAAGGGATCTAATGAACAAGTTGGCTAAATCATATTTCTCACGAACGGCTTTTAACAAACAGTTTGTAATATTGATTATAGGTCAAAAGGGTTCACTATTCTGAATTATGTCATATGCAATTTCATGATATAACCATTTTGATTAAAATTGTGTACTTATGATTTTGTGTGCTATTGCTAAATTATCTACCCGATATTTCATATACTCCATTGAAATGAATACTAGTTCCAAACAAGTATCTTTAATATTATTGATTATAATCTTGTTGAATTTGCTTAGTCATCATCTTAAGTGTTAGTTGTTTCTTATTTAATCATTGTTGATTGTTTCATGGTATTGTGGGACGTGACAACCCTCTACCACTTTCGTGTTATTTACATCGTAATCTCGGAGTGACAACCATTTTGCTACTAGCGTTACATTGTTACATAGATTCTTCACAATCAAAAACACCCAAATCTCAGCGAACGACCTCGGCTTACCACAAAAAATAGCTATAAACGAAAGGGTCATACTTGCCCGTGTGTTCTTAGCTTATTTGGCAATCCTTGTATAAATTTAAAACTTGTGTCAACACAAAGAACATATCACATACTATTTCTGCTTTTTCAATGTTGCCTTCGTTGGAGCCGGTTGTAGCATGCGGCGTCTAGGTCGATTGTTTTTGTATCATGGCAGTGTAACGTGCTTAGTAATTAAATAGGGCGCTTAAGGGTGAGGTCGCCCGTATTTTGGCAAGGCAACGTGTTATCGTTGCAGCCATGGCGAGCGCATCATTTTTTGCCACCTCTGATTTGGCTGAACCTATTCGAATCTTTGTTCTCATGGTGTTGGTGGTGTTTGATAACACATAGTTACATAAAACATATTTGAGTAATAATTTTTGGCTATCATTTGAAAATTGGCCACGCTTGGTGTTGTGGGCGGACTGTTTTGGTATCTTGGCATGGCAATGTGTTTAGTGATTAAGCGGACTGCTTAAAGGAAACACGCGTTCAGGTTACTCGAATTAACACAAAATTATAGTGGTGAATAGTTTAGTAAATTAGATGAACAAATTGAAACATTAGTAACTTAGGCGAACTTTTTAAGAGCGTTTAGTAACCTCTGTATGTATTAACCCTAAATAAAATTCATCGACTCCATATTTTATACCGTATATGCCAATGTAAATAGGTTGCCTCGTAAATAAAAATAAGGTTGCCTCTATTTTTAATACAACACATGTCGAATAGTATCGTGCACGTGTCACCTTATAATACAAGTTGCATCGATTGCTTTGGATGTTTAGATCAGCTTGAAATATTTTTAGAACAAATTATGTTTGAGATCAAAAAAAGGTAAACAACTTTTAGGATAAATTTTTAAAAATAGGCTTTAAAATATTAAAAAGATAATAACGTCAGGGATAGTGTTCAAAACATATAATATCTCTTGCTCTATTGTCCCAGTCTTTCTTATTGACTTGATTTTGTCCGATATAATTTTGCATTAGTATACAAA
Source organism: Glebionis coronaria (assembly GCA_025667525.1). Classification (NCBI taxonomy): domain Eukaryota; kingdom Viridiplantae; phylum Streptophyta; class Magnoliopsida; order Asterales; family Asteraceae; genus Glebionis; species Glebionis coronaria. The sequence continues at coordinate 225,019,218 of CM046874.1, forward strand.
GAAATAATTGGTTGAACGGTTGCAGTCTTCAAGATAAGATATTAGAAGACGTAAATATTACGTCATGAATAAAAATATTTTTCTTTTTTTAATAGGTCGCCTCGTGAATAAAAATAAGGTTGCCTCTATTTTTAAACAACACATGTCGAATAGTATCGTGCACGTGTCACATTATATTACAAGTTGCATCGATTGCTTTGGATGTTTAGATTGCCTTTAAACATTTTTAGAACAAATTATGTTTGAGATCAAAAAAGGTAAACAACTTTTAGGATACATTTTTAAAAATAGGCTTTAAAATATTAAAAAGATAATAACCTCAGTGATAGTGTTCAAAACATATAGTATCTCTTGTTCTATTATTCCAGCCTTTCTTATTGACTTGATTTTGTCATATACAATTTTGCATTAGTATACAAAGAAGTAATTGGTCGAACGGTTGCAGTCTTCAAGATAAGATATTGAAAGACGTAAATATTACGTCGTGAATAAAAATATTTTTCTATTATTAATAGGTCGCCTCGTGAATAAAAATAAGGTTGCCTCTATTTTTAATACAACACATGTCGAATAGTATCGTGCATGTGTCACCTTATAGTACAAGTTGCATCGATTGCTTTGGATGTTTAGATCGCCTTGAAACATTTTTAGAACAAATTATGTTTGAGATAAATAAGGTAAACAACTTTTAAGGTACATTTTTAAAAATAGGCTTTAAAATATTTAAAAAATAATAACGTCAGTGATAATGTTCAAAACATATAGTATCTCTTGTTCTATTGTCCCCGCCTCTCTTATTTACTTGATTTTGTCCGATACAATTTTGCATTAGTATACAAAGAAGTAATTGGTCGAACGGTTGCAGTCTTCAAGATAAGATATTGGAAGACGTAAATATTACGTCGTGAATAAAAATATTTTTCTATTTTTAATAGGTCGCCTCGTGAATAAAAATAAGGTTGTCTCCTTATTTAATACAACACATGCGAATAGTATCGTGCACGTGTCACCTTATAGTACAAGTTGCATCGATTGCTTTGGATGTTTAGATCGCCTTAAAAGATTTTTAGAACAAATTATGTTTGAGACAAAAAAAAAAGTAAATAACTTTTACGGTACATTTTTAAAAATAGGCTTTAAAATATTAAAAAGATATGATAATGTTCAAAACATGTAGGGTGCGTTTAGTTGGATGGAAAACACCCTGTTTTCTACAAAATGTTTTCTAGAAAACAAGGAAAACAGAAAACGCGTTCAAATCATCGTTTTCCAAAAAAATTTTCTAGAAAATACAAAATTCCTATTTTACCCTTTTACACACAAAACTAAAAAACTATTTTTTTCTGTTTTCTACTTTTCCCATTTAGACACCGAAAACTATTTTCCCCTTTGTTTTCTTCTATCACTGACCTAATCTTAATACCACTACCATAACCACCATAGCCGGCGTCGGTCCAACCGTCGCCGGTCAGCATTATCCTCGTATCTCTATCGCAGGTTATCACCATCTTCATATCTCTGTAATCAAAGGTAATTTACAAATCTCTATCCGATTTTGATTATTGTGATTGGTACGATTTTGAACATTAATGCTTATTGGTTTGATAAATCTGATATACTAGTATTGTTTTTAGGTTTTATTTGCTTTTTAGGAGTATTGTTTTTAATGCTTATTAGATAAGTGCTTATTTAAGCTATATTAGGTTTAGCTTATGTGGGTTTAAAGCATCATTTAGTGGGTTTAGCTTATTAATGTTGTTTTCTGCTTTTAAGTCCTTATTTGAGTTATTTGAGTGCTTATTTGAGCTATTAAATGCTTATTCGAGCTATTTAAGTCCTTATTTCAACTATTTAAGGAAATAGCTCAAATAAGCTACTAACTTTAGGTATATCGGGTGGGCTTGTTTGTTTTTCGGCTTTATATTTCATAAGCCCCAATTTTCCGCCTTATTTTGAGACTTGTGGGCTGATATGAACTGACCCATATGAATTTGTCCCGCTTTGGCAACTCTCGCGGGTTTGTTCTTAGTACGAGTTCATACATTGTAGCAAAACACGTCCATAGGCGTTAGGTGAAGGCCATGTTCATACCTTAAGGTGAAGGCCATGTCCATAGGCGTTAGGTGAAGGCCATGTTCATAGGCGTTAGGTGAAGGCCATGTCCATAGGCGTTAGGTGAAGGCGTTAGGTGAAGGCCATGTTCATATCATGTCCATAGTCGTTAGTTTTTTCCCCTAATTTGAAATGATGAGGAGGGCTATTATGTTAATTAGGATTTCCAGTGAGTTACATATACCCTTTTCATATTTAAAGTTTTATCCATTTGGATTTCATCTTTTAAATCTGAAATAAAAGATGAATTATAGAGCTATTCGTTATATTGTTATAGTTGTAGTGGGATTGTTTGCCATCTTGTTTGGTAAGTCATTGAGCAAATTGTTACGACCCAAATTCTCAAGGGTCGGGTTTTGGTTGGAAGCGTGTTGAATGCGAGGGTGCTATTGGTCTTGTTGTAGTACCCAACGATAAGCGTGTAGTACGGGTCCACGAGTAGACCACTCCATAAGCGTGTAGTACAGTCCATGAGTAGAGCACTACACTGGTAGGGAGTTGGGTATGCTCCCCTGACAAAATGCTGATATGAAATACTATAGGATGTGCTTATGTTGTTTGCAGCTGCAATGAGTAGCTTATTAATGTTGTTTTATGTAAATCGGGTGAGATACCATTAAAAGTTGGATTTTTTATAGATGAGTAAAAGTGAAGAATATCATCATAGGGAAACTATGGACTGGAGTGAAGAGCGTGAGAAATATTTTCTTGAGCTTTTGGGAGAAAGGGTTACGAGGGACCCTAACGGGCAACCAATATTTAAATCAAGCGACTGGATACAAATGGATGAAAAAGTCTTTTTGAAATTTGGATTAAGGTATGGTCAAATTAAGTTGAAGGCCAAGTACAATCGATTAAGGATTTTGCATACAAAGTTTAGTGAATTGATTGCTCACACCGGCGTTACATGGAATTTTGAGACGGGTAAAGTAGAAGCTGATGGCAGCGTTTGGGGTGCGTTTGAGCAGGTACGACTTCCTTTTAGAGTCTATGGAAATTTGTTGTCATGAACCTATGATTTTAACAACGAACTATATTTTAATAAAATGCAGCGAGACAAAATCTTTACCACATTCAGGAACAGAGGCTGTAAACGTACACTTTATTTATTACTAGATTCGGTGTTTAGTAAGTCTACTGCTAAGGGTAGTTTTCACAACGCTTCAACAACGGGTGCTCAAACTTCAGAAGAAGAACGCAGAATTGAGGATGACTATTTAGGCGAAGGTACTGGCACTTCCAATTATACAAAAAAGCAAAAGGTTGATGCAGAACTTGAGCCACTTCCAGGAATGAGAAGAGAGAAAAAAAATGCAAGCAAAGAGAGCTTAAACAATCTTTTCAAAGTATGGGCAGATTCAATGGTGGCTAGGAAAGACAACTATGTAGCAAAAGGAGAGATAATTAAGGCACAATCTGGTAAAGGTGGAGAGGAGTCCACTATTGATGATTGCATGAAGATTCTAGATGCTATACCAGACGTGAGTGCAACCTCTTACAATGGTGCACTCACACGCTTTCTTGACGCTGGTTGGAGGAGAATTTTTGTGCTAATGCCCGATGCTAGGAGGAAGACTTGGCTTGAAACTTTGAAGGAGTAGTTCATTGCATAATTTCGTTACTTTGAATGATTAGTTAATGCTAGGAGAAGAATGTGTTAATGCCCGGATGTTTATGTGGCAAGTTCGATTAGTTTATGTAATTTGAGTTGAGAATTTATATCGTAGACCGTTTAGATTTTTATGTGGCTTGATATGAGATATTGTCTTAATATGTGGTTTGACTTGATAATATTGGTTAACTGCAGTTATTGTTTTAGTTTGTGTGTTTAGTATGTTCTAGTAATAGGAAATGTAGCTACTTGCAGATAGGAAATTGTGATGAAAATAGTCTGCTGCAGTTTAAGATTTCATGTCCTTTCTCTTAGATTCAGGGGTGTTTGGTTCTATGACTCATTTTGATGCTCCGCCTCTGACACAAACGGGGCCTTGTATGTATAGAACCAACTTCGACATGCATTTTCATGCTCCGCCTCTGACACAAACTCTGTATAATGCAGACTCTGAAACTAAAAACACATTTCAGTTTGCTGCAGAAATTTCAGACTCCATGTTCTAATCTCTTAATAGTACCTATGTAGGATAGATCATATGCTTTACTTACCGTTAGAAGTAATTTACTTGTTTACCTAGTAAGAGTAGTTGCAGCAACTTTATCCTGCAAAGAATATATCTCCGATGGTCAAGCACGATAGGCAGTAGTAGGTACTTATGCTAGGACAATTGAGTTGTCAAGTACCAAAAGGATGCGAACCACATTTGGTTGCACAGAATTGAACCTGCTATCAGTATATGAAACGAGTAACTCGAGGCCAACTTCATTCTAGAGTTTGCTTCTTGGTGATACATATTTGCAACTTTCATTCCAGAGTTTGCTTATGGGCTTATTTGAATTTGACAGCCCTCATAAGCACAAGATTCTGGCGTATGAGCTTTTCAAGTTGATAATTAGATCTAAATAAGCCATAAGCTCAAATTGGTAGACCGTACGCCCAAAGATTGCCCAAAGATTAAAGATCTACCAGCAGAGTTGTTGCCTTCACTTTTGATTCTGTACATCAGTGGATGCACAGATGAATTGAAAGAAAAGACAAGTAGAAGAGGCTCGTATTGGCCCAGCCTCTCCTATATCCCAAATGTCGACATACGGTAAAGGTATGCTCCGCCCTCTCTGCCTGTATTTGAAGGGGTGTTTGGAAGCATTCTGAAATTAGTTATCAGGTCACTCATGATGAATTGCATCATTTGATTACTTATTATTGTGATTTACTCATTTTTAAATGTACTCGTAGTGATCCTAGTTTTCCATAATAATTTAAAATATAAGTAACAAAGATTCAGATCAACTTGATCAATCAATGTACTGGTTTCTAATATACTACTCGTATGTTTTTGTATTTCAAAGAGGAGATTGGTAGGCCAGTGAATTGATATTAGATGTTCTTATGAAGTACATCAAACACAAGACGCAATTGTCAATGCCCGTCAATAATTTTAGGAGAAGGCGTTTTTTGTTTTGTTTTGTTGTTGTTGTTGTTGTTGTATAAGTTGATGACCCTTCCTGGTTCCTTTAGTGCAACTAACTGATCATTTGTTGAAAGCATACAATTAACTGATCATTTGTTGAAAGTATGTTTTTAGGCTTGAATATGATGTAATGTAGTTCTATTGTATATGGTTTACTTTTTGGAATGTGCTGACTAGGCCTTACAGGTTATAGTTCATGATTTAGAACTTGCACTTAGATAGCATAATGTTAGTATTTAATTCCGTGCGAATTTAGACATCTAAACTGTCGTACGATAAGTAGGAATGATGAGAAATTGAGAATGTCTAGTCTAGGACACAGGGGCACATCTAATAGTTGGCTACGTGTGGCACATGCCACACATGGAATTCGCTTATAAGCTAGGCTTTTTGTTATAAAATCTAATAGTTGGCTTCATTTTGAAACTTTGGAGGAGTAATTAGTAATACAGGGAGAACAATGGTAATCTTATATAGAATTTATGCCATCTCGGTAATCCAAGTATCTGGATAAACCGAGCTGTATATAGCGAGATTTGAGATACGCGTTGCAGACATCGAGTTCCATCAAACTAAGTAATAAATCGATAATCTAGTATTGGTCATTTTTTTTTTTGCTTTGCGTTATTTTCTTTTTAGCATAATGGACACAATCTTGATTTATGATGGAAAAGCGAAATTACGAAGTACTATCTTCTTAGATTCCACTATGCTGGATATATAAATGTTATAAATTTTGGCTTGTTACGTCTTATAGAAGGTTGTTTCGTGGTTAATTTAATGTTGTCTAAGCAGACGATGTCACTGTTTGTTGGCAGTTACTTGCATTGAATATCCGTGAGTTCCATAACCATAATCGCTCATAATGCTATCATTACATTTTCTTTACTTTGACCATATGCAAATGACTGGATAAGGTAACCGGCCATTGTGGTATTTCCGGTGTATTCTTAATTGCTTATTGAAGGGACAATGTTTCTGCTCTATGGGGTAAATATGTTTGGCATCTTGTGATTACGTTTTAGTGTTCTTGTCTCAAATTTTAGTTGGTGTGTCAATAGTGACATTAGATTCTGATCCTAGATTCCTTGTAAGTGGGCATATACACAAGTTCCTGTCATTACTTATTCTGTCCTTTCGAGTTTTTCCTACTTTTGGCTCAATGGTCATACCTTCCCGAGAAACCTTTTTTCTACTTCTGGTGTAGCTTTAAGTTAGAAACTTTCACTGAGGATACCTTCAAACTCTTGAATATTTTGCTTCATTTCTTGAGAAAATATTTTGTTGTTTTAAGGTTCAGTTAGTGCAGGCTGCATCTTAAGGTTTGTTTTTGTGTGTCTGCACTGCTGCGTTTCTGTACCTGGTATCCACATTGGCACATTACTTTACTTGTGGAATAAATGCTTAGGTGGACTTTCTGCGTGATTTTGTTGGGTGTGTTTGGTTGTTTTTTCTATATTACATATTCTTGACATATATGATAAATTTTGCAGGCGAAAAATGTCAATTTTAAGTAGTAGCTCAAGCTCCGATGAAGACGATGAAAATGATCTGATGATGCTAATGTTCTTAAAAGAGCACACAAAGATTTTTGTTGATAGATTCCCGTGTAGAACATCCGTACTTAGTGGGAAAGAATACATTAGAGAAGTGGTATGCGGGAACCCTATACAGTGTTACGAGTCTTTTAGAATGAAGCCTCATGTTTTTTTGAACTTATGTGATAAAATGAAGCAATTAGGCTTAATGAAAGATTCTAGGATTGTAAGTGTCGAGGAAGCTTTGGCGATGAGTTTGCGTATTTTATGTCATGGGACAAGACAAAGAATGGTGTCGGACCGATTTCAGCATTCTACCGGGACGGTTCATTATTGGTTCAAGAAAGTGTTGAGGGCATTGAAGGAATTTGAACCTACTGTTGTTAAGCATGTTAACAGGGGTGTAGTTCAACCTGAGATTCAAGGAGATTCTAGATGGTATCCGTTCTTTAAGGTAAACTCGAGATTATCCCATACTTACAAGATTAACAAATTTATGTTACTTAGCAATTATTTTTATATGCAGAACTGTATTGGTGCTATTGATGGTACACATGTAGCAGCATGGGCGCCTTTATCAAAACAAAAGACATTTCGAGGTAGAAAAGCGGGTACTTGTTACTCAAAACGTGATGGGCGTATGCTCTCATGACATGATGTTCACCTTTGTGTATACGGGGTGGGAGGGGACAGCGAATGACTCACGTGTATTTTACGATGCTATATTTAGAGCCGAAAACAAGTTTCCAATGCCCACAGGAGGTATCTTTCTGTTAGTATAACTTATTTTTATTAATATGTATTATGTTTACCAAATTTTTTCTTGTTTTTCCAATGCATGTTTCAGATTATTACTATGCTGTTGATAGTGGGTACCCAAATCTCAAGGGTTTCTTGGCTCCATATCGAGGCGAACGTTATCATCGTTCAGATTGGCAGGGTCGTGGGGGAGTTGCCGGAAAACGTGAGTTATTCAACTTTATGCACTCATCGGTTAGGAATGTCATTGAAAGGGCTTTTGGTGTACTCAAAGCGAGATTTCATATTTTGAAAGATATACCAAATTATCCCTTGAGACGTCAAATGTTGATCCCCCACGCTTGTTGTGCGTTGCATAATTACATTCGGATGGAAGATAGGGCTGACAGACTTTTTGACTTATATGGTGAAGACTATGACGAAGTTTCAACCGAAGGTTCCAACACTGTTGAAGAAGGAATTCCGTTAGGCATAACGAATAACGATGAGATGGTTCAAGTGAGAAATACAATTGCAGATGAGTTATGGGAAAGATATACGAGTCGTCGTGTTGCTAGGGCTTTTCGAGGGTGATCGTAATATATTATGATCGTGGGTGTGTTCAATGACAATTTTTTTTTGTTGAATCGTATTCGTTTGAATGTTTTTTTTCATGTTCGTGAACGTTAAATTTTACTCTTTTTTTATTTTTTCTACTTTCTCGTATAAAACATTTTTAGTTTTTTTTATCATTTATTTGGTTAGATTATGATACATGCACGGGTGGGGATCGGGTCAAGTCGGGTTCGGGTCAGGTTTGGGTCAGGTTCGGGTTGACTTTTTCGACACCCCTATGTTTTCATGTTTTGAAAATGTCTTTTAATATATTACAAAAATGTATAGAGAATGGAGATACAAAACACCACACTTGAGCATGTTTTCTAGTTTTGGAAAATGGAAAACAAAAACACATATTTCTTCAACTAAACGCGTTTTCTAAATTTTTAACTGTTTTGTGGAAAATGAAATCCCTTTTCTTTTTCTACAAAACAGAAAATAGAAAATGAAAATGTTTTCCAACTAAACGCACCCATAGGTTCTACGTGATTTCATTCCAGAAAAAGTCTACGGTTTCCTATGCTTTATTCATTTTATGAAAACAGAAACAAAAATTAGAAAAACATTGTTCCATTGATCCTAGAAAGAAGTTAGTTCGGGTGTTTAAAACTACTAATAGCCAGACAAGTCATATGCCGAATCCTTAGATCATACAACTCGGTTACTATTAGATTAAAATTCTCCTATGTAAAATTTTACAGTATATCTCAACAAATGGTACATTCATTCTTTAGGGCTTATGACTCATGATTGTTAACAATATTCGTTGAAATCTTGTAAAAGCTTATGACTCATGATTGTGAACAATATTCGTCAAGTTTATCATTTTTAGGCCATAAACATCGAATGGATCTTGTTAGTTAAGTTCTTTTTTACTTGACTCATATTGTTTGAACTCTATGGATGAACCGGGACGCGGTCAACTACTGTTTTAAGGTTGCCCGAGATGTGGGTATAAGCCGCTAGCTGCTGAACGACTTAAATTTGTTGGATTATCAGATTCACACGTTGAAAATCGCTTACTTTGTCGTTTAATGATCTCTTAGCGACAACTTTTGTCGTAACTTAAAGTCCCGATTCTAGTAGTGATATCGTAGCTAAAAGCCCCCGTACAATGAAAATTATCAAAAGAAAACATCCTAATCTGATGAATGAGTAATTTCACCCATACGTAGAAAATTAATATTAATATATAAAAGCATGGTGCTTAGACTAATTAGCAACTAGGGAACCTTAAATTTCTACCAAAAATCTAGTATAAATACTAAGAATGAGGAACCCAAAAAAGAATCATTCGCACAAGAAATATCATACTACATCACTTCTTTCTGAGGTCCCCCTCTTCTCCTTGAGCTTTATAATCTTGTATTTCTTTTTTACTCATTTTAGTTATTGTTTTAATATTTGCAGGTTCATCAGATATCAAGAATATGGGTGCAGCTGGTCGGATGTCGGATCTATCTGAGGGGGATCATAATATCCTCAAACGTGTCCCAGTTGATCCACCATTCTCGTTAAGTGATCTAAAGAAAGCAATCCCAGCCCATTGCTTTGAGCGATCTCTCATACGTTCATATTTTTATGTAGTTCATGATCTCATCATTGCCTATGTCTTCTACTTCCTTGCCAACACATACATTCCTGTCCTTCCTACTTCTCTAGTTTACTTAGCATGGCCCGTGTACTGGTTTTGCCAAGCTAGTATCCTAACTGGCCTATGGGTAATTGGTCATGAATGTGGTCACCACGCCTTTAGCGAGTACCAGTGGATTGATGACACTATCGGATTCATTCTTCATACTGCCTTGTTCACTCCTTATTTCTCTTGGAAATACAGCCATAGAAATCATCATGCCAATACAAATTCACTTGATAACGATGAAGTTTACATTCCTCAACGCAAGTCAAATGTTAGGATGTACTCAAAGATTCTTAATAATCCACCTGGTCGAGTGTTCACATTAATTTTTATGTTCAGCCTTGGATTTCCTTTATATCTTTTAACTAATATATCTGGAAAGAAGTACATCAGGTTCGCAAACCACTTTGATCCACTAAGTCCAATTTTCACGGATCGTGAAAGAACTATGGTTATTGTATCGGATGTTGGTTTTATTGGCCTTTTTTATGCAATTACACTTCTTGTAACAGCAAAAGGTGCTTCTTGGGTAACGTGCATGTATCTGCTACCGGTGCTAGGCGTGCATAACTTTTTTGTTTTGGTCACGTATTTGCACCACACCCATCCCTCGTTGCCTCATTATGATTCCACAGAATGGAGCTGGATCAGAGGGGCATTATCAACAATTGACAGGGACTTTGGATTCCTCAATAGGGTTTTCCATGACGTTACCCACACTCACGTCTTGCATCATTTGATCTCCTACATTCCACATTATCATGCAAAGGAGGCTAGGGATGCGATCAAGCCTGTACTAGGTGAGTATTATAAGACCGATAGGACTCCAATTTTCAAGGCAATGTGGAGAGAAGCCAAGGAATGCATCTACATTGAGCCAGATGAAAATAGCGAGCACAAAGGTGTATATTGGTACTATAAATTGTGATCACTTGTGTCAGTGCACTAGTATGCTTAAATTGTTCAACTTTGTAGTCTGTATAATAACATGTCCTGAAGATTTTACGGGTGGTTCCTTGGCTGAACCATCCATATTTTAATTATGTTGTAAACTTAAATTTTTCAACTTCGTTAATAATTGTCCTGGTAATTGTTGGAAAACGAGGGCATAAACCCGCCCTCTGCAGCGGGGCGTTTGCGTACACTGTTATTTTATTCGTTGTCGATTTAGTTGTTGTTAGAACATTTTCTAGAGACATAATAATAGACCACCACCTCACCACGATCCTAACTTTGAATAACGGAACACGATTAGAATATATTGAAACAGAATGTTAAAAGCTTTTAAACAATCTACCAACAAATAAGGGTTCCACTGCTTTCATTTAGTTACTGAAGGTGAGCTCTAGTATTTTGTTGCTGTTGTCTGAGTTTCACTGATTCCATCATATATAACAATTTGCTTGTCACGTTTCAAACGTTTGACCTCACCGCCTATTCCATATATATTTTCCAAGATCGACGCATGGACTAACAGCTTATTGTGCGACCAAAGCCTTAAAAAGTGTCTATCTTCGTCTAATATTCTTCAAATTGTGCCTCCTAAAAATCCTTCATTAGCAAACTCCCATATATTAGGATCAATTTTTCTAAAACCATGCATACAAGTTCAAAAGAATGAAACAAACATGTTTCCAACAGCATAATCCTACCGTTTCTACGTGCTAAATGTGTCAAACTGTAGCAGCGGCGCAACAGTTTCTAGAATCGGAAAGCATACTTTCTTTGTCACCAAGTAGATCGACACGACAGTCCACTTGACATCAGTATGTAGACCAACTAACTAACATGTGTTTGGGATTGGTTAGTAGACCAACTTATAAGTTCCACAAAATTTCAAAGCAGATAAGCTCTTTCAAATGTTTGGATCAAGAAAAGTCTATTCATGGAGCTGTTTCTAGAAAGCAGACTGAGATTGATTATCATACTGATTAATTATTGATTTACAAAGTTACAACGTTACCCTTAGGTGAAATAAGTTTTTTTCATTAAGCTGATTATCTATAAGCAACATAATTAATCTCCTTGCATTCCCCGAACCTCGCCAGCAACCCGAAACAACCTCAAAACTCTGCTCACCTGTCGTATTAAAATGCAGTGACATAATCTGCAAGTGAGATGAAAAATGAAGAATTAGTGCTCAATTAGGAGTTGTGTAATGAGGTCTATATATATCCCCCTCCCACATAAAAGCGATTCTCATGAGTTCCATTCATAAGTTTCATGCCATCTAACAATTACCTTTTAGGTTATCTATACTTACTCATGAGTTCAGGCTAAAGTTGCAGCACATACCAACAATATTACTACTACTTTTTAAGCGTTAATTCAACCATATTTCACGAATAAAATACCGATCCATTTGACCCGACCTTTTTCTTACCTGTTATACATCCTTAATGTTTACTCGTATTTCATTTACAGCCATTTAGACACGTTACAGGTTCTCACAGATCCTATTAAATATAGCGACATTTTCAAAAGAGCAACTGTTAAACAAAGTAGTACCAGATTAGCATTTTATGTCTAAGAAAACATACAAACAAATCTTTTCGTTTACCCAAAACCACGAACTTCAAACAAATCCGTTATAAGATGAGACGGTGGGAGATCTAAACGTCGACTTATATATCCCACCTCTTGAAGCGGGTAGGAGTGGAAAACAGATGGCATGGCAATCATCTGTGTGATGCTCGAGTGAAGAAAGAAAGCAAGAAGTATGAGGAGTATTTTTTTTATACCGCCTATTAGTAATAGTATAAATATAAAAAGTTCAGATTTTTGTAAAACTAAAATATAAAAGATACTATATTTTTGTGAATTTGTAATTTGGAGTTTAACTCTTGTACGAGTAACATTTTGTTTAGTACGAATAAAAGTAGGTATCGGGATGCCATCTAGCGTAACTACAATACAATTTTCTACAAGACGAAGTTGTCGTTTGTCCATTTTATTCATTTTCTCATGTAATCAAGTGTACTAATTATATGTTACTACTATACGTTACTGTGTACCGGAAAAAAAATCAAGCCCCACCACTAATAAAACTTGTAGCGAATATACAACTTCTGTCCTCAATTCAAAAATTCTTCCCCTACAGACCACAGTCCCAAACTAGAACAGTACTTCATATTTTCAAAGTAAAAGTAAAAACATATTACAGCATGACTATACTTTCCATCACATGGAAAACATTTTGTTTGTAACATCATAAACCATATACCTGACATAATTCAAGAAACGGAAATATGCAATCCTCCATGGCCTGCTCACTATTAAAGGAGCCAGAATGACCCAAAAACTAACAATGTACCCAGACAGTACACTAATAATCAAGCCCCAATTCTCTCCATTTGATCCGTCGTCTTCTTCATTACCTGTATAAGGTGCTTCAACTCTTGAACAAGGCTCACTAATCAGGGGATCTCCACAAAGTTTGTTGCCGACAAAGCACGACTCATTTAAGCTCTGCAGTTGAGTATTTGATGGGATTCTTCCCCTCAAATTGTTGTAAGACACGTTGAAGATACTCAGCAAGTTCAAGCTTGACAAGCTCATAGGAAGTTCCCCTGAGAGCTTGTTCAGTGACAAATCAAAAGATTCAACTTCTTTCAAGTCTCCAATCTTCTCCGGGATCCTTCCAGTCAAATGATTCCTCGATAAATTCAACGATTTTAACTTGATGAGGGTTGTTAGCTCATTTGGAATGTGGCCAACAAGGTTGTTATTCGAAAGGTCTAACAACATCATGAGTTTAAGAATACTGTTGTACACGTACTCATGTCCCTTCATCACCAATGAATCACTACTGGTAACATCTTTACCATAAATACCGACATTTATAAAATCAGCAATCATGATAGTTTCTTTCCCAGAAAGGACGCTGAAGTTGTTGAAGCATTTTGGAATATCACCCATCAGCTTGTTATTGGAAAGATCCAATATTTGAATAAGTGTAAGATAACAAACCTCGTGAGGAATATTTCCAACCAACTTGTTGGATCTAAGGTTGAGAAGTCTCAACGAAGAGAAATTTGTCCCAAACCAAGATGGAATGCTTCCAGCAAGTTCATTTCCACTAAGTTCAAGAATCGCTAACTGGGTCAGGTTCATTAAAGAAGCAGGTAATTTCCCTACGAGCTTGTTCCCACGAATGCTCAATGATCGTATGTTACCTACAAGACCCAATGTTTTTGGAATCCCACCCGAAAAATTATTATTCTCTAAATTCAAGATTGACAAATTCTGCCACTTTTCCCAGCACTCAGGAATGACACTCGACAAACTGTTATTTCCTAAGTTAAGCAATTGTGTTGCTTTCGCGCCATCCGAACACAAGAAATGATGTAAGGATCCCACAAATAAGTTACTTGATAGGTCCAAAAAGATTGGAAATGAACCATTTAAGGTATCAGGTAATTTCCCCCCAAACCTGTTAGAGCTTAAGTCGAGTGTGCCAAGTGCAGGGAAACCCGACAGATTTACCATACCTTGCATCTGATTTTTTGACATATCTAAATACCCTAGATTGGGGAATGATCTCCAAAATGACTCAGGTATGGGTGAAGAAATGTTTGTGTTGCTTATGTCCAAAGCTGTTAAATCCCTCTGCGAGATAAGCCATGATGGAAATTGAGGCCCTAAACTCCAAGAGCTCAAATACAGTATATTTAACTGGAAAGGGGGAATCCAGTTTGCATGTCGGGGTCTTAGGATTAATTTGTTTCCATATGCTCTCAGATCTTTCAAGTGCACTAACTTGACAAAGTGGGTTTCTGTTACGACACCTGTAAGAAAATTGGAATGAATACCTAAATCTTCCAACTTTGAAAGTTGACCAAGGCTATTAGGAAGGCTGCCATCCAATTGATTATCTGAAAGATCCATCATTTTCAACAATGACAATCGTCCAATTGAGTCAGGAAGACTACCATTTAGTTGGTTACGTGAAAGATCTAAAACCTCCAACAATGATAATAGTCCAATCGAGAATGGAATAGAACCAAATATGCTAGTTCTAGAAAACATTAAGGCCCTGAGAAAAGATAATCGCCCTATGGAAATTGGAATTGTACCAGAAAGTCCGGAGTCGGATATGGATAATGATTCCAAATGAGGTGATTTGCATTCAAGAAAACTTTCAAGAAGATATGTCAAATTAATGTTTTGAAAATTGTTATCTGACAAATCAATATCTCTCAAATTACAAAAGTTACCCAATGATTTTGGTAATGTGTTGGTGAGTTCATTATGTGACAGGTCAAGGCTATGAAGGGAAGTCAAGTTGTGAAGGGAATCAAGAGTTGAACTCGATATACTACACTGACTAATATCTAACGAAACTAGATTGCTACCAATACCACTAGACAACTCTTCTAATACTAATGAAGAATCCATCAAAGTGTTCCGAGAAACGTGAAACCACTTAAGAGAGGTCAAGTTACGGAAGGTAGGAGCACTACTACTAGAAAACAAACAATAACTTAAATCCAAAGAAACAAGACTATTTATACTAAATATCCATTGTAGCACGAGACTATTAGTAAATTGGTTTCCAGAAAGATCAAGCAAAAGAAGGGATGTGATATTAAGAGTAGGAATATGGGGATGTGAATCCAAGAGATGACTGTCACAAAAATGTAGTTCTGCCAAAGAAGGGAGGGTGTTGATCACCTGAAACCAGTCCTTTGTTGTGCTGAGGTCTACGTTACTCATATCCAGGTGACGCAACAAACGGAGATTTGACAACCACTCCATATGCATCACACTTGTCCTTTCATTGTACCAATCTTGAAAACTTCCTAGACAAAGGGTCTGCAGCTGTGAAAGATTCCCCAATTGAGGAGGGATTATTCCACCAAAATTGGAACTCGAGAGGTTAAGATACCTCAAGTTTCCAAGAGAACCAATAAACTCAGGAATTTGGACCCGTCCAAAATCATTGCAGCTCAAGTCCAAATGCTCGAGTTGCTTCAGGTCCAGCAAGGATGGACTTAATTCCCCTTTTAACTGCTGCTCTAAGGCTTCTTCGCGTTCTTTCCCTGTGTCGTAATAGTCACGACAATGACCATTAAGATGAATATGATGAACATGACCAGACATGTTATCACAAACAATCCCGGCCCATTTGCAGCAATCATTTTGATCACCAACCCAAGAAGCAAGGCGACCTGTTTCATCAATGAGACGGTGCTTGAACTGTAGAAGTGCTTGTTTCTCTTCTTTGATGCATAATACATCATTAAAGTTTTGATTAGATAAGCATAAATGAAACAAGGCCACAACAACAAGTAAGCACAAGTAACATGAAAAGGAATGAGAAAATGAAAAAGAACTCATATTGGTAAATCAGAAAGAGAAAAACTAACACTCGCTCGTTTTTTAGTTTACAAGAATGTTAGGTATGCGGGAGCTCAATTTAAACTCAAATTTTCACGAGTGACGGGTTACTTTCAGTTGCCCATTACGACTGGGTCAGATGTGGACAATGGAACATATGGAAAATAAGTTTCCAGCTTTTTTTTTTCTCTGTATGCCAACAATTTCATTGGCTGGAGATAATTTTGTTACAGTAGAAAATGACATAGTAAGTCCAAGTAAACTAAGAAATAAAATAACTTGTAGAATAAGTTGCCAAGTCAAGGTCAATTTTCCACTCAGTGTCTGTACATAGTCTGTCAAAATTATTATGGGAAGGGCGAGCACTAGTCGATCGAGAAATTTGAGATTCTGATATAGTGTGTTTCTGTATAGGGTTAATATACACTTAAAGTTTGTCAAAGTAACGATTTTGTTACTAAAATTTAAAATCTTATACTTAGGTTACTATCATCTGTCCCAAAATTATTATTCACAGACAAAAAACACACAGTTTTAAAAAAACATCACTCTTTCAGCTTTCTCTCTCTTACTTTTTGCAGAATGACAGTTTTATTCTTAACCTATTAATTTTATACTTCTTTATTGTTTGTAATAATAAACTCAAGTGAGAGTAATATGGTAAACTCAAACAAAATTTTCTATGTAATTTTGGAAGTTTTGGAAGTAGACAATAATTTTGGGACAACCCAAAATGAAATAGTTGACAATAATATTGGGACGGAGGTAGTATGAGTTTTACTTATTTGTTACTAAACGTTTAGAAAAACTATCCCGCCATTACTCATGTGAGGGGTTACCAGTTAAGGAACCGGTTGCATTGCCATGTCAGCTTTTGGTGGGGCCTCATTTCTATTTTTTGGGTAACCAAATCGTTACTTTGGCCAAACTTTAGTAACATGCGTGTATATTAACCCTTTTACGTATTGGTCAGTTTTTTTCCGTTTTCGTTCATACTTTAACGTTTTCGTCAGTAATTTTACGTTTTAGTCAGTAAATTTACGTTCTAATCAGTAAATTTACGTTTTCGTCAGTAATTTTACGATTTCATCAGTAATTTTACGATTTCGTCAGTAAATTTACGTTTTCGTCAATAAACTTACGTTTCGTCAGTAAACTTACGTTTTCGTCAGTAATTTTACGTTTTCGTCAGTACACATACGTCTTCATCGGTATTTTATGCTTTCGTCGGTATTTTTACGTTTTCGTAGTATTTTTACGTTTTCGTCAGTAATTTTACGTTTTCGTCAGTAAACTTACGTTTTCATCAGTATTTTACGTTTTCGTCAGTATTTTTTACGTTTTCGTCAGTAATTTTACGTTTTCGTCAGTAACTTTACATTTTCGCCAGTAAACTTATGTTTTGGTCATTAAACTTACGCTTTCGTCAGTATTTTTACGTTTTCGTCAGGAAATTTGCGTTTTTCTCACTAATTTTACGTTTTCGTGAATAAATTTACGTTTTCGTCAATAATTTTACGTTTTCATCAGTAAACTTACGTTTCCGTCAGTAAATTATGTTTTCGTCAGTAAATTTACGTTTCCGTCAGAACTTTTACGCTTCCGTTAGTAAATTTACGTTTTCGTAAGTAAAATTACGTTTTCGTCAGTAAACTAACGTTTTCATTATTTTTACGTTTTCTTCAACGTAAAATAGTGACAAAAACGTAAAAATACTGATGAAAACGTATATTGTTGTCCCTAATTTGTGATGATCAAGCAAGAAATAAAAAAGAAACATAGATGAAGTAGATGAATTCTAGAGATAGAAAGTAGAAAGAGAAAAGAAAGAGAAGTGTGTGAAACTTATGGAAGATTAGATTAAGAAAATGAACAACCAACAACCTTCCTAACATGCTAGGAAGGGTATTTATAGCCTTGCCTACATGTGGCATAATGGGCTATATGTTTGATTAGGCCGGGCTTGAATAAAATGCTTAGTACCTTGAAAGAGGCCATTTAAGCTAGCCATCAAGCCCGTAATGTCACGACTATTTTAACTAACTATTACAACGTTCTAATAAATGTTACAATATAAACCTATGACCGAACATTCTTGTTTGACTCAATATTTTGAGGCTAACAATCTCACCCAATGTGAGGTCATTCCTCTTCAATATTTGGAGTTCAATGGAGATAACGAATCTCGTCATAAATGAGTCTTGAACGTGTAATAGTAGTCTTGTTTCTTCATGCTGTGATCTTTGAGCCTTTGTTGTTGTCTTTCGACTTCGTCTTTAAACTTGACATCTTCAAATCATTCTTGACTTTTCTTTGCTATCTTGCGGTCTTGTGTCTTTATCCACATGCTCATACTTTTCACAATCTTTAAATCTTGCTAACAATCTCCTTTGAAGAGAGGTCATTCCTCTACATTAATTGATAAGGAAGGTTTTGATCATCAGAGTTGCGGAAGTCTTTAACTTTCTTGATTGTTGAATGTCTTTGGGCATGAGTATGTGGTTTTGAATCTTCGACTTTGCTGAGTACATCGTAAGGCCACCTTTTTGAGACAAAACATAGACACGGACTGAATGGTTTTTACATTTGTCCTAAATCGGTAGCGTTTTACCTCCGGTCGGTGAAGACTGTTAGACGATACTAGACATCGTACCCTGTGATTAGGTAGATTCAATTGGATTGATATCCGCTTGATTAAAGTCGTCAATTCGAATTCCTGGAACAAGTTTGATTCATTAAGAATCTTACCATTGTTGCTTTTCAGTTGACACAAGCTTGATTCATAAACAATCTCGCAAGTTACCTACCGTAGCGCTGTTTGATGTTGACGCTAGAAGGATTTACATTCATCATTGTGAATATTAATGAATATCACTTCGAATGTCCTGGCAAGACTATAATGATATTGCGTAGAAACCTGAACGAGTTTGAATCAATTCAGAATCAAACCACTGTTGCTTTTCAGTTTACACATGTTCAATTCTAAAAGAATCTTACACATGACCTACCGCAGTGCTGTTAGATGTTAACACTAGAAGGATTTCCACTCATCATTGTGAATACTAAGTAGTATCACTCTGAGTGTTCTAGAAATAGCGCAAGGATATAGCGTAGGACTCTCTTTATCGTCATTCCGTGTGTCCTAACAAGATTTGATTGATTTGTTGGCTCTAGACTCGATTTGTGCACTTTTAGTGGTCGGAGGCTGGAGCAGATGCCACCTATTCAGTATCAACCATTTCAGAGTGAGAAAGTCAATAGATTTCGTGTTGATCTCCGTGACTATAAAACAAACTTCTTTTGAGAGAAGCCTGAGTCAGCTAGGGAGGGGTTGTGCATTACATCACTCGGTCCATGATGTGTTGACCCGGTTTCTGCCTAAGTTGTATGGAGGGCTTCTTTCTTTTCACCCTTTATCCGTATATTTCTTTTTCATTCTTCAACCCTTTCAATGCTTACCAAGACATCATCACTAGCACCTTATTGTGATTGTTCCCGTGCTAGCATCAGTACTTAGTTGGCATTCAGCTACGTTCACATTCTACTCCATCTTTCTTAAGGACTTCTAATAATCTATTGAATTGTCCTTGGGAAGATCCCTCCGATTTTGGTTGGATCATAGGACTTAAACCTAACCACCCTTTTGACACCAATAACGTTGTGGATTAAAGATGTTGTGAGTATTTGATCATAACCATAAGTGCTTAAGTCTTTAGATCACATGTTAATCACATGTTCTCCCCCTATCTCTAATATATAAAATCGTTTGATATTATAAATATCAAATGTGATTAGAATATATTGTGAAAAATAGTCTTGAAAAACTTTCAGGAGAAAAATGTGTCAAACATAGCATGACATAGGAAAGCTCCCCCTCAAAAATTGATCCAATTGAATTGTCATTACGAGGATATGATCAAAATTAAACTTTTGAGGATAGGAGTTGTTGAACACACAATTTTTGAAAGATTTTGAGTAATCATTGAAAAATTCTTGAAAAATTTGTGTTCAACGCTTTTTGAAAAACTCTATTTCTTTTAGGCGAAAAGGTTTTTCTAAAGCATAAACTTGAGTTCATAGACTTTGAATGTCTTGAGAAATCCACTCAAGTGTAAGAAGATTTAACTTCTTTTGCTGAGGGTAAGCGCAGTAAATCGTACACTCCCCTGTGAATATAGATCCAGGTTGCAATCTGAAAGTAATTACAAGCCATTGTGTTGAGCTCAAAACTTTGAATGTTTTGTGACAAGCTCAACCCAAGATAGATTTCTCTACCTGTTGTTGGAAAAATTGTTCGAATAGACATTTTCCTTTATTAAAAGTAGAAATGACATGTTTTGAAAAATATTTACAACTTTCATTCGAGCTTTATGTACACACTTGTGTTGTTATTGAGCGACATTTTTAGGTACGTCCATATTATCAATACTGAAGGACATGTCGAAAAGAATCTTTTTGGATTTTGAAAGATTTTTAATTTTGTGTTTTGCTTTTATATGTTTTATATTTTGGTATTTTGCTTTTCAAAGATATTTACATGTAGATGTTTGATAGATGAATCAAGCAGGCTTCTTTGCCAGAATCTCCAGTTCTGCTGAAGTCAAACATCTCATACCAATTTGCCTAACTAAATACGCAAACCTCTCTTTCGAAAGAGCTTTGGTAAAAAAGTCAGCTAATTGGTAAATCAGTTCCAACAAAGTATAATTCAACGATACCCCTTTCAACTTGTTCATTAATAAAGAGCTTTCGTGCGGGAATGTTGCATCGGATTGCAGGAGATGGCTATGGCAGACTTTGAGTCACAGTACATAGGTACTTAATCAAAGTGGAAGCCATAATCCGTGAGTTGTGTTCTCATCCAAATAAATCGAGCACAACACGCAGATAGAGACACATACTCTGCTTCGGCTGATGACAGTGATGTGCAATCCTGCTTCTTGGAAGACCATCCCACGAGCTTATCTTGACCTAGAAATTATGCACCACCAGAAGTACTTTTTGTGTATCAAGACACCCTACATGATCAGAATCTGAATAGGCCGTTAGAAAGAAACCGGTTTCCCTCGGATACCAGAGTCCCAAATGAATGGTATTCTTGAGGTACCGAAAGATCCGTTTAACCTCCTTGAGGTGCTTTTCAGTGGGGCGTGCTTGATATCGTGCACAATAACACGTAGCATGTGATATATCGGGTCGGCTTGTTGTTAAGTACATGAGGGAGCTGATCATGGAGCTATATCTCGTTTGATCTATGTCATCTCCCTCCAAATCAGCATCTAGGGATGTGGTTGATAATGGTGTCCCAACGGGGTCACATGAGGTCATACCATGCTTTTTGATTATCTCTTGACAATACTTAGCTTGGTTAATAAAGATACCACTTGGGGATTGGTGAACTTGAATTCCTAAAAAGAATTTTAGTTCGCCCATCATTGACATTTCAAATTTGTTGTGCATTACTTTTTTAAACCATTTTGAAAGTTTTGGGTTTGTAGACCCGAAAATAATATCATCAACATAAATCTGCACAAGCAAAATGTCATCCTCATATTTATAAGTGAACAGATTTAGATCAATGGAACCTTTTGAGAAACCTTTGGATACAAGAAATTTCGAGAGCTCGTCGTACCACGCCCTTGGAGCTTGCTTGAGTCTATAAAGTGCTTTATGGAGACAGTACACCTTGTTAGGATAATGAGGATTGACGAATCGTTCCGGCTGTGTGACATAGACTTCTTCCTTCAAAGGACCGTTAAGAAACGCCGTACTTTACGTCCATTTGATAAACGATGAATCCCTTATGTGCAGCATAAGCAAGGAAAATCCTGACCGCTTCTGTTAGCCGTATTTAAAGTGATGGTCATATAATATACCGTTGCGAAGCTCGTGAAAAATACTATTCAACGGTGTCGAGAGTTCTTAGTTATTAATGTTTATGTAACGGGAATTAGTCCCTAACACACAAATGAGGAAGGCCTCCTAAACACTTAGTACTTAGTATAAAAGGCCTCCTAAGCCTCATTTGTGTGTGTGTTTTCCATTTCATTTGTTTTAGAGAGAGAAACGTATGTGTTTCTCTCACTAGGAATTCACATCTTCTTGTTTTTCTCTTTTCCTTCATCTAATCTAATCTTTCTTTTTTTGGTTTAATCTTCATCTACTTTTCTATATCTTATATAGTCGTGTGATTCAATCCAACAGCTTCCATGCGAGCTACTGGTGCAAATGATTCTTCAAAATTAATACCCTCTTTCTGGCCATACCCTTTAGCCACTAGCCTAGCTTTGTTCTTGATGATTGTGTTTTCTTCATCCATCTTGTTTTTCCAGACCCAACGAAGATTTAATGGAATCACATCGTATGGTCCGTCAACACCCAGACTTTGAGTCTTTCAAATTGAAGAATTTCATCTTGCATCGATTCAATCCAAGCATGATCAGCCATGGCTTCTTTGATGTTTTTCGGCTGTACTCACGGGGAGTACGAACATACAAACATCGCCATCGGTTTCAAGCTGTCGTCTTGTACGAACGGGCTGTGAAGGGTTTCCAATTATTTAAACCAAAGGATGATCTCGGGTCCAATGATGTGTTGAAGGATATCGTTGGTAGAACGTATGCATATTTGACGGATCAACATGGCGAGTAGAAGACTCTCCAGTTTCATGTACCGATGTCACGAATGGGTTTTGAAAATCGTCATCGTCAGGTAATGCATTGTATGCTTGATTTGTGTTCTCTAGAGCAATGACATTAGTTGTGGATGTTGTAGGATCGATTGTTGAAGTGATATTTTGAGGATGTAAATCTGCAGCAACCCGTGTTGAAGTAGATGAAGTTGTATCCTTTTGTTGACGATGATCGGTATCATCATTCTTATCATCAGTGACAACAGAAGACTTTGATACAACATGTTTCTCCCCCGTGAAATATTCATCAAACATCAGTCCATATAACATTTCCAACTCTTCAAGTGTCATGTCCACTATCATATCTGCTCTTAGAACATGTTCAGGAACTAGCTTTAAACTTGACGGTTCATTGTTGTGGTCTTGAGTTCCGAGTTCCGTGTGGTTGTGCATAGAAGTATTTTGTCGTTGTGGATCGGGACTTAAACTGTTTTGTTCAAGTGCTATGTCTTGTAATTCATCAAATCTGATATCAATAGTCTCGACTATCAATTTTGTTCTCTTGTTGTACACTCTATATCTCTTAGATTGAGTTGCATATCCCACTAGAATGCATGCATCACCTTTCTCTTTCATCTTGTCCAAATTTTCACCATCTCGTATAATGTAACAAGTACATCCAAAAACGTGAAGGTGTTTGAGTGAAGGTTTTCGATCATGAATTATGTGATATGGTGTCTTTTCGTGTCTTGGGATAATTAAGGATCGGTTTTGTGTGTAGCATGCGGTTGACACGGCTCAGCCCAAAAGAATAGTGTTAGTTTTGAAGCGGATAATAATGTTCGAGCAGCCTCAACTAAAGTATGGTTTCTTCTTTCAAGAACGCCGTTTTGTTCGGGTGTTCGAGTAATAGATGTTTCATGTTCAATCCCTTCGGCTTTGAAATAATTCTTTAGAGTTGAATTCAAAAAATATTGTTCCTCTGTCAGTACGTATCACTTTTACTTGAGCTCGAAGACCACGTTGTATAAGCTTAAGGAAGTTAGTGAGAACCTCAGGTGTTTCATCGTTGGACCTCAAGAAGTGATTCCACGTGTACCTTTAGTAGTCATCGACAATTACCATAACGTATTTCTTCCTGTTGATGCTTTGAACACGCATGGGTCCACACAAATCGATATGAAGAAGATCTAACCGTCCTTTAGAGCTTGGTGTAGTCTTTCTCTTGAAACTACTCCGTTAGCTTTACAAAGCTCACAAGAAGAACAAAGATGATCTTTGATGAATTTCAAGCTTAAAGGCCTCTCACAATATATTTCTTGGAAAGCAAATTGATGGTATCAAAATTAAGATGAGATAGACGTTGATGCCATAATCATGCCTGAGTCGTTGAAGCTTTAGCCATGAAGCAAATTAGAGTTGTAGAAGTTGTGTCTTGAAGTGAAATGGTGTAGATATTAGTACCCCGTGAGCCGGTAAGTCAGTCATTCCTATCATAATCACGAACAAAACATGTCTTCTTTCTGAAAGCAACCTCCAAATCTGCATCACAGAATTGACCAACCGAGAAAAAATTGTGATTGAGCCCTTCGACGTAGTATACCCTTTTTATCGTTATATTCCCCTGAACCAAATCTCTATATCCTAGGATCGGTGCAAACTGATCATTTCCGAATCGGACAGTACCCAGGAACTTCTCCACGAAGTTAATTAGAAGCTTGAGATTCCCCGTCATGTGCTTCGTGCATCCGGAGTCCAGTATGAAGAGAATTATTTCTATCACCTGCAAAAGAATTAGAACACGATGGATCATTTGCTAAATAAGATTCCATGTTAGTTGTGATTTCCGATTCATTAGTTTCCCTAGTTTCAGCACTTAAAGGCACACTAACGCTCGGTGTCACGTTTTCTTTCCTAACCTTATGCATTCATTTATATCCTGGAGTACATTGATTAGCAAACCACCATTTCCAAGACTTGCTAGCAGAATCATATAATTCCCTAATTCTGCTTCTAGGGTTCTTAGTGGTGGAGTCTGATGCAATACTGTTCTTAGTGGGGGTTACACCAAAATGTTCAATTTGCGTTTGGGTTTACTAGCACTAATAGGCATTGCAACTTGCTTCTTAGTTCTAGTATCTACGCCTTTCACATTATTCATAGCACACATAGAATGATCAGCATTAGCACATTTTCCACATTTTCCACAAACAAACTTAACATTTAAAGCATTCAAAGCAGTCGAATACCTGCGATTACAGACGTTTTATTCTTAGAAACATGCAAATTCCTAGGGTGTTCTTCTACTTCCTTCATCTTCCCTTGACTCTTGTGTTTCCAAACCTTATGATGCACTTGAGTGCTCTTAAGCTGAGGTCGGCTAACACTAGCAATGGAGACTACTCCTCTAGTAGAAGACACACGAGTATTAGTGTTTCTAGAACTCTGAGGCGATTGACTAACATTGTTTGTGGGTTTAGTGGTCATTCTATACATTCCTGGTTTAATCACATTATTGTGCTTAACGCTTGGTGCTAGAGTATTCCTTATGGGTTGATTCTATGGTAACCTTTCCTTTCTGTGAGCCTCAAAATATTGAGTCAAACAAGAATGCTCGGTCATAGTTTATTATTGTAACATTTATTAGAACGTTGTAATAGGTAGTATAATAGTCGTGTGACATTACGGGCTTGATGGTTAGCTTAAAAGGCCTCTTTCAAGGTACTAAGCATTTATTCAAGCCTGGCCCGATCAAACATATAGCCCATTATGCCACATGTGGGCAAGGCTATAAATACCCTTCCTAGCATGTTAGGAAGGGTGTTGGTTCAATTTTTTCTTAATCTAATATTCCTAAAGTTTCACACACTTCTCTCTCTTTTCTCTCTCTATTTTCTCTCTCTAGAATTCATCTACTTTTCATCTATTTTCTTCCTTTCTTTCTTGTTTTGGTCATCACAAATTTGGGACAACAATTGGTATCAATCGCCATGGGGTAGATTTGTGATTG
Source organism: Glebionis coronaria (assembly GCA_025667525.1). NCBI lineage: Eukaryota > Viridiplantae > Streptophyta > Magnoliopsida > Asterales > Asteraceae > Glebionis > Glebionis coronaria. Next base: position 225,044,929 of record CM046874.1, read on the forward strand.
GTTGTTGTTATTTTACTTGATTCGTATGATTTAATCAATAAATCATCTCGGTTTTAATTTTTTGTGTGTTTTCCGTGCTCTAAATCTTGATATCAATCTCCTAAATAGTTGTGGTAGGGATTTGGGTGTTTTGTTTTGGTTAAAATCATGTTTTTCTAGGCAAAAATCTCATATTTTGATCTAAAGTTTCGGAACTATTTATACATTGGGACATAATTCCTTTGATTTCCATCGTAAAAGACTAGGGTTTATCATTGCGATTCATATTGCGATTCATATTGCGATTGGTGTTCTTTGGTGATATTGCGACAGGGTCATTGCGACAGGGTTATTGCGAAAGGGTCATTGCGACAGGATTATTGCGACGGGGTCATTGCGACAGGATTATTGCGACAGGATTATTGCGACAGGGTCATTGCGACAAGGTTATTGCGACAGGGTCATTGCGACTGGACATTGCGACATAAATCTTTGTGCATTGCGATAGATTGTTTGACATTGCGACAAATTGGAGGATTTTTTGAAAAATTCCAAAAATACACTTAAAAAATTTCGAACATTCGTGTGTTTTTTGGTCTTGGAGAATTTTTTGGTTTTTCAAGAATATTTTTTAAGGGATTTCAACTACTTTTCTCTACAACAACAATCACTACAACATCTACTTAAGATCCATATTCATTTCTAAATTCAAAGCATATCAAGATGGATTCTACTATAGAGTATCGTGTGACGAACAACAACATCATGGTGGCGGGCAACAAGGAGAGACCACCAATGCTTGTGTCAGGTCGATATGCACAATGGCAATCACGTTTTATTCGATATCTTGATACTAAATCAAATGGTGATCTTCTACGACGTTGCATCAAAGAAGGACCCTATACTCCCACTACAATAACCATTCCTGCAATTCCAGCACTTGACTCGACGCCCAGTTACAATGAGCAAACAATTGAGGAAACATATGAGAACACTTCGAAAGAGAAACGTGCTTGGATTGATGCAGAGAAGGAAGCAATCTATTTGATTCTAAGTGGGATTGGGGATGATATTTACTCAACGGTTGATGCGTGTTCTACTGGAAAAGAAATGTGGTTTGCTATTGAACGATTGCAACAAGGAGAGTCACTTAACAAGCAAGATGTCAAAACTAACTTATTCTGGAACTTTGGCAAGTTTACTTCATTGGATGGGGAATCAATTGATTCATATTACTCAAGATTCTACAAGATGATGAATGACATGACAAGAAACAATTTGTAAGTCTCCACCATGCAAGTCAATGTGCAATTTCTACAGCAACTTTAACCAGAGTGAACACGGTTTGTAACTTTGGTGAAACAACAAAGTAAGTTAGACGAGGTCAACTATCACACGCTCTTTGACATTTTGAAACAATTTCAGAATGAGGCGAATGAACTTCGAGCTGAAAGGATAGCAAAGACTGATAATCCACTTGCTTTGGTGTCTACCACTCAACACGTCCAAGATCATCACTCTCGTATTACCAAGTCATACTCCACTCAATCATCATTACCAAGATATTCCACTTCATCTAAGTCTTCAGCTCTCACAAGATCACGAGGCAAAGAACCAAGAGCACCATCACCATCATCTGAGCCATCATCTGAAGAGGATAGTGATGATGAACAAGCTCAGAAGGATAGGGGAATGAAACAAAAAATTGCTTTCATAATGAAGTCTTACAAGAAGATATACAAACCCACCCACAACAATCTTCGAACATCATCTAACACAAGGAACCGATATGTTGAGAGTCCTCCAAGGTATGACACACGTCGACGTGATGAAAGTCCTCTTAGGTATGATCAACGTCATCCAACACATGTTGAGGGTTCTGCACGGTATGATCGACAAACTGCTAAGTATGATACTCAGAGGATTGCTACTGTTGCTTGGAATAGGGAAACTGTTGGAACTCAAGTGGTTCAGCAAAGTGGGATTCAGTGCTTTAATTGTCAAGGTTATGGGCATATGGCAAAGGAATGTAGGTAGCTGAAACTGGTTCGAGACTCTAGCTATGAAAAGGAAAAGATGCTGCTATGCAAGAAGATGGAAGTTGGGGTTAAATTGTCGGCCGAGGAAGGAGCAATGCTTGATGACACTGATGATGAAGTTTCTGACCAAGAACTTAAAGTACATTACTCATACATGGCAAAGATTGAAGAAGTTCTCAAAGTCACTAAAGATGAAAATGGTCCTATCTTTGATACCGAGCCAATTGATAAGGTACATACTGACAATGTGTTTGGTGATATTCATGAGCATAGTGAGCTTCCAACAACCATTACTGACACATGTATGATGGAAATGGTTGATAGCAATACCACACCCAATTCATCAGACATGTGCAATAATGAGTCTGAGGATGATCAACATGCAAATGACTATGATGCTGATGAGGAGCGTATTGCGCTTGCTAACTTAATTGCTTCTTTACAAAAAGATGTCAAAGAAACTAAAAAGAGTCAAAAGCAATTAAAGAAGGCAAACGCCACACTCACTCAAAATTTTGAAGAAAGCAAAGCTGCAGTTATAAAATCTAGTGAGCTTCTTGCAAGCTGCAGAGCTAAGCTTATTCAAAAATACAAACAACTGGCTAGGTACAAAGGGGGTGTCATTACTACTGTCAAGGATGTGTTTGAAACTAAATACAACGAAACTCTTAAGCTTTTAGAACAAGAGAAACGTAATTATAACACCTCTTTAAGTACTGAACGAGACAAAACGTATCTTGCTACCAATAAAGTGAATGAGTTAACTCAAAAGATTGGTTTTCTTCAAGAGGATAAAACTAAACTACTCACTGCAAAGACGGAAGAGGTTGCTAACTTGCAAAAATCTTTCAAAATTAAACAAGCAAAAGACATCGACAAAGTCGTGGAACTTGAAGTTCAAATTTATTTTTATAAGAAAATTGTTTATAAAACAAATCAATCTATTCAAACCATGCGAATGTTGGCACCTCGTTCGATTTTCAAGGGTAAAGCTAGTTTTGCTGGTCCTAAGTACCTCGAGCAAGCTCAATCTGAGAATCCATGACTATATCTTGAGGAGTCCCAATGGACCGAACTTGATTGTCTTCTTGTTAGGCCCGATAGTAATGAGTCACTAAGTTTTGAAGAGGAGAGTAGATCACTAGTGAATAAAGAGTTTGTGAAACCATATAATTATGCTTATGAAAATAGTCTTTATGAAATTTTCAAACCACAAAAACAAAAGTCTCGTGAGCAAATATTTTACGAATATGCACAAATAAGAATTAAATGGAGACAAGTTTTTGCCACCAAGAAAACTAATGTTTCTAAATATATTGGGTACTTGCCGCATCAAGCTTCTATAAGCAAGAGTAAGTGAGCAATTAGTATTCTTAAGAGTAACATTGAAAATTTCAAAAAGGTTGTTGATGATGACCGGAAAAAACGTGAACTTTTGAAAGGTGATAAAGAAATTCCTCACGATATAACTATTCTTGTGAAAACTATTTTGATTCCTCTTGCGGAAAGAACAAAGAAGCATGCTTTGGAATTTGAAAAGTTAATAGAGGAAGAAATGTTTGACGATTTGAAATATGTGGAATCTCTTGAAAAAGAAATTGACGACCATCAACCTGAAGGAGATGATTTTTCTATAGCATATGATCTACTCTTGCAAGAATGCCTCTCAAAAGATATTATGTGTGTCTATGTTACATCTTGTGCTAATACTGATGAATATTATGATGTCGCATGCAAATATCTTGATCAAGTCAAAGAGTGTGAACGTCTTGAAACCGAGCTTTCGAATAAAAATGACCAAAAAGAGTTTTTGTTACTTCAACAAAGATATGATTTTCTTCAAAAACATTGTCATTTACTTGAACTTGCTTTGCAAAACAAAGTTGGCAGTTTTTCAAATGATACACCTTTGGAAGTAAAATTATCTGAGTCATATCGATTACTAAACAAAAAAAGTTTTGATATTGCGGATTTGAAAGCTCAGTTACAAGAAAAAGACATAACAATAGCAGAGTTCAAGAAACTCGTTGCTAAGATGGGTGGTGAAGTTGTGGAACCAAGTGTTAAGAAATCTGTTGTGAAACAACCGAATGTGTATAAAGTGAATAAATCCACTGTCTTGGGAAAACCATCTGTTTTCTCAAATTCCTCATTTACAACATCTGGGTTTGCCCCCGAGACGGATGGGAAGCATAGGTTACCACAGACTCGTCCCAAAACGGTTATTCCAGCACAAAGCACAAATGTGCCCAAACCAGGGATGTATCGATTAGCCACTAAACCCATAAAAAACAAAGATAGTCACCCACCTCAGACTTCTAGAAACACTAATAGACGTGTGTCTTTTACTATAGGAGTAGTCCCCACTGCTAGTGTTAGCCGGCCTCAGCTTAAGAGCACTCGAATGAATGAAAAGGTTTGGCAAAACAAAAGTCAAGGGAAGATGCAGAAAGTAGAAGACCACCCTAGGAATTTGGATGTTTCTAAGAATAAAACGTCTGTAATCGCATGTAATGACGATTTGAATGATTTGACTGCTTTGAATGCTTTAAATGTTAAGTTTGTTTGTGTGAAATGTGGAAAATGTGCTAATGCTAATCATTCTCTGTGTGCTATGAATAATGTGAAAGACGTAGATATTAGTACTAAGAAGCAAGTTGCGATGCCTATTAGTGCTAGTAAAACCAAACGCAAAGTGAACCATTCTGGTGCAACCCCCACTAAGAAAATAATTGCATCAGAATCCACCACTAAGACCCCTAGAAGCAGAATTAGAGAATTATATGAGTCTGTTAGCAAGTCATGGAAATGGTGGTTTGCTAATCAATGTCCTCTAGGATATAAATGGATGCCTAAGGTTAAGAAAGAAAACGTGACACCAAATGTTAGTGTGCCCTTAAGTTCTAAAACTAGGGAAACTAATGAATCAGAAATCACAAATAACATGGAATCAAATTTATCAAATGCTCCATTGTGTTCTAATTCTTCTGCAGGTGATAGAAATAATTCTCTTCGTACTGGACTACGGATGCACGAAGCACATGACGGGGAATCTCAAGCTTCTAATTAACCTCGTGGAGAAGTTCCTGGGTACGGTCCGATTCAGAAATGATCAATTTTCATCGATCCTAGGCTATGGGGATTTGGTTAAGGGGAATATAACGATAAAAAGGGTATACTACATCGAAGGGCTCAATCACAATCTTTTATCGGTTGGTCAATTCTGTGATGCAGATTTGGAGGTTGCTTTCAGAAAGAAGACATGTTTTGTTCGTGATTATGATGGGAATGACTTACTTACCGTTCATGGGGTACTGATCTCTACACTATTTAACTTCAAGATACAACTTCTACAACTCTAATTTGCTTCATGGCTAAAGCTTCAACGACTCAGGCATGGTTATGGCATCAACGTCTATCTTATCTTAATTTTTATACCATCAACTTTATTTCCGAGAAAGATATTGTGAGAGGCTTTCCAAGCTTGAAATTCATCAAAGATCATCTTTGTTCTTCTTGTGAGCTTTGTAAAGCTAAATGGAGTAGTTTCAAGACAAAGAGTACACCAAGCTCTAAAGGACGGTTAGATCTTCTTCATATCGATTTGTGTGGACCTATGCGTGTTCAAAGCATCAATGGGAAGAAATACGTTATGGAAATTTTCGATGACTACTCAAGGTATACGTGGACTCACTTCTTGAGGTCCAAGGATGAAACACCTGAGGTTCTCATTAACTTCCTTAAGCTTATACAACGTGATCTTCAAGCTCAAGTAAAAGTGGTATGCACTGACAGTTGAACATAATTTTTGAATTCAACTCTAAAGAATTATTTTGAAGCCGAAGGGATTGAACATGAAACATCTACTGCTCGAACACCCGAACAAAACGGCGTTGTTGAAAGACGAAACCGTACTTTAGTTGAGGCTGCTCGAACATTATTATCCGCTTAAAAACTAACACTATTCTTTTGGGCCGAAGCCGTGTCAACCGCATGCTACACACAAAACCGATCCTTAATTATCCCAAGACACGAAAAGACACCATATCACATAATTCATGATCGAAAACCTTCACTCAAACACCTTCATGTTTTTGGATGTATTTGTTACATTATACGAGATGGTGAAAATCTGGACAAGATGAAAGAGAAAGGTGATGCATGCATTCTTGTGGGATATGAAACTCAGTCTAAGGGATATAGAGTTTACAACAAGAGAACAAAATTGATAATCGAGACTATTCATGTCAGATTTGATGAATTGCAAGAAATGTCACTTGAACAAAACAGTTTAAGTCCCGATCTACAATGACAAAAGACTTATGTGCACAACCGCACGGAACTCGGAACTCAAGATCACAGCAATGAGCCGTCAAGTACAAAGCTGGTTCCTGAACATGTTCCAAGAGCGATATGACAGTGGACACGAAAATTGAAGAGTTGGAAATGTTATATGGACCAATGTTTAATGAATATTTCACGGGGGGAGAAACATGTTGTATCAAAGTCTTCCGCTGTCACTCATGATAAGAATGATGACCGGTAATTGTCAACAAAATGATATAACTTCATCTACTTCAACACGGGTTGCTGCAGATTTACCTCCTTAGAATATTACTTCAAAAATCGATCCTACAACATCCACAAATACTGTCATTGCTCCAGAGAACACAAATCAAGCAGACAATGCATTATCTGACGGTGACGATTTTCACAACCCATTCGGTACATCGGTACATGAAACTGGAGAGTCTTCTACTCGCCATGTTGATCCGTCAAATATGCATACATTTTATCAACGACATCCTTCAACACATCATTGGACCCGAGATCATCCTTTGGTTCAAGTAATTGGAAACCCTTCACAGCCCATTCGTACAAGACGACAGCTTGAAACCGATGGCGATGTTTGTATGTTCGCACTCGCCGGGGAGTACAGCTGAACCAAAAAACATCAAAGAAGCCATGGCTGATCATGCTTGGATTGAATCGATGCAAGATGAACTTCTTCAATTTGAAAGATTTAAAGTCTGGGAACTTGTTGACAGACCATACTCTTCGTTGGGTCTGGAAAAACAAGATGGATGAAGAAAACACAATCATCAAGAACAAAGCTAGGCTAGTGGCTAAAGGGTATGGCCAGAAAGAGGGTATTGATTTTGAAGAATCATTTGCACCAGTAGCACGAATGGAAGCGTTCACGATTTTCCTTGCTTATGCTGCACATAAGGGATTCACTGTTTATCAAATGGATGTAAAGACGGCATTTCTTAACGGTCCTTTGAACGAAGAAGTCTATGTCACGCAGCTGGAAGGATTCGTTAATCCTCATTATCCTGACAAGGTGTATCATCTCCACAAAGCACTTTATGGACTCAAGCAAGCTCCAAGGGTGTGGTACGACGAGCTCTCGAAATTTCTTGTTTCCAAAGGTTTCTCAAAAGGTTCCATTGATCTAACTTTGTTCACTTATAAATATGGGGATGACATTTTGCTGGTGCAGATTTATGTTGATGACATTATTTACGGGACTACAAACCCAAAACTTTCAAAATGGTTTGAAAAAGTAATACACAGCAAATTTGAAATGTCTATGATGGGCGAACTAAAATTCTTTCTAGGAATTCAAGTTCACCAATCCCCAAGTGGTATCTTTACTAACCAAGCTATGTATTGTCAAGAGATAATCAAAAATCATGGTATGACCTCATGTGACTCCGTTGGGACACCATTATCAACTACATCCCTAGATGCTGATTTGGAGGGAGACGCCATACATCAAATGAAATATCGTTCCATGATCGGCTCCCTCATGTACTTAATAACAAGCCGACCAGATATATCACATGCTACGTGTTATTGTGCACGATATCAAGCACGACCCACTGAAAAGCACCTCAAGGAGGTTAAATGGATCTTTCGGTACCTCAAGAATACCATTCATTTGGGACTCTGGTATCCGAGGGAAACCGGTTTCTTTCTAACGGCCTATTCAGATTCTGATCATGCAGGGTGTCTTGATACACGTAAAAGTACTTCTGGTGGTGCACAATTTCTAGGTTAAGATAAGCTTGTGGGATGGTCTTCCAAGAAGCAGGATTGCACATCACTTTCATTAGCCAAAGCGGAGTATGTGTCTCTATTTGCGTGTTGTGCTCAAGTTCTTTGGATGAGAACACAACTCATGGATTATGGCTTCTACTTTGATAAAGTACCCATGTACTGTGACTCTAAGTCCACCATAGCCATCTCCTGCAATCCGGTACAACATTCTCGCACGAAGCACATTGATGTCAGATATCACTGCATTAAGGAACAAGTTGAAAGGGGTATTGTTAAACTATACTTTGTTGGAACTGATTACCAATTAGCTAACTTGTTTACAAAAGCAATTTCGAAAGAGAGGTTTGAGAATCTAATTAGGCAAATTGGTATGAGATGTTTGACTCTAGCAGAACTGTATATTCTGGCAAAGAAGCCTGCTTGATTAATCTATCAAACATCTACATGTAAATATTAATGAAAAAGCAAAATACAAAATTAAAATAATCTTTCAAAATCCAAAAAGATTCTTCTCGACATGTCTTTCAGTATCGATAATATGGACGTGCCTAGAAATGTCGCTCAATAACGACACGGGTGTGTACATAAAGCTCGAACGAAAGTTGTAAATATTTTTCAAAACATGTCATTTCTACTTTTAATAAAGGAAAATGTCTATTTTGGACAATTTTTCCAACAACGGGTAGAGCAATCTATCTTGGGTTGAGCTTGTCACAAAACATTCAACGTTTTGAGCTCAACATAATGGCTTGTAATCACTTTCAGATTGCAACCCGGATCTATATTCACGGGGGAGTGTACGATTTAGTGCGCTTACCCTCAGCAAAAGAAGTTAAATCTCCTTACACTTGAGTGGATTTGTCAAGACATTCAAAGTCTATGAACTGAATTTTATGCTTTAGAAAAACCTTTTCGCCTAAAATAAATAGAGTTTTTCACAAAACAATTTTTATTTTAAAGAATTTCTCAATGTTTATTCAAAATCTTTCAAAAATTATGTGTTCAACAACTCCCATCCTTAAAAAGCGAAATGTGGATCACATCCTCACAATGACAATTCAATTGGATCAATTTTGAGGAGGAGCGCTCCAAATTCATGCTAAGTTTGACACATTTTTCTCCCAAACGTTTTTAAGACTATTTTTCACAATATATTTTCATCAAATTTGGTATCTCTAATATCGAACGATTTTATATATTAGAGATAGGGGAGAAAATGTGAATAAAATGTGATCTAAATACTCAAGCACTTATGGTTTCGATCTCATAACCACAACATCTTTAATTCACGACGTTATTGGTGTCAAAAGGGTGGTTAGGTTTAAGTCCTATGATCCAACCAGAACCGAAGGGATCTTCCCAGGGACAATCCAATAGATTATTAGAAGTCCTTAGGAAAGATGGAGTAGAATGTGAACGTAGTTGAATGCTGACTAAGTGCTGATGCTAGCACTGGAACAATCACAACAAGGTGTTAGTAATAATGTCTTGGTAAGCATTGAAGGGGTTGAAGAATGAAAAGGAAATGTAAGGATAAAGGGTGAAAAGAAATTAACCCTCCATACAACTTAGGCAGAAACCGGGTCAACACATCATGAAGACAACGCATCATGGACCCAGTGATGTAATGCACAACCCCTTCCCAGCTGACTCAGACTTCTCTTAAAAGAAGTTTGTTTTATTTTCACAGAGATCAACACGACTTATATTGACTTTCTCACTCCAAGATAGTTGATATTGAATAGGTGGCATCTGCTGCAGCCTCCGACTACTAAAAGTGCACAAATCGAGTCTAGAGACAAAGAGATCAATCAAATCTCGTTAGGACACACATAATGACGATAAAGAGAGTCCTAGGCTATATCCTTGCGATATTGCTAGAACACTAAGAGTGTAAAACCCGCATGTTTTTACCATGAATAGTACCCTTACGATAGTACGTACATGATTTGAAGTTTCCTGTTATAACATGTTTACGTTTCATGAACAAGAATTTCAAGTATTACGTACGTGTTATAACACGATAAGTATTTATTATGTATTAACACACGAAAATTATTTCAATAATAATTATAATCACGAACATACGAACATGAAATCATGAACGTAAAGTAATCACGAGCTTAATATTACGTATGTATGTATATTTATTACCAACACGAATAAATATATTAAGTCACGATCAATAATTAATTAAATCACGTAAAAACACGAACACGAGAACACACTTATATTTTAGACACGGAAAATGTTCGGGTTACCCCATGTAGGCCCCATACCCGCGGACACAAGAAGATAAAAAGGGCCTAGCCCATTAATTTTTACTAAACAAGGATTAAGGGGAAAAGTTATTTTCATAATAACAAAAATTTAGAAAAAACAAGAAACCCTAATCCCTTTTCTTCCCCTTCTTTGGCCGCCGGGTATAAGAACGCCAAGAGGGGTGTTCGGTTTGATTTTGGTGCTAGATTTATTGCAAGGATCATTGTGTGTTCATCCTCTTTGATTCACGTGATCGATATAAACTCAAACCTCTTTTATTTTTATGTTTTGATTTACTAATCACATAAAATCATGAATGTTTTTAATAACGAATTAAAAACAAGATATAAAACATGTAATTTAATCATGGGGTAAATCAATAAGTGGTTAAGGGGTGTTTGTTTGTTGGCCGACGCCTAAACCGAGCCCCAAGGGGGTCTCGGCTTGGCTTAACTCGCACCACCGAGACCACATGGTCTCGGTTTGGTGGTGGTGGTGTCACGGCAACAGCAAGGAAGAGAAACCCCGACCTAGGTCGGGGTATGGTGGTGTTTTGGGTCCGGTTCACGGGTTAAAATACGGGTCCAGTTCACACATTTTTAGATTTAAAACACGGTCCAGTTCATGAGTTATTTTACAAGGTTTAATATTTTTACAAGTTATATTATTTTTTTCAAGACTTAAATTAAATTAATTAAAAGCATGAACATGATTAATTTAATTTACATGACTTAGGTTATTAATTTTATTATTAATACATGAATTTTAACCTAAGAATTTATCATTTAATTAGACTATATAATAAATTAATTATTGAAACCATGACTTATAATTAATTAATTTACATGACTTAGGTTATATTATTAATGGATAATAATACATGTTTTAACCTAAGTATTTATTTTACCTTTATTTAATTAAATCATGTTATATTTAATTAAATACTTAAACCTATAGTTTATCTAATTTACATGAAATAATTAATAAACTATACTATATAATCACATGACTTAGAATATTAACCAGAAAACACTTAAGCTTATATTATTAGCTTAGTTATCCAGCTTATATCTAATTATGGAAACTTTCTATTTTTAGAAACTTATTTAATTAAGGCAGCGAATCTATTTATGGAAACTTTCTGTTTTTAGAAACTTATCTATTTTAAGCAGTAAATCTATTTTTAGAAACTTTCTATTTTTGGAAACTTTCTATTTTTGGAAACTTTCTATTTTTGGAAACTTTCTATTTTTGGAAACTTTCTATTTTTGGTAACTTTCCATTTTTTGGAAACTTTCTATTTTAGGAAACCTGCTATTTTTAGAAAGTTACTTATTATTACACAACAAGTATAATAATACATGAAATACAAGTAATACTTAATCAGAATAGACAGAATATATGATAAACACAGTATAAAGCTTAAATCAGTAAAACATGACATGAACATATAAAACAATCTAAGACATGATATAAAACCAGTTACGTACTCAGTAATCAGATACTTATACACATATGTATTTATGTAGCATTAGTGATACCGAAGTAGGACTCTCTTCCGTTCGTCTTCTTCGTTCACTGGACATAAGGTACGGATGCTCCGTCCTTTCAGTATGGACACTCTTTCCTTATTAGTATTTCCCGTATGCAGCCAACTGTGTTCCCCAGTATATGTTTTATATGTTTTGATTGCTTATATTTAAATTAGAATACCTAAAGCCATATACATGCATGACCAGTTTCACCTAGTTATGGAGGTACCATAACCATAACACTGGAGGCACCAGTGTTATGACTTCACCACAGCGGAGTGATAGCTCGTGGCGTCCCTTTCAGTTTTGGCCATATATTATTATTATCAGGTGGGGCGTATGGGTGCATCCTAGTTTACATGTTTTCAGCAGATTACTCAGTGTGAATGTGATGTGTGCCTTGTATCCTTCACAAGGAGCTGATCCCTCCTACCCAAAACCAGTATATTAAGTTAGAGGCAGCCCCTCTAATTTGCATGACGAGGTCACCCCTCCAAGTATTCATGCACGTTGATATTTCATGACATATATTGGCTAATGGTAAATATGTTAAACAGTTTTTACAAGATAAACATAAGGCTTTTCAAACTATAAAACCAGTTTTACTAAGATATAACCAGGTTATACAGGACTTAGTCTTTTCCACTGCTTCATGTTTATATGCTTATATTATTCATGCTATACTTGTATATCCGTGCACTGAGCGTATTGCTCATCCGTTTTCCTTCTCATGTTCCCAAAACGGCAGGTACTCAGGGACGCTCGTAGGCTTTAAGTGTACGTGCATATGGATTAGAAGCTTCCTAGCCTTCTCTACTTTATGCATTTCTTTATACTTTGATACTCATTTCCATGGACATTGTTTAGTCCTTTCATTTACAGTACTTATGTTTGTGTGTGATGAGTTCTACTTTTGGGGGTACCGATGTTTGATTCCGGTATTTCCTTTATGGTCATGTAATGTTTAGACATTTATCCTTGTATGTTTTGATGACACGCCATAATCACACGTGACATTCCATTCATCAAAATAGGGTGTAACAATTATGGTATCAGAGCCAAGGCTTAGACCTGTAGGCTCTCAAAACATGACCTGTGATTAGTGGGTAGTCACTATGGTCTTCCTAGAACTGACAGTCGGTTTTCATGCATTCATCATTTTCATGCATACATATATATGTCATTGTCGCAGGTTTATGACTAAGTAATGGTTGGTACAGGACTGGTCCTATTTAGTCGCATGTGTTTTATCGAAACTTTTAAATTTGGGACCGACCCATAGGCGTCCCCTCGCTATGTCTTTTGTTTTGGGTGAACTGACCATAGGCGTTCACTCTTGTGCATACAAAAGTTTTCATAAAACTGCATCATGCATTCATGTACTAGTTTTCCTACATAAAATTTTTCTCATGATTTATTGGTATAATTTTTTTTCATGTATATACTTTATGTTTTAATCAGTTTAATCATGTGTTTTATTTTATATTGTCAGATGGTTCTCACACGCGAGCAGGAACAACTCAATGCAGCAATCCAAGTTGTAGTGCAAGCTATGCTTCCTCAACTGAGGAACGAAATCAGGGCTGAGGTTCAGGCTGCCAACAATCAGCAGCATCACCCAGTACCTCCTCCTCCTCCTCCAGCAACATTGTCCACATGGCTGGAGAGATTCAATAAGCTCCGTCCTCGAGCTTTCGAGAGAACAGATAGCCCTAGTGAAGCTGAAAGCTAGTTGGCTCACATTAAGAAGATCTTCGATGCTATGGGCTGCAACCCCGTTTTCAAGTAGAGGTTGGCATGCTACCGGTTCGAAGGTGATGTGTTAGCATGGTGGATAACACTGAAGCAGTTTGAGGGAGGTGATGATTGGGTGGCTGGTTTGACATGGGCTCAGTTCAGGGATAGGGCGATGGAGCAGTTCTTTCCTAAGGCTGAGCAAGACAAGCTGAAGAGGGAGTACCATCGGATCTGACAGAGAGCTGGGGAGAATAGCAACGAGTTCATGCAACGCTTTCTTCGCTTAGCTGGTTTCCTTGGTGCAGCAGCAGGTACTCCTTAAGAGCAGGCACACCACTTCAGGTGGGCTCTTCGTACATCGGTCGCAAAGAACTTAGTGTGTGCTACGTTCAACACGGTAGCACAAGTGGCCGATGCAGCACGTAAGCTGGAGATGCTGCAGGAGAGAGATGAGTTCGGGGAAGCAGAGAGACCCGATAAGAGGTAAACATTCGTATTCAAGCGGTGACCAATCCATATTCTTTCAGTATATGTCAATATTTCATCTCTTTAAATTGTATCTTCCAGGCAGAAGACTGGGGACCGGTCTCAGCCGGCTACTCAGCAACAGCCTAATCAGCCAAAGGGAAACAGTCAGACTAACGACCGTTCTGCTACGGATAGGCGTGGCGGTAATGATAATTACCGTAACAACGCTGGACACTCCAACAGCAGCAGGTCCTTATACTTACGCATATCTTATGATTACATGTTATGATTCTTAATTCTGACACATTAGCAAATCTTCTACCAATAACCATGGTAACGGTAGGGACCAAAACCAGAGAGGTTCACAACCTAACCGTCCAGCTGTCACCGGTATTCAATCTTACGATTATCCGCATTGTCCTTTGTACCCTATTATCATGTCTCACGTATAACGTTTTATCAGGTTCTCAGCCAGTCAGGACACCTGCTGGGTAATATACTCATCATCTTTGCTCTACTTGCCACCGTAGGCACCCACGGCCATGTCGGCGTGACAGTGACGCATGCTTCAGGTGTGGTCTTCTTGGCCATCGCATGAAGGACTGCCGCAAGGGCGAGATGGAGGGTACATCGGGACATGCTAATACCAAGCCGCCTCCTACTACTGGGTGCGTTTACACGACATCTCGCGATCAGGCCAACAAGTCTATAGGTACCATCACTGGAATCTTGTATATGTATGGTCAAGCTGCATGTGTTCTGTTTGATACGGTGCTACTCACTCGGTCATTTCTACTGCTTATACCAAGAATGTTAGAATACTCCTCATGCCACTAGAGAATATAATGAGTATTTCCACGCCATTGAGATACTCTGTACGTATAACCCATGTGTACAAGAGTCTTCCCTTAGAGTTTGACGAAAAGGTTCGTCCTGTTGATGCACTTCCGCTGGACATGATTGATTTTGACATGATTTTGGGCATGGATTGGCAATCCAAGCATCATGCTACCATAGACTGCCATTCATATCGAGTCATCTTCGGTGATGTTAATGCGCCAGAGTACATTCACAACGGGTTCGTACCCGGCATGTCTGTACAAACCATATCAACCCTGCAAGCACGTGTGCTACTTTCACATGGTTGCGAGGGTTATCTTGCTACTGTTCATGACATGGATGCTGAATCCCCATCAATTTAGGATCAGCTGATAGTGTCAGAATTTCCAGATGTATTTCAAGAAGAACTTCCAGGCATACCACCTGCACGTGAAGTAGAATTTCATATCGAGCTCATCCCAGGAGCTGAGCCGATTTCCAAGGCTCCTTATCGCATGGCTCCCGTAGAGTTAAAGGAGCCGAAGGATCAATTGCAAGAACTTCTGGAACGAGGCTTTATTCGACCAAGCGCATCTCCATGGGGCGCACCGGTCTTATTTTTTAAGAAGAAGGACGGCAGTATGCGTCTTTGCATAGACTATCGCGAGCTCAACAAGATTACCATCAGGAATAGGTATCCACTACCACGTATAGACGATCTGTTTGACCAACTCCAAGGGGCCAAACATTTCTCTAAGATTGATCTAAGGTAAAGCTATCATCAGCTACGGGTTAAGGAGCAGGACATCGCCAAGACTGCTTTCCGTACACGCTATGGCCACTATGAATTTGTAGTCATGCCATTTGGCCTTACCAATGCTCCAGCAGTGTTCATGGATTTAATGAACATAATCTTCCATGAACTTCTGGACAAGTTTGTCATGTGTCTTCATCGATGGCATCCTGATTTTCTCTAAGTCCAAGGAGGAACACGAAGACCATCTTCGTACAGTACTACAGATTCTCCGCCAGAAGCAGCTGTATGCTAAATTCTCCAAGTGTGAGTTCTGGTTAGACAAGGTGGCATTCTTAGGTCACATTGTATCAGCAGAAGGAATCACTATGGATCCAGCAAAGGTTGAGGCTATTACTAAGTGGCCAAGGCCGACATCAGCGACTGAAGTCCGCAGCTTCCTAGGCTTAGCTGGTTATTACCGTAGGTTCGTGGAGAACTTTTCCCGCCTAGCACTACCATTGACCAACTGATGTGGAAAGGGGAGAAATTCGTCTGGACTGAAGAACGAGAAAAGAGCTTTGAAGGCCTGAAGCAGAAGTTAGAATCTGCACCTATTCTTACTCTCCCATCTGGTACGGGTGGATTTCAGATCTACAGTGATGCATCGGGGAAGGGACTTTGCTGTGTTCTCATGCAACATGGGAAAGTGATCACGTACGCTTGACGGCAGCTTAAGCCTTATTAGGAAAATTACCCTACACATGACTTGGAACTTGCAGCAGTCGTGTTTGCATTGAAGATATGGAGGCACTACTTGTATGGAGAATCATGTGACATTTTGATAGTTGTAATTTTTACCCCTTTAGGAAAAGGAAGGTAAAGTAGGGTAAGCACGACGATTTAGGAAAACCGTGTACAAATGACCCTAAAATGAGTTCGTTCTTAAGGAAGCTAGTGTGTTATGTGTGTAATGATTTGGATTAACTTTTTGGTTATATTTGTGAGAAAGAAAAATAGAAATGGGATAAGAAGAGAATGACGGTTACGATAACGGATTAAACTACGACGTAAAAGGTGTACACGTAAAACCGTAAAAAGCACCAAAATTAAAATTTTACCCTCAAAATTACCAAAAATCACTAAAAATCCACTAAAATATTCTAAGAGTTTACAAAAATCCAAACTTGCTAAAACCTTTTAATTAATTAAATATTAACTTTTTAATGCTAACTAAAGCCCTAAAAATCAATATTAACTAATAAAAAATCCCAATCAAGATCTTAAAGTTTGTTAACCTTTAAAATAACCTAATTAAGCTAAAAAGTATTTTTCAAAATTTTAAAACCACTAAAAACTATTTTTAAACAATTAAAAACTATTAAAAGCTAATAAAACTTAAAATAATTCTAGAAAATTATTAAAAGACTCTAAAAATATTTGGAAAGTTGTAAAATTCCTAATTAAGTGTCTACAATCTAGGAAAAATATAAAAACTTAGAAAATTAGACTTTTAATTTTTAAAAATAAAATAATATTAAAATATTATTAAAAATCCAAAAATCATAAAAAATTCTAAAAAGTTGCAAACTACCTTAATTTAACCTAAATAACTCAGAAATGAACTTGAAATTACCTAAATACCCTTAATGGTCCTAGAAAAGGGCTAAACCCAAAACATATCCTTAATGGGCCAAAATCAAGGTTCTAAATAGCGCACTATAGCGCGCCTTATAGCGTACTATAGTGTGAAGCGTGGCCTCCACGTTACGAAACATAGCAAAGCGTCATCTCTAGGCGTTGCGTGCTAAAAAGCGGCATAAAGCGCGATATAGCGCGTAGCGTGACACTTTTTTTTGAATCTTTTTGCAAATTTACAAGAATCGGGCTTATTTACTAGTTTTGGGCTATTTAGTAGTTTTGGGTTTAGTAATTTTACTATAGGGGAAAATTCTTAAATAACTATTAGCCGATTTTGTTTTATATTTGAATTAAAGTATTGCTACATTTGTAAAATCGCTATATAAATATTAATTTATAGATATTTTTTGCCGCTATATATCACGCTTCGAAAAACGCCATAGCTCCGCTATAGCTTGTGTATCTTGAAGCTTGGCAATGCCGCTACGCTACGCTTCACGCTATTTACAACCTTGGCCAAAATTGAGCCCAAAATGAAAAAGTGCCCCAAATAAGCCCAAAAAGCACTACTTGACTCAACATTTGATTTTAAACAACTTTTTCCAAAGGCCCAAAAGCTGAAAGTGTGAAATAAGCTAGCTTATACCAAACAGCTTATTCTTAATGGGCTTTTTGGCCCATTAAGCTATAAGCCAATGCCATAAGCTCAAATTAGACACACAAGCTTATTTTGTCCTAAATAAGACTTCTGTAAAAATAAATTTGAAATAAGCCCAAGGAATAAGCCTGAAAATGCAATAAGCAATCTACAGAAAACGACAAAATAGTCGTTTTTGAGTTCTAGGCCACCCAAGAGCTGATTCAAGTTTCTAAAGCTTTTAAATGACTTAATTAAGCTATATCAACAAAAAGTTTTCAAATAAGCTGACTCAATAAGGTGGAAAAAGCATATAAGCACTTATGAAAAAGTCAAAATGTGAATAAAATGTGATCTAAATACTCAAGCACTTATGGTTTCGATCTCATAACCACAACATCTTTAATTCACGACGTTATTGGTGTCAAAAGGGTGGTTAGGTTTAAGTCCTATGATCCAACCAGAACCGAAGGGATCTTCCCAGGGACAATCCAATAGATTATTAGAAGTCCTTAGGAAAGATGGAGTAGAATGTGAACGTAGTTGAATGCTGACTAAGTGCTGATGCTAGCACTGGAACAATCACAACAAGGTGTTAGTAATAATGTCTTGGTAAGCATTGAAGGGGTTGAAGAATGAAAAGGAAATGTAAGGATAAAGGGTGAAAAGAAATTAACCCTCCATACAACTTAGGCAGAAACCGGGTCAACACATCATGAAGACAACGCATCATGGACCCAGTGATGTAATGCACAACCCCTTCCCAGCTGACTCAGACTTCTCTTAAAAGAAGTTTGTTTTATTTTCACAGAGATCAACACGACTTATATTGACTTTCTCACTCCAAGATAGTTGATATTGAATAGGTGGCATCTGCTGCAGCCTCCGACTACTAAAAGTGCACAAATCGAGTCTAGAGACAAAGAGATCAATCAAATCTCGTTAGGACACACATAATGACGATAAAGAGAGTCCTAGGCTATATCCTTGCGATATTGCTAGAACACTAAGAGTGTAAAACCCGCATGTTTTTACCATGAATAGTACCCTTACGATAGTACGTACATGATTTGAAGTTTCCTGTTATAACATGTTTACGTTTCATGAACAAGAATTTCAAGTATTACGTACGTGTTATAACACGATAAGTATTTATTATGTATTAACACACGAAAATTATTTCAATAATAATTATAATCACGAACATACGAACATGAAATCATGAACGTAAAGTAATCACGAGCTTAATATTACGTATGTATGTATATTTATTACCAACACGAATAAATATATTAAGTCACGATCAATAATTAATTAAATCACGTAAAAACACGAACACGAGAACACACTTATATTTTAGACACGGAAAATGTTCGGGTTACCCCATGTAGGCCCCATACCCGCGGACACAAGACGATAAAAAGGGCCTAGCCCATTAATTTTTACTAAACAAGGATTAAGGGGAAAAGTTATTTTCATAATAACAAAAATTTAGAAAAAACAAGAAACCCTAATCCCTTTTCTTCCCCTTCTTTGGCCGCCGGGTATAAGAACGCCAAGAGGGGTGTTCGGTTTGATTTTGGTGCTAGATTTATTGCAAGGATCATTGTGTGTTCATCCTCTTTGATTCACGTGATCGATATAAACTCAAACCTCTTTTATTTTTATGTTTTGATTTACTAATCACATAAAATCATGAATGTTTTTAATAACGAATTAAAAACAAGATATAAAACATGTAATTTAATCATGGGGTAAATCAATAAGTGGTTAAGGGGTGTTTGTTTGTTGGCCGACGCCTAAACCGAGCCCCAAGGGGGTCTCGGCTTGGCTTAACTCGCACCACCGAGACCACATGGTCTCGGTTTGGTGGTGGTGGTGTCACGGCAACAGCAAGGAAGAGAAACCCCGACCTAGGTCGGGGTATGGTGGTGTTTTGGGTCCGGTTCACGGGTTAAAATACGGGTCCAGTTCACACATTTTTAGATTTAAAACACGGTCCGGTTCATGAGTTATTTTACAAGGTTTAATATTTTTACAAGTTATATTATTTTTTTCAAGACTTAAATTAAATTAATTAAAAGCATGAACATGATTAATTTAATTTACATGACTTAGGTTATTAATTTTATTATTAATACATGAATTTTAACCTAAGAATTTATCATTTAATTAGACTATATAATAAATTAATTATTGAAACCATGACTTATAATTAACTAATTTACATGACTTAGGTTATATTATTAATGGATAATAATACATGTTTTAACCTAAGTATTTATTTTACCTTTATTTAATTAAATCATGTTATATTTAATTAAATACTTAAACCTATAGTTTATCTAATTTACATGAAATAATTAATAAACTATACTATATAATCACATGACTTAGAATATTAACCAGAAAACACTTAAGCTTATATTATTAGCTTAGTTATCCAGCTTATACCTAATTATGGAAACTTTCTATTTTTAGAAACTTATTTAATTAAGGCAGCTAATCTATTTATGGAAACTTTCTGTTTTTAGAAACTTATCTATTTTAAGCAGTAAATCTATTTTTAGAAACTTTCTATTTTTGGAAACTTTCTATTTTTGGAAACTTTCTATTTTTGGAAACTTTCTATTTTTGGAAACTTTCTATTTTTGGTAACTTTCCATTTTTTGGAAACTTTCTATTTTAGGAAACCTGCTATTTTTAGAAAGTTACTTATTATTACACAACAAGTATAATAATACATGAAATACAAGTAATACTTAATCAGAATAGACAGAATATATGATAAACACAGTATAAAGCTTAAATAAGTAAAACATGACATGAACATATAAAACAATCTAAGACATGATATAAAACCAGTTACGTACTCAGTAATCAGATACTTATACACATATGTATTTATGTAGCATTAGTGATACCGAAGTAGGACTCTCTTCCGTTCGTCTTCTTCGTTCACTGGACATAAGGTACGGATGCTCCGTCTTTTCAGTATGGACACTCTTTCCTTATTAGTATTTCCCGTATGCAGCCAACTGTGTTCCCCAGTATATGTTTTATATGTTTTGATTGCTTATATTTAAATTAGAATACCTAAAGCCATATACATGCATGACCAGTTTCACCTAGTTATGGAGGTACCATAACCATAACACTGGAGGCACCAGTGTTATGACTTCACCACAGCGGAGTGATAGCTTGTGGCGTCCCTTTCAGTTTTGGCCATATATTATTATTATCAGGTGGGGCGTATGGGTGCATCCTAGTTTACATGTTTTCAGCAGATTACTCAGTGTGAATGTGATGTGTGCCTTGTATCCTTCACAAGGAGCTGATCCCTCCTACCCAAAACCAGTATATTAAGTTAGAGGCAGCCCCTCTAATTTGCATGACGAGGTCACCCCTCCAAGTATTCATGCACGTTGATATTTCATGACCTATATTGGCTAATGGTAAATATGTTAAACAGTTTTTACAAGATAAACATAAGGCTTTTCAAACTATAAAACCAGTTTTACTAAGATATAACCAGGTTATACAGGACTTAGTCTTTTCCACTGCTTCATGTTTATATGCTTATATTATTCATGCTATACTTGTATATCCGTGCACTGAGCGTATTGCTCATCCGTTTTCCTTCTCATGTTCCCAAAACGGCAGGTACTCAGGGACGCTCGTAGGCTTTAAGTGTACGTGCATATGGATTAGAAGCTTCCTAGCCTTCTCTACTTTATGCATTTCTTTATACTTTGATACTCATTTCCATGGACATTGTTTAGTCCTTTCATTTACAGTACTTATGTTTGTGTGTGATGAGTTCTACTTTTGGGGTACCGATGTTTGATTCCGGTATTTCCTTTATGGTCATGTAATGTTTAGACATTTATCCTTGTATGTTTTGATGACACGCCATAATCACACGTGACATTCCATTCATCAAAATAGGGTGTAACAATTATGGTATCAGAGCCAAGGCTTAGACCTGTAGGCTCTCAAAACATGACCTGTGATTAGTGGGTAGTCACTATGGTCTTCCTAGAACTGACAGTCGGTTTTCATGCATTCATCATTTTCATGCATACATATATATGTCATTGTCGCAGGTTTATGACTAAGTAATGGTTGGTACAGGACTGGTCCTATTTAGTCGCATGTGTTTTATCGAAACTTTTAAATTTGGGACCGACCCATAGGCGTCCCCTCGCTATGTCTTTTGTTTTGGGTGAACTGACAATAGGCGTTCACTCTTGTGCATACAAAAGTTTTCATAAAACTGCATCATGCATTCATGTACTAGTTTTCCTACATAAAATTTTTCTCATGATTTATTGGTATAATTTTTTTTCATGTATATACTTTATGTTTTAATCAGTTTAATCATGTGTTTTATTTTATATTGTCAGATGGTTCTCACACGCGAGCAGGAACAACTCAATGCAGCAATCCAAGCTGTAGTGCAAGCTATGCTTCCTCAACTGAGGAACGAAATCAGGGCTGAGGTTCAGGCTGCCAACAATCAGCAGCATCACCCAGTACCTCCTCCTCCTCCTCCAGCAACATTGTCCACATGGCTGGAGAGATTCAATAAGCTCCGTCCTCGAGCTTTCGAGAGAACAGATAGCCCTAGTGAAGCTGAAAGCTAGTTGGCTCACATTAAGAAGATCTTCGATGCTATGGGCTGCAACCCCGTTTTCAAGTAGAGGTTGGCATGCTACCGGTTCGAAGGTGATGTGTTAGCATGGTGGATAACACTGAAGCAGTTTGAGGGAGGTGATGATTGGGTGGCTGGTTTGACATGGGCTCAGTTCAGGGATAGGGCGATGGAGCAGTTCTTTCCTAAGGCTGAGCAAGACAAGCTGAAGAGGGAGTACCATCGGATCTGACAGAGAGCTGGGGAGAATAGCAACGAGTTCATGCAACGCTTTCTTCGCTTAGCTGGTTTCCTTGGTGCAGCAGCAGGTACTCCTTAAGAGCAGGCACACCACTTCAGGTGGGCTCTTCGTACATCGGTCGCAAAGAACTTAGTGTGTGCTACGTTCAACACTGTAGCACAAGTGGCCGATGCAGCACGTAAGCTGGAGATGCTGTAGGAGAGAGATGAGTTCGGGGAAGCAGAGAGACCCGATAAGAGGTAAACATTCGTATTCAAGCGGTGACCAATCCATATTCTTTCAGTATATGTCAATATTTCATCTCTTTAAATTGTATCTTCCAGGCAGAAGACTGGGGACCGGTCTCAGCCGGCTACTCAGCAACAGCCTAATCAGCCAAAGGGAAACAGTCAGACTAACGACCGTTCTGCTACGGATAGGCGTGGCGGTAATGATAATTACCGTAACAACGCTGGACACTCCAACAGCAGCAGGTCCTTATACTTACGCATATCTTATGATTACATGTTATGATTCTTAATTCTGACACATTAGCAAATCTTCTACCAAGAA
This sequence comes from Glebionis coronaria, assembly GCA_025667525.1. Lineage (NCBI taxonomy): Eukaryota > Viridiplantae > Streptophyta > Magnoliopsida > Asterales > Asteraceae > Glebionis > Glebionis coronaria. The sequence continues at coordinate 225,068,286 of CM046874.1, forward strand.
CCATGGTAACGGTAGGGACCAAAACCAGAGAGGTTCACAGCCTAACCGTCCAGCTGTCACCGGTATTCAATCTTACGATTATCCGCATTGTCCTTTGTACCCTATTATCATGTCTCACGTATAACGTTTTATCAGGTTCTCAGCCAGTCAGGACACCTGCTGGGTAATATACTCATCATCTTTGCTCTACTTGCCACCGTAGGCACCCACGGCCATGTCGGCGTGACAGTGACGCATGCTTCAGGTGTGGTCTTCTTGGCCATCGCATGAAGGACTGCCGCAAGGGCGAGATGGAGGGTACATCGGGACATGCTAATACCAAGCCGCCTCCTACTACTGGGTGCGTTTACACGACATCTCGCGATCAGGCCAACAAGTCTATAGGTACCATCACTGGAATCTTGTATATGTATGGTCAAGCTGCATGTGTTCTGTTTGATACGGGTGCTACTCACTCGGTCATTTCTACTGCTTATACCAAGAATGTTAGAATACTCCTCATGCCACTAGAGAATATAATGAGTATTTCCACGCCATTGAGATACTCTGTACGTATAACCCATGTGTACAAGAGTCTTCCCTTAGAGTTTGACGAAAAGGTTCGTCCTGTTGACGCACTTCCGCTGGACATGATTGATTTTGACATGATTTTGGGCATGGATTGGCAATCCAAGCATCATGCTACCATAGACTGCCATTCATATCGAGTCATCTTCGGTGATGTTAATGCGCCAGAGTACATTCACAACGGGTTCGTACCCGGCATGTCTGTACAAACCATATCAACCCTGCAAGCACGTGTACTACTTTCACATGGTTGCGAGGGTTATCTTGCTACTGTTCATGACATGGATGCTGAATCCCCATCAATTTAGGATCAGCTGATAGTGTCAGAATTTCCAGATGTATTTCAAGAAGAACTTCCAGGCATACCACCTGCACGTGAAGTAGAATTTCATATCGAGCTCATCCCAGGAGCTGAGCCGATTTCCAAGGCTCCTTATCGCATGGCTCCCGTAGAGTTAAAGGAGCCGAAGGATCAATTGCAAGAACTTCTGGAACGAGGCTTTATTCGACCAAGCGCATCTCCATGGGGCGCACCGGTCTTATTTTTTAAGAAGAAGGACGGCAGTATGCGTCTTTGCATAGACTATCGCGAGCTCAACAAGATTACCATCAGGAATAGGTATCCACTACCACGTATAGACGATCTGTTTGACCAACTCCAAGGGGCCAAACATTTCTCTAAGATTGATCTAAGGTAAAGCTATCATCAGCTACGGGTTAAGGAGCAGGACATCGCCAAGACTGCTTTCCGTACACGCTATGGCCACTATGAATTTGTAGTCATGCCATTTGGCCTTACCAATGCTCCAGCAGTGTTCATGGATTTAATGAACATAATCTTCCATGAACTTCTGGACAAGTTTGTCATGTGTCTTCATCGATGGCATCCTGATTTTCTCTAAGTCCAAGGAGGAACACGAAGACCATCTTCGTACAGTACTACAGATTCTCCGCCAGAAGCAGCTGTATGCTAAATTCTCCAAGTGTGAGTTCTGGTTAGACAAGGTGGCATTCTTAGGTCACATTGTATCAGCAGAAGGAATCACTATGGATCCAGCAAAGGTTGAGGCTATTACTAAGTGGCCAAGGCCGACATCAGCGACTGAAGTCCGCAGCTTCCTAGGCTTAGCTGGTTATTACCGTAGGTTCGTGGAGAACTTTTCCCGCCTAGCACTACCATTGACCAACTGATGTGGAAAGGGGAGAAATTCGTCTGGACTGAAGAACGAGAAAAGAGCTTTGAAGGCCTGAAGCAGAAGTTAGAATCTGCACCTATTCTTACTCTCCCATCTGGTACGGGTGGATTTCAGATCTACAGTGATGCATCGGGGAAGGGACTTTGCTGTGTTCTCATGCAACATGGGAAAGTGATCACGTACGCTTGACGGCAGCTTAAGCCTTATTAGGAAAATTACCCTACACATGACTTGGAACTTGCAGCAGTCGTGTTTGCATTGAAGATATGGAGGCACTACTTGTATGGAGAATCATGTGACATTTTGATAGTTGTAATTTTTACCCCTTTAGGAAAAGGAAGGTAAAGTAGGGTAAGCACGACGATTTAGGAAAACCGTGTACAAATGACCCTAAAATGAGTTCGTTCTTAAGGAAGCTAGTGTGTTATGTGTGTAATGATTTGGATTAACTTTTTGGTTATATTTGTGAGAAAGAAAAATAGAAATGGGATAAGAAGAGAATGACGGTTACGATAACGGATTAAACTACGACGTAAAAGGTGTACACGTAAAACCGTAAAAAGCACCAAAATTAAAATTTTACCCTCAAAATTACCAAAAATCACTAAAAATCCACTAAAATATTCTAAGAGTTTACAAAAATCCAAACTTGCTAAAACCTTTTAATTAATTAAATATTAACTTTTTAATGCTAACTAAAGCCCTAAAAATCAATATTAACTAATAAAAAATCCCAATCAAGATCTTAAAGTTTGTTAACCTTTAAAATAACCTAATTAAGCTAAAAAGTATTTTTCAAAATTTTAAAACCACTAAAAACTATTTTTAAACAATTAAAAACTATTAAAAGCTAATAAAACTTAAAATAATTCTAGAAAATTATTAAAAGACTCTAAAAATATTTGGAAAGTTGTAAAATTCCTAATTAAGTGTCTACAATCTAGGAAAAATATAAAAACTTAGAAAATTAGACTTTTAATTTTTAACAATAAAATAATATTAAAATATTATTAAAAATCCAAAAATCATAAAAAATTCTAAAAAGTTGCAAACTACCTTAATTTAACCTAAATAACTCAGAAATGAACTTGAAATTACCTAAATACCCTTAATGGTCCTAGAAAAGGGCTAAACCCAAAACATATCCTTAATGGGCCAAAATCAAGGTTCTAAATAGCGCACTATAGCGCGCCTTATAGCGTACTATAGTGTGAAGCGTGGCCTCCACGTTACGAAACATAGCAAAGCGTCATCTCTAGGCGTTGCGTGCTAAAAAGCGGCATAAAGCGCGATATAGCGCGTAGCGTGACACTTTTTTTTGAATCTTTTTGCAAATTTACAAGAATCGGGCTTATTTGCTAGTTTTGGGCTATTTAGTAGTTTTGGGTTTAGTAATTTTACTATAGGGGAAAATTCTTAAATAACTATTAGCCGATTTTGTTTTATATTTGAATTAATGTATTGCTACATTTGTAAAATCGCTATATAAATATTAATTTATAGATATTTTTTGCCGCTATATATCACGCTTCGAAAAACGCCATAGCTCCGCTATAGCTTGTGTATCTTGAAGCTTGGCAATGCCGCTACGCTACGCTTCACGCTATTTACAACCTTGGCCAAAATTGAGCCCAAAATGAAAAAGTGCCCCAAATAAGCCCAAAAAGCACTACTTGACTCAACATTTGATTTTAAACAACTTTTTCCAAAGGCCCAAAAGCTGAAAGTGTGAAATAAGCTAGCTTATACCAAACAGCTTATTCTTAATGGGCTTTTTGGCCCATTAAGATATAAGCCAATGCCATAAGCTCAAATTAGACACACAAGCTTATTTTGTCCTAAATAAGACTTCTGTAAAAATAAATTTGAAATAAGCCCAAGGAATAAGCCTGAAAATGCAATAAGCAATCTACAGAAAACGACAAAATAGTCGTTTTTGAGTTCTAGGCCACCCAAGAGCTGATTCAAGTTTCTAAAGCTTTTAAATGACTTAATTAAGCTATATCAACAAAAAGTTTTCAAATAAGCTGACTCAATAAGGTGGAAAAAGCATATAAGCACTTATGAAAAAGTCAAATAAGTTGGTTTTCTAGCAAAAAGTCAAAGTCAAAGTCCAATAAGCTCCAGTCTAATCAAATGGGTCAAATAATGAAGATCTATCACAAAAAATAAGTTGTTGCAAGTCTGGATAAGCTAAAATAGCTTATTGATAAGCTGAGTACAAATTAACACTAGCAGGGGCTAGTTTTGGGTGTTGAGCAGTAGAAACTTTTTCCACTGCTTGACTTGTAGACTTTTTTGTCTTTAGTGACTTTTTTGGAGATTCAGATTTCACAAAGGCACCCAAATGATCTTTGGATCATAAGGAGTCAATAAAAATCAAAAAATCACAAACACAATCACCCAATTGATACAATTAATTCAATTAAGCACCAGATATCATACAGACATGAACAAGTAAGCAGATTAGGTTCAATAAGCACTTTTAGCACAATTCAGCCAACCAAACTCAACCAAATGCATACACAAGCTATATTAAACTTAAATAAGCAAGTCTAAACAAGTTTCATGCAATGATTCAAAGTTTTAAGCAAGATTCAAGCTAATGAATGTTACTGATGAACACTAACACACGCAGTTTTCACTTTGCTGATGTATTTGACCAACAAGCCAGATTCAAACACTCAAATCTATCAAGTATGTTATATTAATGATGTTTTAACAGCTTTTAACCCTAAGCATGCATAAACTCTAGGTTTTCCCAAATTCTTAGGTCAAAATCAGTCAAACTCAACAAGATATAGCAGATTATGTGATTCAAGGTTTCAAACACAAAAACTTGCAGCAAACAACTCTCAACCAAGCATTTATCAGATACCAAGCACAAATACACACTTCCAACAGCACACTAACACTATTCAATCTCAAACAGGTAATCCCAAACACCCCTTTAACTTTTCAAAACCAAGTTTTTCAAATCAAAAGTGAGATTTAAGACCACCCAAGCCCAAATTAACACAACAATAACTAAGATAAACAGATTCAAGCAGTTTTAAGCCACAAAATACACAAGAACATAGGCAACACTCAAATATCACAAATATCCAAAATATTTTCAGATTTTGAGATTAAGGATGTGTACCTCATGGATGCACATCCACACCTACGAATTTTGAGCTTATGTACTAGCAAGAACAAGTACAAGCTTGCACAAACAACCCTGCTAAGATTCAACAAGGTTAGAGGCACAATTATCAAAACAGAAATATGAAAACTTCTTGATTAATGCAACTCTTGTCCTCCACACTTGATTATCCCCAAGTTATAAGCTTCACCACACCTTGATAACAAAATATCAGGATGCTATGATCCGCCCTATAGCCCAAGAATTCCAAGATAGACCAAGAACTTAGCAAAATATCAAGAAAATGTGGAAAATGTGCAAACTTTTGCACACTCCTCTTTTGAAAACAGGTTTTTGATTCAAGAAATAAGAAACAAAGAACAATAGTAAACAGATTATAACAATGGAACTTGAGCTTTCTTCACAAAATTCATACAAATTTCATTAAGACTGAAAGTGAGCTTTACAGATTTGTGAACAAGGAAAATTCAAGAGCAGGTGAAATGTAAAGTCTAAATGCCTTTATATAGGCTACAAGAGTGACTACAAACCCTAAAAAACGTGAACCCTAAAGCTGTGATCTCCCAAACTTTCCCTTGTGAATTTTTGAAAACTTGAGGATCATGTGACTCTTCCTTGTTTGTTTGTGGAGCTGGCAAGGTACAATTGCATCCAATGGCTTAGAGTAAGCTTAAAAGGTAAGCAGCTTTATGGATGGTTGGATTGCTGGCACTGTTTTGGCGTCTTCCTCATTTTTGTAGCAGGGGAGGTCCCATGTATCATGTGGGGTGATGTGGTGAGTGTTTTAAAAGTTGGGTTATGTTTAAAACATGCTTAATCATGAATCTGGATGTTTTGGGGGATTAATTACAAGTGATTATGAAATACCCAATTTTCATCAAGAACATGAAGAACATGTGTTTAATCCGTTTTGGGTTTAAAAGTTGGTGTTTAGCGCCTTAATTAAAAAATTAATTAAGGTTTGTTATGTCTGGTGTGAGTGGAAGATGAGGTGGAAGCAAGGAGGGCTCCCATTGGTGGAAAGGAGAAAGTGGGGCACGTGCCACCACTGGGTTGGTTAAGGTTACTTATGTTGTCTGCCATGATTCACCCCTTATCTTTCAAAAACTTATCACTTTGTAAATAATAATGCAAAATCCGGATTCCTTTGTTGTTGAAGTTTCACTTTTCACACTTTTGCCCTAAATAGTTTTGTAAAGTAAATTCAGGGGTATTTCTTGCAGTTGTGATTCTTGAGGGACTGATTTGGCATTTTCTTGATGGATTATGGTCTTAACTTGTATGATTGGCATTTTGGAGGACTGAAATTGCCAAGTCTTCATTTATGAGGGACCATTCTTGCTAAATGTTGAAAGTCAAGGATCCTTTTGGTAATTTTTGGATTTTCAAAGGACCAAACTTGTAATTTCTTGTACTTTGAAGGAATTCATGATATATTTGACTTTCTGGAGGATAATGGTTGACAATTTAGCTTTGTTGAGGGTTTAAACTTGTCAAATCTTCAAAGTGGAAGGCCCTTTTTGTAATTTTGACAAACTTTAGGGACCAAACTTGTAATTATGAGGATACAAGGGTATAAAGTGTCAATTCTTCCATATTGGAGGACCCTTCTTCATAAGTCTTTAAATCTTCAAGGGTTTTTCTTGGGAAAGTCTTCATTAGGGCTTGGTTCATTGTGCGGCTTCGTTTCCCGTGTTCGTTTTTGTATGATTCTTGTGATCTTTTGTCATTTTCTCAATATCTGTACCTAAAATACACAAGCAACAAACACAAGCATATATATGGGTATTTTGATGATATTTAATGCACTTTAAGCCATTTTTAGACAATGAGACTCTATAAAAGCAGTCTCATGACTTTTTCACGGACCACAAGAGCTTGAAGTATACCGTCACTCAACGTGAATTGAATATGAGACAGAGGAGATGGTTAGAACTGTTGAAGGATTGTGACATTAATCTGCAGTATCATCCTGGCTAGGCGAATGTAGTGACAGATGCAGTTAGTAGAAAGTCCGGAATGATCAACGACATTGAGATTGAGGAGGAAATCATAAGAGACTTGGAGCGACTAGATATAGAGATCATGGTACGTGGACATCACGGTTACTGGGCTAATCTTAGAGTAGAACCCGAGTTACTCTCTAGGATCAAGGAAGCTCAGAAAGATGATGGAGAAATCTGGGCGATAATTCAGAATTTGGATAAGCAGGTAGAATTTCGAGTAGATGTAGATGGTATCTTATGGCAGGGCACGAGACTTTGTGTTCCCGATGATCAAGAACTCTGGAAAGCCTTGTTAGCTGAGGCTCATAGATCCCCATTTTCTATCCATCCTGGTTCGACCAAGATGTACCATGACATCAAGCAGTACTTTTGGTGGAGTGGTATGAAACAGGATGTTGCTACTTACGTCTCCAAATGTCTTACCTGCCAGCATGTCAAGATTGAGCATCAGCGATATGGCGGTCTTCTTCAACCGTTAGATATTCCAGAGTGGAAGTGGGACAAAATCACCATGGATTTTGTTACTGGTCTTCCGCCAACCAAGAGGAAGCACGATGCAATTTGGGTTATCGTTGATCGACTTACCAAATCAGCTCATTTCTTACCGATCCGCAAGGAAGATTCGGTCAGTAAACTCACCGATACTTATATAAGGGAGATCAGGAGACTTCACGGTGCTCCATCCAACATCGTATAAGACAGAGATCCTCGTTTCACTTCGTGATTCTGGAGAAGTCTACAGAAAGCTTGGGGTATACAACTTAAGCTTAGCACGACTTTTCATCCTCAAACAGACGGGCAGTCAAAGCGAACGATTCAGACATTGGAAGACATGTTGAGGTCATGTGCGTTGGAATGGACAGGTGATTCTGACGATTACATCTGTTTGGTGGAGTTTGAATACAACAACAGTTGGCACGCAAGTATCAAGTGTGCTCCTTTCGAGATATTGTATGGCAGGAAGTGTCGCGCCCCAATCTGCTGGGATCAGGTTGGTGAGCGAACACTTGAAGGACCAGAAATAATAGAGCTGACTAATGAGAAGGTCGCAATAGCTAAGCAGAAACTGCAAGAAGCACGGTCACGTCAGAAGAGCTACGCAGACAAGCATCGTAGGGACTTACATTTTAACGTAGGAGATCACGTTTTCCTTAAGGTTTCACCGGTACGTGGTGTTAGACGTTTTGGAATCAAAGGGAAGCTCAGTCCTCGATTCATCGGACCGTTTGATATCATTGAGCGAGTCGGTGAAGTATCTTACCGTTTAGCATTACCTCCGTAACTTTCTCATGTTCACAATGTGTTTCATGTGTCCTTACTTAGAGGGTACCAGTATCATCCCCTTCACATGGTTCATTATCCACTGGAACAGATTTATGAAGATCTCACTTTCATAGAAGAACCCGAACGAGTTCTTGACAGACAAGAACGAGTCATGAGAAGGAAGATAAATCCATTCATGAAAATCCTTTGGAGGGATCATACCGAATGGGAAGCCACTTGGGAAACAGAGGAGTCTATCTGGGCTTCTTACCCTGATGAGACTGTAATTATACATAGTCTCATCATCCAAATCGGGCTTAAAACGCTTAAAATATCATCAAAATACCCAAATATATGCTTGTGTTTGTTCATTGTGTATTTTAGGTACGGATATCGTGAAATCAACAAATGATCACAAGAATGAAGCAATAACAAACACGGGAAACGAAGCCGCACAAAGAACCGGACCCGAATCATGAATTTCCTTTGAAGTCCTTGAAGTTTGAAGAATTGGCAAGATTGGTCCCTCTACTTTTGAAGACTTGTCATTTTAAACCCTTGTAAACTCAAAAATTACTAAAGGGTCCCTGAAATAACAAGATTGTGCAAGATTGGTCCTTGAAGAATGCAAAATATGCATAAAATACCCTTGGAATAGTTTTGCTAAAACTTTTGTGGCCAAAATAGTAGTTTATAAACTTAAAATACAAAGGATTAGCTGTTTTGGCAGTTTAAAAACAAAGTGGCAAGTTTATGGGACTTGGAGGGCCATTCTTGGGAGACATAAAAACCCACACAACGAACCACATCATGCCATGTCACACCCTCCACCAATCAACTCCCACCACCTCATTTCACTCTCCACGTCATTTTCCACTAACCCCATATTTTTAAACCAGTTTATTAAACTTAAAATTGGTGGCAAACATATTTTTTAAACTTAATTAAACCCAAACCAATCAAAACCCCTACTGCTAATCACCCATCATCAAGAACCCTAAACCCGATTATCATCAAATCAATGGGGGTTTGTGATAATAAACTCCAGAACCCTAATTTACCATAACCTAATCCTAAACCCACCTTCACTTTCTCACCCCGTAACCATAAGTGGGTCCCCCATGTTCCCCTGCTGCACCCAAAATGGCAAAGTTAGCATCTACAGTCCATCTACGATTCCCATTGCACTCCTTGGTACCAAAGGCTTCTAATAAACGATCAAGATCAAAAAGAGACAGCTGCACATCACATGGTGCCATTTGGCCAAGATTGAAGACTTCTTCAAAGGGCAAAATTGGACTTTCAACTATTAGGGTTTATGATTTAGCTTTTTTATATTCACTAGTTCTAGGACCTTCTATCAAGTAGTATATAAGAGACGACATGTGTCTCTTATAATTTGTTCCAGTTTTTGTAAGCTTTTAAATTTATTAATGAAAATGAAAAATTTTTAATCTTGCAATAGCTGTGTTCCATAATTCTGTTTTTCAGTAGTATAATCTTTTACATTCGTTTGCAAAAGTAGTGTAGGTTTTAAAAAGGGAAATTGTGTTCAAGGTTTCTGAAAAAGGTTTTATTCATTATTCAAATTTTGAATCTCAAATTCACATGAAAGTGAAAGTGGAAGTGTGAGTTGGATTTTTAGGTTTGTGTTTCAAGAAAGTTAGTAGTTTCAAAGTTATTTGGTTTCAAAAATTATTTTTCAAAGGTTTTTACAAAAATCTTTTGTCCTTACTGTTTGATTAAGCCTATACCAATAAGCCTGACAAGCTGTTTGGTATTAAGCTGATTCAAACTTGTAGTTTGTCTCTTGGTTTTATTGTGGTTGTGCAGGGTAACAAGGAAATAACAGGATCCCACTCTCTTTCCATCCATTTCATTTATTTTTTACTTGAAGAACATTTAAGCCTAGCGTCCTTCTTTGGTTTCCTACAACAGGCCTCTCTACATATCATAAGCTCCTCATAAACTGTTGAAAAAGCCAAGCAGAAGGCCTCAGCCCAAGGTAACCCATGGCTTGAACCCTGTTTTCATTTTTCAAATTTTTATGTGATTTATATGATATTGTATGAATCTGTTGCATTGTTAGTTTTTGTTATTTGTTTATGTGTATTTGATGAGAATATGCATGTTAGATTAGGTTTCAATCAGTTTAAGTTGATTTGGCAAGATTTGGTGTGCAAAAATTTGATTTTCAGAAATTAAAGAGGTGTTTGGATTAGGGTTTTAAGGAAAGAGTGGGACATGATTTTCGTTTAAAAACCTGTTTAACACACTTATTAGGTTGTTGTTAAGTAATATTAGTATTTGGCTTTCAGTTTGGTAGATTTTAAAACAAGTTTGCATGCTCAATTTTAGGTAAAACTAGCTAAAAAACAGTAGACCCATTTTCTGTCTTGTTTAAGTAATTTGTGCCTTCATTCTTTGTTCTTTGTTAGATCTGGGTGGTGTTTAGGTTCAAGACTTGGTTTGTTGTAGTTTGTGAAGGAATTGAGTGAGTTTTGGCAAACCAAAACTCACCCAAGTGCCAAGTATATCAGCAACACCCCACAAACCCCACTTTCTGTTAATTAGTAACCCACGTGGCCTATTTATGTGAGATTTTTGTTAGTAACCTGCTGTTTTTATATTTTTCTTGACTCCCCACAACCCAACTGGTTGTGGGGGTGTCTTTGTTGCCAAGCAAATCCAAGTAATCATCAAGTTATAAGCAAAACACTCACTAGACCCATATTTTTGTTCAGTCAGTGGGAACCAACTAGTGTAAAAGATCCCACTGCTTGGGATACAGACAAAAAAGTTAGCAAAGGACACTTTCAGTTTTTTATATTTTTGTCTTTAGTGAACTTTTTTAAGAGTTTTTACTTGATATTAATTTTCTTAGTTTTGTTATTTTATTTCTGAATTTTTCATTAAATTTATTTTTATGTTACTATTCATTTTCTATTTTTTAGATTAAATGGCATTTTTAATTAGTTTTTAATTACTGTTTTTGTCTTTTAGTGAAAAACTTTTACATTTTTAGTTTTAAAAATTTTCTTAGATTCAGAAAAGATTTTAAGATTTTTAGTTAAAAAATATTTTACTGTTCACTTTTTAAAGTAATTTTTAGATTTAATTTTAGTTTAATTAGTTTTAAATTAAAACTGTTTTGTCTTTTAGTGTAAAAAAATTCACTTTTTCAACTTTTTGCATTTTTCTACTATTCAGTAAGATAATTTAGGATTTTTCAAATAGTCAAATTACTTTTAGCATTATTTTAATATTTTTAATAATTATTTTAGTTTAAAAATAGTTTTTAGAATTTTAAAAATAGAAAAATAGTATTTAAAAATTAGGAAATATACGTTTTAGTCTTTAAATAATATAAGTGAGTTTTTAGTTCAATAAAATAATTTTTGGGCTTTTTCTTAATTATATTAAATTTTAGGGCTTTAATTAGCATTTAAAATTGAATATTTAATTAATTAAAGGTTTTAAAATATATTTATTGAATTTTTATTCTTATTTATATTATTTTAGACTTAGATTTCATTTTTAATTAATTTTTAGCTTTAATTTTAAATGTTGTCACGTTTTACGTATTTACGTTCGCGTTTTACGTCAAATCGTCGTAGTGTAATCGTAATCGTAGCTCGTCTTTAAATTTTCTCTCTTAACCCAAAAACGTTACTAATCCAAACTCTTGATTTTATATATTGGCACACTTAATTCACACACCCTCTTCGAGAAGGAACTGGGAATTTATTCGACTTGTCGGTTTTTCTAAATCGTGGAGTTTAATACTTGCCCATTATACGTTGTTTTCTTAAACATGTATTTTTATCACAATCATTTTGGCGCCACTGTCGGGGAGGTGTTTTTATGGTGCCATTATTAGTATCGTGTTTGTGTGAGTAGTGCATTTTTGCTTTTCAATTTTTGGAAAGCGTAAATATCGTACATACTTATTTTTGTTATTTTTCTCTATTATATTATAGTATCCAAATAAATCGTGTTTAATTTTCCTAAATTAAACACACAACAATCATTTTACTATATTGTAGATATCACATTATCATTTTCCTTTTTCTTGTGAATATATTACTATATTGTACTTACGTAGAACAATAAATATACAAGTACTCCAAAATCATGAAAACGCAACCTTGACTCGGGATTTCATCACTCGATCATTGTATTCGAATCTAAAGCAAAAGTTTAAAGGCAAAATAGATAAATACTTTCGTGAGGCTTAATTTTGATTAACACAAACAATAAGGTGGGTATAAGGCGGTTGTATTTCACGACCTAAGGGAAAAAGGCTCTTAAGTTCTTAGCGCCGCCTCGTTTCCCCCGCTTGCTTGTGTGTGTTTTGAGAAAGAGGGCTAATCGAGGATTTGTCGCCCAAGTATTATCTGCGTATCATATACATTTGCTTGTTTTCAAGATTAAACCCTCTTGAACGTTTTGGTGTTCAACCAACGTTCTAAAGTCATCGAAGGCGTTCACTCCACGCGATCGTTTTCATTCTTTGAGGCTCCTTTAATCGAGAAATCGATTCGAGGGGAGATTTGTAGATTTGATTCTACGTAATACACAAAAAATCCAATTTTTTTTTAAAAAACAATCAAAAACCAAAAAAATTTGAAAAATCGAAAAAACCCAAAAAGAATCTTCTTTGCTACCCCTATTCTACCCTTAGTGCATGCACACTCGATCGAAGGATTATTCTAATTCTAGCGACGCTTCGAATCGACGCAATCGTAATCGAAGGAATCGACGACGTAGACGAGATTTAGAAACCAACGTTCCTAATATCATTGTTGAAGAAACCTTAAACGAGATGGCCGACAATCGTTCGATGATGGAAGTGCTCCAAGCACCCACCGAGGGTTATGGAGACGCGATCGTAATTCCAGCTATCGAAGCGGAGAATTTTGAGATTAAGAGCGGAATGCTTTCGTTGATTCAAGCTACGAAGTTTCGAGGTCGTGAAGCCGATAATCCTCACGAACATATTCGGAATTTTGATCATCTTTTGGCCACGAGCAAGTTTAAGAATGTCGACACCGATGTCGTCAAGCTTATGCTTTTTCCATACTCGCTCGATGGTGCCGCAAAGGATTGGTACGAGAAAGAGCCACCTAATTCCATAATTACGTGGAAGGATCTCGTTTCCAAATTCGTTAATCATTTTTTCCCACCGTCTAAGACGACGTTTTTCAAAAATGAAATTACGAGATTTGAGCAAAAACCGAATGAATCTTTTAGAGACGCGTGGGATCGTTTTAAGGAATTGCTTAGGCAATGTCCTCACCATGGATTTTCCGAGTTGCACCAAATCGATACGTTTTACAACAGTCTTAGTTTTCAAGAACAAGATTCGTTGAATTCCGCCGCCTATTATCGAGAATCGATCCAAGGTTTACCAACTCCGCAACGCACCGAGTGTTGCCAATGTCGCCAATGTTAGTAGTTCTAATCGTGACATTGAGAGGGTTGATGCGAAAGTCGACAAGTTGACGAATGTGTTTACGTCTTTTCTCGTTGAGATGCAAAAGAAAGACGCTCCCGCTACGGTGAAAGCGGTTGAGGCTTCGTGTACGTTTTGTGGTGGACCTCATAATTATTACGAGTGTGCGGCTACGGATGGCCAAACGTCGAGTGTAAACGCGTTAAACAACAATTTTTCTAATCAAAATCAAAATAACGCCGGTCCATCGCAACAAGGCAATTATAACCAAGGCAGCAATTTTAATCAAAACCGAAACAATTTTCAAGGAAATAATCAACAAGGAAATTTTTCGAATCAAAATCAAGGTTATAATCAAGGTCGTAATTGGATTTGGCAAAATCGAGACAATAATCAAAACTCGAATTTTTCAAACAACAAAAATCAAGGAAACAATTTTTCAAGTGGGAATCAAAACAATTTTCAAAGAAGTAATCAAAACCAAGGGAACTTTAATTCAAATCAAAATATTTCGTCAAACGATTTTCAAAATTACATGAAAACGAATGAAGCTAATATGAGACGATTAGAGGGAGAAATTGGTACTTTGAAAAACGACTTTTCCAATACTTTAAAACTTCAAAACACGAAGATTGAGCAAGGACAAATTGACATTAAAAAGATGTTTTCGGCTATTATGAACAAAGCCTCGGGTGCTTCGTCGAGTTCGTTACCTAGTGACACCGTTGCAAATCCGAAGGAACAATGTAAAGCCGCCTTGTCTCGTGAGAAAGGTCGTGTGATTACCCTAACCTTGATGGATTTCGAGCTGTTCCTTCTTCTCAACCCTCGACTTCTAAGACGTCTTATTGTTCTAAAGTTGATGGGGTGAATGTGGCGACCAAGGAAAAGAGTGCACACCCTCGTGTACCTCAAATTCCATCCACGGTTCAAAAAGAGAGCTTTACCGACCTAACCAAAGTAACCCTTGAAGAAAATTGTGCTTCGATCCTTCTTAAAAAATCCAAAAGGCATATGCCAAGAAAGGAAGAGGATCCGGGCCAATTTCTTTTACCTTGTGATTTTTCCGAGATTGAGGGATGTTTAGCCCTTGCCGATTTAAGCGCTAGCATCAATCTCATGCCCCATTCTCTATGGAAATTGATGAGATTGCCTAACCTTACCCCCACGAACATGACTATCGAGCTTGCAAATTGTACTCCACTTATACCAATTGGAATAGCCGAGGATGTCTATGTCAAAGTTGGAAAGTTTGTTTTTGCCGCGGATTTCGTTATATCCGATTACGAGTGTGACCCTAAATGTCCCATTATTTTAGGCCGAACATTTTTATCAACGGCTCGAACCGTAATCGACGTTCACGAGGGGAGACTTACTATGAGATATGGGGATGACAAAATGGACTTTTTCACGAGTAAATCCCAAGTGTCTTGTGATAATGAAAAAAACCGAGGTTTCAAAACCTAATGTTTCTAAACCTAATGATTTCAAAATGTTCACTTTAGCTGAAAGAATGAGGCTTAATGCATGTTTTGAAAAAATTAAGAAGAACGGTTTTAAAGATGATGATTTTAATGATAAAGAATACGTATACCTAATTCAAAAGGGTATGTGTAAATTTATAAATGAAAAATCACTTTGGGATGCATTCGATGAAACAAGTGAACGACAAATTCCGAAGTGCGACATTAGTGCCATCATGACAATGACAAAAATGGACTCGTCTTCACCACCTTCGAAGGACCACGTCTTTGAGGCTTCAACTTCTAACTCCATCGAAGTGCCTCCTTTTCCTAGCCCAACACCCGTTGAGGCAAAAGGTTTCATCGACATCGATCCTCTCGTTTTAGAAAAGTCACCTAAGCATAGTCATTCTACTTGTAAGACCATGGTTGTGAGTGCTCACATCGACTCTTTCTTTGACGATGACAATGGCGATTTTTCCGAGATTGATCACGCACTTCAAAATCCACATGCTATTTTTTAGGATTCTCCTAAAAAGACCTCTTCTCATGTGAAGTACGATGATTACAAGTTTGATCCCGAGATTGAGGAAATTATTGAACGAGAGCTAGCTCTTTTGCCTCCACTTCCACCTACAAGTGAGGTCGATCTTTCCAAAATCGAGGATGAACTAAATGAGTTAGAGCGTCTTATTTTCAATGACGAACCAACTCATGTGACCACCAAAAATCCAATTCTCGAGGAGTTACCTAATCAACACTCCTCAAATGAGAATTACGTTTACCACATTCGTGAGGATTTAACTTATCAACAATCCCCACAAATGAATGATGGTTTCGTGCTTGATCGTGATCTTTTCGAGAGAGTTTCTAAGATACTCAAGGAGGGGAATGAAAAACCTTGGTTTGACAAGCCTATCTTTGATGAAGAAATCGATGAGATCGACATTCATGAGGATGACGAGTATGTAGACCCCGAGGGGGCGGTATTCTTTCTTGACAAACGTTTTGAGAACTTATATAATCCGCCACCCCCTCCCACCAAAGACTTAAATGTGAGGATTTTTAGCGCGACTAATTTTAAATTTGACACGCCAAATATTTTCGACATTATCAAATAGGGTTTTCATAAAGAGTTTTTAAACGATGAAAAAGGAAGGATTTTAAAATTGATTTAAATGATTTTTCTACAAGTTTAACTCCGTCATAACATCGTTTTATGAGTGCTACCACCTCGTCTACTCCTTTTGACGATGGTGTGTGTGGATCTAGTGTGGGGGAAGCCCCTTATGTTCCCTCACATTTCTCCACCGAGGACGAGATTTACGATCCCGGAATTGCTTGTAAAGGGAAATCTCGGTCTTCCACCGATGCAATAAATGGAAAATCTTTTCGTTTGCTTGGTATGAGTCTACCTCGAGTAGCTCATAAGTTTGACTTACCAATTGCCCCACCTTTCTACTTCTTATCTATTTTCTTCTACCCCTTAGGGGTTTTACTATCGGTTGAAGTAGCGTTGTTTCATCTTTCATCCGAAAATGAGGATACTATCTTTGACCCCGGTATACGTATATCGGGTTTTTAAAAGTACTCCATGTACTTTTGGTTATTGTTTATCATGTAAGCCCCATCAAAAATGACCAAACCATGATTATCCCTAAATGATCACATTTATGGGGATTCGAATCGAGCTTTTGACTCGGTTATCAAAAACAACGTGCCTCGTGGGGGATTCTCATGCTTATCCTTGTAAATATTATCGTTTTTCTAATAGTGTTACGAGGGGACTTGTGCTCTTCCAACCTTTGTTCCGTGGTTGTTTGTGATTGTGATTTATTAGGTTCATCGTCATCATTGAAGCCTCTCGTGTTTGTTTTACGGATCACTCGAGCTTCGATCGTTGCCTTTGGAGATTCTGATATTCGATGATATCCTTTTTTGTTCTAACGTTTATTTTATTAGCATAATTCATAAACGGCTTTTAGGTTATTCTTTTACCCTTTCCATGCTCAAGATTAAGCATTCGACTACGTCTCTAGTATGGGGGTGTTTTCACCCCTAGACTCGAAACATTGAGTACAATGTTTAGTTTTAGTATGGGGGTGAGTAGATACTTCACCTTGCTTACGTCAATACGCAATCCAATTTTCATCTTTTTGTTATCGTTTTATGCAAAATAAGGCTAAAATGGCCAAATTTTAATTTTTTTTTTTCGTATTTTTCATAAGTGTTTAAGACACGAATGTAGGTTTTCCGATGGTGAGAATAAGAGTAATTTTGTACTCGACCGTGCGTGTTGAGCACTTAGCTTCGATTCCTAAACTTTTTAGGCTAAGCCTCTTAAATGAGGACGAGAAATGATAGAGTTATTTATAAGTCTCGTAATCGTCACGATCTCATGTGTAGTAATTATTAGCTTATTCTCCCCACGCTTTTTGTATAATAAATTGTTAATAAATATTGATTTAGCAGTCTAATCACTATTGTTGGTTTCTAATTTGTTTTAGTAGCTTCCATGTAATTAAATTGGTAAAACATTGAGGATTCGCCAGCGTCACGGTTTTGAAGTATTGGCACCCGAATAATCGAAAGCTTCACCTAATAATAAGATTTCAAGTGATCACCTAAATTAAGCAAAAATTTGAAGCTCACAAGGCCGAAAAATCTATGCCCAAATTGAAAGTGAATCAAGCCTTAATCTTTGAAGCTTTAAAGATCCAAAATTCGCTTTAGCGTGAGGATATACGTCTTTGGCCATAATAAACACCTCATGGCAAGGTTAAATAAAAGGCAAGCCAAGACCAAAGTCATAATAAAAGCTTCATGGCAAAGTTGAATAAAAGCTGGAGGTAAACCTATGATAATAAGGCCCTTCCGTTAGGGGGCGTATAAAAGTCTTGGTAATAAGTCTCATGTTCAAAACCGTTATAAAACCGTGTTTATCGATCCTTCTTGTTGACTTAATTTTTTGACATCGTTGTCTATTAGGGTGAATTATTAATTTAATGATTTTGGTTACACCGTTAAGACTCTATTTTTAGACTTAATCTCTATTCACGCATAAGTCAATGATGTATCCTCGTGATCATTAAAACAAAATATAATATAAGAGATACCAAGTAGGAATAAGGGAGTTTAGGTTCGTAATTAACACTCATGAGATATGATCGTGTTGCTAACTTATAATAACAATGATCTCGTTACACGCTTAGCATGGAATTGGGTGAAAATCGAGGACGACGAAATTATTTCTAACGAAGCATTCACGTGTTCTTGTTCTATGATCCTAAAATTCACTTTACCGTGATGAAAGCATTACATTATGTCTAAAACGCGTGTAGTAGTTTATTTAAATTTTTATCTTCAATAAATGTCATCATAAAAGTGAATTTTGGAAGTGCTACGATACTTAATTCTAGCATTGCGCGGGGACACGACAATGCTTTAGTATGGGGGAGTGATGAGACTGTAATTATACATAGTCTCATCGTCCAAATCGGGCTTAAAACGCTTAAAATATCATCAAAATACCCAAATATATGCTTGTGTTTGTTCATTGTGTATTTTAGGTACGGATATCGTGAAATCAACAAATGATCACAAGAATGAAGCAATAACGAACACGGGAAACGAAGCCGCACAAAGAACCGGACCCGAATCATGAATTTCTTTTGAAGTCCTTGAAGTTTGAAGAATTGGCAAGATTGGTCCCTCTACTTTTGAAGACTTGTCATTTTAAACCCTTGTAAAACTCAAAAATTACTAAAGGGTCCCTGAAATAACAAGATTGTGCAAGATTGGTCCTTGAAGAATGCAAAATATGCATAAAATACCCTTGGAATAGTTTTACTAAAACTTTTGTGGCCAAAATAGGAGTTTATAAACTTCAAATACAAAGGATTAGCTGTTTTGGCAGTTTAAAAACAAAGTGGCAAGTGCATGAGACTTGGAGGGCCATTCCAGGAAGACATACAAACCTACACAACCAACCACATCATGCCATGTCACACCCTCAACCAATCAACTCCCACCACCTCATTTCAGTCTCAACGTTATTTTCCACTAACCCCATATTTTAAAACTAGATTATTAAACTTAAAATTGGTGGCAAACAGATTTTTTAAACTTAATTAAACCTCAAACCAATCAAAAACCCTACTGCTAATCACTCCATCATCAAGAAACCTAAAACCCGATTATCATCAAATCAAGGGGGTTTGTGATAATAAACTCTAGAACCCTAATTTACCATAACCTAATCCTAAACCCACCTTCACTTTTCTCACCCCGTGACCATAAGTGCGTCCCCCATGTTCCCCTGCTGCACCCAAAATGGCAAAGTTAGCATCTACATTCCATCTACGATTCCCATTGTACTCCTTGGTCCCAAAGGCTTCTAATAAACGATCAAGATCAAAAAGAGACAGCTGCACATCACATGGTGCCATTTGACCAAGATTGAAGACTTCTTCAAAGGGCAAAATTGAACTTTCAGCTATTAGGGTTTATGATTTAGCATTTTTATATTCACTAGTTCTAGGACCTTCTATCAAGTAGTATATAAGAGAAGACATGTGTCTCTTATAATTTGTTCCAGTTTTTGTAAGCTTTTAAATTTATTAATGAAAATGAAAACTTTTTAATCTTGCAATAGCTGTGTTCCATAATTCTGTTTTTTAGTAGTATAATCTTTTACATTCGTTTGCAAAAGTAGTAAAGGTTTTAAAAGGGGAAATTGTGTTCAAGGTTTCTGAAAAAAGTTTTCTTCATTATACAAATTTTGAATCTCAAATTCACATGAAAGTGAAAGTGGAAGTGTGAGTTGGATTTTCAGGTTTGTGTTTCAAGAAAGTTAGTAGTTTAAAAGTTATTTGGTTTCAAAAATTATTTTTCAAAGGTTTTTACAAAAATCTTTTGTCCTTACTGTTTGATTAAGCCTATACCAATAAGCCTGACAAGCTTTTTGGTATTAAGCTGATTCAAACTTGTAGTTTGTCTCTTGGTTTTGTGGTGGTTGTGCAGGGTAACAAGGAAATAACAAGACCCCACTCTCTTTCCATCCATTTCATTTATTTTTTGACTTGAAGAACATTTAATCCTAGGGTCCTTCTTTGGATTCCTACAACAGGCCTCTCTACATATCATAAGCTCCTCATAAGCTGTTGAAAAATCCAAGCAGAAGGCCTCAGCCCAAGGTAACCCGTGGCTTAAACCTTGTTTTTTTTTCAATTTTTTTTATGTGATTTATATGATATTGTATGAATTTGTTGCATTGTTAGTTTTTGTTGTTCGTTTATGTGTATTTGATGAGAATATGCATGTTAGATTAGGTTTTAATCAGTTTAAGTTGATTTGGCAAGATTTGGTTTGCAAAAATTTGATTTTCAGAAATTAAAGAGGTGTTTGGATTAGGGTTTTAAGGAAAGAGTTGGACAAGCTTTTGGTTTAAAAACCTGGTTAACACACTTATTAGGTTGTTCTTAATTAATATTAGTATTTGGCTTTCAGTTTGGTAGATTTTAAAACAAGTTTGCATGCTCAATTTTAGGTAAAACTAGCTAAAAAACAATAGACCCATTTTCTGTCTTGTTTAAGTAATTTGTGCCTTCAATCTTTGTTCTTTGTTAGATCTGGGTGGTGTTTAGGTTCAAGACTTGGTTTGTTGTAGTTTGTGAAGGAATTGAGTGAGTTTTGGCCAACCAAAACTTACCCAAGTGCCAAGTATATCAGCAACACCCCACAGACCCCACTTTCTGTTAATCAGTAACCCACGTGATTTTAAAACAAGTTTGCATGCTCAATTTTAGGTAAAACTAGCTAAAAAACAATAGACCCATTTTCTATCTTGTTTAAGTAATTTGTGCCTTCAATCTTTGTTCTTTGTTAGATCTGGGTGGTGTTTAGGTTCAAGACTTGGTTTGTTGTAGTTTGTGAAGGAATTGAGTGAGTTTTGGCCAACCAAAACTTACCCAAGTGCCAAGTATATCAGCAACACCCCACAGACCCCACTTTCTGTTAATCAGTGACCCACGTGGCCTATTTGTGTGAGATTTTTGTTAGTAAGCAGTTGTTTTTATATTTTTCTTGACTCCCCACAACCCAACTGGTTGTGGGGGTGCCTTTGTTGCCAAGCAAAACCAAGTAATCATCAAGTTATAAGCAAAACACTCACCAGACCCGTATTTTTGTTCAGTCACTGGGAACCAAGTTCCCACTGCTAGTGTAAAAGATCCCACTACTTGGGATACAAACAAAAAAGTTAGCAAAGGTCACTTTCAGTTTTTTATATTTTTGTCTTTAGTGAACTTTTTTAAGAGTTTTTACTTCATTTTAATTTTCTTAGTTTTGTTATTTTATTTTAGAATTTTTCATTAAATTTATTTTTCTGTTACTATTCATTTTCTATTTTTTAGATTAAATGACATTTTAATTAGTTTTTAATTACTGTTTTTTGTCTTTTAGTGAAAAACTTTTTCATTTTTTAGTTTTAAAAATTTTCTTAGATTCAGAAAAAGATTTTAATATTTTTAGTTTAAAAAGATTTTACTGTTTACTTTTTAAATTAATTTATAGATTTAGTTTTAGTTTAATTAGTTTTAAATTAAATTTTTTTTTGTCTTTTAGTGTAAAAAAATTCACTTTTTCAACTTTTTTATTGTTGTACTATTGAGTAAGATAATTTAGGATTTTTCAAATAGTCAAATTAATTTTAGCATTATTTTAATATTTTTAATCATTATTTTAGTTTAAAAATAGTTTTTAGCATTTTAAAAATAGAAAAATAGTATTAAAAAATTAGGAAAAATACTTTTTAGTCTTTAAATAATATAAGTGAGTTTTTAGTTCAATAAAATAATATTTTGGGCTTTTTCTTAATTATATTTAATTTTAGGGCTTAAATTAGTATTTAAAAATGAATATTTAATTAATAAAAGGTTTTAAAATATATTTATTGAATTTTTATTCTTATTTATTTTATTTTAGACTTAGATTTAATTTTTAATTAATTTTTAGCTTTAATTTTTAATTTTGTCACATTTTACGTATTTACGTTCGCGTTTTACGTCAAGTCGTCGTAGTGTAATCGTAATCGTAGCTCGTCTTTATTTTTTCTCTCTTAACCCAAAAACGTTCCTAATCCAAACTCTTGACTTTATATATTAGCACACTTAGTTCACACACCTCCTTCGAGAACGAACTAGGTTTTTGTTCGACTTGTCGGTTTTTCTAAATCGTCGAGTTAAATACTTGCCCATGACACGTTATTTTCCTAAACACGTATTTTTACCACAATCATACCCTCATTTCATATTTTGAATTCGGGTATGTTCTTCTTTTCCAGTTTACTTTATCTATAATTCGGGGACGAATTATTCTTTTTAGGGGGGAAGAGTTGTAAAACCCGCATGCTTTTACCATGAATAGTACCCTTACGATAGTACGTACATGATTAGAACTTTCCTGTTATAACATGTTTACGTTTCACGAACAAGAATTTCAAGTATTACGTACGTGTTATAACACGATAAGTATTTATTACGTATTAACACACGATAATTTTTTCAATAATAATTATAATGACGAACACACGAACATGAAATCATGAACGTAAATTAATCACGAGCTTAATAGTACGTATGTATGTATATTTATTACGATCACGAATAAATATATTAAGTCACGATCGATAACTAATTAAATCACGTAAAAACACGAACACGAGAACACACTTATATTTTAGACACAAAAAATGTTCGGGTTACCCCATGTGGGCCCCATACCCGCGGACACAACAAGACAAAAAGGGCCTAGCCCATTAATTTTTACTAAACAAGGATTAAGGGGAAAAGTTATTTTCATAATAACAAAATTTTAGAAAAAACAAGAAGCCCTAATCCCTTTTCTTCCCCTTCTTTGGCCGCCGGGTATAAGAACACCAAGAGGGGTGTTCGGTTTGATTTTGGTGCTAGATTTATTGCAAGGATCGTTGTGTGTTCATCCTCTTTGATTCACGTGATCGGTATAAACTCAAACCTCTTTTATTTTTATGTTTTTATTTACTAATCACATAAAATCATGAATGTTTTTCATAACGAATTAAAAACAAGATATAAAGCATGTAATATAATCATGGGGTAAATGAATAAGTGGTTAAGGGGTGTTTGTTTGTTGGCCGACGCCTAAACCGAGCCCCAAGGGGGTCTCGGCTTGGCTTAACTCGCACCACCGAGACCACATAGTCTCGGTTTGGTGGTGGTGGTGTCACGATAGCAGCAAGGAAGGGAAACCCCGACCTAGGTCAGGGTATGGTGGTGTTTTGGGTCCGGTTCACGAGTTAAAAAACGGGTCCGGTTCACACATGTTTAGATTTAAAACACGGTCCGGTTCATGAGTTATTTTACAAGGTTTAATATGTTTACATGTTATATTATTTTTTTCAAGACTTAAATTAAATTAATTAAAAGCATGAACATTATTAATTTAATTTACATGACTTAGGTTATTAATTTTATTATTAATACATGAATTTTAACCTAAGTATTTTTCATTTAATTAGACTATATAATTAATTAATTATTGAAACCATGACTTATAATTAATTAAATTACATGACTTAGGTTATATTATTAATAGATAATAATACACGTTTTAACCTAAGTATTTATTTTACCTTTATTTAATTAAATCATGTTATATTTAATTAAATACTTAAACCTATAGTTTATCTAATTTACATGAAATAATTAATAAACTATATTATATAATCACATGACTTAGAATATTAATTAGAAAACACTTAAGCTTATATTATTAGCTTAATTACCCAGCTTATATCTAATTATGGAAACTTTCTATTTTTAGAAACTTATTTAATTAAGGCAGCTAATCTATTTATGGAAACTTTCTATTTTTAGAAACTTATCTATTTTAAGCAGTAAATCTATTTTTGGAAACTTTCTATTTTTGGAAACTTTCTATTTTTGGAAACTTTCTATTTTTGGAAACTTTCTATTTTTGGTAACTTTCTATTTTTTGGTAATTTTATATTTTTGGAAACCTGCTATTTTTAGAAAGTTACTTATTATTACCCAACAAGTATAATAATACATGAAATACAAGTAATACTTAATCAGAATAGACATAATATATGATAAACACAGGTATAAAGCTTAAATCAGTAAAACATGACATGAACATATAAAACAAGCTAAGACATGATATAAAACCAGTTACGTAGTCAGTAATCAGATACTTATACACGTATGTATTTATGCAGCATTAGTGATACCAAAGTAGGACTCTCTTCCGTTCGTCTTCTTCGTTCACTGGACATAAGGTACGGATTCTCCGTCCTTTCAGTATGGACATTCTTTCCTTATTAGGATTTCTCGTATGCAGCCATCTGTTTTCTCCAATATATGTTTTATATGTTTTGATTGCTTATGTTTAAATTAGTATACGTAAAGCCATATACATGCATGACCATTTTCACCTAGTTATGGAGGTACCATAACCATAACACTAGAGGCACCAGTGTTATGACTTCACCATGGCAGGGTGATAGCTCGTGGCGTCCCTTTCAGTTTTTTCCATATATTATTATTATCAGGTGGGGCGTATGGGTGCATCCTAGTTTACATGTTTTCAGCAGATTACTCAGTGTGAATGTGGTGTGTGCCTTACATCCTTCACAAGGAGCTGATCCCTCCTACCCCAAACCAGTATATTAAATTAGAGGCAACCCCTCTAATTTGCATGATGAGGTCACCCCTCCAAGTATTCATGCACGTTGATATTTCATGACCTATATTGGCTAATGGTAAATATGTTAAACAGTTTTTACAAGATAAACATAAGGCTTTTCAAACTATAAAACCAGTTTTACTAAGATATAACCAGGTTATACAGGACTTAGTCTTTTCTGCTGCTTCATGTTTATATGCTTATATTATTCATGCTATATTTGTATATCCGTGCACTGAGCGTATTGCTCAGCCGTTTTCCTTTTCATGTTCCCAAAACGGTAGGTACTCAGGGACGCTCGTATGCTTTAAGCGTACGTACATATGGATTGGAAGCTTCCTAGCCTTCTTTACTTTATGCATTTCTTTATACTTTGATACTCATTTCCATGGACATTGTTTAGTCCTTTCATTTACAGTACTTATGTTTGTGTGTGATGAGTTCTACTTTTGGGGTACCGATGTTTGATTCCGGTATTTCCTTTATGGTTATGTAATGTTTAGACATTTATCCTTGTATGCTTTGATGACACGCCATAATCACGCGTGACATTCCATTTATCAAAATGGGGTGTTATAAAGAGTGATACTACTTAGTATTCACAATGATGAGTGGAAATCCTTCCAGTGTTAACATCTAACAGCACTGCGGTAGGTCATGTGTAAGATTCTTTTAGAATTGAACATGTGTAAACTGAAAAGGAACAGTGGTTTGATTCTGAATTGATTCAAACTCGTTTGAGGTTTCTATGCAATATCTTAATGGTCTTGCCAGAACATTCAGAGTGATATTCATTAATATTCACAATGACGAATGGAAATCCTTCTAGCGTCAACATCAAACAGCGCTACGGTAGGTAACTTACTAGATTCTTATGAATCAAGCTTGTGTCAACTGGAAATAAACAATGGTAATATTCTTAATGAATCAAACTTGTTCCAGGAATCTGAATTTACGACTTTAATCAAGCGGTTATTTATCTAATTAATTCACTATTTATGTTCGCAGTCTTGCTTTGAGACGGTCGAGTAAAGAGAACGGCTAGTACAGCCGCGAAACCCTGTCAAGGAGATTCTTAATTGAATCTACCTAATCACAGGTACGATATTTAATATCGTATAACGGTCTTCACCGACCGGAGGTAAAACGCTACTGATTTAGGATGAATGTCAAAGCCATTCAGTCCGTGTCTATGTTTTGTCTTAAGAAGGTGGCGTTACGGTGTACTTAACAAAGTCAAAGGTTCAAATAACCACACACTCATGCCCAAAGACAACTTTCAACAATCAAAAAGGATAAAGACATTCAACAATCAAGAAAGATAAAGACTTCTGCAACTCTGATGATCAAAATCTTCCTTATCAATTAATGTAAAGGAATGATCTCTCTTCAAAGGAGATTGTTAGCAAGCTTTTAAGATTGTGCAAAGTATGAGCATGTAGATAAAGACACAAGATAGCAAGATGGCAAAGACAATTCAAGGAAGATTTAAAGATCTCAAGATCAAAAGACAAAGTCGAAAGACAACTACAAAAGTTCAAATATCACAGCATGAAGGAACAAGACTACTATTACACGTTCAAGACTCATTTATGACGAGATTCGTAATCTCCGTTGAACTCCAAATATCGAAGAGGAATGACCTCACATTGTGGGAGATTGTTATCCTCAAAATATTGAGTCAAACAAGAATGCTCGATCATATTTTATTATTGTAACTTTTATTAGAACGTTGTAATAGGTAGTATAATAGTCGTGACATTACAGGCTTGATGGCTAGCTTAAAAGGCCTCTTTCAAGGTACTAAGGATTTATTCAAGCCCGACCCAATCAAACATATAGCCCATTATGCCACATGTAGGCAAGGCTATAAATACCCTTCCTAGCATGTTAGGAAGGGTGTTGGTTGTTCAATTTTTTCTTAATCTAATATTCCTAAAGTTTCACACACTTCTCTCTCTTTTCTCTCTCTACTTTATCTCTCTAAAATTTATCTACTTTTCATCTATTTTCTTCCTTTTTTTCTTGTTTTGATCATCACAAATTTGGGACAACACTTTCCATCCATCTTGGGGGCAAACACAGGTTTTGTAAACGAGGAATATGAGAAAGCGAATGGTTTTCCCAATATAGAGGATCTATTCAATTTATAGGCATTGGGTTGTCTAAAAACAGATTTCTTAACGCTAGGTTCGACAACTTTACCACCCATCTTAGCAACGAGTTTCTTCAACTCTGCTATTGCTATGTCTTTTTCTTGTAACTGAGCTTTCAAATCCGCAATATCAAGACTTTTTTCTTTTGCTATGTCTTTTTCTTGTAACTGAACTTTGTTTTGTAAAGCAAGTTCAAGTGAATGACAATGTTTTTGAAGAAAATCATATCTATGTTGAAGTAACAAAAACTCTTTTTAGTCAACTTTATTCGAAAGCTGAGTTTCAAGACGTTCACACTCTTTGACTTGATCCAGATATTTGCATGCAACATCAGAATATTCATTGATACCAGCACAAGATGTAACATATACACACATAAAATCTTTTGAGAGGCATTCTTGCAAGAGTAGATCATAGGCTATAGAAAAATCATCTCTTTCAGGTTGATGATCGTCAATTTCTTTTTCAAGAGATTCCACATATTTCAAATCATCAAACATTTCTTGCTCTGTTAACTTTTCAAATTCCAAAGCATGTTTCTTTGTTCTCTCCGCCAAAGGAATCAAAATAGTTTTCACAAGAACAGTTATATCATGAGGAATTTATTTATCACCTTTCAAAAGTTCACGTTTTTTCCAGTCATCATCAACAACCTTTTTGAAATTTTCAATGTTACTCTAAAGAATACTAAGTGCTTGCTTACTCTTGCTTATAGAAGCTTGATGTGGCAAGTACCTGATATATTTTGAAACATTAGTTTTCTTGGTGTCAAAAACTTGTCTCTATTTAATTCTTTTTTGTGCACATTCGTAAAATATTTGCTCACGAAACTTCTGTTTTTGTGGATTGAAAATTTCATAAAGAGTATTTTCATAATATAATTATATGGTTTCACAGTCTTTATTCACTGGTGATCTACTCTCCTATTCAAAACATAGTGACTCATCACTAACAGGCCTAACAAGAAGACAATCAAGGTCGGTCCATTGGGACTCCTCAAGATAGAGTCTCGGGTTCTCAGATTGAGCTTGCTCGAGGTACTTAGGACCTGCAAAACTAGCTTTACCCATGAAAATCGAACGAGGTGCCAACATTCGCATGGTTTGAATAGCTTGATTTGTTTTATAAACAATTTTCTTATAAAAATCAGTTTGAACTTCAAGTTCCACGACTTTGTCGATGTCTTTTGCTTGTTTAAGTTTGAAAGATTTTTGCAAGTTAGCAACCTCTTCCGTCTTCGCAGTGACTAGTTTAGCTTTATCCTCTTGAAGAAAACCAATCTTTTGAGTTAACTCATTCACTTTAGTGGTAGCAAGATACGTTTTGTGTCGTTCAGTACTTAAAGAGGTGTTATAATTACATTTCTCTTGTTCTAAAAGCTTAAGAGTTTCGTTGTATTTAGTTTCAAACACATCTTTAACAGTAGTAATGACACCCCCTTTGTACTTTGCAAGCTCTTTTTCTTTTTGAAGAAGCTCAGCTCTGCAGCTTGCAACAAGCTCACTAGATTTTATAATTGCAGCTTTGCTTTCTTCAAAATTTTGAGTGAGCGTAGTGTTTGCCTTCTTTAACTGCTTTTGACTCTTTTTAGTTTCTTTGACAACTTTTTGTCAAGAAGCAATTAAGTTAGCAAGCACAATACGCTCCTCATCATCATCATTCTCATTTGCATGTTGATCATCCTCAAACTCATTATTTCACATGTCTGATGAATCGGGTGTGGTATTGTTATCAACCGTTTCCATCATACATGTGTCAGTTGGTTGTTGGAAGCTCACTATCCTCATGAATATCACCAAACACATTATATTCGTCGTCACTATGTACCTTATCGATTGGCTCGGTATCAAAGATAGGACCATTGTCATCTTCAGTGACTTTGAGAACTTCTTCAATCTTTGCCATGTATGAGTAATGTGCTTCAAGTTCTTGGTCGGGAGGCTTCATCATCAATGTCATCAAGCATTACTCCTTCCCCAACCGACAATTTAACCCCAGCTTCCATCTTCTTACATAGCAGCATCTTTTCCTTATGATAGCCAGAGTCTCGAACGCGTTTTAACTTCCTACATTCCTTTGCCATATGCCCATAACCTTGACAATTAAAGCACTGAATCTCATTTTGCTGAACAACTTGAGTTCCAACAGTTTCCCTATTCCCAGCAACAGTAGTAATCCTATGAGTATCATACTTAGCAGTTTGTTGATCATACCGTGCAGAACCCTCAACATGTGTTGGATGACGTCGATCATACCTAGGAGGAATTTCATCACGTCGACGTGTGTCATACCTTGGAGGACTCTCAACATATCAGTTCCTTGTGTTAGATGATGTTCAAAGATTGTTGTTGGTGGGTTTGTATATCTTCTTGTAATACTTCACTATGAAATCAATTTGTTGTTTCATTTCCCTATCCTTCTAAGCTTGTTCTTCATCACTGTCCTCTTTAGATGATGGCTCAGATGACGGTTATGGTGCTCTTGGTTCTTTGCCTCGTGATCTTGTAGGAGATAAAGACTTAGATGAAGTGGAATATCTTGGTGATGATGAATTAGTGGAGTATGACTTGGGAATACGAGAGTGATGATCTTGGACGTGTTGAGTGGTAGACACCAAAGCAAGTGGATTAGCAGTCTTTGTTATCCTTTCAGCTCTAAGTTTATTCGCCTCATTCTAAAATTGTTTCAAAATGTCAAATAGCGTGTGATAGTTGACCTCGTCTAACTTACTCTGTTGTTTCACCAAAGTTACAAACCGTGTCCACTCTGGTTGAAGTTGCTGTAGAAATTGCACATTGACTTGCATGGTGGACACTTGCAAATTGTTTCTTGTCATGTCATTCATCATCTTGTAGAATCTTGAGTAATATGAATCAATTGATTCCCCATCCAATGAAGTAAACTTGACAAAGTTCCAGAACAAGTTAGTTTTGACATCTTGCTTGTTAGGTGACACTCCTTGTTGCAATCGTTCAATAGCAAACCACATTTCTTTTGCAGTAGAGCACACATTAACCGTTGAGTAAATATCATCCCAATCCCACTTAGAATCAAATAGATTGCTTCCTTCTCTGCATCAATCCAAGCACGTTTCTCTTTCGAAGTGTTCTCATGTGTTTCCTCAATTGTTTGCTCATCGGAACCGGGTGTCGAGTCGGTTACTGGAATTACAGGAATGGTTATTGTAGTGGGAGTATAGGATCCTTCTTTGATGCAACGTCGGAGAAGATCACCATTTGGTTTAGTATCAAGATATCGAATAAAACGTGATTGCCATTGTGCATATCGACCTGACACAAGCATTGGTGGTCTCTCCTTGTTGCCCGCCACCATGATGTTGTTGTTCGTCACATGACACTCTTAAGTAGATGTGGTAGTGATTGTTGTTGTAGAGAAAAGTAGTTAAAATCCCTTAAAAAAAGTTCTCGAAAAACCCAAAAATTCTCCAAGACCAAAAAAACACACGAATGTTCGAATTTTTTTAAGTGTATTTTTGGATTTTTTCAAAAAATCCTCCAATCTGTCGCAATGTTTAAACAATATGTCGCAGTGCACAAAGATTTCTGTCGCAATGTCTCTTCTGTCGCAATGTCTTGTCGCAATGACCCTGTAACAATAATCCTTTTGCAATGACCGTGTCGCAATAACCCTATCGCAATGTACAACAAAGAACCTATCGCAATAACCAAAAATGAACCTATCACAATGTGCGTCGCAATATCCAAACCAAAAGTCTGTCGCAATATACAACACAAATTCTGTCACAATATCAATGATAATAAGCTATCGCAATATCAGTTAAAACCGTGTCGCAATATCACAAAAGAACACCAATCGTAATGTGGATCGCAATATGGATCGCAATGATAAACCCTAGTCTTTTGCGATGGAATTCAAAGTGATTTTGTCGCAATACTGGTACTGTTCCGAAACTTTTGGTAAAAAAGTGAGATTTTTGACAAGAAATATGTGATTTTAACCAATCAAAAGCACTCAAATCCCTACGACAACTATGTAGGAGATTCATATCACGAATAAGAGCACGGAAAATACAAAAAAAAATTGAGACGTGGTGTTTTAAGCTTGAAAAGCCCACGAAATCAATCTATAACAACAACTAATCATAAATCTACCCCATGGCGATTGATACCAATTGTTGTCCCTAATTTGTGATGATCAAACAAGAAATAAAGAAGAAAGATATATGAATTAGATGAATTCTAGAAAGAGAAAGTAGAGAGAGAAGTGTGGAAACTTAGGGAAGATTAGATTAAGAAAATGAACAACCAACACCTTTCCTAACATGCTAGTAAGGGTATTTATAGCCTTGCCTACATGTGGCATAATGGGCTATATGTTTGATTGGGCCGGGCTTGAATAAAATGCTTAGTACCTTGAAAGAGGCCTTTTAAGCTAGCCATCAAGCCCGTAATGTCACGACTATTTTAACTAACTATTACAACGTTCTAATAAATGTTACAATATAAACCTATGACCGAACATTCTTGTTTGACTCAATATTTTGAGGCTAACATAAATTTACTGAAGAAATCGTAAGTTTACTGATGAAAACGTAAAAATACAGATGAAAATATTCATATAATGAAGTAAACGTAAGTTCGCTGACGAAAATGTAAATTTACTAACGAAAACGTAAAAATACTGACGAAAACATAAAAATACTGGGGAAAATGTAAATTTATTGACGAAAACATAAATTTACTCATGAAAACGTATATTTACTGATGAAAAGGTAAATTTACTGACGAAAACGTAAATTTACTGACGAACACGTAATTTTACTGACGAAAACGTAAAAATAATGATAAAAACGTAAAATTACTGACGGAAACGTAAGTTTAGTGATGAAAACGTAAAATTATTGACGAAAACGTATCTTTACTGACGAAAACGTAAGTTTACTGACGAAAACGTAAGTTTACTGACGAAAACGAAAGTTTACTGACGAAAACGTAAGTTTACTGACGAAAACGTAAGTTTACTGACGAAAACGTAAGTTTACTGAAGAAAACGTAAGTTTACTGACGAAAACGTATGTTTACTGACAAAAATGTAACTTTACTGAAGAAAACGTAAGTTTACTGACGAAAACGTAAGTTCGGGTCGACGTAGACATGCAACTTATAACAATGGGTAAAAACATTATGGGTAACTTGAAGTTCAGGTAAACAATACATTAGTAACCCAAGTGTAAGGTTTTAAACTTTAGTAACAAAATCGTTACTTTGGCCAAACTTGAATAAATTGCGTGTATATTAACCCTTTCTGTATATGTATTGACTTGCTAGGGCCTGTGTTGTATACTTGAACCTTTAGAGTTAAGATCTATGTATACCCTTAAATTAGCATAGACCTATTCAACCAATCATAATCACCCATTTTTTTAAAAACCTACTGCCCACCACTTTTTTAAAAATTAAATATCTCACAAACGATAAATCGTCAAACGAAAAAATACACCATTTCAACGAGAATGAAATCATCTTTCTATCGAGGGGCACATGTATATACTTTCGACGAACTTTTTTTCGACTTTTTTTAAGTCACGTCTGAGAGAAATCATATATGATTCATCACGAAACATATATGATTTTCAGAAAATCATATATGATTCGTGATATGAATCCTATACGATTTTCTGAAAATCATATATGTTTCGTGACGAATCATATATGATTTTCTGAAAATCATATATGTTTCGTGACGAATCATATATGATTTCTCTCAGACGTGACTTAAGAAAAAAAGTCGGAAAAAAAAATCGTCGAAAGTATATAGATGTGCCCCTCGATCGATAGATGATTTAATTCTCGTCGCGATGATATGTTTTGTTTTACGTAACGATGAACGGTTTGTGAGATATTTAATTTTTAAAAATTAGTTTTTTTGTTACATGATAAAAATGAGTGGTTGTGATTGGTTAATTAAGTCTATATTAAACTAAGGGTATATGTTGAACTTTTTCCTGAACCTTAATCACCAAGAAATACAAGCTTAATATCTAAGTCGTACATGAATTATTCAAAGACGAATCTTAGTCATCCTACTCCGAACAAGAACGAAGATTATGATTTTTTCCACTTGATTCATGTTTGATGAGGGGATATCAGACGATCCACTAGGGTTGTTTACATGTGCAACAGAAAGATATACTTAATACTTTGTACTTTTTTTGTTTTTGTTATTTACACCTAACTTTGCACCCTGACTAATCTCATGGCAACTATCCTTTTGGATAGCCCGGAGTCATCGCAGTTTGGCCATGAGGGATTTATTTTCTCCCGAGGTTCAAACCCAGCCTCTAGGCTCTTTCGTTCGAACCCGTTGGTTAAAACAAGTTTCTAACAAGTTTCTTAATTCCACAACCTCATGATTATATGATTTGGATTTTTTAAGATGCAGCAACCAAACCCCAAGTCATTCAAAAAGAAAAAACATGCAAACCAAAACTAAATATCCATAGATGCAGTAGGTGAAAGCAAAATAAAAAAGTTTCAATCCTATAACTTTTCTTGTACTTTTTTTTTGTTTAAGGAGCCGAAAAGAATGCATAAACGAACAGGCCATTGCAACAAGAAAAATCTTAAATGACATTTCTGAAAACCACAAGGCCAACTGCTCAAACATTCAAATCTTTCAACAAAACATGTCTTCCGAAACTGGCTATGATCTTTGACTGCAATATACATCGAGAAGCAAACACGATCCTCTAAAGCTACGACTGAGGACAAGATCACGAGCTTTGGATTGGTTTTGCTTGACAACACCCTTGAGCACACCGTTAGCTAACACATGCTCCAAGGTTGAAGCGTCAACACCACCGCCTAACTAGAAGGAGACCGAGAAATCACCAGGTTGACATATTTTGTGTCTGCATCTCAAACACCATGCCGTAGGCATGAACCTTTTTCTCCCCAGGGTGTGTTACTCCTTGGATTGCGATGGTCCCATCAGACTGGATATCAGATTGATATATATTTTGAACTTCCATAGAAAATGATGTAAAGTCGCGGTTTTGAGTATTCAACAATAAATGATTTTATTTCAATGCTTATTTTGGGCAGATATGGGTGAGCGACTCCTAAGCTTATCATCTCATCCAAACACTAAGATAGGCTTACTTTGGCAACATAAGCTAATATGTCAAAAACCTAAGCTAAAACAAAACACCACATTTGATGTTAAAAAAAACAAAAAAAACACCCCATTTAATACTAGTACTAAGACTAAAAATTATAGTAAACGGGCTAGAAACTTAAGATTGAAGAGTGCATTGATGTGCATTAGTAAACTGAAAATTACGACTTTTAAAGATATCTCAAAAATCAGCTTGCAGACTATTTTAGTTGTCTAAAATATATTTCGAATCTCACAACCAAAATCACTTTTTATTTAAAAACTAAAGCTGGCCATTCATTTATTTAGGAAAATAGTATAATACAGATTATAAAGAACATCTAAAAGGGTTGATAATAGTGGTACTTACTCCTGCCCTTCTTAACACCTGGGAGAGCAGCACGAAACAGAAAACCCTCGTCAGATTCTGAAATGTCAAACAACATAAATTCATCCAAAATGTTAAACGGGGCAAACAGACCTAGGTCAATCAAAATCTGATGGTTAACATTTACCAACTCTGTCACATTACCCAACCTGCCCATCACTGATAA
Source organism: Glebionis coronaria (assembly GCA_025667525.1). Classification (NCBI taxonomy): domain Eukaryota; kingdom Viridiplantae; phylum Streptophyta; class Magnoliopsida; order Asterales; family Asteraceae; genus Glebionis; species Glebionis coronaria. Next base: position 225,102,972 of record CM046874.1, read on the forward strand.
ACAAAAACCAATACTGCAAACTAGTAACTAAATGATCCTTTTAAAGACTTAATTTTTTATTACGCATTGCAGATTTAGACACCCTTCTAGAAGTAATTCTCAAATCAGTGGTTCAAGAAACCCAGTTAGTACCTGTTGAAGCTAAGACCACCTGTTAATCTCGCGCGGGACTAATAATCTAATCTGGACAGAATTGACCAGCTAGACTCAGCACAAAATCGGACAACTACAATACCAACAGAACCGGTATGGTCTGACTCAATTTGTGGCTTCGGTATTTACCCCTATCCTAGGCCTAGGCCCTATGCATAAAAGTTTTACAAAAACAAAAGAGTTATAAAAAAAATGATATTGCAAAAACACATACTCAATGAACATCCATAGAATTTAATCATGATACTAAGGTGAAATGACTTGAGACTCATGGATACAAAGTGTTACAGAAAAGACAGAAGTTTGTTTTGTCATAGTATTATCTCCATATCTTTTGTATTTTAAATCCTACAGTTTCGAACAAAAGTAAACGTATGAACCTGTGTTGGGGTTTAAGGACTTCTCCCCTTATCAATTTCTTTTTTTTTCTTAACGGTAAATTTATTAAGAAAAATGAGCCACAAAGGCAAAGTACAACCCGCTTCAAAGCTTACAAAAAAAGATAGGACACATCCCTACCTAGAAGCTTAAGCAACAAAAAACATTGGCATGGACATATCCCATACTCAATAACCAAGACTACATAACCAAAAGAGTTGCTACAAATAACAAACTCCATAAACAGACAACAATAACAAAGAAACCTATACTTAATATAATCAGCAATAGACAACCTGATAATTCACTCTATAGACATCAAAATCTTCAAAAGCCAAAACCCTTAAATAGGTGGGGTGGTAGCAGTCATACCCTGCGTCCAACTTGTATCCGCATCCATAACATTTGAAGGCATATTACTCGTAGCAAATTGAGCAGATGCACTAAGCTCTTCAACTACATCCTCTTGCACACTAGCTTGATCCACATTCTTCACAGCTTCCATAGCTAAAACAAACACATCATTACCAATAGAACCCTTATAGAACTCCATTTTCTCAACAAACCACTTAGCCAACACACTACTAGTAAACTCCTGCTTTGTTTTTACAAACAGCTCCACTTCAGCATACTGTTTCCTTAACTTCATAGTACTAATCCTTTCAAGCTCATCATTGTATGCTTCCTCATAAACCTCCTGATATGCTTCATTTTCAGTAAGCATTTTATCCACCATAACCGTCCTAAACTTTTGGTCCGCAATATGCTTAGCTTCCATAGCAATCATCTTATCACTATAAGCTATCTGTTTACTAAGTACCTCTATTTTAGATTTAAGCTCTTTAACAGTAGCTTTTTAGTTACTTCTTGCATTTTCTTTATGAAATAATTCCTAAGTTCTTCATCCCATTTCCCCTTCTTAATAGCAGTAATGTGAACTCCCTTCTCACAGGCCATATCAATTTTACTTCTCATCACTTCCCACTCTAAAACCTTTTCAACATCTTCCACATCAGTTAACTTACCAAACCTATTACTCACACTCTCTTTCATTCCAGCACCACTTATCCCATTCTTATTATTAACAACCTTAGGCTTAACCACTCTCTCACCATTTACCACATTTCCACCAGTATCAATCTCCATATTACTTATGTTATTAACTTGGGGTTCAACATTCTCTTTATTACCATCGCTTCCCACAATATTCTTCTTAGTACTAGTACGTTGAGTATTATCATTCTTAACAAATCTCTGGTCCCCAAACCCTCTACCTCCCCTGCCCATACCTCCTCTTCCCCTACCGTTAAACCCACCCCTGCTGTTTCCATCAACGACCCTGATACTACCATCAACTATCCTACTCTTTAACCCAGCAGACGTACTCCCCTCATAGTTATTTCTCCTCCTGTTATTCACCGTTCTCCACTCACCCTCTTCATTATTCAGACTCACTTCATTCAACACAGCCCCCCTTTATTAACAGTGTTACTATTCTTCACAACGTCTCTAACATTTCTCATAGTACACTTCTCATAACTATGACCAAACACCTTACAATGTGAACAACTCGGGGGTCTCCATGGATATTCCACTCTAAGATCCATAGCCTTACCCAAGCTTTTATACGTAACATGCACACTATCATGCAACCCTCTCATAGCATCCATCTCAATAAGGACTCTAGCAAAACTCGCTCTCCCGTAAGCCCTATCACACATAGAAGTGGTGATTCTGTCCATAAGAATAGGAGTACCAATGCAGCTAGCGATTCTACTTAAGCCCTCGACATTCCAAGCCTCAAGTGGCACATTCCATATTTTGACCCACACCGACACTCTAGTAGGTTCCGGCTTAACCATACATAGACCTGGTTCCCATTTTTGAACAAACAATGGCAACCCATCCACCAACCAATGTCCACTTTCTAACACAAATTGCATCCCCTCCTCCGATTTAAATTTGAAAAAATACAGGCCACATTCATTCGTGATAACCTCAGCAAAATCGTGTCCCCTCCACATTCTTCTAAGGTGTCCCATGAGTTCTCTATAACTCATATTAGTACCCACAAAATATCCGAGTAACGTCAAACCCCACTTCCTACTACCATTCTCTATAATAGGGTCTAAATCGACACTAAAAACTCCCTTCTCATTAACATCCACTGGATAAGCCATAAGCTTATTACTATTACTGTTCAGCGTCACCTGACTCGCTCTCACATAAGCATCAGACACAACAGTGCTCACATTCTCACCCATAACAACATCCTTACCATCACTCCCCTGACTGTTCACACCAGCACTAACAACCTTACTCAAACTAGGCCAATTCTCATCATTATTTAAGGCACCTGATGCACTAGCATTACAATTAATATCAGCTAAAATCTCACCATTATCACTAATCCTAGTACTCTCATTAATTTTAATCATATTTAACACACGATTATCACTAACAGGGACAGGAATAGGACCTAAAACACTACCATTCTTACCATTAATACCATCAGTTACCACCGAGCAAAAAGTAATACAAGTTCTGTTATGATTTTGCTCATTCAAAATTTGATCTATCATATGCTTATCAACACCAGCAGTAACCTCTCCATCATAAACAAACTCCTCAACACTCCTAGCCTCAACACTCTGAGCCTCTGAACACGCCACAGACTCATCATCTCTATAAACCCCAACACCACTATTACCATCACAAACAAGCCCTTCTATATCCTTTCCCCCATAATTCTTATTAACCCCCTTTTTAAAACTAGCATGAGAGGCTTTAGATACCTGTTTCGATTGCGTATTCCCAACAAATAAACTTGTTTCCTTGTTTCGAATCCTAATCCCCTTCTTAGTACGAATCACTTCATCCAAACCCCTAGGTGGGATAAGGTCCGAACTAGGTTTTGGAGGATCTGGCTTCACCATGATCAATTAGGTTGAAATAGGGATATAGGAACGAGTATTGATATTAATTATTGAAAAGTTAAGGTAGAAAGTGTGATGAATGAAATGAAATGAATCAGTGTGTGTTTTAGTGTGTGGAATGATAAAACCCAGAATAGTAATATCAAAACAAAAGTGAAATAGTGGAAATATTAACGGTGAAATTTTATATGTATTTGTAGATCTGAAGTAGTAGAATCAAACAAAAATAAAATCAATGATCCATTGGATGGATCAAAATTAGATGATAGATTACTTAATAAAATTTCAGGGTTTTTTAGAGAGAGAAAAGGTGAGAGAGAAATAGCATGAGTTTCTTATCAATTTCTTGAACCACTCTCGCATATGAAGGTTTATATAGTTCATAGCATTTTTTAAAACACTAACAAAGATCAAAGCACATATACCAAGCAATTTAACAAGATCATAATTAACACAATTATAATTAATCGAATTAGGGTTACATACCTTTTGCTAATCAATTCCCACGAACAAGAAAAAATTCACCAAATTAGGGTTTATGTCGAATCACCAAGATATAGTCTAAAGTAAGACTATATTACGTTCTTGTAGACACGTATTACGACGAGTAAACCGTAATGCTAGTACGTATAAATCGAGCTTCAACATCTAGTGGAAAATCAACCCAACGACCCTAGAGAGGGCTAGGACTTGATTATATAGCAAAATAGAAAACCAAAGAACCCTAAGGGGTGTTTGGCCGGCGATCGCAAGGAGATAGAGGAAGAGAGATTGTGGTGTGTAGAATTATGAGGGTAGGGAGATGTTTATATAGGCCTAAAATACTTGTAGCCCAAGTAAACATATTATAAGAAAAAATTCCTTCTCCCCACTCTTGTTCTAGCCGACGGTCGAACACCCCCTTAAGGGGTGTTCCGGACTTTTCTTTTCCTCTTCTATTTTATTCCACAACGATCGTTAAACCTTAACTCTTAATACTTAACGTTCATTAAAGTTATAGCTCGATTTAATTTAATAAACATATAAATATATTTATTAAATAAATTAACTCTATACGTATTGTATGAAATCCCGTAATCCCGAGTTTAATCCTAACACACGACTATTAAATATAAGTCATAAACTTTCAGCTCCCACTTGGACATATTTTAAAAAGTGTGATCACATCGGTTAGCGTCTAGATACATGCCAATGCCTCTAGTACGACTCGAGTAAGGTCTCCTGGAAAAGCCATTTAATGATTCATCATTATTATTATCCTTTTATTTCTAATACAACGTCAGTAAGAATATGGATCTTAGTCATTCCTTTCATTAATCATTCTGTTTCTCGTTCATAGATTCAGCAAGATTACCAAGACACATTTGGGTGCGGCCACACAAACATCTTACTAATCCCACGAGTGGCGCAACTGTATTAAACTCCAAAATACATTGGAGGAGATAAATTCCATATTGACTACAAGCAAAACCTATGAATTTTGAAACATTTCTGAAAAAAACCACTATAGCTACCAGTTACGTTTAGCGTTAGATTATTTCACAGAGATGCACTAGATCCCTGACAGTTTCCTGGTATCTCGGGTCAGAGGATAACGATTTATGATATACTTAACGACAAAGATCCATAAAGTATAAACATATGGTTGGGATAAGTCCAATATTTGATTTACCGAATATTATCCAAAATCGATCAATATACTTTTAAGTATACTATATCGCAATTTTAATTTGTCTTAATTTAATAATACTCCCATATTATTAATCGACAACCGACATTTAGAATACAATAATATCCATGGATTAAAACATGTAAAATAGGATACAAAATTAAATAACAAGAATAAACGTAACTCAAAATTTATTTCGTTAAATAATAATGTCTTAGCATCCTATATCCAAATACTAATCATAGATTTATTGCATGAAATCGCTAGCTAATTGAAGCCTAATGCTTTTGTCATGTCCAATAACCTTTCATCTAGGCAACGCCTTAGCTAAAGGATCTACTACGTCATCATGTGTGCGAACTTTTAATAATTTGATTTCACGAGCTTCAACTTGTTCTTGGACGTAGTGATATCTACGTTTAAAGTGTCTGGCCCCTTCATGACTCTAGAATCATTGGTGAATATGATTGCAGTAGAATTATCACAATACATATCAATAGGTTTTTTTATGGAAGGCATCACTCCAAGATCTCCAATAAACTTCCTAATCCAAACAGCTTCCATTGCAGCTTCTGAAGCAGCCATGTACTCAGATTGAGTCGCATGCATTGCAATAGTTGTCTGCTTCTTGCTCTTCCAATCAACTGCTCCTCCATTGATAACAAACACGTAACCAGTCTGAGACTTCGTATCGTCTTTATGACATTGCCAGGACGCATCACAGAAACCTATTACATTTAGTTCTGTGTTTGGTTGCCCTCCAAATACCAAAAACATATCTTTCGTACTCCTCAAATACTTTAGAATATGTTTAAGAGTAGTCTAGTGGAGCTTCTCTGGATTCTGTTGGTAACGACTCACCAAGCTCTTAGCAAACTCCACATCAGGCCTTGTGCATCTTACAACATACATAATAGATCCTACAGCCGAAGCATAAGGCACCTTCCGCATGTAAGCCTCCTCTTCAGGAGTAGATGCATCCATCTCATGACTGAGATTATGCTTAACTTTCATAAGTTGAAAACCTTTCTTGGAATTATGCATATTATACTTCTTCAATATTTTGTCAATATAACCATATCCACAGACCAATTAACCGTCTACTCCTATCTCGATAGATTTTAATTCCCAGAATGTATGCAGCTTCTCCTAAAACCTATATAGAAAAATATTTACCTAGATAATCCTTAACTTCTTTAAGTCTTGGAATGTTACTTCCCATGATTAATATGTCATCAACATATAAAAGCAGCAACCCATATTTTCCTTAGGGTATCCTACAAAGATACATTTCACTGATCGTTGTTGGAGTTTATTACCCGAGTCACCTTTCACATACGCCTCGCAACCCCAGACCTTTATATAAGACAAGTATGGATTTTTTCCATGCCATAGTTCATATGGTGTCTAATCAACCTTCTTCGTGGGAACCATATTTAAAATACGAACAGCAGATTCTAAGGCATAGTCTCAAAAGGATAATGATAAAGTTGTAAGATTAAATGTAGATCGCACCATATCTAATAGTGTCTGATTTCTCCTTTCGGATACACCATTTTGTGATGGAGTATAGGGAGAAGTAAGATTCTGAACAATTCCGTTCTCACTTAGATAATCTTTAAACTCTTGACTTATGTACTCACCGCCTCTATCAGAACGAAGAGCTTTAATCTTCTTTCCTGGTTGCAATTCTACTTCCGCTTTAAACACCTTGAATATTTTAAATAACTCATGTTTATGATTAAGTAAGTAAACACAACCATTACGGCTATAATCATCCGTAAATATTGAGAAGTAGCTAGCACCTTTCCTTGACACATGTCTAAGTGGTCCACACACATCAGTGTGTATTAAACCAAGTAGATTAGTAGCGCTTTCAATATTGCTATTAAAAGGTTTCTTGGTCATCTTCCTAGAGATACAAGACTCACATTTATCAAATGATTCATCATTGATATTTTCCAAAAGACCTTCACGTTGAAGCTTTTGTATGCGAGTCTTCCCAATATGGGCAAGTCTACAATGCCAAAGATAAGAATAGTTCTTGTCTAACTTTCTCTTCTTATTCATGCTAAAGACAGAATTAGTATTATACTTGGAATCAGTATCATGCATGTCAATTTTAAACACACCATTCATAGCAGTTGCACTAAAATAGACAATACCATCTTTGAAAACAGAAATTCCATTATTATCAATAGTGTGAATAAATCTAAGATCTAACAAACAAGAAAAAAAAGACACCTCTAACAATAGTAGGTGCATAATGACAATTGTTTAAAATCAGTACTAAAACCGAAGGTAAAACTAAACTAAACGTTCCTATAGCTTCAACAACTGCTTGTGCACCATTGCCCACTTGCAGATATTGCTCCCCATAGGATAGATTCCTTTCCAGCTTAAACCCCTGAAGCGTATTACAAATATTAATACCACATCTTATATCATATACCCAGGAATTTAACTTGTATGTTAGATTAAATAATTCAATCATAAATAAATTACCTGAAGCGGTAGCACTTAGCTCAGACTTCTTCTTTATTTCTCGCAACTCATCAAGGTAAAGAGGGCAGTTCCTTTTCTAGTGACCACTTGCTTTGCAATGGTGACAAGTCTCATTCTTTTGAGATTGATTCTTCTTGGCAAAGTTCTACTTAGGCTTTTGATAATTCGCAACTTGTTGGCTCTTATCACCTTTTCCTTTGCCTTTCTTCTTGTTCGCTTGCGGTTTTGGCTTACTCACTCTACCCTTTTGTGTGTTTAGTACAGGAGGAGTAGAGGTAGATGCCTTGTCCTTTAACCCTATTTCATAGTCAATGAGCATTGCATGCAAATCATTAACTGTCTTCCCCGTGAAATGCATATTATAGTTCCTAACAAAATCATTAAAGTCCTTGTTAAAGGACCTATTGATCAAGTTAATCGCCATATCATGGTCATGGGGTTTCCCAAGTGCAATGAGTTGTTCCATGTAACCTCTCATTTCCATATAATGTGCACTTAAAGACTTTCCAGGGGTTTGCTTACAGCTATGCAAAGCATCTACTAAGTCGTAGATCTCCATTGCTTAGGGCTTCTCAAACATAGCCTTGAGTTCTTCAAGCATTAACATAGGAGGATAAAGCTCAAAATTATTTTGTGAAAAAGGTGACATTTTTTCAAGCATTAAACAACCCACATCAGAGTGCTTCTTTAATTTAGCGTTGTGTGCAAGCCTTTCGGCTTTAGAATCTCCTTCAGAAAGGTCGGACGGGATGGCCGTGGAAAAGATATCAATAGTACCCGCTACTCTTTAGACAATTCTTAGTGAGCGATACCAATTAATGAAGTTTTGGCCAGTAAGTTTTGGACGATCAAAAAACGGTTTGAACGTGGAACTTAAAGCGTTATTGTCGGGTTGAGCCATTTCTACAGAAATAAGTTCAAATATTAGTATTTTTGATAAATACTTTCAAGAAAATAAAATTACCCCGGTAAATAAATTAACCATAGTATTTTCCTTGAAACTAGAACCTATATTGACATAAATTCATTATATCAGTTGATCTGTAAGTAATGAACGTATTCAACAAAATAACTTGTCGAACAATTTATTGGCAAAAAATTTCCAATTTCTAGATATTTTAGGGACTTACACTGCCAAAAGAACATTTTGCAGTGTAAACATGTTTCATCCCCTCTGAGTACCTTAAGTTTCCAGATCTCACTAAGTAACTTAATTAAGTCTTCTAATCTAAAGAACGTAAAACTTATCATGCGAATTCTCATTCTATGAAAAGTTTTCTCTCCATCACAACATCATCCAAATCTCATATGATGACATTGTAACTTCAAGTGTCCGTCAATTAGATGGCATTCAACTTAAATTTTAAGGGTATAAATTTGATGTCAAAATCAATGTATGGAGAAGCATGCATACATCTCCATATCATAAGTTTAATAAAACATTTAGTGAACTTTTTCACGAGACTAAATTTTTACATATATTATGTTGAGGTATTGGTTAAACCAATCAAATAATTACCCACAACTATTCACAATGTACTTTTTCTATACCTCGGCTAAAGAACAAAGCAATAACCTTATTCATTGTGTTTCGGATGTGAATTTGCGGTAAATCAACCTTAAGGTGTAATACAAATAATAATCGTTGGTAATTCCAATTTTGACGCACAGCGAGCGCGGAATTTAGTCAGCGACAATGGCATAACCTCCTTCCTTAGCCATGTACTTGACCAGCAACGCGTTATACCCACTTTATAGTTTGTCAAAATTGAGTAAGCCGTTAAATTATTATTGCAAATCGTCAATCAACGTAATTCTATGTAATTTAGATCTCAAAACAAATCTTAATTTTAATATGATTTAGTCCATATTATTTTTCTTAAAGAAATTACCCTTGTTTACAACATACAATATAAAACGCATGAAAACAATAAGGTACAAAAAACTAAATTATAAACACATAATAACAATTTATATGTTTAATAAATAAATCAATTAGCCGCATGCATACAATTTTATTCAATAAAATTATCATCTAGGGTTTTTATGTTCATAAAAAGTCTTCCCTAATTTTAGATTTATTGAAACAAAATAAAACACGTAGCATATTCAATTTTTATGATCCATGAAAAAAACATGCATGTTCATCATGGCTCCACCCACATATCTTAACAATTAAATCTCTACGGTTCGTAACCAATAATTTACATGACATAAAAATTGATCATGCAATTTAATCTAAAATCATACATGATGTAATTTAAGGTTTCAAAACAATTTTTTTAAAAAAAAATCGGCAAAAACCAATATAAAAAACAAAACCCCAATATTTTAAGAACACCTAAAAAACATGTAGTTTTAACTCAAAACAATTATTAGTTAAAAACTTTAGATTTTCGATAATTATAACATGTTAAAACGGCTCTCGATGCCACTTAAGGTTTATATAGTTCATAACAATTATTAAAACCCTAACAAAGATCAAAGCACATACATCGGAAGCGATTTAACAAGATCATAATTAACACAATTATAATTAATCGAATTATGGTTACATACCTTTTGCTAAGCAATTTCCACGAACAAGAACAAATTCGCCAAATTAGGGTTTATGTCGAATCACCAAGATATAGTATAAAGTAAGACTATATTACGTTCTTGTACACACGTATTCCGACGAGTAAACCGTAATTCTAGTACGTATAAATCGAGCTTCAACATCTAGTGGAAAATCAACCCAACGACCCTAGAGAGGGCCAGGACTTGATTATATAGCAAAATCGAAAACCAAAGAACCCTAAGGGGTGTTTGGCCGGTGATCGCAAGGAGATAGAGGAAGAGAGATTGTGGTGTGTAGAATTATGAGGTAAGGGGATGTTTATATAGGCCTAAAATACTTGTAGCCCAAGTAAACATAATATAAGAAAAAAATTCCTTCTCCCCACTCTTGTTCTAGCCGACAGTCGAACACCCCCTTAAGGGGTGTTCCAGACTTTTCTTTTCCTCTTCTATTTTATTCCACCACGACCGCTAAACCTTAACTCTTAATACTTATTGTTCGTTAAAGTTATATCTTGATTTAAATTTAATAAACATATAAATATATTTATTAAATAAATTAACTCTATACGTATTGTGTGCAATCCTGGAGTTCAATCCCACACGACTATTAAATATAATTCCATAAACTTTCATCATATGGGTCGAATGTAGGGTGATTCACTCAGAGTGAAAAAGCCATTTATTTGGCGAAAATAGTCAATGCATTAATACTACTTTAAAATACCGATAAATGGTATTAAAGATCAAATGAAAGACACCAAAACATCATTACATAAACGAGGGTTCAACGCGTGCGTTGCATACGGGTGAAAGGTTGGCATTTTAAAAAATTCGATGATATAGTGGTGGTGTATATGTTTTTGGGGGTGATTTAGTTTGTATCTTTTGTTTATGATTTAATTTGAAATGCGAATGGAAAATAATTTAAAAATAAAACTTTAGATACTAATTTGAAAAATCCAAATTAAAAGTAATGCAACAAACAAAACATAAAGTACATATAGTAGATCAAGCGTTTTTGTTTGTTTTGTGTATTTGTATTTAGTAATGCTCTGGGATATTTATAATAAGTATTTTGTAGTTTAGATAGTTTTATGGTAAAAAATAAACAACATTCTTTAAATAAAATGATAAAACGATTTTATCAACGGGTGGTATTACGGACTGTGACAATGCCGTCTTTTACCGGAAATTTAAGCATTCCGTGTGTCGTGGAAGGTACGACGCGCATGGCTAGGATTCCTGGTCGTCCAATAATACTATTGTGTGCCGATGGTGAACGTATTATCATAAAGTTCACCCATACGATTGTTGAATGATGCTGGTCTCCTACTGCCATTAGTGTACATAGCCGACCGATTGGCCAAGTTACTTCCCTATTGAAGCCTGTGAGTGGTAACGTGACCGCCCTCAATTGGTTCTTTATTCCCTGCCTAAGTCGAGCAAAGCAACACTCATACAGTATATTTTCCGAGGATCCCCCATCGATATACTTATGGCGGACAACATGGTCTCCTATACATACTTCTATTGTTAGGGGTCCTTCGGCCGCACTGCTTGTGGTAAGGGTAGGGAACGAGATCTGTGTATCGGGAGAATTTTTTTGACTAATTTTCTACCTAGTTCTGCGATGCCACGACTGCACCATGTAAATGGTGTTGGGAATAAAATGAGCCAAGACACTTAGACGCTGACAAGAGTTATTTGGACGCTGATAGGAAGGAATCAAGCGCTGACAGATCAAGCATTGACAAGAAGTATCCAAGCATTGATGAGAAGAAGTCCAAGCACTGATAGGAAAACTTAATCAACACGTTTATTATTTGAAAAGAAGATATACGCAAATATTATATTTTCTATATTTATCTTTTCCTAAAATAGTTGATAGGTTATCCATTGTATACGACTCCTTATGTTATAAAAGGAGGTCGTAGAGTTTATAGAATATACACATTATTATTTAGTATTCGACTTTCATTGTAATCAAGTTTGTTTCATCAATCAAAAGTGAAAGTTTGGTTAACTTGTTTTGCTTGTTCTTCATTCAAGTATTAATTGCGCATAATACTTGAATTGTTGATACAACAAAGTTTCTCTAAGTGTTTAACTTGATTTAATCTCGTTAACACAAACCTAATCGATCTAAGTTTGGGATCAACAAGTGGTATCAGAGCTTGTTGAGGAACTTTGATCTAAAGAACACAAAACCCTAAATCGCCAAAAACCCTAATTATTCAAGAAACCCTAAAAACCAGACAAGATGTCTACTCCAGATATGACCTCCTCCTCATCGAGTCACAACCTAAAAATCCCCATGCTAGACCCTGACAACTTTGAGCTATGGAAGTTCAATTTTGAACAATACCTTTAGATTCATGATCACACTCTCTGGGAAATTATTGAATATGGAAACACATTCGATAAAGAGGCCAAGATTGCTACTGCTATTGCTTTAAGATTAGTTGAGGGTTTAAATTAAGAGGATCGAAAAGAAAGACATACTAATGGGAGAGCTTTCTCTACTGAGGATATTTCCAAGAGAATGAATGACATGAAAACTTTAAGCATTCTCAAACTCTCTTTGGGACCAAGCAATCAACATAAGTATAGAGGGTTTGAATATGCCAAAGAACTCTGGGAAGCTCTTTAAGTCAACTATGATGGTAATGATGATACTGCCTCAGAAAAGAAGAAGCAACTCTTGCATGAGTATGTTGTGTTCAAGGCTCTTCCCAATGAAAAGACAAGTGGGGTAAGAAGAAGACTTCTAGACATCACAAGCAAATTGTCCTTTATGGGACTAGTGTATAATGATGCTGATATCATTACTACTTTCCTTAAAAGTCTTGGTGATGCATGGAAAATTGAAGCGAGGTCTATCATTGCTACCAATGGCCACAAGAGTTCTACTTTTGATGACATCTATAATAAGCTAAAGATTGTAGAGAATAAAATTCTCTTAGATCATGGAAGAAAATCTACCTCTAGAAACATGGCGTTCATCTCACATAGTGAAGCTCAAGTTGTCAAAATAGAATCATATGTGCATCCTGTTACTGGATCACCTTATGTCAGCGGTGGATCAACCTTTGTCAGCGCTTCTCATTCAAACGCTGACACATACAATGTTGATTCACCAAGAATTAAACCTGCTGGTAATGATCTAGACACAGTGTGTGCATACATTGCTGCATTGCCCAATAGTTCAGTGATTACATATGAGGACCTTGAGCAAATTAGTGAGGAGAATTTGGAAGATATGGATATTAAATGGAATATGGAACTTGCAAGCATAAGGGCCAACAGATAGAATAGGAGATTCAGGAAGAAGATGATCTTTAAGGCTAAAGACACTGCTGGGTTTGATAAATCCATGGTTGAGTGTTACAATTGCCATAGGATGGGTCACTTTATGAGGGAATGCAGATCTCCAAGAAGATCTGATGCTGGAAAGCCTTTCAGCCAAATCATCAAGGTTGAAGGCACAAAGGCTATGGTTTCTATGTAAGACATTGATGGTGTTGGATGGGACTGGAGCTTTATGGCAAAGGATGTGGAAGAGAACAAGGCCTTGATTGCAGAGAAGGAAGAAGAAGAGCAGGTTCACTTTGCTCTCATGTCACATTCTTCGTCGTCATCAGACAATGAGGTATATGATGATGCTTTCTATGGCAAAGGTTGTCGTTTAAACACTAAAAAACTTAACAAAGAAATTTTAAAGTTAAAATCAGATGTTTTTGATGAAAAATGAAAGCTATCTAATTATCAAATGGCTCTTATTCAAACTGAAAAGACTGTGGAAGAGTATAAGAAAATGGAATTTGACCTAAATGATCAAATTAATGTTTTGTCTCATGACCTCAAAGTTAATGTTAAACTTTAGGACATACTGGTGAGATCCAAAGGAGTAATACAAACTAAGTTAGATGAGGCCATTTAAGACAAAGAGAACGTAGGGCTTAAAATTCAAAAGTTTGATAAAGCTTCTTAAACCCTAGAAAAATGTGTAAGTGAGCAAAGAGACTCTAGGGATATGTTTGGGATTGGGCTAAAAGAGTATGCTGACGTTCCACCACTTGCTGGAAACTTTTATGGTGTCCTGAGAAAGGATTTATCTTGGACTGGTATACCAGAACTCCAAGAAAAGGAATTCATTCCTCCACCAAGAGTTCTTACTCCAGTAGAGGAGTATAAGCAGAAAGTGATTGACTTGGAACAATGGAAGAAAGCCAACCCTACATTGTTTGTTAAAGGTGGAATGCTAAGTGAGAGTCCACTTTAGTCTACACCTATAACTGTGACCAACCCTTCTATTGGAAAACCTGTTGACCTTGGCTCATATGTTAATAGAAAACCTAGTTTTAAGTATGCTGAAATGTATAGGAAACCTAGGTCAACACAAAGCCAAGCTAGTGTTAATGGGATAGGGTTCTTTTCATCTAGACATAGGGTTATGTCTAGAAAAGCTTGTTATATTTGTGGGAATTTTTCTCATTTGGCGTATAAATGTGTCAGTGCTTCAAAAGTCAACGCTGACAAAAAGTCAACTATGGTCAAACCCAAACCTTTTGTCCAAACAAGTCCACAAGTTACTAGACTAGCTCCATTCTTTACTAAAGGGACTAATACTCATGGACAAAGGCCCTTTCAAAATACCAATACATGGTCTAACAAACAATGGGTTCCTATTGCAAACTCTAATTTTGGCGCTGATAAGTACACATTCAGCGCTGACAAGAACAACTTTAACGCTGAAAGGAATGTTTCTAACGCTGTTAGACCAGGTAATAACAAGCACTTGCAGCCAAAGGAAAAGGGGTCTAAAGCTTCATCTAGTTTGACATGGGGACCCAAAAAAAGACCAAAACCCTAATTCTGATGGGATTTCTATGACTTGTAACAGATTTCATTATATTCCAAAGGTCATAACTAAACCAATTGGGGTTAACTGGGTGTTCAATCCTCAAAGGGATGAACAAGGGGTTGTTATAAGGACTAAATCTATTCTTGTTGAAAAACCAAATGAATCCAAGTCTGCTCAGGCTTGGGTTCCCAAAGAAAACTAATTTGTTTTCTTTATGTGCAGGGCATTCAAAAGCAGGTAAATAACTATGGATATTGGGATAGTGGATGCTCTAGGCACATGACGGGGAAGGGAGATGATTTGACTAACTTTACCCCCATTAAAGATGGTGACAAAGTGTACTTTGGAGGAGGATATGGTACAATTTCTGGCAAAGGCACTCTTATCACAGATAATTTGTGTTTTGAAAACGTATTTCTGGTAAAAGAACTTGATTATAATCTGTTTAGTGTATCACAAGTTTGTGATAACAAGAATAAGGTTCTTTTCACTGATACTGAATGCTTGGTGTTAAACAAAGACTTTAAGATGCCTGATGAGAAGTTTATTGATTATAGAACACCTAGGCATAAGGACATTTATAATGTAAATCATAATAGAATTAGGATGAACAACAATTTGTCATGTCTATATGCTAAAGCTTCAGTAGATGAAAGTAATCTATGGCACAAAAGGTTAGGGCACATAAACTTTAAGAACATAAACAGACTTGTGAGACATGGTTTAGTTGATGGTTTGCCTGAAAAGGCTTTCCACAATGATCATTCTTGTATTGCATGTCTTAAAGGCAAATAGCTCAAAGTCTCATTTAAGTCTAAACTTGTGCACTCTAGTTCTAAACCACTTCACTTGCTACATATGGACTTATTTGGTCCAACTAATATAGAAAGTTTAAATGGTAAATCTATTTGTTTTTTTATAACTGACGATTTTTCTAGATTTACTTGGACTTTCTTTTCGGCCTTAAAAAGTGAAAACTGCCACAGTTTTGATTAACTTTATTACCCAAACTGAAAAGAAAATAGGGAATGAGGTTAAAATACTTAGAAGTGATAATGGTGGTGAGTTTAGAAACCAATTGTTAGATGACTTCTGTGTCAACAAAGGGATTACTAGGCAGTTTAGTATAGCTAGAACCCCACAGCATAATGGGGTGGCTGAAAAGAAGAATAGAACACTCATAGAAGCAGCTAGGACAATGTTGGTTGATGCTCATTTTCCTATTGTTTTTTAGGCTGAGGCTGTGAATACAGCCTACTATGTTCAGAATAGAGCATTGATCAACAAAATCCATAATAAGACACCTTATGAGCTATTTTGGAATAGGAAACCTAATATTGGTTTTCTTAAACCCTTTGGATGTCATGTAGTGATACTGGATACTAGTGATGCCTTAGGAAAGTTTAGTGCCAAAGGTGATGAAGGCTATTTTATGGGCTATTCAGTGTAGAGTAAAGGATATAGGGTTTACATTAAGAAAGAAAAACGTATACTTGAAAAGGTACATGTTAAGTTTTTAGAGAGTAAACCTAGTGATCCTAAGAGTGGACCAAATTGGTTCTTTCACTTAGAACCTTTATCTAGAACCTTGAATTATATGCCTGTTACTAACCCAGACATTGTGAAAAAGGATTCAAATGTTGTGGAAGAACCTATTGTTGAAATTGCAGGTAAACATGTTGACAAGGAAGAAGGATCACATGCAGTCAAATCAGATCCCATACTTGAGTATGTTACCATTCCTATATGGACTGGTGGATTTGTTGCTGCTGCTGCTGGAAAGGAGAAAGATGATCCACAAGAAAAATCAGTTGATGAAAACATGCATGAATCTTCAAGCGCTGACAAAGGCAAATCCGGCGCTGACAGACCAAATTCAGGCGTTGATGGCTCAAATGCTGACAGGACAAATTCAGGCGTTGAATGCTCCAAAGTTGAAAATTCATATGACCTTTTATTCTCTTCCAATTCTTTTGAACAAGGTGAACCTTCCATAGTTCATGAAGAGGTTCATTCTGGTGATGATGGAGGAGGATATGAAGATGATATTAGCAACATGGAGACTTAGATTGAAGACAACACACTCATTGAAGGAGGAACACTTACATCTACTATCAAGAATCATCCTCCTTCTCTAATCATTGGTGATGTTTTGTCTCATGTTCAAACAAGAAGGTCTCATCAGAATCAAGGAGGTTTTATTGCCAATATCTACAAGAAGGTTGATACCCCTCTTGTACAGGCGTGTTTGTTTGCTTGTTTTCTGTCACAACAGGAACCTAAGAAGATTTTTTATGATCTCAAAGAACCAAGTTGGGTGGAAGAAATTTAGGATGAGCTTCATCAATTTGCTATTCAAGATGTTTGGGAGTTAGTGGACTGCCCTAGGTATGTGAGACCTATAGGAACAAGATGGGTTCTTAGAAATAAAAAGGATGAAAGAGGAATTATGGTCAGAAACAAGGCACGTTTAGTTGCTCAAGGCTATACACAAGAAGAAGGAATAGACTATGAAGAGGTTTTTTCACCTGTTGCAAGGATTGAAGCAATATGGATTTTCCTAGCCTATGCTTCTTGCATGGGCTTTACAATTTATCAAATGGACGTAAAGAGTGCCTTTCTTTATGGCACAATTGCAGAGGAGGTTTATGTAATGCAGCCTCCTGGTTTTGAAGATTCAGAACATCCATACAAAGTGTATAGGGTGAAGAAAGCAATGTATGGACTTCATCAAGCCCCAAGAGCATGGTATGGCACATTGTCCACCTATCTGGTGGAAAATGGATTTAAGAGGGGCACCATAGATCAGACTTTATTTACCAAGAATACTGGTAAGGACTTTCTACTTGTTCAGGTCTATGTGGATGATATTATCTTTGGTTCTTCAAGTCCAAAGATGAGCGAAGACTTTCCATGCTCATGACAGACAAATTCAAGATGAGTGCAATAGGAGAGATGACCTTCTTTCTAGGTTTACAAGTCCAACAGAAACAAGATGGTATCTTTATCTCTCAAGACAAGTATGTAGCAGAAATCTTGAAGAAGTTTGGATTTTCTCTAGGTGAAAAATGGGCTAGCACACCCATGGATAGGGAACACCCTTGGGGAAAGATTGGAGATGGAAAGAGGTGGATGTCAGGCATTATAGGTCAATGATTGAATCATTGATGTATCTTACAGCTTCTAGACCCGACATCATGTTTGTTGTGTGTGCATGTGCACGCCATCAGGTGACTCCCAAAGAGTGTCATCTTCATGTTGTCAAAAGGATCTTTAGATACCTTAGGTGCTATCCCACCTTGGGATTATGGTATCCAAAGGATTCTCCATTGGAGCTTATTGGTTATTCAGATAGTGATTATGGAGGTGACAAGTTTGATAAAAAATCCATAACTGGTGGATGCTAATTTCTTGGGAGCAGATTGATATATTAGAAATGCAAGAAACAAACAGTGGTGGCCAACTCTACAACTAAAGTAGAATATGTAGCTGAAGCTGCTTGTTATGGACAAGTCTTATGGATTCAGAACTAACTGTTGGATTATGGGTATAATTTTATGCATACCAAGATTTTTGTAGACAATAACAGTACATTATGCATTACTAAAAATCCTGTACATCATTCTAAAACAAAACACATAGAAATTAGACATCATTTTATAAGGGCTTGTTTTGAAAAAGGTTTAATACAACCAGATAGGGTTGACACTGAAGAAAATGTGGTAGATTTGTTAAGTAAACCTTTTGATGCTGGGAGGTTTCAATACTTGGTAACAAGTATTAGAATGATCAATCTTACCTAAAATGCGTTTTTGGAACTTTTATAAAAGTATGTACAGGATATGCACTGTTATTGGTCTTTGTACAAAATTAGGTTTTCCACTTTATTTTTCTAACGCTGACAAAGGTTATTTTAACGCTGATTAGTGTTAAAATGGACGCTGACAGCAATATGTTAGTTTTGTGGTTTTTGATCTAATTAGGCAGACATTATAGGCATTGTACAAATGGGTACAGAGTTGCTTATGGATCTTTGGAGCTTACTAGGATTGTGTTCAAGTTTATGGATGATGGTTGGAATGTTTACATTCCTATCTTGACATAAAGTTTTATTACATATTTCATTTTTGGCAACTTTGTATATCATAGTTTAAGGGGAGGTTTAGGAAACCTTTAGGATTTTTGGGTATTCTTATAATACTCTCATCACAATTCTAGATTGTGTCCACTAGTGAGTACGAGTTAGTTTTCTAAATCGTGAGGCACTGTAGCATGCAAAGTTGATATACCATGCACGCTGCCAAGACTTTTTGGCCTAGAATTGGATTTGGTCGGTTGGGAGACTTAGGTACGTTTTTATTGGGCTTACCTGGGTAGTTACAAGGGATTTATATGAGATAACTTCATTGTTAAGAACTTTGGTTAGCAAGGGACACTTAAGGGCAATTATGTTTATCTTGCTTAAGCAAGTGTGCATGATTGGACAGTGCTTGCCACCTTATAGAGATTTTCAGTCTATGAGTTATCTTCACTAGGATAAATTACTTTGTTAAGGTCCTTTTTCTTTTTAATTATTTTTATTTTTGGACGCTGACATTTTTCTTTCCAAACGCTGATAAGACAAATTTTAACGCTGACATGTCAAATTTCCAACGTTGACAAGAATATAGCCGTTGGGCGCTGATACGTTATTTTTGACCGTTGACAAACATTGGGTCCTACCCAGTTGTTATTTTTGACGAAAATATGGGCCGTAATTTTAGGAGTTGGTAACGTTTTATTAATGTTTGTGATAAGTTATATATTTTCAAGATTTTCATAATTACATTTTGAATATAACTGCCTCACGTTTTGACCAATCACATATTTTTACCTCTCCTATATATTTGGCTTATTTCTTTTAAACAGGGTAACTTATTATTCTTGTCTAACTAAACTTTCTCAAAACCTTCTTCTTCCATAACTTTTATCACAGCTTTCTTACATCATCAATGGCACCTAAGTTTAAACCTACAGATTTTGAATTAGGGTTCAGGAGTCAACACAACATGGTTGCTTATTTGCAAGCTTATAATGCTTTGTTTCCCCAATATACTCAGATGGTTGAGTATTTGAATGTGTCCCCATTAAGGTATGCACTTTCACATACTCCTCTTATCCCTGTCACACACGTTAAACAGTTTTGGAACATCGTACGTTCCTCAACAGTTAATGAAGTGACTACATTGACTGCTATTGTCCATGGGGTTCCATGGGTGGTTACTGAAGCTTTGGTTCGCCAAGCTTTGCATCTTAATGATGCAAATGGTATAACCACCCTACCCATTGCAGAGCTAGAGCAAGGACTCCAAGCCTTAGGTTATCCTTTGCTTGAAGAAGGACATTTAATCAAATATTCAAAACAGCAATTTCCCCCGGATTGGAAGTACCTAATACATGTCGTTCTTTAATGTTTGAGTCCCAAATGCTCTGCATACAATGAAATCAACCAATCCATTGGGAGTGGTATTGTGTGTATTGCAACTGGGCAAAAGTATAACTTTTCAAAAATGATTTTTGATGGCATGTGTCATAATAAGGGTAACAAGATGACTCTTGCTTACCCAAGGTTCTTGCAAATGGTTTTTGATTTACAAGAATACTGTAATAGGGATCACAATGATTTTTATATGATCCCTGTTCAAAAGAAAGTAATTTTTGGGAGGATGAACATTGAACCTTATAGAGACTTACCCCTCACCCAAGCTATGCTTGCTGTTATTGAAGAAGCAAGCCCTCACCCTCACCCACAACCTCAACCAGACCCATTGCCTGAACAACCTCCATCACCCCAGCAAATGGGAATTGACCAAGAACAATTCAACGCTGGCGCTTCAAATACTAGCGTTGACACAACAAATCCAGACGCTGACACCACTTTACCACAAACCCAAACAACCCTTAACCTCCAAACAGACCCTCAATCCACTTCCTCTTCTCCACCCCCAGACTATAGGTTGGAAAAACACCAAAGGACTACTGGAGTATTCTCCTGTAGTGGTCCTAGCCATGTAGCAGAGAGAACTACCACCACAAGTGTGGTTGGTGACATGGGTGGGGCTGGGACTATTGGTTCTAGCTTAGATGCAGGCCAAGACAGTCCTAACATCCTTAAGACCCCATCCATGCCCCATGAATCTACTTTGGGAGGTCAAATCCCCATCTAGAGGAGGGCAGATTGGAACCTTACACTATTTTGGAAATGACGGTGGTCTGCATTAGCTTACAAAAGCAAAATGCAGACCTTGTACAGATTGCAAGTCACAAGGCCTTGAACTAAAGTAATTGAGGGAGAGGATAGTTATTTTGGAGAGTGCTAACACTAGGCGTAGGGAGGAGGATTCTTCCAAAGGGGAGGATGAACAGGTCCATATGAGTGACAAAGGCTCATAAGAAGGTACTTCTTTTGGTGATTCTTTGGGTATTGCTGAGGCTCTTACAGATTTGAAGAGGCAACCAGGTTTTGATGCTTCGTTAGTTACTCCTACAAAATTGTCTTTTACTGAAATGATGAAGAAGTTCACAGAGTCAGCCGCTGACAAGAGTAAATTAACTTTTGACACTCATAGTTTGGACGCTTAGAGACTTGCAGGCATAGTTGGTGTATCCCAACCATCAGCTATCATTAAGGATGTCTCTACACAGGTACCACCAACTACTTTACCAACCATTAGAGAAAAAGACAAGGGTAAAGAAATCTTGGTGGAAGTTGAGAAGCCAAAGAAGAATGAAACCCAGATTAAGTTTGATCAAGCTTTGGCTACACAACTACAAGAAAAGGATTGGGCTACTACTACAGAGATAGAAAAAGGTGGTAGTGATGATGAGAGCTCAGATTCTAGTGTTATGATTATTGAAGATCCAGAGAGTCTAGAATATGGTGATGAATTGGCTAAGGAAAGGCTTGAGGAGTTTGTTAATGCAAGTGATGCCTAAAAACATTATTAGTGTTAACTAATCTTTCTTAGTTTTGATCACAACAAACTATACAACACATTTAGTATAAAACACAAAACGAATTATTTAACTAACACTATCATCAAGGTAATAATCATATCACTAACTTTTCTTAATCATACTTAGTGATCATCAAAGTGATTATCCTTAAAACTCACTTTTGTTAATATGACAAAAGATTTTTTAATAAACTTTCTTTT
The DNA here is from genome assembly GCA_025667525.1 of Glebionis coronaria. Lineage (NCBI taxonomy): Eukaryota > Viridiplantae > Streptophyta > Magnoliopsida > Asterales > Asteraceae > Glebionis > Glebionis coronaria. The sequence goes on from CM046874.1 coordinate 225,125,235, forward strand.
TAAGAAATTTTTTTATTAAAATAGAAAATGTAAATTTGAAAATGGCATATTCCATATGCCATAAGAATATCCTTTGAAGGTTTAAAAAACCTCAGATATTCCTACCCCAATAAAAGACAAAAAAGGGAGCGGACTCTACTGGGCAGTACCTTAAATAGCTAGGCGGTTCCTTATCGATAAGGTACCACCGGCTAGATAAGGATCCGCGCCCAGCTAGCCACTGGACTTTGTCTTCTATAAATAGTGGATCAAATCTCATTTTCCAATAAGCCTCTTGGACGTTTTTCTCAGCCCCCTTTCTCTATTCTATAGCATAATCATTAGTAAATGATCACTTAAAGTGTTAAGGATGTTTACATATGATTATCCTCTTGATCCCCTTCTTTACCTTGTCCAATGAGAAGATCACTCACTCACTAGTGTTGTGATAAAGATGAATCTATGAATTAGTCATGTTCATCATGTTAGCCTTTTTATTTTTGTTAATCCATTTGTATTTATGAAATACTTGGACTAGTTGTGTTCATCCAAGCTATTTGTAAATACTTGGATTTGTTCTGTACTTCCATTGCATATGTGTTTGCTTGGATTTGTGTTGTGTAGATCCAAGCTACATGTGTGTACTTGGATATGTCTAGTTGAGTTGTAATAGATTTGTGTAGTAGTTCTCACTAAACTATAAAGTGATGTGGTTGTGTCTTGTGAGTTCTCACTAAACTTGAAAGTGATTAGTAGTTGTGTTGTGTGAAGTTCTCTGATCGTGGTGAGGATTATGGAGTGTGATCGTGGTGACGATCGTACTAAGGATCGCAGTAATGGATCGCAAGTAGAAACCCTCGGGTTTTATGCGATCACACTTACTGGATCGTACTGGTAAAACCCTTAAGCATTACGATGGCATACAATAAGCAAATAAGTAAATAACAAATAAGCACTTATCTAAAAACTTAACCAAATCAAATTTAAGAAAAAGCTAATAGACCAAAATTTAAAAACTTTTAAAAATACTAAATAATAAAAAATATTTAAAACAACTTTTTATAAAATTTAACTAAAAAGCACTTAATCAAAAATAAGAAAATTAACACAATAAGCACTAAAACACTTTAAGCTATAAAAATCAAACATTAAAAGATCAATAAGCATAAATTTGAAAACTTTTAAAATAAGAAATAAGCAAACTTTAAAAAGACTAAACTTTTTAAGAAAACTAAAAAGTAAATAAGCTAAGTACAAAACAAGCCAATAAGATTGTCAAACTTATAGCTTATCTCATACAAAAACTTAGATAAAAGTAAAAAGGTAAACTTTTTAATCAAATAAGCAAAGAGATTAAGCAATATCTTGCTTAATCCGAAATTGAGATAAACCAAAAACAAGAAAAGTAGGATGAGAAAGATAAAGAAAAGCTTGATTAAAGGTAAATAAGGATTCAACAATAAGATTAACTTACTTGGAATTAAAAGGCTTGAAATTTAAGACATGTAATTAAAACTAAAGGACGAAATCAACTATCGACTCAAAAATAAAGTTTACTAAATAAAAAAGGAGAGAATAAAACTAAAATGGTTTCCGGTTCAAAGTGCGACTCAATTGTTTTTGGTTAAGAAAAAGGGAAGTTGATTATCTATAACTAATTAAAAAGTAAATGCGAAAAGTATTTAAAAAACAAACTAAAGACAAGTACAAATAATAAAACTAAAACAAGGAGAATATTAAAAACTAAAAATTAAAACGATATTAAAACGAATATTAAAACGAACAATAAAATGAAATTTAAAGCGAAACAATTAATAAAAATAAAACTAAAGGACGAAATCAACTATCGACTCGAAAATAAAGTTTACTAAATGAAAAAGGAGAGAATAAAACTAAAATGGTACTTTAAAGCTAAACGAGGGAAAACCTAAAGCGGGTACTAAATAAAAGATAAAACTTGAACTTTACGAAAAAATATTAATACTAAAAATCGACGAAAAATTCAACTAAAAATACGTAACTTTCAGAAATAAAATCGGAACAACTTTCAGATAAAACTAAACAATTACGGAACAATACTATTAAATAAACAAGCTAGCAGGCTAGCTGCTGGAAGCTAGCAAGCTAGCTTCTTAATTGGCGGCAAAAAGGAGTAAGCTAGCTAGCTAGCTGGTCACTTCCATCGTACTTTACCATCGTACTCATTCTAAGCTAGCAAGCTAGCTCGTCACTTCCATCGTACTTTACCATCGTACTCATGCATCGTACTTGTAACACCCCTAAATTTACACAATTCAATACAGCGGAAGACTCGTTGGTGTTACGGGATAGCACATTACTCACATCATAGACAACGCATAAAAATCGCGTCGTTTAATAATAAAGCATTTCCATTCATAAATATCAAATTTAAATAGGTCCCAAGTCATTATATTTCATACAGGTTTTACAAAGCATTTGAATGGAAATTATTGTTTAAGTGCGGGCCATGAATTCTTGTTGTCTTCCCGAGAATTACCTTCAAGTACCTGAGATAAAACATGTAAAAAGAAAAGGTCAACGATAACGCCGAGTGAATTCATAGAGTTTAATAAAATCCATCAATATAATATCAGTATAAAATTATTACCGAAAATCATTTTGTACAAATCGTTGTAATAGGCCATAAAATAGCCAAAGTCATTTTTATACAAATCCTTATCAAAAATCATAATATAGGCTTTCGTCTTTAAAATCATTATACGAACCAATGTCGTAAAAATATCATACAATACGTTTTATAACATCGTGTAGAGTTAAATAAAAACCGTTATATGAATATGGTTATGTAAAACCAAAACACAAACATAATATCAATAATATGACCCCGTATTTCTAGTCAGGCAATATATAGTAATTCGGTGCGTATAGCAGTATTTCGTTAATTGGATTATTATAAGCCGCATGACATTGTTACCTTACTACAACAAACAACGGGTAGCTAGCCCGAAACTCAATTTGGCCATCTAAATTAGCGTGTCGTCACAATAATCACGCTTGTGTAAATCTTCTCATACATAAATTCGCTTACCAATCAATGTGGCACGACGGGGATCAACCGTCAAGGCGCGAACTGGGGTGATCGTCCCCAAATAGTACTATTATATGCATAAGCGTCTACCAAATCCCGGTAGTTCACAATTCATGGTAATGGGACTTTTAGTGACATAACCTAACTTTAATAATCTATTTTATCTTATACATCGGGTCATATAATCATTCATCGGGTCATACAATCATTCGGGTCCAAATCAATAAACAAATAATCGGGACAAATGGTGTGCTATTTTATCAAAACTAACATGTTATCTCCCTCGCGGGTTTATAAAACATTTCATAAAACATTTAAAAGAGTGCGAGGCTATGAACTCACGTTGATGTGGGAAAGCGGGTTATCGACAATTCGGATGTACGGTACGTGCTTCAATCACCGAAACCTAGACAAATAATACTCGTCTTAGACTCTTGTCCAATGACTTTATAAAAATAACAAATATACATATGATGATTTTGTACATATGATGATGATCAAGTGGGTTTATATATTCTTATTTACTCATTTTAGTGTTTATGTATTGGTAACTTTTTACTAGTTTACTAGTTATACCTATTTACATGTTTTAGGTCCAATAAGCCTATTATAAGTTCATTAACTTGTATTAATTCATTTTATACTTGTATTATCAGTATTTATACTTTACATGTTGGGCCCAAATGGGTTAAGTCCAATAAGTAATTTTTATAAGTGTTTAAATTATTTAGTTAAATTATTAGTCCAAATATGCTAACTTAGCTCGTTAATGTCCGTATGTCATATAGTTCAGGTTTTATCGGTTTTTACTTGTATTAGGTACTTATACAACAGTATATGACTTTTAAAAACTTTACATTAGACGGGTTTGATCGTCTAAGTTTTAATTGGCGAAAAACGCTAATTTTACGGTAATAGTCGAAAAAGTCGTAAAAATCGTGTTTATAGTTTTTATAACTTATAAATCTTATTCAACTACCATTTTTATAAAGTGTCCATTTATTTAACCTTATACATATTTATATAAATGAAATTTATAAGTTAGTGGGTTTTAATTCATATTTTATACTATATTAGTTTGAGTGCTTATATAATACTATTAAACATTAATTCTTCAAAATCTGATTTTTAGTTTCATCTTCACCATTTTTATCATATCTTGAGTTCTATAAGGAGATAGAAGCTCATTTTTGGATGGAATAAACTTCATATTATGTGCTACAAATAAGTTAGATGTAGCTACTTCTCATTACATGTCTAACTATCCTTAACAGTCCTTACAAAACAGATTATTCAGATTGGTATACTAATCTTGTTTTGATCATATCTCACTCATTTTGATGATTCCATTGCATGGCCAACTCTCACATGTGTATGAAATCTAACAATTACTGTAAATGGATTCCACCATGCAATTTTATCAGTTCATAACTTGGTTACTTACTGTTTTTATACAGCCAACAATTTAAGCAAGATTTTTATCCTTGTTTCTTATGGTTTTTCATCTTTTTAATCATATTTATCAACACCAAATCCCCACATAATATTTTTATCATCATTCATCATCATATAAATATACATAAATAAAGAAAATACAAGATTACATAATCAAAATAACAAGAGGATGGGAAGAACAATCTCTATACCACCAAAGTGATAAAAAGATGGGGTTGATAATGAACAAGACTTGGTTTTGGGTAACCAATCTTATGAGATATCAACATCACTTCTAGGATCACCAAGTATTTTTAGATTCCTCCAAAAATTAGCCCTTGTTCTTCATGAAAACCCCTTGAGAAATCAGCCCCAAACTCCCTTGAAAACTCCTTTTTACATGTTAAGAACACCTCCAATCTTCATAACTTCAATGGGTTTTCAGCATATGTAAATTATACATATAATTTATGATTGAATCAAGATCAAATGGGGGTTGTTTTGGGTGAAGAGTGGGCGAAGTATTGAGAGAGAGGGAGGAGAGTATGAGTGGTTTGCATGGGATGGAATGAGTGAATGGTTTGGAAGAAATGGTTTTGTTAGCCTCAAAATATTGAGTCAAACAAGAATGTTCGGTCATAAGTTTCTATTGTAATATTTATTAGAACGTTGTAATATGTAGTTATTTAGTCGTGATTCATGGGCTTGAATTTAAACTAATTAAAGTCCAAAAGACAAGACCGGCCCAATATATAGTCCATTAAAGCCGCATGTGGGTGGACTATATAACTACCCTCCTAGCATGTTAGGAGGGTGCATGGTCATTTTGTAACAAATTCTTTTCTTAATCTAATCTCACCAAGTTAATCATCTCTCTCTCTCTACTTTCTCTCACTACTTTCTCTCTCTAGAAATTCATCTCTTCTTCATCTATTTTCTTTCTTTCTTCATTACTTAATCATCACAAATATATGGGACAACATTTGGTATCAATCGCCATGGGGTAGTTTTGTAAAACCCGCATGCTTTTACCATGAATAGTGCCCTTAAGATCGTACGTTCTAGATTAAAACTTACCTCATGTAGTATTGATCACATTCATGTGCTAATAATCAAGCAAGTGCATACGTGTATGACATGACAAGTATCGATTACGTACGAACTCATGATAAACAGTTAATAATATATCACGTGAACATAATTAAATCATGAACACCATTTAAAATACTAATTATAATAATTACGTAAACACTTATAATATATTTACGAGCGTTAAGTTTACGATAAACGACACGTTAAAAGAAACAGAAACACGTTAAACACGAGCACGTTTAACCACGAACGAACACGAAACATCGGGACACGAGAAAGGTACGGGTACCCCATGTGGGGCCCCCATACCCACGGCACACATGCATGAAATGGGCTTAGCCCATGGACTTTACAAGTTAAGGGGGGTAAAAGTAAAAACATGTTTTCATTTTTCATTTTCAAGAAATAAACATAAAAACCCTAAAAATAGTTTTCTCCTCTCCTTTTTGCTCTCCTTGTGCCGCCACCCTTACACCACCATAAGAGGGTGTTTGATTGATTTTGATCTTAAAAACAAGTGTTAGAATACGTGTTTGTTCATCCTTTTTCCAAGCTACATAGTGGTATACCTTTCTAACCCTTCTTTTTAATTCTTTTTAATTCTTTTAATCTTTGATTATTTTCATGAACATGTTATTATTTTTCTTATGAAAACAAGGTAATTAATCATTGATCTAACATGTTTTGGTATTAAATAAAATCAAGGAATGATTTAAAGGGGTGTTTGTTTCTAGCCGCCTAGCAAAACAAACCCGAGGGGGGTTTGGTTTGCTATTGCCGCCACCACCAAGACCACAATTGGTCTTGGTTGGCTCATGTGGGACCCACGGCAGCAAGGGGACACGTGTGCCCCGGGTTTGGCCCGGGGTACGGTGTCGAATTCATACCTGATTCATGGTTCGTTGGTTAAAATCATGATCTATGTTACATGTAATTTTTATGAATCATGAACTTAGGATATAATTAATTAATAACATGAAATATTAATTAAATCATGACTTAGGTTATTTTAATTATTAGTTTATCATGACATTAAATTAACCTAAGTATTTTATGTTATAAGTTATAATTAATTAATTATTAAAACATGCCTATAATTAATTAATTTAGACATGACTTAGGTTATATTATTATTAATAATAATACACATTTTAACCTAAGTATTTTCATTTCATTTTAATTATACATGTTACACTTTAATTAAAATGCTTAACCTATAGTTTAATTAAAATACATGAAATAATAATTAAACTATACACTATATCATATGACTTAAGTAGTAAGCTTATGACACTTAGACTTATATGTTAGCTTATGAAATCAGCTAATCTAATTATGGAAACCTTCTATATATGGAAACTTATTTAATTAAGGCAGCTGATCTATTTTTGGAAACTTTCTATTTTTAGAAACTAATCTATTTTAGGCAGTAAATTCTATTTTTGGAAACTTTCTATTTTTGGGAACTTTCTATTTTTGGAAACTTTCTATTTTTGGAAACTTTCTATTTTTGGAAACTTTCTATTTTTGGTAACTTTCTATTTTTGGAAACTTTCTATTTTTGGAAACTTTCTATTTTTGGAAACTTTCTATTTTTGGAAACCTGCTATTTTTGGAAAGTTACTTATTATTATACAGTAAGTATATTAATACATGAAACACCAGTAATACTTAATCAGATAAACCAGAAATACAAGATAAACACAGTTTAAGGCTTTAAACAGTGAACCATGACCTAAAACATACCAAATCAGCTATAACAAGACACAGAACCCAGTACGTAATCAGTGAATCGATACTTATACACGTGTGTATTCATGTAGCGTTAGTGATCCAGAAGTAGGAGTCTTCTTCCGTTCATTTCACTGGACTTGAGGTACGGATTCCCGTCCTTTCAGTATGGACATTCCTTCCTTATTAGGATTTCCCCGTATGCAGCCAACTGTTTTCCCCAGCATTTGTTTTATTGTTTTGAACTGCTTATGTTAATTTAGCATAAACTATAGCCATATACAAGCATGACCAGTTTCACCTAGTTATGGAGGTACCATAACCATAGCATTGGAGGCACCGATGTTATGACTTCCCCACGGCGGAGTGATTGCTCGTGGCGTCCCTTTTCAGTTTGGCCATATTATTATATCAGGTGGGGCGTATGGGTGCATCCTAGTTACATGTTTTATTCAGTTTATCATGGTGAATGTGGTGTGTGCCTTGCACCCTTCACAAGGAGCTGATCCCTCCTAGCCAAACCGGTATATTGATTAGAGGCATCCCCTCTAGTCAGCATGATGAGGTCACCCCTCCAAGTATTCATGCACGTGACCTTTTCATGACCTATATGGGCTATGGTATATATATGTTAAAACAGTTTCCACAGGTTAAACATAAGGCTTTTCAAACTATAAAACCAGTTTTCATGATACTTAACCAGTTTACTCAGTACTTAGTCTTCCGCTGTTATATGTTACATGCTTATCCTATATCATGCTTTATTGTACATCCGTGCACTGAGCGTCTTGCTCAGCCGTTTTCCTTTTCATGTTCCCAAAACGGCAGGTACTCAGGGACGCTCGTAGATCTCAAACGTAGGTGCATATGGACTGGAAGCTTTACTGTTTTCCTTTACTTTATGCATTTCCTTTACTTTGATACAGTTGCTTTGGACATTGTTTCGTCCTTCCTTTTACAGTATTTATGTTTGTGTGTGATGAGCTTTACTTTGGGATACCGATGTTTGATTCCGGTATTTCCCTTTTATGGTTGAATAATGCTTAGACATTTATCCTTGTATGCTTTGATGACACGCCATGATATGCGTAATATTCCATTTCCAAAATGGGGTGTTACAATTATGGTATCAGAGACCAAGGCTTCGACCTGTAGGCTCTCAAATATGACCTGTGATTAGTGGGTAGTCACTACGGTCTTCCTAGAACTGACAGTTGTTTTCATGCATTCATCATTTTTAAGCATACATATACATGTCATTGTTACAGGGTTTTTGACTAAGTAATGGTTGGTACAGGACTGGCCATATTTAGTCGCATGTGTTTTATCGAAACTTTTAGATTTGGGACCGACCCATAGGCGTCCCCTCGATATGTCTTTTATTTTGAGTGAACTGACCGAAGGCGTTCACTCTCGAGCATCAAAAGTTTTCATAAAACTGCATCATGCATTCATACAAAGATTTTCTTGCATAAAATTTTTCTCGTGAAATTTTGGCATAAAATTTTTCTTTTATATATTTTATGTTTGAACTGTTAATCATATGTTTTATGTTATACTGTCAGATGGTTCTCACACGCGAGCAAGAGCAGCTCAATGCTGCGATTCAGGCTGCCATGCAAGCCCTACTTCCTCAACTGAGGAATGACATTCGTGCTGAAGTCCAAGCTGCGAATAATCAGCAGCCGCAGAATCAGGCACCTCCTCCTCCTCCTCCCCCAGTGACTCTAGCGGTATGGTTGGAACGATTTAACAAGCTCCGTCCTAGAGCTTTTGAAAAGACTGATAGCCCCAGCGATGCTGAAAGCTGGCTGACTCACATTGAGAAAATCTTCAATGCTATGGGATGTGACCCCGCCTTCAAGGCAAGATTGGCGTGCTACAGGTTTGAAGGCGATGTACTCAACTGGTGGCTAGCTTTGACACAGTCAGAAGGAGGTGATGAATGGGTCGCTGGTTTGACATGGGCCCAATTCAAGGAGAGAGTGATGGAACAGTTCTTTCCTAAGGCAGAGCAGGACAAACTCAAGCGTGAATACCACGGGATACGTCAGAGACAGGGCGAGAATAGCAACGAATTCATGCAGCGCTTTCTTCGCCTTGCTGGTTTTCTAGGAGCAGCGGCTGGTACTCCTGAGGAGCAGGCACACCATTTTAGGTGGGCACTTCGCACCTCGGTTGCGAACAATCTAGTATGTGCTACGTTCAATACGGTAGCACAAGTGGCTGACGCAGCAAGAAAGCTTGAGATGTTGCAGGAACGTGATGAGTTCGGGGAAGCAGAAAGACCCGACAAGAGGTAAAACATTTCATGTTCTAGCATTAACCAGACCGCATCCTATCGTTATATGTTCTATAATCATCTCTTAAACTGTATCTTCCAGGCAGAAAACTGGGGACCGGTCTCAGCCGGCTACTCAGCAGCAGCCCAATCAGCCCAAAGGAAACGGTCACTCTAACGACCGTTCTGTTGTGGAAAGGCGCAGCGGTAATGACAATTACCGTAACAATGCGGGACAGTCCAACAACAGCAGGTCCTACTATTTACGCATCTTCTTATGATTTCATGTTATATCTCTCATGCTGACACTATATTAATCTCTACCAGGAACCACGGTAACGGAAGGGACCAGAACCACAGGGGTTCTCAGCCCAACCGTTCAGCTAACACTGGTAAACATCTTACGACGTTTACGTCCTATACTCGTGCATATACTTTATTCTTAACATGTATTGTCATCAGCAGGCCCTCAGCAAGCAAGGACTCCTGCTGGAGGATTCACTCATCCTCTTTGCAGCACCTGCCATCGCAGACACCCTGGCCCATGTCGTCGTGACTCCGACGCGTGCTACAAGTGCGGCCTCCCTGGCCATCGTATGAGGGATTGCCGTAAGGGTGAAATGGAGGGTACTTGGGGTCATGCTGATACTAAACCGCCTCCTACCACTGGGCGTGTCTACACGACATCGCGCGATCAGGCAAACAAATCTACAGGTACCATTACTGGAATTTTGTATATGTACGGCCAGGCTGCATGTGTTCTTTTCGACACGGGTGCCACTCATTCAGTTGTTTCCACTACTTATGCTAAGAACATCAGGACACTTCCCTTGCCATTAGAAACTAAGCTTACCATTTCCACGCCTCTGAGGGACTCTGTATTAATAACTCATGTATACAAGAGTCTTCCTCTAGAGTTTGACGATAAAGTTCGTGCAGTAGATGCACTTCCCCTAGACATGATTGAGTTCGATATGATTCTCGGCATGGATTGGCTATCCAAGCACCATGCTACCATAGACTGCCACTCTTATCGAGTGATCTTCGGCGACATTAATGCACCAGAGTACATCCATAACGGGTTCATACCCGGACGGTCTGTACAAGTCATATCTACCTTGCAAGCACGTGCATTACTGTCACATGGCTGTGAAGGTTATCTCGCTACGGTTCATGACATGGATGCTGAATCCCCATCGATTCAGGATCAACCAGTAGTTTCAGAATTTCAAGACGTCTTCCCAGATGAACTTCCAGGCATACCACCTGCAAGAGAAGTGGAGTTCAACATCGACCTTGTTCCAGGAGCTGAGCCAATCTCTAAGGCTCCGTATCGTATGGCTCCCATAGAGCTAAAAGAACTGAAGGACCAATTACAGGAACTTCTTGAACGAGGGTTCATTAGACCGAGCGCATCTCCATGGAGCGCACCGGTCTTATTCGTTAAGAAGAAGGACGGCAGCATGCGACTTTGCATTGACTACCGTGAACTTAATAAGATTACCATCCGCAACAGATATCCACTGCCACGTATAGACGATATGTTTGACCAACTTCAAGGAGCCAAACACTTCTCAAAGATCGATCTAAGGTCAGGCTACCATCAGCTAAGGGTTAAAGAGCAGGATATTGCCAAGACTGCTTTTTGTACCCGCTATGGCCATTATGAGTTTGTGGTCATGCCATTCGGCCTGACTAACGCTCCAGCAGTATTCATGGATCTGATGAACAGAATCTTTCATGAATTCCTTGATAAATTTGTCATTGTATTCATCGATGACATCTTGATATTCTCAAAGTCCACGGAGGAACACGAAGATCATCTCCGTACTGTACTACAGATTCTTCGTCAGAAGCAGCTGTATGCGAAATTCTCCAAGTGTGAGTTCTGGTTAAACAAGGTGGCATTCTTAGGTCACATTGTATCAGCAGAAGGGATCACTATGGACCCAGCGAAGGTTGAGGCTATCACTAAATGGCCAAGGCCAACATCAGCGACAGAAGTCCGCAGTTTCTTAGGCTTAGCTGGATATTATCGAAGATTCGTGGAGAACTTTTCTCGGCTGGCATTGCCTCTCACCAAACTGATGCGAAAAGGAGAGAAATTCGTCTGGACGGAAGAACGAGAGAAGAGCTTCGAAGACCTAAAGCAGAAGTTAGTATCTACACCTATTCTTACTCTCCCATCTGGTACAGGTGGATTTCAGATCTATAGCGATGCATCGGGGAAGGGACTGGGCTGTGTTCTCATGCAACATGGGAAAGTGATCGCGTATGCTTCACGGCAGCTTAAGCCCTATGAAGAAAACTACCCTACGCATGACCTGGAACTTGCTGCAGTGGTGTTCGCATTAAAGATATGGAGGCATTACTTATACGGAGAATCATGCGACATTTTCACGGATCACAAGAGCTTGAAGTATATCTTCACACAGCGAGAATTGAACATGAGACAAAGGAGATGGTTGGAACTGTTGAAGGATTATGATATTAACCTACAGTATCATCCCGGGAAAGCTAATGTAGTAGCAGATGCACTCAGCAGAAAGTCCGGAATGATAAACGGCATGGAGATCAAGGAACAAAACATAAGGGACTTGGAGCGGCTTGACATTGAAATCATGGTACGTGGGCAGCACGGATACTGGGCGAATCTTACAGTAGAACCTGAGTTACTGACTAGGATTAAGGAAGCGCAGAAGGATGATGGAGAGATTTGGGCGATAATTCAGAATTTGGAGAAGCAGACAGAATTCAGAATGGACGCAGACGGTATCATTTGGCAGGGCACGAGACTTTGTGTTCCTGACAACCAAGAACTCCGGGAAGCATTGTTAGCTGAAGCTCACAGCTCCCCATTTTCTATACATCCTGGGTCGACAAAAATGTACCATGACATCAGACAGCACTTTTGGTGGAGTGGTATGAAACAGGATGTAGCCACGTATGTCTCCAAATGTCTTACCTGTCAGCAGGTTAAGATTGAACATCAGCGATCTGGCGGTCTCCTTCAACCGTTGGATATTCCAGAGTGGAAGTGGGACAAAATCACCATGGATTTTGTTACCGGTCTTCCGCCTACCAAGAAGAAGCACGATGCTATTTGGGTCATCGTTGATCGACTCACCAAATCAGCTCATTTGTTACCAATACGCAAGGAAGATCCGGTAAGTAAACTCGCAGATACGTACAGAAGGGAGATCATGAGACTCCACGGCACTCCCTCCAGCATCGTCTCAGACAGAGATCCTCGTTTCACGTCGCGATTCTGGAAAGGCCTGCAAAAAGCTTGGGGTACACAACTTAAGCTGAGCACAGCCTTTCATCCTCAAACGGACGGACAATCGGAGCGAACAATTCAGACATTGGAAGATATGTTAAGGTCGTGTGCGTTGGAATGGACAGGTGATTGGGACGATTACATCTGTTTAGTCGAGTTTGCATACAACAACAGCTGGCACGCAAGTATCAAATGTGCTCCTTTCGAAATGTTGTATGGCAGAAAGTGTCGCGCTCCAACTTGCTGGGATCAAGTGGGAGAGCGAACACTCGAAGGACCAGAGATTATAGAAATGACCAATGAGAAGATTGAGGTAGCTAAACAGAAACTGCAGGAAGCGCGTTCACGTCAAAGGAGTTACGCCGATAAGCATCGTAGGGACATACATTTTAATGTGGGAGATCACGTCTTCCTCAAGGTTTCGCCGGCACGTGGTGTTAAACGCTTCGGGATCAAGGGAAAACTCAGTCCTCGGTTCATCGGACCATTTGATATCGTTGAACGAATCGGCGAAGTATCTTACCGATTGGCGTTACCTCCTCAGCTTTCGCACGTGCATAACGTGTTCCATGTGTCCTTACTCAGAGGGTACAATTATCATCCCCTTCACATGGTTCAGTATCCGCTGGAACAGATACGTGAAGATCTCACGTTTATAGAAGAACCCGAACGAGTACTCGACAGGCAAGAACGAGTCATGAGAAGGAAGACGATTCCTTTCGTCAAAATCCTTTGGAGGGACCATACCGAGCCGGAAGCCACTTGGGAAACAGAGGAGTCTATCCGGGCTTCTTACCCTCACTTCATATTTTGAGTTCGGGTATGTCACTTCTATTCAGCTTACTTTATCTATAATTCGGGGACGAATTATTCTTTTTAGGGGGGAAGAATTGTAAAACCCGCATGCTTTTACCATGAATAGTGCCCTTAAGATCGTACGTTCTAGATTAAAACTTACCTCATGTAGTATTGATCACATTCATGTGCTAATAATCAAGCAAGTGCATACGTGTATGACATGACAAGTATCGATTACGTACGAACTCATGATAAACAGTTAATAATATATCACGTGAACATAATTAAATCATGAACACCATTTAAAATACTAATTATAATAATTACGTAAACACTTATAATATATTTACGAGCGTTAAGTTTACGATAAACGACACGTTAAAAGAAACAGAAACACGTTAAACACGAGCACGTTTAACCACGAACGAACACGAAACATCGGGACACGAGAAAGGTACGGGTACCCCATGTGGGGCCCCCATACCCACGGCACACATGCATGAAATGGGCTTAGCCCATGGACTTTACAAGTTAAGGGGGGTAAAAGTAAAAACATGTTTTCATTTTTCATTTTCAAGAAATAAACATAAAAACCCTAAAAATAGTTTTCTCCTCTCCTTTTTGCTCTCCTTGTGCCGCCACCCTTACACCACCATAAGAGGGTGTTTGATTGATTTTGATCTTAAAAACAAGTGTTAGAATACGTGTTTGTTCATCCTTTTTCCAAGCTACATAGTGGTATACCTTTCTAACCCTTCTTTTTAATTCTTTTTAATTCTTTTAATCTTTGATTATTTTCATGGACATGTTATTATTTTTCTTATGAAAACAAGGTAATTAATCATTGATCTAACATGTTTTGGTATTAAATAAAATCAAGGAATGATTTAAAGGGGTGTTTGTTTCTAGCCGCCTAGCAAAACAAACCCGAGGGGGGTTTGGTTTGCTATTGCCGCCACCACCAAGACCACAATTGGTCTTGGTTGGCTCATGTGGGACCCACGGCAGCAAGGGGACACGTGTGCCCCGGGTTTGGCCCGGGGTACGGTGTCGAATTCATACCCGATTCATGGTTCGTTGGTTAAAATCATGATCTATGTTACATGTAATTTTTATGAATCATGAACTTAGGATATAATTAATTAATAACATGAAATATTAATTAAATCATGACTTAGGTTATTTTAATTATTAGTTTATCATGACATTAAATTAATCTAAGTATTTTATGTTATAAGTTATAATTAATTAATTATTAAAACATGCCTATAATTAATTAATTTAGACATGACTTAGGTTATATTATTATTAATAATAATACACATTTTAACCTAAGTATTTTCATTTCATTTTAATTATACATGTTACACTTTAATTAAAATGCTTAACCTATAGTTTAATTAAAATACATGAAATAATAATTAAACTATACACTATATCATATGACTTAAGTAGTAAGCTTATGACACTTAGACTTATATGTTAGCTTATGAAATCAGCTAATCTAATTATGGAAACCTTCTATATATGGAAACTTATTTAATTAAGGCAGCTGATCTATTTTTGGAAACTTTCTATTTTTAGAAACTAATCTATTTTAGGCAGTAAATTCTATTTTTGGAAACTTTCTATTTTTGGGAACTTTCTATTTTTGGAAACTTTCTATTTTTGGAAACTTTCTATTTTTGGAAACTTTCTATTTTTGGTAACTTTCTATTTTTGGAAACTTTCTATTTTTGGAAACTTTCTATTTTTGGAAACTTTCTATTTTTGGAAACCTGCTATTTTTGGAAAGTTACTTATTATTATACAGTAAGTATATTAATACATGAAACACCAGTAATACTTAATCAGATAAACCAGAAATACAAGATAAACACAGTTTAAGGCTTTAAACAGTGAACCATGACCTAAAACATACCAAATCAGCTATAACAAGACACAGAACCCAGTACGTAATCAGTGAATCGATACTTATACACGTGTGTATTCATGTAGCGTTAGTGATCCAGAAGTAGGAGTCTTCTTCCGTTCATTTCACTGGACTTGAGGTACGGATTCCCGTCCTTTCAGTATGGACATTCCTTCCTTATTAGGATTTCCCCGTATGCAGCCAACTGTTTTCCCCAGCATTTGTTTTATTGTTTTGAACTGCTTATGTTAATTTAGCATAAACTATAGCCATATACAAGCATGACCAGTTTCACCTAGTTATGGAGGTACCATAACCATAGCATTGGAGGCACCGATGTTATGACTTCCCCACGGCGGAGTGATTGCTCGTGGCGTCCCTTTTCAGTTTGGCCATATTATTATATCAGGTGGGGCGTATGGGTGCATTCTAGTTACATGTTTTATTCAGTTTATCATGGTGAATGTGGTGTGTGCCTTTCACCCTTCACAAGGAGCTGATCCCTCCTACCCAAACCAGTATATTGATTAGAGGCATCCCCTCTAATCAGCATGATGAGGTCACCCCTCCAAGTATTCATGCACGTGACCTTTTCATGACCTATATGGGCTATGGTATATATATGTTAAAACAGTTTTCACAGGTTAAACATAAGGCTTTTCAAACTATAAAACCAGTTTTCATGATACTTAACCAGTTTACTCAGTACTTAGTCTTCCGCTGTTATATGTTACATGCTTATCCTATATCATGCTTTATTGTACATCCGTGCACTGAGCGTCTTGCTCAGCCGTTTTCCTTTTCATGTTCCCAAAACGGAAGGTACTCAGGGACGCTCGTAGATCTCAAACGTAGGTGCATATGGACTGGAAGCTTTACTGTTTTCCTTTACTTTATGCATTTCCTTTACTTTGATACAGTTGCTTTGGACATTGTTTCGTCCTTCCTTTTACAGTATTTATGTTTGTGTGTGATGAGCTTTACTTTGGGATACCGATGTTTGATTCCGGTATTTCCCTTTTATGGTTGAATAATGCTTAGACATTTATCCTTGTATGCTTTGATGACACGCCATGATATGCGTAATATTCCATTTCCAAAATGGGGTGTTACAAGTTTTGTGATTCGTTGTTCATTTTACTTGGTTCGTGTGATTTTCTCTTATAATCATCTCGAATTCAAGATCTTTTTGTGTTTTCTATGCTCTAAATCTTGATATAAATCTTCTACATAGCTGTGGTAGGGATTTGGTCGCATTTGGTTGGTTAAAATCGCGGATTTCTTGTCGAAAAATTCAATTTTTTACCCAAAAATCTCATAACAGCACTATCATTCCGATTGGTGTAATCGGAAAAGGGAGTATAGATTCCGATTGTGATTCCGATCAGTATCATCGGAAAAGGGTTTTCACATTCCGACCTGCTTTCCGATCATCATTCCGATTGGACAAAATATTCCGATTTGCATTCCGATCAGCTTTCCGATCATCATTCCGATTGCACATTCCGATCAGTGATTCCGATTGGACATTCCGATCAGTGATTCCGATTGGACATTCCGATCAGTGATTCCGATTAGGGGACATTCCGATAAGTGATTCCGATTGGACATTCCGATCAGTGATTCCGATAAGTGATTCCGATGATGTGTTTTGCTAAATTTTGTTTGAGTATTTTTTAGACTTTGCCACCATCTAGACTAGTTTCGGAATATCGTTTCCACGAAGATCAAAAAAAAAAAAAAAAGAGTTAAAATTTTTCCGTCAAGTAAATTCAAATTTTTTCCATACTAGTTTTAGGACATTTCTAGCTCAATTTCAAAATTTGGCGATACAAAATTTTTTGGTCTACCGTTTTTGTCGGACTGGAGAATTTATTGTCGGCCTGGAGAAAAATTGCAATTTTCGGAATTTAAACCACAACAACAATCATAACAAATCTACTTAAGATCCATATTAACTTCATCATTTCAGAGAATATTGAGATGGATTCCACTGCCGAATATCGTGTGACGAACAACAACATAATGGTGGCGGGTAACAAAGAGAGACCACCAATGCTTGTATCTGGTCGGTATGCTCAATGGCAATCACGTTTCATACGATACCTTGACACAAGACCTAATGGTGATGCCTTGAGGAAATGTATTACTCATGGACCATATATATTCAAAAAGATCTCAATTCCTCCAAGAGCAGCCACAGATACTACTGATCCAATACCTGCAAGTGAACGTGATGAAACAAGAGCTGATCTCACTCCTGAAAATTGTGCTTGGCATGATGCGGAGAAGGAAGCCATCTATATGGTTCTAAGTGGGATTGGAGATGACATTCATTCCACGGTTGATGCATGCCCTACAGCACATGAAATGTGGACTGCTATTGAACGCTTGCAACAAGGAGAATCACTCAACAAACAAGATGTCAAAACAAACTTGTTTTGGAATTTTGGCAAGTTTACTTCAAGGGATGGAGAATCTATTGACTCTTACTACTCCAGGTTTTATAAGATGATGAATGACATGACAAGAAATAATCTGCAAGTCTCCACCATGCAAGTCAATGTCCAATTTCTTCAACAACTTCAACCCGAGTGGACACGGTTCGTCACTTTGGTGAAACAACAAGAAAAGTTAGACGAGGTCTCATATCATCGACTCTTTGACATCTTGAAGCAATTTCAGAATGAAGCAAATGAGATTCAAGCTGAACGTGTTGCCAAGACGGCTAATCCACTTGCTTTAGTGACTACCACTCAACATGTTCAAGATCCTCACTCTCGTGCTCCTAAGCCATACTCCAATACATCATCTTCACCACGATATTCCACATCATCTAAGTCTTCATTTTCCACAAAATCTCGAGGTAAAGCGCCAAGAGCACCATCACCACCATCTGAGTCCTCATCTGAAGAAGATAGTGATGAAGACCAAGCTCAAAAGAACCGAGAGATGAAACAAGAAATTGCTTACATAATGAAGACTTACAAGAAAATCTACAAACCCACCAACAACAATCTTCGCACATCATCTAACACAAAGAACCGATATG
This sequence comes from Glebionis coronaria, assembly GCA_025667525.1. NCBI lineage: Eukaryota > Viridiplantae > Streptophyta > Magnoliopsida > Asterales > Asteraceae > Glebionis > Glebionis coronaria. The sequence continues at coordinate 225,143,864 of CM046874.1, forward strand.
TTGAGAGTCCTCCAAGGTATGACACACATCGACGTGGTGAAAGTCCTTCTAGGTATGATCGACATAATCCAACGCATGTTGAGGGTTCTGCAAGATATGATCGACAAACTACAAAGTATGATACTCAGAGGATTGCTGCTGCTACTGGGAATAGGGAAACGGTTGGAAGTCAAGTGGTTCAGCAGAGTGGGATTCAATGTTTTAATTGCCAAGGTTTTGGGCATATGGCAAAGGAATGCAGGAAGCCGAAAAGGGTTAGAGACTCCAGCTATCACAAGGAAAAGATGTTGCTATGCAAAAAGATGGAAGCAGGGGTTAAATTGTCAGCTGAGGAAGGAGCCATGCTTGATGATACTGATGATGAAGATTCTGATCAAGAGCTTGATGCACATTACTCGCACATGGCAAAGGTTGAAGAAGTTCTCAAAGTCACTGAAGATGACAATGGCCCTATCTTTGACACTGAGCCAATCGATAAGGTACACACTACTGATGAATATAATGTGTTTGGTGGTATTCCTGAGCATAGTGATCTACCCAATGCCATTAATGACACGTGTATGATGGAAACGGTTGATAGCAATACCACACCGGATTCATCAGACATGTGCAATAATGAGTCTGAGGATGATCAACATGCAAATGAATATGATGAAGAGGAACGTATTGCGCTTGCTAATTTAATTGCTACTTTACAAAAAGATGTCACTGAAAATAAAAAGAGTCAAAAGCAATTAAAGAAGGCAAATGCTACGCTCACTCAAAGCTTTGAAGAATGCAAAGCTGCTCTTATCAAATCTACTGAGATGACTGAAACCTATAGAGATGAGCTCCTTCAGAAAACCAAAGAGCTTGAGGGGTACAAGGGAAGTACGTTAAAAAGTCAAAAGGATGATTTTGAAAACAAATATAATACAACTCTTGAGTTATTAGCCAAAGAGAAGCGTCAATATAATGTTTTCTTAATGGATGAACGTCAAAAAACGTACCTTGCCAATACCAAAGTTAATGAACTTGAACAAAAGCTCTCTATGACCACTACTGATTCTGCTAAAATTCTTGAGGATAAGAAACAAGAGGTAGATGCGTTAAAACAAGACTTCAAAAGTAGATATGATAAAGAAACTGAAAAGGTAACGAAATTAGAATCACAAGTCGAATTTTTGAAGAACGTTGTTTATAAAACGCATGATTCTATTCAATCTGTGAGAATGTTGGCACCTCCTTCGATGTTTAAGGGTCAAGCTAGCTTTGCAAGTCCTGAGTACCTTGCCAAAGCTCAAGCTGCGAACCCTCATCTTTATCTTGATGAGACTGAAAGGACAGATCTTGATTGCATGCCTGTTAGTGCCAATAGTGAAGAGACTGCCCTTTGGGATGCTGATAGTCAACCACTTGTTAATAAGGAGTTTGTGAAACCTTATAATTATGCTTATGAGAATAGTCTTTATGGCCTGTTCAACAAACAAACTCAGAAAACTCGTGAGGAAGTGTTCCTAGAATGCAAACAAAAGAGAATTCAATGGAAGAAAGCATTTGCCCCTAAGAAATCTAATGTTTACAAATACATAAACTACCTCCCTCTAGATGAATCTAAAAGCAAGAGTAGGAAAACATTAGGTATTCTTAAACACCACATAGATAATGTTAAATCTATTGTTGAAAGAGACTGGGCAAAACATGAAAATGCTGAGTGGACACGTCTGATTCCTCAAGATATTACCTTGCTTGTCAAAGAACTCTTAATTCCAAACACGGCGTTGATTAAAGAAACTGTTCTTCAACTTGAGGAGTTCATTCGGACTGAAATGTTTGATGATTTAAAATATGTTGAATCTATTGAGAAACACATTGATGATCTTCAAATGGAGAAGTCTGATTTCTCAGATGAATATGATTTACTCTTGCAAGAATGCGTTTCTAAAGATGTTATGTGTGCTTATTTTACATCTTGTGCTGATATTGATGAATATTCTGAAGTTGCATGCCAATATCTTGATAAGATCAAAGAATGTGAACATCTTGAAATTGAGCTTTCGAAACGTAAAGAAAATGTTGACAAAAAGGCTTTTGAGTTACTTCAACACAAAACTGATTTCCTTCAAAAACATTGTCATTCACTTGAACTTGCTTTGCAAAAAGACGTTGGTCGTTTTCCACATTATAATAAATTGCAAGAAAAACTTTCCCAAAAATTTCGAGAAATGAATGAACAGAATTTGGAAATTAAAGGGTTGAAAGCTCAATTACAAGACAGGGACAGAGCGATAGCAGAAACTCATTGCTAAAATGGGTGGGAAAATTGTGGAACCTAGCATTAAGAAAAATGTTGTTAGACAACCCAATGCCTCTAAAGAGAATAGATCCTCTATCTTGGGAAAGCCATCTGCTTTATCTAATTCCTCGTTTGCAAAACCTGTGTTTGCCCCCAAGATGGATGGAAAGGAAAGGTTACCACAAGCTCAACCCATAAGGAATCCTGTAGCACCAAGCGTTAAGCACAATAATGTGATTAAACCAGGGATGTATAGAATGTCCACTAAGCCCACAAACAAAGATACTCACTCGCTTCAGACTTCTAGAAACACTAATATTCGTGTGTCTTCTACTACAGGAATAGTTTCCACTACTAGTGTTAGCCGGCCTCAGCTTAAGCGCACTCAAGTGAATGATAAGTTTTGGAAACACAAGAATCAAGGGGAGGTGCAGGAAGTAGAAGAACACCCTAGGAATTTGAACGTTTTGAAGAATAAAAAGTCTGTAATCGCATGTAATGACGATTTGAATGCTGTGAATGATTTGAATGCTATAAATGTGAAATTTGTTTGTGTCAAATGTGGAAAGTGTGCTAATGCTAATCATTCTATGTGTGCTATAAATAAAGTCAAAGGCGTAGATACTAGAACTAAGAAGCAAGTTGCAATGCCTATTAGAGCTAGTAAACCCAAACGCAAAGTGAACCATTCTGGTGCAACCCCCACTAAGAAAAGTAATGCATCAGACTCCACCACTAAGAATCCTAGAAGCAAAATTAAGGAATTATATGAGTCTGCCAGTAAGTCTTGGAAATGGTGGTTTGCTAATCAATGTCCTCCCGGATATAAATTGATGCCTAAAGTTAGGACAGAAAATGTGAAAACGAGTGTTAGTTTGCCTTTAAATGTTGATAAGGACACTAATGATTCTACTATCACAACTACTGTGGTATCCAATTTAGCAAATGCTCCATCGTGTTCTAACGCTTCTGCAGGTGATACAAATAATTCTCTTCATAATGGACTCCGGATGCACGAACCACATGATGGGGAATCTCAAGCTTCTAATTAACTTCGTAGAGAAGTTCCTGGGTATGGTCCGATTCGGAAATGATCAATTTGCACCGATCCTAGGATATGGAGACTTGGTTCAGGGGAATATCACGATTAAAAGGGTATACTACGTCGAAGGGCTCAATCACAATCTTTTCTCGGTTGGTCAATTCTGTGATGCGGATTTGGAAGTTGCTTTCAGAAAGAAGACATGTTTTGTTCGTGATTATGATGGGAATGACTTACTTACCGGTACACGGGGTACTGATCTTTACACAATTTCACTTCAAGACACAACTTCATCAACTCCAATTTGCTTCATGGCAAAAGCTTCAACGACTCAGGCATGGTTATGGAATCAACGTCTTTCTCATCTCAACTTTGATACCATTAACTTGCTTTCCAAGAAAGATATTGTGAGAGGCCTTCCAAGCTTGAAATTCATCAAAGATCATCTTTGTTCTTCTTGTGAACTTTGTAAAGCTAAACGAAGTAGATTCAAAACAAAGACCACACCAAGCTCTAAAGGACGGTTAGATCTTCTTCACATGGATCTGTGTGGTCCAATGCGTGTTCAGAGTATCAATGGAAAGAAATATATTCTGGTCATTGTCGATGATTACTCAAGGTACACATGGACTCACTTCTTGAGGTCCAAGGATGAAACACCCGACGTTCTCATCAGCTTCCTTAAATTGATACAACGTGGTCTTCAAGCTCAAGTTAAAGTGGTTCGTACTGACAGAGGTACAGAATTTTTGAATTCTAATCTGAGAAAGTATTTTGAAGCCGAAGGGATTGAACATGAAACATCTATTGCTCGAACACCCGAACAAAACGGCGTTGTTGAAAGACGAAACCGTACTTTGGTTGAAGCTGCTCGAACATTATTATCCGCTTCAAAACTTCCACTATACTTTTGGGCCGAAGCCGTGTCAACCGCATGCTACACACAAAACCGCTCCTTAATTATCCCAAGACACGAAAAGACACCATATCACATAATTCATGATCGAAAACCTTCACTCAAACACCTTCATGTTTTTGAATGTACTTGTTACATTATACGAGATGGTGAAAATTTAGATAAGATGAAAGAAAAAGGTGATGCATGTATTCTTGTGGGATATGCAACTCAGTCTAATGGATATAGAGTGTTCAACAAAAGAACAAAATTGATTGTCGAGACAATTCACATCCGATTTGATGAATCTCAAGAAATGGCACTTGAACAAAACAGTTTAAGTCCCGATCCACAACGACAAACGACTTCCGTTCACAACCGCACGGAACTCGGAACTCAAGACCACAGCAATGAGCCGTCAAGTTCAACGCTGGTTCCAGAGAATGTTCCTAGAGCTGATATGACAGTCGACACGACCATTGAAGAGTTGGAAATGTTATATGGACCAATGTATGATGAATATTTCACGGGGGAGAAACAAGTTGTATCGAAGTCTTCCGCTGTCACTCGTGATAAGAATGATGATACCGATCATCGTCAACAACCGGATACAACTTCATCTACTTCAACACGGGTTGCTGCAGATTTACCTCCTCAGAATATCACTTCAACAATCGATCCTACAACATCCACAACTACTGTTATTGCTCCAGAGAACACAAATCAAGCAGACAATGCATTATCTGACGAAGACGAATTCATCAACCCATTCGGTACACCGGTACACAAAACTGGAGAGTCTTCTACTCGCCATGTTGATCCGTCAAATATGCACACGTTCTACCAACGACATCCTTCAACACATCATTGGACCCGAGATCATCCTTTGGTTCATGTCATTGGAAACCCTTCACAGCCCGTTCGCACAAGACGACAGCTTAACACCGATGCCGATGTTTGTATGTTCGCACTCGCCGTGAGTTCAGCTGAACCGAAAAACATCAAAGAAGCATTAGCTGATCATGCTTGGATTGAATCGATGACGGATGAACTTCAACAATTTGAAAGACTTAAAGTCTGGGAACTTGTTGACAGACCATACGATGTAACACCATTAAATCTTCGATGGATCTGGAAAAACAAGATGGATGAAGAGAACACGACCATCAAGAATAAATCTAGGCTAGTGGCTAAAGGGTATGGACAGAAAGAGGGTATTGATTTCGAAGAATCATTTGCACCAGTAGCTCGAATGGAAGCGGTCAGGATTTTCCTTGCTTATGCTGCACATAAGGGATTCATCGTTCATCAAATGGACGTGAAGACAGCGTTTCTTAACGGTCCTTTGAAGGAAGAAGTTTATGTCACGCAGCCGGAAGGATTCGTCAATCCTTATTATCCTGACAAGGTGTATCGTCTCCACAAAGCACTATATGGACTCAAGCAAGCTCCAAGGGCGTGGTACGACGAGCTCTCGAAATTTATGGTCTCCAAAGGTTTCTCAAAAGGTTCCATTGATTTAACTGTGTTCACTTATAAATATTGGGATGACATTCTGCTTGTGCAAATTTATGTTGATGACATTATTTTTGGGTCTACAAACCCAAAACTTTCAAAATGGTTTGAAAAAGTAATGCACAGCAGATTTGAAATGTCTATGATGGGCGAACTAAAATTCTTTCTAGGAATTCAAGTTCACCAATCCCCAAGTGGTATCTTCATTAACCAAGCTAAGTATTGTCAAGAGATAATCAAAAAGCATGGTATGACATCATGTGACCCCATTGGGACACCATTATTGGTTTGGGGGGAAGCTGATTCAAAAACTTCGTCAAAAAGAATTGATTTTTCAAAAAGCGTTGAACACAATTTTTTCAAGAATTTCTCAATGATATTCAAAATCTTTCAAAAATTGTGTGTTCAACAACTCCTATCCTCAAAAGTTTAATGTGGATCAAATCCTCGTAATGACAATTCCATTGGATCAATTTTTGAGGGGGAGCAATTCAACTTCATGCAAAAGATTAACACATCTTTCTCCCGAAGATTTTCAAGACTATTTTTCAAAATATATTTTAATCAAATTTGGTATCTCTAATTTCAAAAGATTTTACATATTAGAGATAGGGGAGAAAATGTGATTAAAATGTGATCTTATATAAGACTCAAGAACTTTAATTCTTACCTACATGTGTGAAACACTTCCGATTATCGATGCACATGTGAAGGGGGAGCATTTCTGAAACGACAAAACTAGCAAGGTGTTAAATGTTTTTCAAACACTTTGTTAGAATTTAAAGTGGTTTTCATGGTTATGATCAAATACCCACAACATCTTTAATTCACGACGTTATTGGTGTCAAAAGGGTGGTTAGGTTTGAGTCCTATGATCCAACCAGAACCGGAGGGATCTTCCCAGGGACAATCCAATAGATTATTAGAAGTCCTTAGGAAAGATGGAGTAGAATGTGAGCGTAGCTGAATGACCGACTAAGTACTGATGATAGCACTGGAACAATCACAACAAGGTGCTATTAATGATGTCTTGGTAAGCATTGAAGGGGTTGAAGAATGAAAAAGAAATGTAAGGATAAAGGGTGTAAAGAAAGAAGCCCTCCATACAACTTAGGCAAAAACCGGGTCAACTCATCATGAAGACAAACTCATCATGGACCCAGTGATGTGAAGCACAAACCTTTCCTAGCTACTCAGACTTCTCTCAAAAGAAGTTTGTTTTATTGTCACGGAGATCAACACGACTTCTATTGACTTTCTCACTCCGAGATTGTTGATATTGAATAGGTGGCATCTGCTCCAGCCTCCGACCACTAAAAGTGCACAAATCGAGTCTAGAGCCAAGAGATCAATCAAATCTCGTTAGGACACACAGATGAAGATCAAGAGAGTCCTACGCTATATCCTTGTGATATTGCTAGAACACTCAGAGTGATACTACTTAGTATTCACAATGATGAGTGGAAATCCTTCCAGTGTTAACATCAAATAGCACTACGGTAGGTCATATGCAAGATTCTTTATGAATTGAACATATGTAAAACTGAAAAGCAACAGTGGTTTGATTCTGAATTGATTCAAACTCGTTTCAGGTTTCTACGCAATATCTTTATGGTCTTGCCAGAACATTCAGAGTGATATTCATTAATATTCACAGTGACGAATGGAAATCCTTCTAGCGTCAACATCAAACAGCGCTACGGTAGGTGACTTGTGAGATTCTCATGAATCAAACTTGTGTCAACTGGAAAGCAACAATGGTAAGATTCTTAATGAATCAATCTTGTTCCAGGAATTTGAATTGACGACTTTAATCAAGCGGATATTTATCCAATTGATTCACTCTTTATGTTCGCAGTCTTGCTTTGAGACGGTCGAGTAAAGAGAACGGCTAGTACTACCGCGAAACCCTGTCAAGGAGATTCTTAATTGAATCTACCTGATCACAGGTACGATATTTAATATCGTATAACGGTCTTCACCGACCGGAGGTAAAACGCTACCGATTTAGGACGAATGTCAAAGCCATTCAGTCCGTGTCTATGTATTGTCTCGAGAAGGTGGCGTCACGGTGTACTCAGCAAACTCAAAGATTCACAACCACATATTCATGCCCAAAGACTTATCCAACAATTGATAGTGTGAGCATGTGGATAAAGACACAAGATCACAAGATGGCAAAGACAAGTCAAGAATGATTTGAAGATCTCAAGACTTAATGACAAAGTCGAAAGACAACGACAAAGGCTCAAAGATCACAGCATGAAGGAACAAAACTACTGTTACACGTTCAAGACTCATTTATGACGAAATTCATAAATCTCCACTGGAATCCAAATATCAAAGAGGAATGACCTCACATTGGGGGAGATTGTTAGCCTCAAAATATTGACTCAAACAAGAATGTTCGGTCATAGGTTTCTATTGTAATATTTATTAGAACGTTGTAATAAGTAGTTATTTAGTCGTGATTCACGGGCTTGGATTTAAACTAATTAAAGTCCAAAAGACAAGCCCGGCCCAATATATAGTCCATTAAAGCCCGCATGTGGGTGGACTATATATACTACCATCCTAGCATGTTAGGAGGGTGCATGGTCATTTTGTAACAAATTCTTTTCTTAATCTAATCTCACCAAGTTAATCATCTCTCTCTCTACTTTCTCTCACTACTTTCTCTCTAGAAATTCATCTCTTCTTCATCTATTTTCTTTCTTTCTTCATTGCTTAATCATCACAAATATATGGGACAACAGGTTTTGATGTTGGTAGCTTACTTTGTAAGCTTCAAGTTAACAAGTGTTAACTTGTTAGTTGAAATTTTGACACATCATGGAGTGTGTTGGAGCTTATTTAGCCATCCATATAGTGGGGTGGGCAAGTTTAAAACTTGTCCCATCCCACTAATTTATGGGTATTCCTCGATTCTAGTTTCCTCGATTTACGTGCCCTCGGGTCGTTTTACGAAAAACGTTTTTATAAATTATGAATCAACGGCACAAAACGGATCTAATAAAAATTGTCTCATCAAAAACGGAGTTCAAAAAAGTAAATACGTAATCCTAAGGTTTCCGGTTTAGTCGTAAAGGACGTTAAATTATAATCGTAAGTCCTAATCTCTTCTCGTAAATTTGTGAGTTTATGAACCAACACAAATTTAAAATCTCAAAATAATATTCACGGATAAATTTATTTCCTGAAGTGTCGGACTTGTCACCAAAACGGTGTATGTAAACGTAAGCACGTAACGTAGAATCCTCCGGTTTAGACGTAGTCGATGCTACTTCAAGACGTGAATCCAAATTTCTTCCCAAAAATAAGTGAGTTCATAATATAACATTAAAATAATGTTTTTAAATAATACTTGAGAATAAAATATCAACCATAAATTGACGGATTGTCATAGCATTTACCCCTAAATAGGATCTTTGTCCTCAAAGATCATCTTATCTTAGTACTCGCTTCTTATAGAGTTAAAGCCATGTGGGTATTTCCTCCACATTGGGTCTTTTCTCACAAGTGTAATTCATTACAATACGCGCGTTTCATCAAACATAACTACGGGAATAAGATCAGGCTTAATGTTGACTTACTTTCTCTATCCATGATGTTCACGGGTTTTTGATGAATGCAACTTTTCGCCGATCTAAACTTTACTAAGAAACAATCAGATTTTCCCTTGATAGACATTTTATCAAGTTCGTTATACGAAACATAATTCACGCAGCTCTTGAAGTCCTAGGGTAGATCTAGCTTATATGCCTTTCAAACTAATCTTTTACATCATCTCAATGGTCCCATACAACGGGGACTTATATCCCATGATCTTTCAGATCCTCAATTCATTTTTCGATGGTTAATATTTTTGGCATAACTTCGCTACCCATCTGGCACTTCAAGATCTACATTTCATATTCACATAACCTCCTGCGAACTACCGGCAGTCAATATTCAGATCCTAATTTCAACAATCATTTCAGGTCTCGCGGGTCGAGTATTTTGTAAGGTTAGGTTCGCCATCATAGGAAACCTTAAACCTAAAAGACATGTCCAACTCACAATGGGTGTATGTCGGGTGTCTTCATCCCAACTCCTGCTTACAGATGCTCTAATATATAAATCTTAACAAGATTCGATCTCGATCCTAACACGATAATTATCAATGATAATCTCTCCAAAGGAAAACAATTTTACAGTTTATTACCAAAGGTCAATCATTCAAACATAAAACATCACTTATAGTATTTTGTATCATTACTTTACCTCGTCCCTTCGATTGGGGTGGTACAGAGTACTCTCATCAAGATTCGTTCTTAATGACTTCTGAGCAAATCTCTAGAAATTCAATGTGAAGCGAGGATCTTGATAGAGATGATCGATATAGGCACACCATGTTTACCCAACTCCTTTAAATACAAAAGAGTCAATTTCTTCATCAAGAATCTATCATTAACAGGAATGATATTAGTAGATTTGGTCAGTCTGTTGACGATGACCCAAATTGAATCAAATTCAGATGATGACCTTTGCAATAGCTAGACGTTTACTAATGTATGAGGCAATGTTTGTCTTCATAATTTGCCATCAGTACAACTTCTTCAGATAAAGATACATTAAATCAGAAATGTCAGGAATAGAATACTTATACTTACAAGATTCCAACATAACTATATCTCACAATCCTCCATATTTAGACAATCATAAGTGGCCTTTTATACATTTAACGCTATCGGCTTCTCAATTCTTATGATTCATATTAGTCGCGAAACCTTTCACTATTTATATTATCCTTCTTACAAACATCAGCTATTTTTAAATTGTTCGGCAATTTATTTTGTACCATCATTACTAAGGAACACATCCTAATCGGTTCTTTATCCTTTCTATATAATGTGTCGGTATCTACATTCACCTTTCCTGATGATATAATTATCATGACCAAAATTCACTCAGAATTTCTTTCTTCATATTTTCTAAGTTTTAGTTTCATCTGTACTATTATTTTTATCTGTTTTACTCAATCCGACGTCTAAAGCGTCGATAATTATTACAAGTAATTAAATAATAAATAGTAAAATTTTATGAAGTGTAAACGTAAAATTTTAAATTTCTTAGATCGACCAATTATATAAAAATGTTCAAAATAAATTTGAATTTAATTAACACAATTTTTATTGATTTATCGGAAATAATTAGTAAGATCCGTAAATGTTCGAAAAACCTTCGTTTATTCTTTGGTAAAAATTTTCTTAGTTGAAAAGCAAAAATTGTCGTTTCAAATTTTAAGTCATGGTTTAACGGTTTCCTCAATCCCTCTTAGGTTGTCTTGAGGTATACACAAACATTTACCCCTAGACAGGAGTTTAGTTAAATGATTTGTGTATAAGGGAATAATCCCTTAAAAATCCTTTGTTAAAACATTTGTCAAAACATATTTCCATTTTCTTTTTGGTAAAACCCAAAGTCTTAAAAGGGCTCTAAATTTTTTATGAGTCAATATAGATTCCATTATCTTAATAATCACACAGTCAAATAATGTAAAGGATTAAGTCTTTAATCATATGTTAAATACTCAAGGTACAGGTTTTCATTGTTCGACCAATTTAAGGCAGTCTATAACTAATTATTAACTCATTCTTATTCTTATAAATAAACAAATAGTCCTTAATGATCACAAGCATGAATTTATCAAATTACAGTCTACACACATGATTCACCAAATTTATGAATACTACATGTGCATTGTCAATCCAAACGATATTACGTGAAACTTATAATGTTCATTACAAGTTCTGGATGTAGTGATTGGAATAGATAATCTTTTTCGCGGACGCGAAGTTGATGATAACCATGCCGTGGATAAAAGTTTTTAGAACATACGCTAGAACCTTGTAAATGATCAAACAATCTATCATCTTGGGTAGTGGATATAAATTTTAATCCTCAATTTACCTAGTTCACGGTAATCAACAAATAAATAAAAGGAATGATAACACCATAACTCTTCATGATGACGAGCTCGGTAGAATAAAAGCTTTCTCCGACAACTCTCTCAGGTGTACGGTAATTCTTTTAATTTAGATGGTGCTGACGTACAATGCACATGTCACAGGTGTAGCACCGGGAATATAATCAATACCAAATTCAACTTGCCTTAATGGCGAAAGTCTAGGTAATTCACCAATAAATACCTCCTAAAGTTTCAGATAACAGAAACATCTTTTTAATAAATTCATATTAGGTTCTTTCTAGATTATAATATCTATGACTAATTCACAACCATTCACGGTATAATTTCAAGTCTAAATGCAGGATATGGTCATTCATCAAGAATTATTTAAATAACTTTTGATAATCAACATCTTATCTTTTAGGGGAATTCTACTCGAGTTCCCATCAATTAAGACAATGTTGTCATGTCATAATCAATCAATCTATTCTAATGGCACTATCAACTTTCCAACCGTTGATAAGATGTGAACTTCTCAAAAGACTAATAATAACTCATAATCCTTCACAAATTCAAGGATATCTGGAGAGATAACTATCCTTAAATGGGTAAGGTCAACGCATAATCTACGTGAGATAAATTCAAATCAGATACGGACGAAAACATTTAATGAATATGAATATATCCCATGTTTTCATGAATTGAGTACGAATTCGAAAGATCCTTGGATCGTTACCCAGGTCATTCGAATGAAAACAAATCAAAAGAAATGATAGGAACGTCGATACATCCAGTCGGGTATCAACACTCGATAATCAGATACTTTTCCTAAGAATCTCACTACGGGAGAATTGGACAAGAAAGAATTGTCAATTGTCAAATAAGACAATTTCCATAGATGAGTAAATTCGACTCAGAATAATAGATGCTATAGGCACATATGTAAGTGTCCCTAACACTATGTCCCTATCTTTCACTTCTTACAGATCTCATAAAATTTAATCTTTCACAATCTTTAAAGAAAATGTAGTGTTTATTAATCAGTTTTATGGTGACTACTAATCAGCCTTGCATGGTCCATTCCAAATTGTATGTAGGCGCGCAACTATATACAATTTCAAGATTAACGATGCAATACTCAGTTCGTCAAAATTTTATCATCATGTTTATAATAAAAACATTTTCATGCTTAATTCTTAAATAAGAATCAAGAATAAATTTACAAAGATTTTCTTTGTTATGAAAACAATTAAGTTTTCCATGTGTTTTATAAACAACCTCATTTCGATAACGATTATTTATAAGTCTCACTTTAAATAATCCATATGGTGATGAAAACCCAATTTTTCTCAAGGGATATTGTTTTAACTTATAAAAACAATTAGTGATCTGCAAGGGAGTGATGAAAAGTTGTTCACCAAGAACTAATTACAATATATCAAGAAATGAGCTTAGCCACTTAATCATGAGGTTCATGACCTCGATGGCACTCAGAAAGAATAATTCACAACGTAACTCAAATCGAGATGAGTACTTGTTCAATGGTTGCATCACTAATGCGAACATTAGGATGAAGCAATAAAAGATAGATAACATCGATACATGTAGAATTTAGCAATCAAAGGTAGTCTTTTCATTAATCACAAACAAGTCTAAATTATACCGTAACATATTACGTGTCACTATGTCATACAATTCGAAGAACTCATCCTACCAACTGATGTCACAGTTAAGTTAGGGATTATTTTTAAAAGATACCACAATGAATACTAGTCTACAAGAGTCATTAGGTGTTCCACATGTCCCAAAAGATCTATCGGTCCCAATTCAGAAGAAGATTTCTTCAATTTATTTCTTGGACACTAGGCATCCTCGTAAGTGGACAATGGCCTAGGAACAACCCTTAACACGAACCAAAAATCAATTAAAACCCTATAATTCAATCACAGGACTTAACGACTTCCTCTTAACAATCTCGTATTCCATACGAGTTAAATTTTACTTTATTCAAGTTTCAACCAAATTATACTCAATGTGATATTCTACCTCATTCTCCTATACTTACAACCTTATTTTTAGACCTTAATAGGGCAATAAAATCACGATATGAACAACACTTAATTTCCAATCCTATAGCTCCTTACAACAACAGTTATCAAATGAGTCACTAGTATGAAATGACTCATACATTCAATTAAACTTCTCGGAAAGGTACTAGTGGCATGAGGCTTTTGGGTAATGGTTCCAATGACAGCCTCAAGTGCAACATTCACCCTTTCAATTTCAATTTAAGAATTGGGTGACAACGAATCAGATGACACCTTTCCGGGTGGTAACGTTTTGTCAAACTCCACTCTATAAAGAAAGATCGTCATGACATCGATATCAGATTCAATCTCGCCAATTCTTTTTTTTTTAATATCATAATCAACTAATATCAACATTTCTACGAATATCAACCATTTGTTGGGATCATAAATATCCACAACTTGATTTAGATCTAGGATAGCTAGAATTCCTACGAGAATAGCTTCGATTAATTTAATAGGGGATTTAGGGTTCCTTGTGACAATCTACGTCGTATAAATACCTCGTATAAATATCAAAATAATCATCAAACAATCATGTAATCAAATTACATCATATATATATAATCTAAGTTATATATATATTAAAATAACACTTCTCAGTCTGGCCTTGTCGGTAACTCGGGAATTCTTCGGCACCGTTATAGTCAAAAGATTTTTAGACATTTTTAGAAAAATGTTTATAGTTAAAAGATTTTGAAATGTTTTATTCAAAACCTTGGTTTTAAAAATCTTTCGTTCTCTATAATGAGAGCTCTGGTACCAAACTGTAACACCCCCAAATTTACACAATTCAATACATCGGAAGACTCGTTGGTGTTACGGGATAGCACATTACTCACATCATAGACAACGCATAAAAATCGTGTCGTTTAATAATAAAGCATTTCCATTCATAAATATCAAATTTACATAGGTCCCAAGTCATTATATTTCATACAGGTTTTACAAAGCATTTAAATGGAAATTATTGTTTAAGTGCGGGCCATGAATTCTTGTTGTCTTCCCGAGAATTACCTTCAAGTACCTGAGATAAAACATGTAAAAAGAAAAGGTCAGCGATAACGCCGAGTGAATTCATAGAGTTTAATAAAATCCATCAATATAATATCGGTATAAAATTATTACCGAAAATCATTTTGTACAAATCGTTGTAATAGGCCATAAGATAGCCAAAGTCATTTTTATACAAATCCTTATCAAAAATCATAATATAGGCTTTCGCCTTTAAAATCATTATACGAACCAATGTCGTAAAAATATCATACAATACGTTTTATAACGTCGTGTAGAGTTAAATAAAAACCGTTATATGAATATGGTTATGTAAAACCAAAACACAAACATAATATCAATAATATGACCCCGTATTTCTAGTCAGGCAATATATAGTAATTCGGTGCATATAGCAGTATTTCATTAATTGGATTATTATAAGCCGCATGACATTGTTACCTTACTACAACAAACAACGGGTAGCTAGCCCGAAACTCAATTTGCCCATCTAAATTAGCGTGTCGTCACAATAATCACGCTTGTGTAAATCTTCTCATACATAAATTCGCTTAACAATCAATGTGGCACGACAGGGATCAACCGTCAAGGCGCGAACTGGGGTGATCGTCCCCAAATAGTACTATTATATGCATAAGCGTCTAACAAATCCTGGTAGTTCACAATTCATGGTAATGGGACTTTTAGTGACATAACCTAACTTTAATAATCTATTTTATCTCATACATCGGGTCATATAATCATTCATCAGGTCATACAATCATTCGGGTCCAAATCAATAAACAAACAATCAAGACAAATGATGTCCTATTTTATCAAAACTAACATGTTATCTCCCTCGCGGGTTTATAAAACATTTCATAAAACATTTAAAAGAGTGCGAGGCTATGAACTCACGTTGATGTGGGAAAGCGGGTTATCGGCAATTCGAATGTACGGTACGTGCTTCAATCACGGAAACCTAGACAAATAATACTCGTCTTAGACTCTTGTCCAATGACTTTATAAAAATAAAAAATATACATATGATGATTTTGTACATATGATGATGATCAAGTGGGTTTATATATTCTTATTTACTCATTTTAGTGTTTATGTATTGGTAACTTTTTACTAGTTTACTAGTTTTACCTATTTACATGTTTTAGGTCCAATAAGCCTATTATAAGTTCATTAAATTGTATTAATTCATTTTATACTTGTATTATCAGTATTTATACTTTACATGTTGGGCCCAAATTGGTTAAGTCCAATAAGTAATTTTTATAAGTGTTTAACTTATTTAGTTAAATTATTAGTCCAAATATGCTAACTTAGCTCGTTAATGTCCGTATGTCATATAGTTCGGGTTTTATCGGTTTTTACTTGTATTAGGTACTTATACAACAGTATATGACTTTTAAAAACTTTACATTAGACGGGTTTGATCGTCTAAGTTTTAATTGGCGAAAAACGCTAATTTTACGGTAATAGCCGAAAAAGTCGTAAAAATCGTGTTTATAGTTTTTATAACTTATAAATCTTATTCAACTACCATTTTTATAAAGTGTTCAATTATTTAACCTTATACATATTTATATAAATGAAATTTAAAAGTTAGTGGGTTTTAATTCATATTTTATACTATATTAGTTTGAGTGCTTATATAATACTATTA
Organism: Glebionis coronaria; assembly: GCA_025667525.1. Classification (NCBI taxonomy): domain Eukaryota; kingdom Viridiplantae; phylum Streptophyta; class Magnoliopsida; order Asterales; family Asteraceae; genus Glebionis; species Glebionis coronaria. Next base: position 225,160,299 of record CM046874.1, read on the forward strand.
AACATTAATTCTTCAAAATCTGATTTTTAGTTTCATCTTCACCATTTTTATCATATCTTGAGTTCTATAAGGAGATAGAAGCTCATTTTTGGATGGAATAAACTTCATATTATGTGCTACAAATAAGTTAGTTGTAGCTACTGCTCATTCCATGTCTAACTATCCTTAACAGTCCTTACAAAACAGACTATTCAGATTGGTATACTAATCTTGTTTTGATCATATCTCACTCATTTTGATGATTCCATTGCATGGCCAACTCTCACATGTGTATGAAATCTAACAATTACTGTAAATGGATTCCACCATGCAATTTTATCAGTTCATAACTTGGTTACTTACTGTTTTTATACAGCCAACAATTTAAGCAAGATTTTTATCCTTGTTTCTTATGGTTTTTCATCTTTTTAATCATATTTATCAACACCAAATCCCCACATAATATTTTTATCATCATTCATCATCATATACATATACATAAATAAAGAAAATACAAGATCACATAATCAAAATAACAAGAGGATGGGAAGAACAATCTCTATACCACCAAAGTGATAAAAAGATGGGGTTGATGATGAACAAGACTTGGTTTTGGGTAACCAATCTTATGAGATATCAACATCACTTCTAGGATCACCAAGTATTTTTAGATTCCTCCAAAAATTAGCCCTTGTTCTTCATGAAAACCCCTTGAGAAATCAGCCCCAAACTCCCTTGAAAACTCCTTTTTACATGTTAAGAACACCTCCAATCTTCATAACTTCAATGGGTTTTCAGCATATGTAAATTATACATATGATTTATGATTGAATCAAGATCAAATGGGGGTTGTTTTAGGTGAAGAGTGGGCGAAGTATTGAGAGAGAGGGAGGAGAGTATGAGTGGTTTGCATGGGATGGAATGAGTGAATGGTTTGGAAGAAATGGTTTTGATGTTGGTAGCATACTTTGTAAGCTTCAAGTTAACAAGTGTTAACTTGTTAGTTGAAATTTTGACACATCATGGAGTGTGTTGGAGCTTATTTAGCCATCCATATAGTGGGGTGGGAAAGTGTAAAACTTGTCCCATCCCACTAATTTACGGGTATTCCTCGATTCTAGTTTCCTCGATTTACGTGCCCTCGGGTCGTTTTACGAAAAACGTTTTTATAAATTATGAATCAACGGCACAAAACGGAACTAATAAAAATTGTCTCATCAAAAACGGAGTTCAAAAATGTAAATACGTAATCCTAAGGTTTCCGGTTTAGTCGTAAAGGACGTTAAATTATAATCGTAAGTCATAATCTCTTCTCGTAAATTTGTGAGTTTATGAACCAACACAAATTTAAAATATCAAAATAATATTCACGGATAAATTTATTTCCTGAATTGTCGGACTTGTCACCAAAACGGTGTATGTAAACGTAAGCACGTAACGTAGAATCCTCCGGTTTAGACGTAGTCGATGCTACTTCAAGACGTGAATCCAAATTTCTTCCCAAAAATAAGCGAGTTCATAATATAACATTAAAATAATGCTTTTAAATAATACTTGAGAATAAAATATAACCATAAATTGACGGATTGTCACAGTACTCATGCATCATACTCATGCATCGTACTCATGGATCGTACCAAAGATCGTAACAAGGATCGTAGCCAAGGATCACACCCACGGATCGCACCCACTATCGCAACAAGTGATCGTGGTGAGGATTATAGAGTGTGATCGTGGTGACGATCTTACTAAGGATCGCAGTAATGGATCGCAAGGAGAAACCCTCGGGGTTTATGCGATCACACTTACTGGATCGTACTGGTAAAACCCTTAAGCATTACGATGGCATACAATAAGCAAATAAGTAAATTACAAATAAGAACTTATCTAAAAACTTAACCAAATCAAATTTAAGAAAAAGCTAATAGACCAAAATTTAAAAACTTTTAAAAATACTAATTAATAAAAAATATTTAAAACAACTTTTTATAAAAATTAACTAAAAAGCACTTAATCAAAAATAAGAAAATTAACACAATAACACTAAAACATTTTAAGCTATAAAAATCAAACATTGAAAGATCAATAAGCATAAATTTGAAAACTTTTAAAATAAGAAATAAGCAAACTTTAAAAAGACTAAACTTTTTTAAGAAAACAAAAAAGTAAATAAGCTAAGTACAAAACAAGCCAATAATATTGTCAAACTTATAGCTTATCTCATATAAAAACTTAGATAAAAGTAAAAATGTGAACTTTTTAATCAAATAAGCAAAGAGATTAAGCAATATCTTGCTTAATCCGAAATTGAGATAAACCAAAAACAAGAAAAGTAGGATGAGAAAGATAAAGAAAAGCTTGATTAAAGGTAAATAAGGATTCAACAATAAGATTAACTTACTTGGAATTAAAAGGCTTGAAATTTAAGACATGAAATTAAAAGAACAAGATAGTAAATGACATGAAATTAAAGTTGTGCAAGTAAAGAAAAATGGTGGAAAGACTAATTATCACATTAGCTAACAAGTGAAATGAAATGAAATGGACACTATTTATAGGGAGAAGGAAAGCATGTGTTGCTTCCTCCTTTCTTTCTTTCCGTCTTTTCGTCTTCTTAATTCTTCGACTTTTTCGACGTTGTCTTGAGATTAATTAAACTCGTCTTGAAAATTCTTCATTAATAAGACTTGAGTTTCTCGGCTTTATTGAACTTCAGTCTTTAGACATTTTCTTCGATAAATCTTCAGAATTGGCCTTGGACTTCCGTTCTTTTAGCACTCTTGATCTTTCGACTTCGTCTTTTGTCTTTTTCTTTGATAAAAGTCCGTGAAAGCCCATGTTTTCCTCCCTTTTCACATTTTGATCCTAAATCACAACAAAAACACAAACCACGCATAATTCCGACATTTACGACATAAAATACACGTTTTGACTTGGTTATTATTGTAGTTAAGTGGTAAAAGGATGGGTGTTTACACGCCTATCAAATCCCCTACACTTGACCATTGCAATGTCCTCATGCAATGCATTAATTACAAAGCAAGATTACACTTTCCATCACAATCAATCCATATTGGCCTTTATTAAAGAGATAGAAAATAACAAAACAAGTAAAGAATTCAAAGACTTACCATAGGTTTTTGGAGATGTCGTGAACGATTATCATCCTCAAGTTTCACGTTCCCCATACCAAGCTTAAAAACGAGATCATTTATATTATAAGTTAGCAAACTAACACAAACTCATGTGGGCCAATTATTCACTTAGACTCCCTTATTCCTAGGTGTATCTCTTATATTTTATTCTTGTCTTGAATGATCACAAGGATGCATTGTTGACTTATTTCGATAGTTATTTAGGCTGAAAATAAAGTGGGACGTTTTAATCAATAGTTAGCTAAATGACAAAATCTCTTAAAACTGCTTCTCGGGACCTCATAAAGTTCATATCTTGGCATAACTCGCTTCAAGATTTGAGACCTTTCTCGGACCGATATTTGGCAGTGAATTCATACTTCAAATCTTGAGAGACGTTCATGAAATAATGGTCTTCTCTTCATAATAGGAATTTCTTCACTTGAATTTTTGAGAGATTCTTCATACTTGGACCACGACTTCTTCATTTTTCTCCAATCTTTATTTGGGATTTTGATATACAACGATCCGCCTCCTTTTAGGACTTGGATCTATTTATCCTCATACCTTGTTAAGGTCTTTTTGGATAGACTTCTCCATGATCTTTAGGGGAGTATTTGCTTTTCGTCGTGTGTCTCGATCCTTCATATTGATTTTTGATAAATGATTCTTCACATCACTTTTGGATCTTTAGCAACAAAATGTAGCCCTCATTCCTTGTTAGGGCCTTTTCGGACTCGCCAATCTTCGCATCCCGCTTCAATAAGTTATGCCTTGGCTATGAACTCTAATTAATACCGAGCAACTTTTGAACGATCTTGTGCTAGAAGCTAAGTAACTTTTCAAATCGTACAACCTTATTTATTGCAGATAAATTTATTAGCAAGCGATGGGAGAATAGGCTCATAATTAACTCACATAAATTCATGAAAGAATACCAAACTTATAATTGACTCTATCATCTCTCGTTCTCCATAATTTAAAATCTCAAGGAATGAGACTCGTGGATGCTTAGCCAATTAAATCAAAGTTTTGGGTTTTCGAGTCATCTATAGGATATTGCAAACTCCTAGACTTTTTCAAGTTTAGAATTCGCATTTTAAAGTTCCCTTGATAAACGACTCTCTAGGATCAATTATAGGAACTTGCGAAAAGTTCTTGTTCTTAACCCGTGAGAGTTAAGACTTTCGCGTTTTATAGCTCCCTATATAAAAGCCTAGCAAAACTTGACTTAAACACGTTAAGGATACTAGCTAGAGTAACTTAAGATAAGTAAACTCGGGTTGAGTCAAAAGATTCACAACGTTTGAAAATTAAAACCACTTTATTAAACATTTATTCTAATAAGGAAAGAAAATAACTATACAAAGGTAAAAACTAATAGGCCAAAATAGATCAAAAATTTTGAAAAATGTCGAAAAATTGATTTTCCGGTTAAAATGAGGACAAATACAAGGAAAAGGCCACTTAACTTCGATAGAAGTCCCCCCTACACTTAACATAAACTTGTCCTCAATGTTTAAGCATGTGGGAGTAAACTCCCCTACACTTAGGACATTGTGGACTTTGTTTAAATCTTGTTAAGGAAAAGACGACTAAAGAGATTCCGATGTTAATATTGGGAAAATATAAAATAGTGAATCGAAAAGAGTTTAGGATAGAACCGGGAAAATGGGAACACGGAATCACGGTTCGTCAAGAATCATCAAGAGTGGATCATTGAGCGCTCGAATCCCTGATTATCAGAAGAGAGGAGAGAGCAAACCAAGGGGTCTCCCCTACACTTAGGATAAAGAAAGCGAAAAGATAGATACATGGGTTGCCTCCCAAGAAGCGCTTGATTTTTGATTACCGAGTCGTGAGCCTGACTCGACCTTGATCATCATAGGAAGAAGCATGAAACATATCCACCAGGATCAAAGACATAGTTTTCGTCCATCAAATAGCATAAGCTTAAGGCGAACAAGGCAAGCTAAAGAAGAGTAGGCAAGGTTCCCTTAATCAAAGATGGAACACGGTGGAAGCAAGGGTGAAGTGGTGCAAGCAGATTTCCATAAGTTCCAAAGATATTTCCTTTTATTTCATCAGGTGGATACTGAGATGGCTGAATAATATCGATACCGGGGTCGAACACCTTTTCCTTTAAGGGAAAATAGCACTCAGGCTCAGCAGAATGGGAAGAAGATCCGCGAAGAAGATGCACAACCTCGTCCTCAGAAGGGGGACAAAGAGGTGTTAAATCATATGTGCTGCGGATATTGGTGTCGACCGGTTTCTTCTCCTTTGATAGAATGTTCTTCAAATCCAAAGTAGGATCAAGACGATAATCTTCAAAATCTAAAGGAGGTGCATCACTCTCATGAGGGAAGTACGTATTGAGAAACGTAGAGAAGTCTTCCTCAAATGAGTAATCGTCCAAAGTAGGATCGAGTAATGGCGGAGGATCTTCATCATGGGAAGAATCGCTCGAAAGAGTATCAGCCTCATCAAAATCATCGAAAGTGGGCATCTCGGGATACTCGGAAGTACAATCATCAAAATCATCCGAATCTGAGCTAGAATCATCATCATAAGCATCAAAGATCGGTGGAGAATTGTAAATGGGAGAAGGTTCCAAATTGGAGAGAGAATCATCCACATCATCTTGAAAAAGTGGATTATCAATGCAAGAATCGAATAGAGGATTGTTGTAGACAACAAAGTCATCAAGCACATTAATCATATTCACGGATTCTCGTCCAAAGGATTTGCTTGTAAGCTTCCCCATTTTAAAAACTTGTGAATCATTCTCGACTCTTAAGATTAAATCACCTTCGGCAACATCAACTAAAGCTCGTCCGGTTCTCAAGAATGGCCGACCAAGTATTAAAGGAATACGAGGGTCCATTTCATAATCAACAACGACAAAATCGACCGGGAAAGTAAATGTGCCAACTTTGATGAACACGTCTTCGGCAATACCAACGGGGTAAGCGAGAGTGCGATTTGCAAGTTCAAGAGTCATCTTTGTTGGAGTGAGGTCGGGCAATGATAGTGTTTTCCAAACACTCAAAGGCATAAGATTTATACTGGCCCCGAGATCAGCAAGGGCAGTAAACTCTTCAGTTTTGTTAAAGATGCAAGGAAACACAAAACGACCGGGATCTCCAAGATTTTCCGGAAGTTCTTTAAGAATAACTGCAGAACAATTTTCATTTAAGCGTGTGTTGGCGTTCTCAATCAGCTTCTCCTTCTTGTTAAGCAATTCCTTGAATACTTTCACAAATTTCGGCATGTGGACAAGTGCTTTAACAAGGCTAATGTTGATGTTCATTTGAGAGAGCATCTTCACATAGCTCGTCACTTGAGAGTCATCCTTGGTTAGCATTTTGGTCTTGCCTAAACGAGAGGGATAAGGGATATTGGGTTTGGGGGGTGAAGGTGCAGGTGTAGTAGGTAAAGGTTGAGATGTTGAAGGGTCCTTCCTAGGTACATCGTCATGACGAGGCGGAGACGGTAATGGTGCACTAATACTAGGTGTAGGAGGAGTAGGGATAAATGGTGGTGGAGGAGGTGTAAATGATGGGGGTGGGATAGGTGGATCGACAATGGTAATTCCACTACGGGTAGTAATAGCACTCACGTTTGCTCGCGGATTGGTGACGGTGTTTGAAGGTAGAGAACTCGAAGTAGACGGTTGAGCGGCGGGCAAGAAACTAGCAATCATATTCTTCAAATCATTTGTTTGATTGCTGAAGGAGGATTGGATATTATCCCGAAGTTCGGATCTTATCTCATTTCCTTGCTTGGTAATATCTCCTTTCAAATTGATAATTTGGCTCTGCAGATTCTTGATTTGCTCACCTTGGGTTCTCATCATGGCTTCAACATCGGGGTTAATGGGTGGGGCTTGTTGGGCGGGTGGGTGATAAGGATTAGAAGCTTTTGGTGGGATTTGGTTGTTTCTATTGTAGTTGTTGGCGGGGTTTTGAGGAGAAAAACCGGGTGAAAGGTAGTTGTTGGACCGGTAACTCAGCAAATTTCTATCCCCTTGAGGTCGAGCTTGGTAATTTTCCGATGAATAATTACCATAAGCTGCATACACATTTTCCGGATTTCCTTGTGTCGAAGGATAATCGGTGTATGAGTGTGGACCGCCGCATGTTTCACAAGAAGGTGCAACCGCTTTAACTTGTTGTTGTTGGTTTGAAGCGAGAAGCAAGATACTTTTGCTCATTTCAGTCATCATGCGGGTGAGTTCGGTCATATCAGGGTTTGCTGAAGTAGAAGAAACATTGACTCTCGGATTGTTCCTTGAAGAAGCGGAGGAATCCCAGTTTTTGTGGTGAGTAGTCATGTTCTCAATAAGCTCTCTACACTCCTCGGGTCTCTTTTTCATGAATGTGCCACCGGCGGCTGCATTAATCGTATCACGATCTCGAAAAGTCAAACCGTTGTAGAAAGTATCAATCAATATGACTGGGAGCATGTTGTGGTTTGGACAACGATCGATCAGCACATTATATCTTTCCCAAGCATCAAAAAGAGATTCATCGGGTTCTTGCATGAAACCGCTGATTTGATTGCGAAGGCTCGTGACCATGGATGGTGGAAAGTAGCGCGACAAAAAGCGTTGAGTCATGTCATCCCAAGTGTGAATTGAATTCTTCGGGAGACGATCAAACCATTTCTCAGCATGATGTGATAAAGTATGTGGGAAGAGTTGTAGGCGAAGAACATCCATTGTGGCACCGGGCAACTTCATGCTTTGAGTGATTGTAATGAACTTGTCGAGGTGTTTGTTGGCATCATCATCAGGCATTCCGGCGAATGGATTAGTTTGCACTTGCTGAATCATGTGGTGCTTCAACGAAAACTCCGGAGCCGTGATTTGCATCTGTGCAATCGGTCCTCCTCGTCCAAACATGGTAGGTTGACAAAGCTCCTCCATTGTCCGAAGATCGGCTTGTGGAAGAACATTGTTGTTATTGTTGAGGTGTGTTGGATAATTGTTGTTGTTAACACCTGACATACTTAAATCTTCTCGAGTCTCGGGCTCTTGATAATTAGAAGATCTAGTACGCATACACCTGAAAATGCAGAAGAAATAGAAACCAAACACAAAGACAATATATGCACACAATAAAGATAAAATCTTTTTGGATTTTTGAAATTTTTAATTTTTATGGATTTTTATAAATTTTAATTTTTATGGTTTTTTGAATTTTTTTAAGCAAGAAAAATAACGGTCACAAGTGAACGGATCCCAAAAAGCAACGCGTCTCTCACAGAAAACCGTTAATATTTACGAAAAGATCCGGCAGCGGCGCCATTTAATAAGTAAGATTTTGCTAGTTTAAAAAGTTTGTTTTCTCGGTGTCTTAACGAATTGATTTCCGGTTCAAAGTGCGACTCAATTGTTTTTGGTTAAGAAAAATGGAAGTTGATTATCTATAACTAATTAAAAAGTATATGCGAAAAGTATTTAAAAAACAAACTAAAGACAAGTACAAATAATAAAACTAAAACAAGGAGAATATTAAAAACTAAAAATTAAAACGATATTAAAACGAATATTAAAACGAACAATAAAATGAAATTTAAAGCGAAACAATTAATAAAAATAAAACTAAAGGACGAAATCAACTATCGACTCGAAAATAAAGTTTACTAAGATTTTGCTAGTTTAAAAAGTTCGTTTTCTCGGTGTCTCTGTTCTTTGGTGAAACAAAAGTTGTGTCGATGTAATATATTAAAATGCAAAGACTTAAATGTAAAATGAATTTAATGTAAATCTAAATCTAATTTAAAGTAAATTGTGCAAGTATTTAAAAGCGTGACGAGAAATTAAAGGGCACTAAAAATAAATAACACAAACTTAAATCTAACTAAGGCAAACTTAAAACGCAACTAAAACTTAAAACTAAGGCAAGACTAAAATAAATCTAAGGCAATTAAACTTAAAGTGCAAGTAAGGAAAAAGGCGGGAAAAATAAAGCTCGAAATTAAAAGCAGAAAATTAAAAACTGGAATTAAAGAAACCTGAAAATCAGCTTATCCGGAATAATACCCTTATTCGGAATAAATGGCTTACTCTGAATATGTCACCTATCCGGAATAATCCTCTCTATTCGGAATAGTGTTCTATTCGGAATAATCTGCCTATCCGGAATGTTTGCCCTATTCGGAATATTTGGCCTATCCGGAATAATTTCCCTATTCAGAATATTTGGCCTATTCGGTATAATTTCCCTATTCGGAATAATTTCCCTATTCGGAATAATTTCCCTATTCAGAATATTTGGCCTATCCCGAATAATTTTCCTATTCAGAATAATTTCCCTATTCGGAATAATTTCCCTATTCAGAATAATTTCCCTATTCGGAATAATTTCCCTATTCAGACTATTTGGCTTATTCGGAATAATTTCCCTATTCAGAATATTTGGCCTATCCCGAATAATTTCCCTATTCATAATATTTGGTTAATCCCGAATAATTTTCCTATTCAGTATATTTGGCCTATCCCGAATAATTTTCCTATTCGGAATATCTTCTGGGAAGATACAGTAACAGCAAACAAACACCGCGAAGAACAGGGAACAAGAAATATACACGATCAAGATAAAAATTAAGCAAAATCAACCACAAGATTAAATCAAACTAACAAATAAACATCTATTAATCATAAACAATCAATCCAAAACATTCAAACTAACAAAACTAATCAAGATAATCAAAACCCACTTTGATCAAAATAAGAACATGAACATGAACATAAACATAAAAATCAAAGATTAAAGAAAGGTAGGATGAGATCAAACAATAAAGATAAAGATTAACAAGAATTAAAAGAACACTTACTTGAAATTAAATGGTAATTAAGGTGTAAGACAAGTATTTAAATTTGACAAGTAATTAAATGACAAGGTAATTAAAAGTGGAAGAACTAATTGTCACTATTAGCCAACAAGTGAAATGAATGAAATGGACACTATTTATAGGGAGAAGGGAAGCATGTGTTGCTTCCTCCTTTCTTTCTTTCCGTCTTTTCGTCTTCTTAATTCTTCGACTTTTTCGACGTTGTCTCGGGATTAATTAAACTCGTCTTGAAAATTCTTCACTAATAAGACTTGAGTTTCTCGGCTTTATTAAACTTCCGTTCTTAGACATTTTCTTCGATAAATCTTCAGAATTGGCCTTGGACGTCCGTTCTTTTAGCACTCTTGATCTTTCGACTTCGTCTTTTGTCTTTTTCTTCGATAAAAGTCCGTGAAAGCCCATGTTTTCCTCCCTTTTCACATTTTGATCCTAAATCACAACAAAAACACAAACCACACATAATTCTGACATTTACGACATACAATACACGTTTTGGCTTGGTTATTATTGTAGTTAAGTGGTAAAAGGATAGGTGTTTACACACCTATCATTCTCACTTAGCTTCAAAGTGAAGAGTCGTGAAGATTGGTTCTAGCTTTGGATTAGAACTCGACATCTAGCCTTGTGTCGTTAAATGGTGAAGTAGGAAACGTCGTGAAGATTGGTTCTACCTTGAGATTAGAACTTGACATCTAGCCTTGTGTCGTTAAATTGTGAAGTAGGCAACGTTGTGTAGATTGGTCCTAGCTAATGATTAGGTCTCGACATTTAGCTTAGTGTTGGAAAATAATGTAAGCGACGATGTAAGGCTTTCTACGCCAAGAAGGGAGCTTGTGGATATAGTGGAAATCTCGAGTAGGTGTACTCGAGGAGTGGAGTAGAAACGAGAATAGAGCCTCGTTGTCGAACCACTATAAATCTTGGTGTCTTGTCACTAGGTTGTCTCTTTCCTTACTCTTTACTTATGTCATTATCATTATACTTACCTATTACCATTGCTAATGCATTTGAATTGAACCTAATCATTATGCAACTTAGCTTTAAGTAAAAGATAGCTTTGATACGCACTTAATTCAAAGTAATTTAAATTAGGTGACTAATTGAAGAGAAACTATTCAACCCCCCGCCCCCCCTTCTAGTTTCTACAATTGGTATCAGAGCGATGGTCACTCGAGATCTTTGAGGTATATTGTACTTTAAAACTTGGATTGATCCATTGTCTCCTCAAATTAGAAGGTCAAGTTGTACTAAAGTTTCTCTTTGGTCAAAACTATTTTTTCTTGAAAAATAGGTCTTTTAATTGGTAATATTGCATCCCTCTTAGATTAGTAGTCTAAATGCTTTTTAGATCTTCTCTTGAAATGTATCTACTAGTTTGCATCTTGCTTTGTGTAGGTACTCATGAAGATCAATCACTTAATTGGTTGTGGATTGAGTTACTTGCACTTTTAGAAGACTCATCTTCATTGATCTTCAACATCCTTGAATGATGATACCAAGATGATTGGGAATGATACTAGTCCTTGAATACTTAGTACTCATCATAGTCATTGTTGGGCATTGCATTGATTCCTTGATGGATTGCTCTTTGTGTCCAAGGTACGCTTTCGTTCTTCCATACGCCCTTTGATCATTCTTTTGATCATTACTTGACTATGTGCTTGTTCTTGGCATCCTTGCCTTGAAATTTGTTTGTGGTTTGTGATTCTTTTCTTTTATCCTCTCAAACCTTCATTGCTTGGATACTTGACTCAATATGGTGATGTAGAGTGAGTTAGTAGTAGCTTAAAGTATCAAGCATGATTTCCATGGTTTGCACCCATACGGTTAGTAGGCCCTTTGTGGGAGAGAAAGTGAATTAATACCTTGCTTATATTTTGGTTTAGACTAAGACTATTATTGAAAGTGACCTTCGTCTATACATGAATAATTGCTTTGTGTTTACTCATTACCAAAGCCGTTTAACGTTTCGCCGGAAAGGCACGTCTTAAACCACTATATATGACACAAGCTCTTCGTCTCCATGATTTGAAGATTGTCATTAATCCCTTGAACATTGATCTTAGTCTTGATTCACTTCCCTTGACTTCTCTCCACTTTGCCTTTTCGCTACGAGTAGTCGTTTGTCCGTTTCGGTTCTTTTCGATCTCGATTCAACTTGTAATCCTTCATTAAGGCATATTGCTTAGTGTTATGATGATCCAAATGATATTCTAAAAGGTTTAAGATATATTTTTAATTATTTTAGAAAATTTGGTTTTAAAATTTTTGGCGTATTTCATTGATAAAAACCAGCCTCTGCAGGCGGTTCTTTATCTCTGGCGGCTCAAACCCGTGGTTCCTTATCGATAAGGTACCGCGGGCAGTAAAGTTTGTCAGAGCGCCAGTTTTATTAAAATAACCTTTTTCAAACCAAACCTTCTCTCTCCCAAAAACACACAGCCGATGTTTTTCATCTTTTCCACCATTGTTGAAGCTTCAAAAACCTTCAATCAATCAAATTAATTGATTCCAAGCTGTGGGTTTCACTCATCCTTCATTAAACATCAATTAATCGTAAGTACTTTCTTTCAATTTCATCTATTTTGTTCTAGGGTTCATCCTTTCATAATTGGGGATTTTTAAAATTTAAATGAATTAGAACCTTAATAGGAATATTGGTTGACATGGTTACTTTAATATGATTCCGTAGGTTCATATTCATTGAGATTTCACTAAAACCCACTTGTAGAACAAATCCGAATTTTGACTAAATGATTTTGGTTAAAAGATGGAATTGAGATGAACCCATGAACAAATAGGTAGTTGCATTGTTAATGCTTACCTAAAAACATTGTTTTGAAAAACCAATGTTCTAGTCCATTGTTGATCCAACATTGGTCATATGTTCTTGGTTAATAATGGAATAGACACACTGTGAACATGAGAATGTTATGGATTCAATCCTTTGTTTGTCAAGAAATTGATATAACACATTCTCATATTTTTGAGTTTTGAGTTTATTTTTCATATGAGTGATTGGAAAAATATTGTCTTATGTCTATATTAGGTACTAATCATGCCTTCTCAATATCAAAAGTATCATCAATTCACTAGAAAATACATGCCAAACCTTTCCCAAACCTATGCTTCCACTCAACTTCGAAACTCCTTTCCATCCCTTTCTACTCGTTGTTTCCATGAGGGTAGGGTCGTTGACGAGGGAATAACGGGTTATGACTATAACCAATCTATGTTTGAGCTTTCGGGGTTTGATTGCTTGCTCAACATAGAAGAAGATATTTACCCCTTGTTTCTTCTTGAATTCTTTAGCACCTACTCCATGCTTGAATACAATGGAGAAATCTTCACTCGATTCGTGTTGAATGATAAAATGATTCAATACTCCCTCGAAAACTTTGGTGAAATTCTTGGTGTGCCATATGAAGGCACTTGTCGTTTTACGGATAAATGGAGACTTGATGCTCTCTTGGAATCCTACGATAAACCTCCAAATGACCACACCGAGATTGATCTAGAGTTTATCCTTGACATCATTTCGAAAGAGCGTGATGGAAACGTTGTGAGTAGCCTTCATTCAAATGTGCGAAATGTGAATCGATATGAAGTGCTCTCTAGCGACCTTAAGGATTTTATGGTCCAATGGGCAAATATCCTTAGGGAGAATGTCTTTTGTCTTGGTGGAAACCGAGATCATATCCCGGCTTGTATGGTGCATATGTTGAGTTGCATCTTTACATCCACCAAGTACAATTTGGCATTCTATATCGCTCGACGAATAAATTATGCCCTTTCAAAGCCCAAAACAAACCTTTCCTATGCTATGCTTCTTACTCTCCTTTTCAAAAGGGTTGCTCATGACTTTCCCCACCTCGATCTTTCTCGCTTTCACCCGGTTCATCGGGTTATGTTAACTATTCAAGAGGTATATGCAAGAAAGCCAAGAAGTGATCGAGGTTCGCGAAAATACGATCATCAAGAGACGGATGATGAGGACACCTATATGCCAACAAGTGATGGTGATGGCATAGGTACTAGTTCTCACTTCAACTCTTCGAGTAATTCCCACCCATCCTCAAACTCATTCGTGGATGGACTTGAAGACTTAGCTCCCCCACCTCATTACTCCTCTAGTGTAGTACCGGAAGATCTCAACATAGAGCATCTCTACTGTGAAAATCTTAGGACTAGAGGTGAATTGCATGAACATCGGGTTGAGTCAAGGAAGGGATTCAAGTATTTGGGGAATATGATCAAGGGACTGGGCAAGAAGAGAAGGTGAAGGCCTTGAAGTATTTCAAAGAATACATGTTGGTAAACATGTAATGTTGAACAATTTCTTTTTATCTTGCATGTGTATTAACTAAATTCTACTTGTGTGGATTATTTGTGTATTATCCTAATGATTATGCTATTCCATTGTGATCATGTTTTGCATAACTTTGCGCATCCTATGTGTTAGCTAGCTTCCTAGAGTTTGGTCAGTAGTTAACTTTGGCTTGAAAATCCTTTGATAAAAATCTGGGCTAACCAAAATTTGAGAAAATACCACTTTTGAACACCACTGGTCGCGGTTCCTTATCAACCCGCGGTACCTTATTGATAAGGAACCACCGCCCTTAGATAAGGAACCGCCGGCTACTGTGTCTAACAGAATCTTTGCTTTACACTATTTTCCTTAATCTGTGTAAACCTTGCTTGATTCTTTGCAAAAACCTGCACATTTCCTAAAATAGGTTAGTTAAATTCATTGTTCACATAAAATGTTTTTAACCCATTACTAGTTTGGATCATCCCTTCACCCTTTTAAACCCACCTTGCTAGCCATTTTCTTCACACATCAAACCTTCTTCCTTAAACCTTAAACCCTTCATCTCAACCATGGTTTCTACAAGAAGCTCAAACTCATCCAAAACCTCCACCACAAATAACAATCTTAAGATTAAGATTAAAATGGCTAAACCCAACTCCTCACCTGTCACACCCCACCATGGCGGAATATGGGGCGCGACGTATGGATATCATCACAACAACAGCGTGTCTATAGAGAGAACTAAATGAAATTGAAATATCATAGATGGCGACACAAATGTCGTGACAATATCTCAACAATGCAGGCGTCTAGGTAAGTAGGTAACAGGCCTACCTCTTACCAAAGACGTACAAATAAACAAACATCAAACATATAGGTACCACAACGTTCACTTAATCAAAACACAAAATAAAATCTAAGAGGAAAGGGATTCCTCCGAATGCAATCCTAGCAGCCTCTATACTCTAGCCACTTCTAACATCATGTTGCACAACTACCTCACCTGAAAATGACACTAAAATCTGTCAACATAAAGTTGGTGAGAACATAGGTTTAAGTTATCTAGAACATCATAAAAAAAACCTTGACATCCGCTGTAAATAAGTTGAAGAAAAACAATTTATAGTAATGGACCATAATGTAATAATTATGCTACATGCATCCACAACAAAACTCAAGCCAAGTACCAATCACATCTACAATTCACAAAGCACATTATAACAATCAAGAAGTATCCCGTCACACGCACAAGAACACACACCACACTATCCGGATCTTTCCCACACCACCTGTGGAAGATGAACTATATCCCCGTCGAGATATCTTGCCTCCGAAGAGACGATGCACAAGTACTCAGGACGGATCGTGCCCCACGCTCCACACACATCACAACTGGTCCCATAGACGCCCATACATCTATGTACCAAAGCCAATCACAATCCAAACAAGATTCACATAGCAGAACACGTACCAAAGCACATATGAGAACACATAAGCACGTAAGTCACACAATAACACATTTATGTCCACACATTTTAAAACATAGTACTAAATCATGTTCAAGAACATTTCAAGTGTCATCTCCATCCCATACTGGAAAAACATTTAAAAACGTAGTAAAATGGGACTATGAACTCACCTGATTGCTTCTCCAAAGTCCTTGCTCTAGCCCCAAGCTAATAATCCAAAAACACATAAATCAATACATGAACCAACCTTTAAAATGGTTCATCAACCTATGATGGACATCTAACCTCCTCTTATATAAATACCCCATTTATAACTCTAAACACCCCATTACCCTTCCCTAACAAGTCCTTAACTTGGTTAAGTTTAATAGCTATCCCGTTTACAATTTTACACAAAACAGTCCCAGTTTTAGGTCTCAAAACATTAACTCAAACGTCCACTTAAACATACCCATGGTTTCTGTAAAAGGAATATTCATACCCTTACATATGTTGGCTAACACCTCCCACTTGCCCTAACCTTAAAGCTACTGTTAAGGCCCTGATATATATATATATATATATATACTTTTGGATAATTACCTCACCCGAGACCTCTAAATGCTAAACCGTAAATCCTAAAAAAATACTATTACTATAATACTTATACGTATACGTAAACACCACAATATCACCATTTTCATTTCATAGTCACCACTTGTGAGCTCATGAACATGAAATAACCGTTCCTCGATTAACTTATGAGTACTCTATACTCATAAACGATAACCACACCAACCTCGTTCACACAAAATAAACACGTAAACACACAATTCAAGTAAGCACACATAAAATAACCTAAAAGTAAGACCAATTGACAAACCCAAAACCACGGTTGTCACATCACTCCCTCCTAATAGAAATCTCGTCCCGAGATTCACTCCCAAACTAAAACTTATTCTCAGCAAACAAACGAGGATGCATATCCCTGATAAAACCTTCACGTTCAAACGTGAACTCAGTTTACACGAAAATAATCTCAACCAACAACACATGAGCCTTAACCGTCCGCGAGGAAACTTATCAAAATCATAAATCAAAACTCATCAAAATATAACCACGTATAATAAGGTCTAAAGAACTCTCAAATTCCTTCCCAACTCATTTCAATGTTAACCCTCCAAGTGTTCATAACCGTAAAATACCCAAAACACGAGTTTAAACCATATTGTCCGAAAATTAACCTTGAACTCAACACTTGTACAATTAATTCGACCAAGCTACTGACTTCCAATTACGAAACTTTCTGAATATTTGAAAAGTATGTTCCGAGTACATAATTTTAAAAGTATGTTCCGAGTACATAATTTTAGGCTTTTGAATCACCCAAAAACCTTTAAAAACGAATAAGTTATGACCAAAACGATTTTTCTCAAAATCTGCCTAGGCATTAGCGACAGTTTCTGACAGTTAGCGACATATTTTGACAGTTTAGCGACAGTTTCTGCCTACTCCGATTTATACCAAATTAAAAAAAACGATTTTTAAACCCTAAAACTCCCCATTAATTACCAAAACTAGAACCTAATTTATTTTAATTCCAGAAAATTAAAACTCTATTAATTACATGATTTTAACATATTTCACTAAATAAGAACAAAATTTTTAACTTAAGAACAATAACTCTAGGTGATCAAAACCAAAATATTTTAAAATAACCGAGTCATGCTTATATGTTAAAGAATTTATATTCCACCTTATTTGAAACATGTTTCCGACACTTCCTTATTTCATCGACTACCAACAACTTTTTTTTCAATTTGCAAGTTCTATTTTTTTACCATGTATAAATCGAAACAAAAGGCATCGTTACCCCAAAAAGAAATCTCCACCATCTCAAAATCCTTCACGCCAAAAGTACCGTACAAAGAAACATGTGAAATGAGGACACGAGCAATGGGCTACTACAGAAGTTGAACATCTCAAAAAGAAACGAGGCTAGCAACCATCCCAAGAATACAACCGGTAAGTAGAAAATAATTTTACATACATAGGCATAAGCGTACATACACTCAAATCCATCCAACATATACTATACAAGCATGTATTAACTCTCTTTCATGCAATCATACTTGAAAGTCCAGTGGTGTTGTGGCACATATATAATTATGTAGGCCTCCATAATTATACATGTTCCCTTTCACCAATGTACTCCCTCCTATGATGACACTTATAAGAAATTAATACTACACATAACACATAATCCAACAACTCACAAGCACATAACCACACAAGATAAGATCCAAAACCCCATGTATTAAAATAACATAGTCAATGCACGAAACACATAAACTCGTAGTCCAGCTGAACCAGCGTAGACAAAATTCGAAATGTATAAAGAACATGAAAACATATTAAGCGAAATCCAACAATGACTAGCGTATACGACCATGGTTCCACCCGCACTAATCACAACTCGTAAAGAAAATATCATGTAGTTAAGTATGAACCATAGTAGTTCATAACCTAACAAATACTGCGAAAATAATATTCTAACATATCAATTACTATAAAATGCACACATACTCCTATGACGCCTATATGCAGGGACCCTTAAGCTATAGACTAGGCTACACGACTAGGCAACCTAATTCTCTATAACCATTGGCTCTGATACCATTCTGTCACACCCCACCATGGCGGAATATGAGGCGCGACGTATGGATATCATCACAACAACAGCGTGTCTATAGAGAGAACTAAATGAAATTGAAATATCATAGATGGCGACACAAATGTCGTGACAATATCTCAACAATGCAGGCGTCTAGGTAAGTAGGTAACAGGCCTACCTCTTACCAAAGACGTACAAATAAACAAACATCAAACATATAGGTACCACAACGTTCACTTAATCAAAACACAAAATAAAATCTAAGAGGAAAGGGATTCCTCCGAATGCAATCCTAGCAGCCTCTATACTCTAGCCACTTCTAACATCATCTTGCACAACTACCTCACCTGAAAATGACACTAAAATCTGTCAACATAAAGTTGGTGAGAACATAGGTTTAAGTTATCTAGAACATGATAAAAAAAACCTTGACATCCGCTGTAAATAAGTTGAAGAAAAACAATTTATAGTAATGGACCATAATGTAATAATCATGCTACATGCATCCACAACAAAAATCAAGCCAAGTACCAATCACATCTACAATTCACAAAGCACATTATAACAATCAAGAAGTATCCCGTCTAACGCACAAGAACACACACCACACTATCCGAATCTTTCCCACACCACCTGTGGAAGATGAACTATATCCCCGTCGTGATATCTTGCCTCCGAAGAGACGATGCACAAGTACTCATGACGGATCGTGCCCCACGCTCCACACACATCACAACTGGTCCCATAGACGCCCATACATCTATGTACAAAAGCCAATCACAATCCAAACAAGATTCACATAGCAGAACACGTACCAAAGCACATATGAGAACACATAAGCACGCAAGTCACACAATAACACATTTATGTCCACACATTTTAAAACATAGTACTAAATCATGTTCAAGAACATTTCAAGTGTCATCTCCATCCCATACTGGAAAAAACATTTAAAAACGTAGTAAAATGGGACTATGAACTCACCTGATTGCTTCTCCAAAGTCCTTGCTCTAGCCCCAAGCTAATAATCCAAAAACACATAAATCAATACATGAACCAACCTCTAAAATGGTTCATCAACCTATGATGGACATCTAACCTCCTCTCATATAAATACCCCATTTATAACTCTAAACACCCCATTACCCTTCCCTAACAAGTCCTTAACTTGGTTAAGTTTAATAGCTATCCCGTTCACAATTTTTCACAAAACAGTCCCAGTTTTAGGTCTCAAAACTTTAAGTCAAACGTCCACTTAAACATACCCATGGTTTCTGTAAAAGGAATATTCATACCCTTACATATGTTGGCTAACACCTCCCACTTGCCCTAACCTTAAAGCTACTGTTAAGGCCCTGATATATATATATATATATACTTTTGGATAATTACCTCACCCGAGACCTCTAAATGCTAAACCGTAAATCCTAAAAAAATACTATTACTATAATACTTATACGTATACGTAAACACCACAATATCACCATTTTCATTTCATAGTCACCACTTGTGAGCTCATGAACATGAAATAACCGTTCCTCGATTTACTTATGAGTACTCTATACTCATAAACGATAACCACACCAACCTCGTTCACACAAAATAAACACGTAAACACACAATTCAAGTAAGCACACATAAAATAACCTAAAAGTAAGACCAATTGACAAACCCAAAACCACGGTTGTCACATCACCCTTTCACACTCCCAAAAATGAGATTGTCCCAATTCTCATTTCCTCATCGAACTCACCACCTCTTGCTCGATGCAAGACTTCATCAACCCATGGAACCAACCATTCTCATGGTTCTACCTCCTCTTCATTCCAATTTAGGATGAATGAGCTTTCCTCACCCTTCACTCCAAGTAATCTCTTGGATGTGACTACCCAACCCATCCAAAGCATTCCTATTGTGAATGACTTTGAAGATATCATGGTGACTTCACCATTTACCACTCCTATATCACCCTTTTCACCCTTGGAGAGCTTTCCTCCACACTCACCCACATCACCCTTGGAGAACATTCCTCCTCCACCTCCACCTCCCTCAAACACTCCCATTTTGGGTGTTCCACTTCCCTTCTTTATGGGTGATCCTTACTTCCTTGGGTTCCTAGAAGCTCATGGTTCTCATTGTCCATGTTGCCTCTACAATAACTACATCATTCAAAACCTTAGGAGGGAGATGTTGGGACTTAATATGAGGTTGCAAGATTTCTTACTCACCTTGTTTAACATGCCTCCTCCTAGGACATGAATGGTGATTTTCTTTAAAAATAGTTTTCAAGAAACTTCAAGACAAGGAAGATTACTAATCAAGACCTATCTTTTTTTGGCTATCTTTAGTTTAGTTAGTTGTTTTTTCTTTATTTTCCTTATGTATCTCTTTCATGAATGTTTTATGAGAATGAATTATGGACTTGGCATCATGTGCTTCTATCTCTATGTGGACATTAATCAACTTTAATTCCAAATTAAAATTAAACCTAAATCTATCACAACCTCTAAAACTTGACTAAAATTGGTTCAAAATGTTATCCAAAATTTTGTCACCCTTTGTCAAGACATTCTTGGTGAATGTGTTGCTTTTATGAAACCCTAGCAAAATTTAGTGCTAATAGAGGTAAAATTCCAAGATTTGCAATTTTTTGAAAAAGTCTTAGTTTTTCTCAAAACCCTGGAAAATCTAGATTTCAAGTCCACTACACGCGGTTCCTTAAAGAACGCGCGGTTCCTTAAGTGATAAGGAACCGCCTGTTGATCCCAAACTTAGATCGATTTAGCTTTATGTATACGAGATTAGATCAAGTAATACACTTAGAGAAACCTTTGTATATGTATATGACAATCTAAGTGTTATGCGGAATTAACACTTAAACAAGAACACACAAGATGTAAACAAACTTTCACTTTGATTAATGATATCAAACTTGCTTACAATGAAAGTGTTTAACGTATGAAAACTTATATTGAACATTAACCTAAAGGTCTTCTTTTATAGACATAAGAAGCCTTGTACAATAATCTACGTATCAACTATTCTAGGTAAAGATAAATATAGAAAATACATTGTTGTTCCTATCTTTACTAGAAGTAATCTAGAATATAATAAACGTATAGATCATATCCTTCCATCAATGCTTGTCTTCAATGTATCAACGCTTGACTTTGTCTTGTCAACGCTTGATCTGTCAGCGTTTGTTTTACTCCTGTCAACGCTTGTTTTACTCTTGTCATCACTCAAGTAGACTGGCTATAATTTATTCCCAACACCGCTGGTCCCTATAAGGTACCGCGCACAGAAAGCCATTTTATGGCTCGTTTTTGGTCTTCCTTCATCACCCTACTCCCAGTCAAGATTCCATGTTTACTCAATTTGTCTAAACATTCCTTGACACTTTACATTTGTTTTTCAAACCTTTGCCTTGTATACTTTCTTCTTATACCCCAACCTTGTTTTACTCTTGTCTAATCATGCATGAGTTGCTTCTTCTTTTCTTCCCTAGTATCTTCATTGCCACCATATGCAACTTCAAGAGCTGACTAAAGGTCTTTAGAAGAGTCATAACCTCTGTATTTATGCTGGTTCTCTTGTCCCAAAGAGAGTTTCAGAATATTTAGGGTTTTCATATCAACCCTTCTCTTTGATATGTCTTCAGCAGAGACAACTCTACCATCACCAGGTTTTTCTTTCTTATCTGCTTCTGGACATCCATCAACAGCAGTTCTTGTAGCAATGGCAGCAATAACCTTTTCAGCTCTATTGTATGTGTTTCCATACTCAATGATCTCCCAGAGAGTGTAGTCATAGATCGCCAGATATTCCTCAAAGTTGAATTTCCACAATTCAAAGTTGGTTGCATCAAGCATGGGAATCTTGATGTTTGGCAAAGGTGAGGAGGAAGAGGTTATTTCTGGATTTGACATGATGTTGTTATGGTTTTGAGAAAATTAGGGTTTTGGTGATTTTAGGGTTCTTGTGTTCTTGAAGATCAAAAGTTCCTCAACAAGCTCTGATACCACTTGTTGATCCCAAACTTAGATCGATTTAGCTTTATGTATATGAGATTAGATCAAGTAATACACTTAGAGAAACCTTTGTATATGTATATGACAATCTAAGTGTTATGCGGAATTAACACTTAAACAAGAACACACAATATGTAAACAAACTTTCACTTTGATTAATGATATCAAACTTGCTTACAATGAAAGTGTTTAACGTATGAAAACTTATATTGAACATTAACCTAAAGGTCTTCTTTTATAGACATAAGAAGCCTTGTACAATAATCTACGTATCAACTATTCTAGGTAAAGATAAATATAGAAAATACATTGTTGTTCCTATCTTTACTAGAAGTAATCTAGAATATAATAAACGTGTAGATCATATCCTTCCATCAGTGCTTGTCTTCAATGTATCAACGCTTGACTTTGTCTTGTCAACGCTTGATCTGTCAGCGTTTGTTTTACTCCTGTCAACGCTTGTTTTACTCTTGTCAGCGCTTAAGTAGACTGGCTATAATTTATTCCCAACAATCCTCCCCTAAACTTGATATCTACTCTAGTAATCAAGTTTCTGAATAAACATTAAGAACTAGGAGGAATCTTACAAACCTTCTCATATTGGTAATAAATAAATCTGATTAAATCTTTGGCCACGTCACTTGAGTAATCAATTTCCAGCTGTGTGTTCTTCATCTTCTCCAAGACTTCCTTGGACATGAAATACTGACCATCTACAAGTAGATACTCAACAAACTTTGTAGAACTCAAATAATATACTCCATCAGCTGAATACAATCTCCATTGAAAACCACTGAGGTCGTCTTCAAGATCCTTCCAAATAGCAGGATCTTCATCTCTTGGTCCACACATTCTCTTGAATATTGACCACAGTTTTATTCCATTGACTGAAGTTGGTGCTTCAGTCTCATACTTGGCCTCTAACAACCTCAATAGGTCTACCAAGTCTTCTCTATCAAAACTTGCAAACAAAGATATAAGGGTGGTAAAAGTGTGAACCTGTTTTCCATACCTGCCAATCTTCCAAAACCCACATTCATCTTCTTCGTAGCTTATAATAGGGTTTCTGGAATCAAGTGGTAACACTTGTACCATGTCTGAAGCTTCTAATGGTGAGAGCTTGAGGCTCTTTCTTATAACAGCTTCACTTGGATGTAATTGATCCATATCTTTGGGAAACTCAAGAGGGACTCCCTTTTTCACAGGTCTGGGAAGAAACATTGCCTTCTTAAGCTCCATTTCCTCTGCAAGTTCTTCTTTTCTTTCATCAGAAAGAAGTCTTAGAGTGTTTTCTTCCTGCACTCTAACCCAAATGGGATAAGCTCTGCACTCCAACTCTTCAAATGTCAATCTAATCAACTTCATATAAGTCCACCCTGTTCCATGACATCTGAGCATCATGTAGTACAACTCCCTTCTATCCCTTTTCAAATTTGAGAGAACATTGCTTGCTTTGTGTTTCAGAATGAACTTGCAATCCTTTTGTACTCTGAGAAGAATCTCCAAACCCCATATCTGATCTGAAATGGTAAAATGTGGATTCTTCATACACCTATCTTCCCAAGCATGGTACATCTGAACAACTTCTGGCATATCAAAATCAACCTGCAATTTCAGCTCATTCAACTTCTCTTTTGCCAATTCATCACCATACACAAGTCTTTCTGGTTGTTCTATGATCATAACACTTGAGTCTGAACTGGCTTCATCACTTCCTTCTTGCTCTTCTAAAGTGACAACAAAAGGTGATTCAGCCTCCTTCTTTCTTTCTTGTTCCATAATTTGTGCAGCCAACCTTCTATCAAACTCAATTTGTGCTGCATTCTTTGGAACAACTTCTTCTACCATAATACCCTTACCCTTATCTAATGGATCAACTGTTGGTATGGTATATGGTAATACCTGTGAAGAAACCTCTTTGATGATGGATGATGACTGGAATACATCAACCTCATTTGCAGGTCTGTCAACGCCCAATTTTGCTTTGTCGGCGCCCAAGATACTTATGTCAGCATTCAAATTCTGCTTGCCAACGCTCAAATTACCTGTCTCAGCGCCTCTTGCAATTTCCTCCAACATGGTTGTAAATGACAAATTTAAGTTTGTAGGAGAGACTAGAGACGTATCAAAACCTGTCTGTTTCTTCAAACTTGTTAGGGCCTCAGCAACATCCAAAGATTGACCATCATGAGAGCGCTTATCACTCACATTTATTTGTTCATCCTCCCCTTTGGAAGATTCCTCCATCCCTCTCCTGGTGCTAGCATTCTCCAAGATAACAATCCTCTCCCTCAATTTCTTGAGTTCAAGGCCTTGTGTACTGACAATATGTACCAAGTCTGCATTTTGCTTTTGCAAGCTTATGCAGACAGCCGTCAATTCCATTAGGGTCATTGGTTCCAATCTGCCCTCGTCTAAAATGGGTATTTGACCTCCCAAGTTAGATTCATTGGGCATGGATGAGGTCTTAATTATGGTAGGACTTTCTTGGCCAGCTTCTAAGCCAGAACCAATAGTCCCAGCCTCATCCATAACACCAACCACACTTGTGGTGGTGGTTCTCTCTGCTACATGGCTAGGACCACTAGAGGAGAACACTTCAATATTCCTTTGGCGTTTCTTGTAACCTATATTGTGTTGGGGGAGAAGAAGATGTGGATTGGGTGGATGTTGGTTGGTTAAGGGGTGTTTGCGTTTGTGAAGGATTGGTGTCAACGTTTGAAATAGGCACATCAACGCCAACATTTAATGTGTCAGCGTCGAAGGGTTCTTGGTCAATTTGCATATGTTGTGGTGAAGGTAAAGGTTCAGGTATTGGGTCAATTTGGGGTTGGGGGTCTAGTTGGGGTTGTGCCGCTTTAATGACAGCAATTATAGCAGGGGTGAGGGGTAGGTCACGATGTGGGGGTGAGTTCATCTTCATAAAAATTGCTTTCTTTTGCACAGGGATCTCATAAAAATCATCATGATCCCTTGTGCAGTAATTTTGCACCTCAAAAACCATTTGTAAAAATCTGGGATAAGCTAAAGTCATTTTGTTCCCTTTATTTTTACACATACCCTCAAAAATCATTTTTGAAGAATTAAACTTTTTCCCAGTAGCAATACACACAATAGCACTTGCAATAGATCTATTGATCTCATTGTGTGCAGTACACTTGGGACTCAAACATTGTAAGAGGACATGTATGAGGTACTTCCAGGCTGGGGGAAACTCCTGTTTATGAGATTTATTTAAAGTTCCTTCAGCAGGAAAAGGATAACCCAAAGCCCTTAGTCCTTGTTCTATTTCACTAATGGGGAGGGTGGTTATACCATCAGCATCATCAAGATGTAAAGCTTGGCGTACCAAAGCTTCAGTAACCACCCATGTGCGCCCATGAACAATAGAAGATAATGTAGTCACTCTATTAACTGTTGAGGAACTAACATTGTTCCAAAACTGTTTAATATGTGTGACAGGAATGAGTGGAGCATGAGAAAGAGCATACCTACAAGGGGATGCATTCAAATACGCCACCATTTGTGTATATTGGGGAAACAGAGTATCATCAGCTTCAAGATATGCTACCATGTTGTGTTGACTCCTGAATCCCAATTCCAAATCACTTGGTTTAAACTTTGGTGCCATTGTTGAAAGCTGTTTGAATGATTGATAAAGATGAAGTTTATAGGAGACAATTGTGTTAGACAAGAATCATAGGTACCCTGTTTAAAATAGGAGCCAAATATATAGGAGAGAAAAATGCATGTGATTGGCCCAAAAATAGGCAAGTATTTTCAAAATGCAATCATGAAAATATTGAAAAGAAATAAGTTTATCTCATGCATTAAATGAAAGTTATCTGCTCCCAAAATTACGGCAAAAAAAATATGTCAAAAAGTAACAACTGGGTAGGTTCCATTGAGTGTCAACGGTAAAAAATAACCCATCAACGCCCAACGGCTATATTCTTGTCAACGTTTGCCAAAGCCATGTCAGCGTCTAATTTGGTCACAACAACGCTTGGAAAAATACTTGTCAGCGTCCAAAAATAAAAATATTTAAAAATTAAAAATGACCTTAGCAAAGTAATTTATCCTAGAGAAGATAACCAAAAAGTTGATGATTATTATAGGGCGGCAAGCACTGTCCAGTTATGCACACTTGCTTATGCAAGATAGACATAACAGTCCCCTAGTGTCCCTTGCTAACCAAAACTCTTAACAACTAAGTTACCTTATAAAATCCCTTGTTACTCCCAGGTAAAACCCATGATAAAATCATTCCCAAGTCTCCCAACAGACCACAACCAATTCTAGGCCAAAAATGTCTTGGCAGCATGCATAGTATATCAACTTTGCATGCTACAGTGCCTCATGATTTAGTAAAACTAACTCATACTCACCTGTGGACACAATCTAGAATTATGATAAGAGTATCATATGGATACCCAAAAATCCTAAAGGTTCCTAAAACCTCCCCTTAAACTGTGATACAAATGTTGCCACAAATATGCATAAAAAATTTATGTCAAGATAGGAATTGAAAATTCCAACCATCATCCATAAACAAAAACATGCTCAAATGCTCCTCCAAGGATCCATAAGCAACTCTGTATCCAATGGTATAATGCTAACACCACCTGCACATTTAGATTGAAAACCACAAAACTAACATTGTTGCTGAAAACGCCCCGATAACGCTTGACAGCGTTGAGGAAAGCTTTGTCAGCGTTAGACAAATATATTGCTGACAACGTCACAATAACACTTATCAGCGTTAAAGTAACCTTTGTCAGTGTTAGAAAAATATAGTGGAAAATCTAAATCCTCAAAAAGACCAATAACAATGCATTATCCTGTACATACTTTTACAAAAAGACTCCAAAACACATATTATGTGAGATTCATCATTCCAATACTTGTTACCAAGTATTGAAACCTTCCAGCATCAAAAGGTTTAGTTAGTAAATCTGACACATTTTCTTCTGTGCCAACCCTATCTGGTTGTATTAAACCTTTTTCAAAACAATCTCTTATAAAATGGTGTCTAATTTCTATGTGTTTAGTTTTAGAATGATGTACAGGATTCTTAGTAATGCATAAGGTGTTGTTATTGTCAACAAATATCTTGGTATGCATGAAATTATACCCATAATCCAACAGCTGGTTCTGAATCCACAAAACTTGTCTACAACAAGCAGCTGCAGCCACATACTCTGCCTCAGTTGTAGAATTAGCCACCACTGTTTGTTTCTTGCATTGCCAAGATATCAACCTGCTCCCAAGAAACTGACATCCACCAGTTGTGGATTTTCTATCAAACTTATCACCTCCATAGTCACTGTTTGAATAAGCAATAAGCTCCAAAGGTGAATCCTTTGGGTACCACAAGCCAAGACTGGGATAACATCTTAGGTACCTAAAGATCCTCTTAACATCATAAAGGTGACATTCTTTGGGAGTCACTTGATGGAGTGCACAAGCACACACAGCAAACATGATGTCAGGTCTGGAGGCTGTGAGATACATCAATGATCCAATCATTGATCTATAGTGCCTGACATCCACATCTTTCCCATCTCCAATCTTTCCCCAAGGGTGTTCTCTATCCATAGGAGTAGTAGCCCTCTTTTCATGTGGAGAAAAGCCAAACTTCTTCAAGATCTCTGCCACATACTTATCCTGGGAGATGAAGATACCATCTTCTTTCTGCTGAACTTGTAACCCTATAAAGAAATTCATCTCCCCTATTGCACTCATCTTGAATTTGTCTGTCATAAGCTTGGAGAAATCCTCACTCATATTTGGATTTGTGGACCCAAAGATGATATCATCAATATAGACCTGAACAAGTAGAACATCCTTACGTTTCTTTTTTGTAAACAGTGTCTGATCTATGGTGCCCCTTTTGAATCCATTGTCCACCAAATAAGTAGACAAAGTACCATACCATGCTCTTGGGGCTTGATGAAGTCCATACATAGCCTTCTTGACTCTATACACCTTGTCTGGATTCTCTGGATCCTCAAAACCAGGAGGCTACATCACATATACCTCCTCAACAATTGTTCCATAGAGGAAGACACTCTTGACATCCATTTGATAGACAGTGAAGCCCATGCAGGATGCATAGGCTAGAAAGATCCTTATAGCTTCAATCCTTGCTACTGGTGCAAAGACCTCCTCATAGCCTATCCCTTCCTCTTGTGTATATCCCTGAGCCACTAATCTTGCCTTTTTTCTGACCATAATACCTCTTTCATCTCTCTTGTTTCTTAGAACCCATCTTGTCCCTATAGGTATGACATATCTAGGAAAATCAACCAGCTCCCAAACATCCTGAATTGCAAATTGGTGAAGCTCATCCTGCATTGCTTCCACCCAACTTGGTTCTTTGAGAGCATCAAATATCTTCTTGGGTTCCTGTTGTGACAGAAAACAGGCAAACAAACATGCTTGCACAAGAGGGGTATCAACCTTCTTGTGAATATTGGCAATAAATCCACCAAGACCTTGATGAGATCTTCTAGTCTGAACAAGAGTCATAATATCACCAATGATTTGAGAAGTTGGGTGATTCTTCATAGTAGAAGTGAGAACTCCTCCTTCAAAAAGTCTGGTGTCTTCAATCTCATTATCCATGTTGTCAATATCTTCTTCGTCAGACTCTCTTTCATCAATATGAGGATGAACCTCTTCATATAAATTAGAAGGTTCACCCTGTTCAAAAGTAGAAGAGAAAAGATGCGCAAAAGTGTTGTCAATGCCTGAATCTTGGTTGTCAGTGTTTGGGCTAACAACGCTTGAAATGTTGTTGTCAACGTTTGAGCCATCAACGTCTGAATTTGTCCTGTCAGCGCTAGATTTTCCTTTGTCAGCGCCTAAAGGACCATGCATTTTTTTATCTGGTGGTACTTGGGGACCACCATTATTTTTTCTAGCAGCAGCAAAAGTATCTGTCCATATGGGAATTGTGACATACTCTAGTATAGGAGATGACTTTTCTGCTTGTGATCCAACCTTTTCATGAACCAGTGTACCTGAAACATCAACAACTTGTTCTTCCACAACATTTGAAGTTACCTTCACAATGTCTGGATTAGTGACAGGCATATAATTTAAAGTCCTAGATAAAGGTTCCAAGTCAAATAACCAATTTGGACCATTTTCAGGATCACTAGGTTTACTCTCTAAAAACCTAACATGTACTCTTTCAAGTATACGTTTTTCTTTTTAAGATAAACCCTATATCCCTTGCTCTGCACTGAATACCCCATGAAATAGCCATCATCACCTTTTGCACTAAATTTACCTAAGGCATCACTAGTATCAAGGACAACTACATGACAGCCAAAAGGTCTAAGAAAACCAATATTAGGTTTTCTTCCCCAAAGTAATTCATAAGGTGTTTTGTTCTGTATCTTGTTGACCAATGCTCTATTTTGAACATAGCAAGATGTATTAACAGCCTCAGCCCAAAAAGCTATAGGGAAATGAGCATCAGCCAACATAGTTCTGGCTGCCTCAATTAGGGTTCTATTCTTTCTTTTTGCAACCCCATTTTGCTGAGGGGTTCTAGCAACACTAAATTGCCTAGTAATCCCTTTCTTGGCACAAAAATCATCTAACACTTTATTCCTAAATTCACCACCATTATCACTCCTACGCATTTTAACTTCATTACCAGTCTTCTTCTCAATCTGAGTGATAAAGTCAATTAAAGTGTCAGCTGTATCACTCTTCATAGCTAAAAAGAAAGTCCAAGTAAACCTAGAAAAGTCATACGTGATGACAAAGTAGTATGATTTACCATTCAAACTCTCTATATTGGTTTGACCAAATAGGTCCATATAAAGCAAGTGAAGTGGACTAGTACTAGAGTGCACCTGTTTAGACTTAAATGAGACCTTATGCTGCTTGCCTTTAAGACATGCAACACAAGAGTGGTCATTGTGGAAAGCCTTTTCAGGCAAGCCATCAACCAAGCCAAATCTCACAAGCCTGTTTATATTGTTGAAGTTTATGTGCCCTAGTCTCCTGTGCCATAGATTACTTTCATCTACTGAATCTTTAGCATAAAAACATGACATGTTGTTATTCATCCTAATCCCATTCAGATTCACATTATATATGTCTTTTGTCTAGGTGTTCTATAGTCAATATATTTCTCATCAGGGATCTTATAATCCTTGCTTAACACCAAACATTCAATATCAGTAAACAGATTTTTATTTTTGTTATCACAAACTTGTGATACACTAAAAAGATTGTAATCAAGTTCCTTTACCAAAAATACGTTTTCAAAACGCAAGTTCTAGGTGAGAAGTGTTCCTTTGCCTGTGATAGTACCATATCCGCCTCCAAAGTAAACCTTATCACCATCCTTAATGGGAGTGAAGTTAGTAAGATAATCTTCCTTCCCTGTCATGTGCCTTGAGCATCCACTGTCCCAATATCCATAATCATTGACCTATTTTTGAATGCCTTGCACGTAAAGAAAACAAGTTAGTTTTCTTTGGGAACCCAAGCCTTAGTAGACTTGGATTCATCTGGTTGTTCAAAAAGAACAGACTTAGTTCTCATAACAACCCCTTGTTCATCCCTCTTTGGATGAAATACCTAGTTAACCCCAATAGGTTTTGCAATGACCTTTGAAATGTAATTAAATCTGTTGCAGGTCATTGAAATCCCATTATCATTAGGGTTTTGATCTTTCTTAGGTCTCCATGTCAAACTTGAAGAAGCTTTAGACCCCTTACCCTGTGGTTGCAAATATTTAGGTCTGGTCACGTTTCTTTCAGCGTTGGATTTGGTCTTGTCAATGCCGAAATTACCCTTGTCAGTGTTGAACCTAGGGTTTGCTACAGAAACCCATTGCCTATTAGACCAAGTATTTATCTTTTGAAATGGTCTTTGTCCATGAGTGTTAGACCCTCTAGTGAAGAATGGGCAGGTCTAACAACTTGTAGACTTTGCTGCACACAAGGTTTGGGTCTGACAACGTTTGACTTTTTAACAGCGTTGACCTTGGAAGCGTTGACACACTTATATGCTAAATGTGAAAAGCTACCACAAGTGTAACAGGATTTTCTAGACACAGCCCTAGGTCTAGAAGAGAAGAAGCTTGTTCCATCATTACTAACTTGGCTTTTAGGTGACCTAGTATTCCTATACATCTTTGCATACTTAATGCTAGGTTTTCTAACAGTGTTTGAGCCAAGGTCAACAGCCTTACCAGTGATTGGATTTGTTACCTTAATGGGGTTGACTCATTAGGACTTTTACATAACAAGCCACCCTTAACAAATAAGGTAGGGTTAGCTTTCTTCCATTCATTCAAGTCTGTCAACTTCTGTTGATACTCTTCAACTGGGGTAATGACTCTTGGTGGAGGAATGAATTCCTCCTCTTGGAGTTCTGGTAAACCAGTCCAAGATAGGTCCTTTTGTTGGACACCATAGAAGTCACCAGCTGGTGGTGGAACCACAGGGTAGTCTTTCATCCCAATCCCATTCATGTCTTTAGGATCCCTTTGTTTATTAAAACATTCTCCTAGGGTTTGTGTGGCCCTATCAAATCTCTGAATTTTAAGGCCAACATTATCCTTATTCTTAATGGCCTCATCTAACTTAGCCTGTAATTCACTATTAACCCTTTCCATGATGTTCCCAACATCATTACTAGCATCTAACTCATGTTTTAAGATATTTATTTTATTTTTTAAATCAAATTCCATTTTCTTGTATTCAGAAACTGTTTTCTGAGTTTGAGTGAGAGCTAATTGATAGTTAGACAGTTTGCATCTCTCAGTACTCACATCATCTAACAATCTTAACACATATTTGTTAAGTTTCTCAGTATTTAACCTACAACCCTTACTACAAAAAGCATCATCGTATACCTCATTATCTGATGAAGAGTAGTGAGCCATGAGAGCATATTGAACATGCTCTTCTTCTTCAATTTCAGCAACAAAAGCTTTATCCTCTTCCACATCTTTAGCCAAATTGTAACACCCCATTTTGATAATGGAAATGTCACGCGTAATTATGGCGTGTCATCAAAGCATACAAGGATAAATGTATAAAACATTACATGACCATAGGGTTAACCGAAATCAAACATCGGTTCCCAAACATAAGCCCAAAACATAATAAAGCAAAAGAAATGAATGAAAGACTACACAAGCATAAATATATGAAGGCAAAAGGAAAAGAAGTCTCTAGCAGCTTCCATCCTATGCACGTCCTCCAAATGCTCGAGTCTTTCCTAGGGTACCTGCCGTTTTGAGACATGGAAAGGAAAGTAACGGCTGAGCAAAACGCTCAGTGCACGGATATAGACATAGTATAAGTGACTAAAACATAAATAGAGACTTAATAGCAGCGGAAATGTATAAGTCCTGGAAAACCTAGAACATGTTCATAAAACTGGTTTTATAGTTTGAAAAGCCTTATGTTTATCTTATGAAAACTGTTTAACATATTTTACCATTAGCCAATATAGGTCATGAAAATCCACCGTGCATGAATACTTGGAGGGGTGACCTCATCATGCAAATTAGAGGGGCTGCCTCTAATTTAATATACTGGTTTTTGGGTAAGAGGGATCAGCTCCTTGTGAAGGATGCAAGGCACACACCACATTCACCATGAAATCCTGACTGAAAACATGTAACTAGGATGCACCCATACGCCCCACATGATAAATATAAATAAATAGCCAAAAGCTGAAGGGACGCCACGAGCAATCACTCCGCCGTGGTGAAGTCATAACATCAGTGCCTCTAATGTTATGGTTATGGTACCTCCATAACTAGGTGAAACTGGTCATGCATGTATATGGCTATAGGTAATCTTAATTAAACATAAGCAATCAAACTCATAACTTATACTACGGGAAAACAGTTGGCTGCATACGGGGAATCCTAATAAGGAAAGAATGTCCATACTGAAAGGACGGAAATCCGTACCTTATGTCCAGTGAACGAAGAAGATGAACTGAGAAGAATCCTACTTCTGAATCACTAGTGCTACATAAATACATACATGAATAAGTATCTGCTTACTAAATACGTAGTTGGTTTTATGTCATGTCTTAGCTTATTTTATGTGTTCTTACCATGTTTTACTGTTTTAAGCCTTAAACCGTGTTTATCTTATTATCTGTTTAATCTGATTAAGTATTTCTGGTATTTCATGTGTTATTTTACTTACTGCGTAATAATAAGTAACTTTCCAAAATAGCAGGTTTCCTAAAATAGAAAGTTTCCAAAAATAGAAAGTTTCCAAAAATAGAAAGTTTCCAAAAATAGAAAGTTTCCAAAAATAGAAAGTTACCAAAAATAGAAAGTTTCCAAAAATAGAAAGTTTCCAAAAATAGAAAGTTTCCAAAAATAGAAAGTTTACAAAAATAGAATTTACTGCTTAAAATAGATAAGTTTCCAAAAATAGAAAGTTTCCATAAATAGATCAACTGCCTTTATTAAATAAGTTTCCATAAATAGATTAGCTGCCTAAAATAAATAAGTTTCTAAAAATAGAAGGTTTCCATAAATAGATTAGCTGCCTTATTTAATTAAGTTTCTAAAAATAGAAGTTTCCATAATTAGAAATAAGCTGGTTAAATAAGCTAAGTATATAAGCCTAAGTGTTTTCATGATTTATTTTCTAAGTCATATGATATAAGGTATAGTTTAATAATTATTTCATGTAATTAAATTAAACTATAGGTTAAAATATTTAATTAAAGTATAACATGTTTTTAATTAAATAAGTTAAATACATAAGTTAAAATTTGTATTATTATATATTAATAAGATAACCTAAGTCATGTTAATTAATTAATTATATCCATGGTTTTAAAATAATTAATTAATTATAAGTCTTAAATGTATAAAATACTTAGGTTAATAATTCCATGATTCTAATAATTAAATTATAACCTAAGTCTTGTTTATTAAATTAATCATGTCATATTTATTAATTTAATTTTAACATATGATTATATAAAAAAATTAATATTAACATAAACCGTGAACCGGATCTTGACTAGAAACCATGAACCGGACCCGTAATCAACACCATACCCCGAACCAAGGTCGGGGTATCCCTTGTTTGCTACTGCCGTGGGACCCACACCACCAAACCGAGACCTTGAGGTCTCGGTGGTGGTCCATGTGCCAAGCAGAAACCCCTTAGGGGTTCGGTTTAGGTGTCGGCTAGACAAACACCGCTAAAAACCCTTGTTTTGATCTACCCCATAATCATAAACATGTTAGATCTATGTTTTTAATTAGGTTTTTTAAAACATCATGTTCTTATTTAATTTATAAATCCAAAACAAAAGAAAAAGGATTAAAAAGGTATACCGAATACATGGATCGATCAAGGATGAACAAACACGAACACTTGCACCAAAAAACAAGATCAAAATCAAACAAACACCCATCCATGGTGTTTTATGGGTGGCGGCCACAAGAGGAACCAAGAAAGAAGGAAGAAAACTTTTAGGGTTTTTGATAAAATCTTCTGTAAAAAAAAATGAGTAGTGTTTTTCCCTTTAACCCCCTTTTAGTAAAAATTGATGGGCTAAGCCCATCCTCCCCCTTAATTTCGTGGTAATGGGGCCCACAAGGGGTAACCCGAATGTTTTTCGTGTCTAATTAATAAGTGTGTTCCCGTGTTCGTGTTTTACGTGTTTGTTCGTGTTTATTTGTGTTCGCGTTTGTGTGTTCTCGTTAAATAATTACCGTGACCTAATATATTAATTTACGCTCGTAATAAATATATATATACTTAATAATAGTTCGTGATTTAATTACGTTCATGATTTCATGATCGCATGTTCGTGATTAATTATTGTTAAATAATTATTGCGTGTTCGTGCGTAGTAAATACTTATCGTGTACTAACACGTACGTAATACGTAATATCCTAACACGTAAACGTAATCGTACTATAAAAGGAAAGTTTTAATCTAGTACGCACGATCTTAAGGGTACTATTCATGGTAAAAGCATGCGGGTTTTACAACTCTTCCCCCCTAAAAAGAATAATTCGTCCCCGAATTATAGATAACGTAACTGAAAGAGAAACATACCCGAATCAAACTGAAAGGGTATGTAAGATTAATGAACGTGCGGGTTTCCTGGCAGAAGGAATGCGGAACGTGACATGTCTTGAAAGGACATGGAACGTGACGTGACTGAAAGGACATATCTAGTTGATAAGAGGAAAACGGATAAAAGTTCGGATGAACTTGTCCATTTCCAAGTGGCCTCCCTCTTGGAACGGTTCCTTCAGAAGATCTTGACACTAAAGATAAATCTTGGTCCTCCTGACCTTGACTTGGAATCCGAAGAAATTCTTGGTTATCAACTGAAGGTAGATCCCCTAAATTCGATCGAGGAAAATAAGAGTTAACGTGCAAGGGTAACTGTAACGTTACGCTGCAAGAAAATACGACTTAACTGTTAATTAGAAACGATGCACGAGACATAAAGAAACATAGTACGAAAATTTTTTTGAACGTGATACGTGAAAAATTTTGAACGTGCTACGTGGAGATATAGCGAGTGTAGTGCGATTAAACATATCGTGATCCATGATACGTGTAACATATCTTGATCATGATATGAGGAACGTGGAATGAACATGACATGTGAAACATATCGTGAACATAGAATATAATGGCGGTAACGCCAAACGCTACAGGGTGAGACATAAAATATGACGAGAAACGTCTATCTGAGAATAGGGAGTTATACTAAACTTGGGTCTGGTCTCTCAAGTTCTTGCAAAACTTCCCAGAACGAAAATGAACGTAAAATCGTAAGCCCAGATACGATCATGAACGTGAATAGTGTCATGAACGCGAGCGCGAAAGCAAGTCGTGGAATCAGAATGAAGACGTTAAGTAATTTAGGAGTACAATTGCGAACCTTTGTCTGACCCGATAGCTGAGGGATTACCAAGTGGTCGGATGAGCCTTGGCTGGAACATGTCTGATCAATCTGTTGGTTTTTCAATCCTTGCGGATGTAAGGATTCTGCAGACTTGATCAAACTGTTTGCAATAACCCAGATAGCATTATGCTTCTTCTGAGTTTGCGTTAATCTGGTAACCAAAATCCGTGGAGATCTTGTCACATTTCAATTCACAATTTCAGATGATGAGAACATCCCAGTTTGTTGGTGTCCTATCTTAACCTGTTGGTGTGTCAGGTACCTAGATATGAACGTAACTGTATCTTGCTTCTTAGAACTTGATACATACGAGTTTGCGAAACTCTGAGTCTCTGAATCTAGACTTCTCCTAGCGTCAGATTTTCTTGAACACCTAATGTAGTGTAGGGTTCTCTCCTGTACGCATAAGCTGGGTCATAGTAAGATTAACCATAGAAACCCAAGTGATTCAGTGTGTTACTGTAATCAAACAGAGTTGATATTGGAAAAAAATTTCCAGGGTAGAATTTCTCTTGTCATAGAATTTGCAACATAGTGCAGATAGGGTGTTCCTGTTCTTCTCTAGGCTTAGAGGAAATCAGGTTAACCTCAATGAAAACACTGATGAATTTGCTATGAGTTCATGGAAACTCATTCTTGTAATGCCGTTGGAGCATTGATGAGACTAATTCAAAATCATTAATCTAGCATGACCGAGTCTTGCACGAATAGCAGTCATGTACATGTCCTGCTTTTTCACTCGTCACTGTTGGCAGCATGATCATGAGTTTGATCTTGGGAAAGTGATTAACACTATACGGTTGATTAGACATGTCGTCAATACGTGGAGGAGAATAACGGTCATGAATGGTGATTTGTTTAAGTCAACGGTAGTCGACACATAATCTCATGGTACCATCCTTCTCCTTGTAGATTCTTCTAGAATGTATAGGAAGACTTTGGAATAATCAACTGGCTATGCGTAAAAGAATTAAGTGGTCGTGTCTTACTGACAGCTAGAAAATTTTTGCGACCATGGCTAACAACACACATGCTTGTAAGCATAAATAATTTGTACAGATTTTCCCGATGGAAAATCAAGCTGAATGTATTCAGGAGCCTGAACATTACTATACATAATTATGAATCGTAGCATGGTGTGCTGTTCATAGTACCTAATTAGGATAAAAATTCATCTCGTGTGTGTCCGAGGAAATGCGTTAGCAGCTTGGATCTCATCATTAAGCTGACGGACAACCTTCGTATACGTGGGAATACGAAAGGTGTCCTTTATGGTCATGAATATATGAACCATGGTGAAAGAAATGAAGTGACATTGGCAACGTGACAATTCTCACTGATGCGCCGATATGATATTGAAATTCTTGTGGCCTGATTAATACATGGCACAACAAAATAGATATACCCTTGGAGGGTAGCCTGAATTTCTTAGAAATGTTCCATAGTTGGACGTGAGTCATGTGTCTTGACTCGTTTCTTGGAACTATAAGCATGACATATGTCTTGACTGATGTCTTGACATGTGTCTTTAGGAGGTATACGTGAGACATGTGTCTTGACTGATGTCTTGACATGTGTCTTCAAAGGTATACGTGAGACATGTGTCTTGACTGATGTCTTGACATGTGTCTCGAGACGTAAAACAATAGAACTACAATATTAGGTTATTATGCCATAATTGGCGGATTGATTGGACTACTGATCATTTGTATGTCTGATCACGTCCGCGGCCGGAGCCATGGTTGTGATTTCTAGGATAGTTTTGTCATAGTAGTGATTACTATCGTCCTGTCTGTCAGTTCCATGACGGTCATTCTCATGACCGTGATTCATGTGACTATTCAGCTGAGTGGTCGGCTGGTACCGGTTTGCACTCATATGGCTGAAATGACAGCCAAATGACGTGTGACATGTAACTAAGAATTAGGGACAATGATTGATGGAAATCGTCTGATGGTGAAGCATCTTCTCGTCCAATTGCTTTGCTCCGACGCCTTTGTCTTCGTCTTGTAGGATCTCTAGGTTGTGAACAGCATCCGCATCTCGTAGCGTCTCCGAACGTCAGCAGCATCAACCTTTAGTAACATCTCCAAGCTATGAGCGGCATCAGCAATATTGTAGAATATCAGCAATTGAAAATACGCTTGAGGTGATTCAGAATCGACTAGCGAATACTCGTGAAGTATTGCAAGTGAAATACACATGGATTTAGGTACGTGTAATACACATGGAATACGGTACGTGGAGTACACGTGGAATGCACATGAAATGATCGGTATGGGGTCGATCATTTATCATGATTTAAGAAAAGTATATCGGTTAAACGGTTAGGAAAACCATCATGATAACCTGGCAATGCCAGTATATACCTCATTCTGGTTGCATAGAGAAACACTAAAGTGTGGTTACACAAAATTCAACAATGATTTGCTTGACAGCATGATCAATGAAAACCAACCATGACTGTCATGAAAGCAGAATTCAATGAAATCCAACAATGTCTTGCGTGAAAGCATAAATAACAAAAGAGGTGTAAAACATAATCAACATGAAGACGAAATTATCCTGAAGAAACATGAAACCATCTATCACTAAGAAGTGTATAACATAATCAGCATGAAACTGAAGTTAACCATGACAATATGAAAACATACTTGACATAAAAACATAACAACTTATAAGGGGACATGAAAAAAAAATAAAAAAAATTTATGCCAATTTAAATCATGAGAAAAATTTTATGCATGAAAAACAGTGCATGAATGTGTAATGTAGTTTATAAAACCTTTATATGTGCGAGGGAACGCCTATGGGTCGGTTCCAAAACAAAAGACATGACGAGGGGACGCCTATGGGTCAGTCCCAAAGTTAAAAGTTTCGATAAAAGCACATGCGGCTAAATAGGGCCAGTCCTGTACCAACCATTACTTAGTCATAATCCCTGCAACAATGATACATGAAACATAAATAAATGAAACTCATCTGTCAAAACTTATCAGAAAAAATTTTATGTGACTAATTATGAACTACTGGGATTCAGTCCACATAGCCACAGTTCACGAGGAACATTATGCATGAAACGATGACACTTAACTAAATATGAATGACGGTTGTCCATCCATATTAGTAAAATAATATCGATGAAAACATCAAGGTTAAAACCTTAAGGTGCTGAAAACATCATGGTTAAAACAACAATGCGCTGAAAACATAAATACGTAGAATATCAAACGTTGGCTTAGGAAGCTCCTGGTGACTACCCACTAGTCACAGGTCAAGTTTTAGAGCCTACAGGTCGAAGCCTTGGCTCTGATACCATAACTGTAACACCCCATTTTGATAATGGAAATGTCACGCGTAATTATGGCGTGTCATCAAAGCATACAAGGATAAATGTATAAAACATTACATGACCATAGGGTTAACCGGAATCAAACATCGGTTCCCAAACATAAGCCCAAAACATAATAAAGCAAAAGAAATGAATGAAAGACTACACAAGCATAAATATATGAAGGCAAAAGGAAAAGAAGTCTCTAGCAGCTTCCATCCTATGCACGTCCTCCAAATGCTCGAGTCTTTCCTAGGGTACCTACCGTTTTGGGACATGGAAAGGAAAGTAACGGCTGAGCAAAACGCTCAGTGCACGGATATAGACATAGTATAAGTGACTAAAACATAAATAGAGACTTAATAGCAGCGGAAATGTATAAGTCCTGGAAAACCTGGAACATGTTCATAAAACTGGTTTTATAGTTTGAAAAGCCTTATGTTTATCTTATGAAAATTGTTTAACATATTTTACCATTAGCCAATATAGGTCATGAAAATCCACCGTGCATGAATACTTGGAGGGGTGACCTCATCATGCAAATTAGAGGGGCTGCCTCTAATTTAATATACTGGTTTTTGGGTAAGAGGGATCAGCTCCTTGTGAAGGATGCAAGGCACACACCATATTCACCATGAAATCCTGACTGAAAACATGTAACTAGGATGCACCCATACGCCCCACATGATAAATATAAATAAATAGCCAAAAGCTGAAGGGACGCCACGAGCAATCACTCCGCCGTGGTGAAGTCATAACATCAGTGCCTCTAATGTTATGGTTATGGTACCTCCATAACTAGGTGAAACTGGTCATGCATGTATATGGATATAGGTAATCTTAATTAAACATAAGCAATCAAACTCATAACTTATACTACGGGAAAGCAGTTGGCTGCATACGGGGAATCCTAATAAGGAAAGAATGTCCATACTGAAAGGACGGAAATCCGTACCTTATGTCCAGTGAACGATGAAGATGAACTGAGAAGAATCCTACTTCTGAATCACTAGTGCTACATAAATACATACATGAATAAGTATCTGCTTACTAAATACGTAGTTGGTTTTATGTCATGTCTTAGCTTATTTTATGTGTTCTTACCATGTTTTACTGTTTTAAGCCTTAAGCCGTGTTTATCTTATTATCTGTTTAATCTGATTAAGTATTTCTGGTATTTCATGTGTTATTTTACTTACTGCGTAATAATAAGTAACTTTCCAAAATAGCAGGTTTCCTAAAATAGAAAGTTTCCAAAAATAGAAAGTTTCCAAAAATAGAAAGTTTTCAAAAATAGAAAGTTTCCAAAAATAGAAAGTTACCAAAAATAGAAAGTTTCCAAAAATAGAAAGTTTCCAAAAATAGAATGTTTCCAAAAATAGAAAGTTTCCAAAAATAGAATTTACTGCTTAAAATAGATAAGTTTCCATAAATAGAAAGTTTCCATAAATAGATCAGCTGCCTTAAATAAATAAGTTTCCATAAATAGATTAGCTGCCTAAAATAAATAAGTTTCTAAAAATAGAAGGTTTCCATAAATAGATTAGTTGCCTTATTTAATTAAGTTTCTAAAAATAGAAAGTTTCCATAATTAGAAATAAGCTGGTTAAATAAGCTAAGTATATAAGCCTAAGTGTTTTCATGATTTATTTTCTAAGTCATATGATATAAGGTATAGTTTAATAATTATTTCATGTAATTAAATTAAACTATAGGTTAAAATATTTAATTAAAGTATAACATGTTTTTAATTAAATAAGTTAAATACATAAGTTAAAATTTGTATTATTATATACTAATAATATAACCTAAGTCATGTTAATTAATTAATTATATCCATGGTTTTAAAATAATTAATTAATTATAAGTCTTAAATGTATAAAATACTTAGGTTAATAATTCCATGATTCTAATAATTAAATTATAACCTAAGTCTTGTTTATTAAATTAATCATGTCATATTTATTAATTTAATTTTAACATATGATTATATAAAAAAAAATCTTAACATAAACCGTGAACCGGATCTTGACTAGAAACCATGAACCGGACCCGTAATCAACACCATACCCCGAACCAAGGTCGGGGTATCCCTTGTTTGCTGCTGCCGTGGGACCCACACCACCAAACCGAAACCTTGAGGTCTCGGTGGTGGTCCATGTGCCAAGCCGAGACCCCTTAGGGGTTCGGTTTAGGTGTCGGCTAGACAAACACCCCTAAAAACCCTTGTGTTGATCTACCCCATAATCATAAACATTTTAAATCTATGTTTTTAATTAGGTTTTTTAAAACATCATGTTCTTATTTAATTTATAAATCCAAAACAAAAGAAAAAGGATTAAAAAGGTATACCGTATACATGGATCGATCAAGGATGAACAAACACGAACACTTGCACCAAAAACCAAGATCAAAATCAAACAAACACCCATCCATGGTGTTTTATGGGTGGCGGCCACAAGAGGAACCAAGAAAGAAGGAAGAAAACTTTTAGGGTTTTTGATAAAATCTTCTGTAAAAAAAAATGAGTAGTGTTTTTCCCCTTAACCCCCTTTTAGTAAAAATTGATGGGCTAAACCCATCCTCCCCCTTAATTTCGTGGTAATGGGGCCCACAAGGGGTAACCCGAATGTTTTCCGTTTCTAATTAATAAGTGTGTTCCCTTGTTCGTGTTTTACGTGTTTGTTCGTGTTTATTTGTGTTCGCGTTTGTGTGTTTCGTTAAATAATTACCGTGACCTAATATATTTATTTACGCTCGTAATAAATATATATATACTTAATAATAGTTCGTGATTTAATTACGTTCGTGATTTCATGATCGCATGTTCGTGATTAATTATTGTTAAATAATTATTGCGTGTTCGTGCGTAGTAAATACTTATCGTGTACTAACACGTACGTAATACGTAATATCATAACACGTAAACGTAATCGTACTATAAAAGGAAAGTTTTAATCTAGTACGCACGATCTTAAGGGTACTATTCATGGTAAAAGCATGCGGGTTTTACACAAATAGCGCCAATCCCATCCCATACCATCAATTTCTTGAACTACCACCATGGCCTTAGGATCCTGAGCCTTAACAATTTGGCTTGAGGGTTTACCAGCATCAGATCTTCTAGGAGATCTGCATTCCCTCATGAAGTGCCCCATACGATGACAGTTGTAGCACTCAACTTTGGATTTATCAAATCCAGCTGTGTCCTTTGCATTGAAGGTCATCTTCTTCTTAAACCTTCTATTCCACATGTTTGCTCTTATACTAGAAAGAGCCATGTTCCACTTAATATCCATCTCTTCCAAGTGTTCATCACTTATCTGCTCAAGGTCCTCATATGTAATCACTGAACCATTGGGCAAAGAAGCAATATAAGCACATACAGTATCTAGATCCAAACCAACAAGTTTCACTCTTGGTGAGCCACTTTTGTATGTGTCAGCGTCTGAATATGAGGCGTTGACAGGACATGTTCCAGCGTTGACACATGTTGATCCAGTGACTGGATGCATGTAAGAATCCTTCTGATCAAATTGGCCTTCACTATGTGAGAAGAAGGCCATGTTACTATTGGTAGGCTTACTTCCATGCTCTAAAAGAGTTTCATTCTCCAACATCCTTAGTTTGTTGTAGATATCATCAAACATGGAACTTTTGTGAGTGTTATTGGCAAGAATAGATCTTGCCTCAATCTTCCATGCATCACCAAGACTTTTAAGAAACGTAGCATTAATGTCAACATCACCAAGCTGTGTCCCCATGAAAGACAGCTTGCTTGTAATGTCAAGCAGTCTGCTTCTCACACTACTAAGCTTCTCATTAGGTTGAGCCTTGAAAACAGCATAATCATGCATGAGTTGCTTCTTCTTTTCTTCCCTAGTATCTTCATTGCCACCATATGCAACTTCAAGAGCTTCCCAAAGGTCTTTAGCAGAGTCATAACCTCTGTATTTATGTTGGTTCTCTTGTCCCAAAGAGAGTTTCAGAATATTTAGGGTTTTCATATCAACCCTTCTCTTTGCTATGTCTTTAGCAGACACAGCTCTACCATCACCAGGTTTTTCTTTCTTATCTGCTTCTGGACATCCAGCAACAGCAGTTCTTGTAGCAATGGCAGCAGAAACCTTTTCAGCTCTATT
This sequence comes from Glebionis coronaria, assembly GCA_025667525.1. Classification (NCBI taxonomy): domain Eukaryota; kingdom Viridiplantae; phylum Streptophyta; class Magnoliopsida; order Asterales; family Asteraceae; genus Glebionis; species Glebionis coronaria. The sequence continues at coordinate 225,204,162 of CM046874.1, forward strand.
GTATGTGTTTCCATACTCAATGATCTCCCAGAGAGTGTAGTCATAGATCCCCAGATATTGCTCAAAGTTAGATTTCCACAATTCAAAGTTGGTTGCATCAAGCATGGGAATCTGGATCTTTAGCAAAGGTGAGGAGGAAGAGGTTATTTCTGGATTTGACATGATGTTGTTAGGGTTTTGAGAAAATTAGGGTTTTGGTGATTTTAGGGTTCTTGTGTTCTTGAAGATCAAAAGTTCCTCAACAAGCTCTGATACCACTTGCTGATCCCAAACTTAGATCGATTTATCTTTATGTATACGAGATTAGATCAAGTAATACACTTAGAGAAACCTTTGTATATGTATATGACAATCTAAGTGTTATGCAGAATTAACACTTAAACAAGAACACACAAGATGTAAACAAACTTTCACTTTGATTAATGATATCAAACTTGCTTACAATTTAAGTGTTTAACGTATTAAAACTTATATTGAACATTAATCTAAAGGTCTTCTTTTATAGACATAAGAAGCCTTGTACAATAATCTACGTATCAACTATTCTAGGTAAAGATAAATATATAAAATACATTGTTGTTCCTATCTTTACTAGAAGTAATCTAGAATATAATAAAAGTATAGATCATATCCTTCCATTAGTGCTTGTCTTCAATGTATCAACGCTTGACTTTCTCTTGTCAACGCTTGATCTGTCAGCGTTTGTTTTACTCCTGTCAACGCTTGTTTTACTCTTGTCAGCACTCAAGTAGACTGGCTATAATTTATTCCCAACACCGCTGGTCCCTATAAGGTACCGCGCACAGAAAGCCATTTTATGGCTCGTTTTTGGTCTTCCTTCATCACCCTATTCCCAGTCAAGATTCCATGTTTACTCAATTTGTCTAAACATTCCTTGACACTTTACATTTGTTTTTCAAACCTTTGCCTTGTATACTTTCTTCTTATACCCCAACCTTGAGATTTCATTCTCACACCTCAACAATGCCTAACTTTCCCTTTCATAACCTTGACATTTCTTTGTCACAAACCTCCTCACCCAAAGCTTCCTCATCAAAAGCTTTCAAAGAAACCGAAAATCTAGGTTAAACCTATTTGGATCAATAAAAATGAACCCTCTTCATCCAAACCACCCAAGAACCCCACCTTCTCTCCAATCAAGTATTGGAATGAGACCTACTCCATTAACCCAATCACCGGAGAAAAGGAGAATCTCCCCCACCACAAAAACCCTTTGACACCCCTCAACTCAATGATCTTTCAACCTTCCCAAACCTCACAAGGCATTGTGAAAACATTACCTACCCACTCTCCTCACCACCACCAAACCCTAGGTGTGATGGCCTTCCCCCATCAACCGAATTTGTGTTGCATCATGGATCCTCGTGTGGTTGTTGTCGATTTCAACAAATTGAACTTGCTCATGTGTATGAGAAGTTAAATTTTCTTGAATTCCTCCTCACTCGACCTCCTCTCAAAGTTTTCGTTCCCGTGGACAAAACTTCGAATGATGCATCGTCGTCTTATTTTTCCAACTAAAGGGATACACTCCATTGGAGTCAATAAAACTTTAGTTGTTTTAGAGTCATTTTTTTTAGCAATCTTGGAAAATTGTCACTATTAGACTAGCTTATGCTTTGTGGTTTATTTTCCATATCTTTTGCTTTAGATACTCATATTGTGTGTATGACTATCTACTTTGGTTCCCTTTTTCATATTTATGTAATATGAAATCTTTATGGTGTGTTTGTTTTCTTTATTTGATCATTCTCTCGTTCTTTTTTAGTTTATCGTGGTTAATATTTACAATTGTTTATGGGTGATTCCATCAATTCTAAATTATAACCCCTAGACAAATTTATCATCTTCATTGGTTGGATGTTTCCTTTCTTCCTTCATTCCACCAATTGAACCTTGATTTTCTCATTACCTTTTTGGATATACTTAGCAAATACTTGCTTCTAATTTGAGATTTCTTCTCATTCTCCCTCTCAAGTTACTTAGTAGGTAGTGATCATATATACATTGGTGTTTCTTTCCTTTCTACTAACCTTTGTGTAGCATGTCACCTTAGCTCATACACTTGGTGCCCCAAGCAAGGGGGAGCTACTAGCAAAGTCCGGATATCTTCAAAGACTTGTGCTTACCTTTTTGCTACGACAAAGGGGGAGAAATGATAGTGATAAACTCGTTAATAATTTGATATTTTGTGTTTATAAGTAAATGAGTTTATAGTTTATCGTAATAAAAAAGGGGGAGATTGTTAATGCAAGTGATGCCTAAAAACATTATTAGTGTTAACTAATCTTTCTTAGTTTTGATCACAACAAACTATACAACACATTTAGAATAAAACACAAAACAAATTATTTAACTAACACTATCATCAAGGTAATAATCATATCACTAACTTTTCTTAATCATACTTAGTGATCATGAAAGTGATTATCCTTAAAACTCACTTTTATTAATATGACAAAATATTTTTTAATAAACTTTCTTTTTAAGAAAATGTTTTATTAAAATGGAAAATGTAAATTTGAAAATGGCATATTCCATATGCCATAATAATATCCTTTGAAGGTTTAAAAAACCTTAGATATTTCTACCCCACTAAAAGACAAAAAAAGGAGCGGACTCTACTGGGCGGTACCTTAAATAGCTAGGCGGTTCCTTATCGATAAGGTACCGCCGGCTAGATAAGGATCCGCGCCCAGCTAGCCGTTGGACTTTGTCTTCTATAAATAGTGGATCAAATCTCATTTTCCAATAAGCCTCTTGGACGTTTTTCTCAGCCCCCTTTCTCTTTTTCTATTTCATAATCATTAGTAAATGATCACTTATAGTGTTAAGGATGTTTACATATGATTATCCTCTTTATCTCCTCCTTTACCTTGTCCAATGAGAAGATCACTCACTCACTAGTGTTGTGATAAAGATGAATCCATGAATTAGTCATGTTCATCATGTTAGCCTTTTTATTTTTGTTAATCCATTTGTATTTATGAAATACTTGGACTAGTTGTGTTCATCCAAGCTATTTGTAAATACTTGGATTTGTTGTGTACATCCATTGCATATGTGTTTGCTTGGATTTGTGTTGTGTAGATCCAAGCTACATGTGTGTACTTGGATATGTCTAGTTGAGTTGTAATAGATTTGTGTAGTAGTTCTCACTATACTATAAAGTGATGTGGTTGTTTCTTGTAAGTTCTCACTAAACTTGAAAGTGATTAGTAGTTGTGTTGTGTGAAGTTGTCACTTAGCTTCAAAGTGAAGAGTCGTGAAGATTGGTTCTAGCTTTGGATTAGAACTCGACATCTAGCCTTGTGTCGTTAAATGGTGAAGTAGGCAACTTCATGAAGATTGGTTCTTCCTTGAGATTAGAACTCGACATCTAGCCTTGTGTCGTTAAATTGTGAAGTAGGCAACGTTGTGTAGATTGGTCCTAGCTAATGATTAGGTCTCAACATTTAGCTTAGTGTCGGAAAATAATGTAAACGACGATGTAAGGCTTTCTCTGCCAAGAAGGGAGCTTGTGGATATAGTGGAAATCTCGAGTAGGTGTACTCGAGGAGTGGAGTAGAAACGAGGATAGAGCCTCGTTTTCGAACCACTATAAATCTTGGTGTATTGTCACTAGGTTATCTCTTTCCTTACTCTTTACTTATGTCATTATCGTTATACTTACCTATTACCATTGCTAATGCATTTGAATTGAACCTAATCATTATGCAACTTAGCTTTAAGTAAAAGATATCTTTGATACACACTTAATTCAAAGTAATTTAAATTAGGTGACTAATTGAAGAGAAACTATTCAACCCCCCCCCCCCCTTCTAGTTTCTACAGAGTTGAAAATGCAAGTTGATTATGAAATGCCTGAAGTAGCCAGAATGTACTTTGCATGGGAGAATAAGGTTATAGAAAATCCAAACATGACGATTTCTGATCAAATTTGGGGATTGGAGATTCTTCTAAAAGTTCAAGGAGATTGCAAGGTAATCTTGAAGTATAAGGCTAGCAAGGTTCTTTCACAGACTAAGAAGGATAGAAGGGAGCTTTACTATATGCTTCTCAGATGTCATCAAGGGGGTTGGACTTTCAAGAAATTGCTGAAGTTATCCTTTGATGAATTAGAGTTTCGTGCTTATCCTATTTGGGCACGTGTTCAAGAGGAGAATACTATCAGACTTCTTTCCGATGAAAGGAAGGAAGAAAATAAAGAAGAAATGCAGATCCAAAAGGCTTCAATTGCACCAAGGCCAGTGAAGAAGGGACTTTCTATTGAGTTCCCAGTTTTGGATAGAGTGAATCCTAGTGAAGCAGTTATTAGAAGGAGTATTAAGCTCTCACCATTGGAAGCTTCACTATTACATAGGTATTAGCTTTTGATTCCAGAAACCCTATAGTTCACTATGAAGAAGATGCAAGTGGGTTCTGAATGATCACCAGATATGGAAAGAAGGTACATACTTTTACTTCTTTCATCTCTTTGTTTGCAAGCCTGGATAGAGAAGACTTGGTAGATCTTTGGGTATTGATGAAGGCCAAGTATGAGGCTGAAGCACCTACTTCAATCAATGGAATAAAGATTTGGTCCACACTCAAGAGAATATATGAGCCAAATGATGTAGATCCAATATGGTTGGATTTGGATGATATCACTGGACTTCAATGGCGTCTACATTCAGCAGCTGGTGTTTACCATTTAAATACTACAAAGTTTTCAGAATATCTTCTTGTGGATGCTGAATATCCTATGTCCAAAGAAGTTCTAAAGCAGATGGTGTCAACATAGCTAGAAATGGATTAAACTAGGGATGTTGGCAAAGATTTAATTAGGTTTATTTATTATCTAATTAACAAGTGATATGTATTTGTAAGAATCCTCCTTGTACTTAGTTTTTATTCAGAAACATGATTACTAGAGTAGATATCAAGTTTAGGGGAGGATTGTTGGGAATAAAATGAGCCAAGACACTTAGACGCTGACAAGAGTTATTTGGACGCTGATAGGAAGGAATCAAGCGCTGACAGATCAAGCATTGACAAGAAGTATCCAAGCGCTGATGAGAAGAAGTCCAAGCACTGATAGGAAAACTTAATCAACACGTTTATTATTTGAAGAGAAGATATACTCAAATATTGTATTTTCTATATTTATCTTTTCCTAAAATAGTTGATTGGTTATCCATTGTACACGACTCCTTATGTTATAAAAGGAGGTCTTAAGGTTTATAGAATATACACATTATTATTCAGTATTCGGCTTTCATTGTAATCAAGTTTGTTTCATCAATCAAAAGTGAAAATTTGGTTTACTTGTTTTGTTTTTTCTTCATTCAAGTATTAATTCCGCATAATACTTGAATTGTTCATACAACAAAGTTTCTCTAAGTGTTTAACTTGATTTAATCTCGTTAACACAAAGCTAATCGATCTAAGTTTGGGAAACAAATGGTAGTGGCCTTATCTTTTGGCTTGTCTTTTTTATTCTCGCTCTTCTTGTTATCTCCTCCTTCTCTCCAATCTCTGATGAGATGGTTTAGTTTGCCTGACTTGACCAAACTTTCAATGTGCCTTTTTAGTTGTATGCACTCGTCGGCTCCGTGTGCTTTATCCCCATGATATTTACAGTACTTGTTGCCATTGCGTTTTTCCACTGGAGTGGTCATTGGAGGAGGCTTCGAAAAGTTTGAGCCTTCTAATATAAATATCTACCTCGGCATCATCTTAAGAGTAAATTTGTTGTTACTGTCCCGTCCTCCTTTATGTGTCCCTTAATAATCGAGGTTCCGGCTACCGCTCTGGTTGTTGGATTTCCTCTTAGGTCGATCTTAGGGTGTGTAACTAGAATTCCCCCTCTTGCTGTCGGCGGCTGCGTCCTCCCCTTGAATAAATGACCTGACGCGCCGCATTAAGCCGTCAAAGGTGGCGGGAGTCCTGTCATTCAGTTTCCTTATCAGGTCTTGATTAGTTATTCCTGGCATGAAACCATAAATTTTTAAGACTTTTGGGCATTTTATGATGTGATTGCATTCCTTCTTAAAGCGCTCCACAAAATCTTCCAAGGATTCCCCCTGTTTCTGCACGACTCTCGCGAGCGAGACTTGACTCTTGTCGCACTTCTTTTGTTGCGTGTAGTTCCTCCGAACGTAGATCTTTAAATTCGTCGATGCTCCGATGTGGAAGTTTATCCAACCAGTTTAGGGCGTTGCCAATCAGAGTAGAATTGAACATATGGCACCACATGGGCTCCGGCCACTGCTCAATCCCTGCATGTGATTCGAAGACTTTCAGATGATCGTCTGGGTCTGTGGTATTGTCGTAAGTATTGACGTTAGACGGCATGCCCATCTTTTTATCCTCTAAGTAGTTTCTAATGCGTCTCATGAATGCATCGACTTTCTCATGGCGCCAAGGAAGAGAAAGATCCTTGTCACTGCGCCTCCGGTGTTGTCGAGATATTCTGCGACACTTACTCTCATAGTCGGAGGAGTATGAGTAAGAGTGACTTGTTCTACGACGCCTAGGATGTTGATCGTCGAAGTCAGAGGTGGATGAGCTATCGCTCGGGAACCTCTTTCTCTTTTGGACTTGCCTCGGCATCTCTTTTCCTACCTTTGATCCCGCAGTTCAGGGGATGAGTCCCTATCTCTCGGAGGAGGTTCAATCCTATCCTGGGCGCTTGTGCGCTGTCCTTAGTTAGCGGGAGTATCCTGGTCTCCCCGTTCCTCCTAGTTGTCTGAATCGTCGACTGATGCCACCCCTTCCTCGTTTCCTTTAGGATACGTGATCCGTTTAAATACATTTGTTTATTGATTCAATATTTCATTCTTCATTTGCGTTTCGAAGAACGAAGTGTGTTACCTTTCATTGCTTCCACTTCCTTCATGACGTCGAGGCGGACCCGTAGGTCATCAATCGGGGCATTCCTCATCCTTTCTATCATTAGCGGGTGAGGGCTTCGTACTTTTGCATAACAAAGTCATTCAATCATCTGTTATGCACAGGGGAATTTTCAAGTTTCCCTTTCGGCGTGACCTCGGCGTCCAAGGTCGCCCATGCCTCCTTCTGAGGCGCATTCGATGCTTCCGCCAAAACCGGGGTTTCAGTAATTATCGCGGGTGAGGGAGTTAAGAACAAATTGACTGGCACTTGAGGTGCCTTCCCCCCAGTGCCCTTGGTAGGGTTGTTTCCTGCCCCGGAGTTTGGTTGAGCGGTAAGTACAAGTGCGTCGTTAAGCTGTGATTTTTTGCTTCTGTTATTTTGGTTACCTCCGAATGTACCGCCCTAGTTCATGTTCAGAGTTCAATGTAGGGTCCCACGGATTGCGCCAACTTGTTGATACAAAATTTGGATGGATCGCACTTGACCTGAATTTGGCTTAATTCGGGTGTTGAGGACTCCGGCTATTGCACCAAGTGAACTTGTACAAAGACCCTTCACACTAAAGAACATACAGTGTTAGGCTTACCGTGGGAATGTATCCCACGATTAGACTCCAACGTGAGAGTAAGTAATCGGTTTAAGATAATCGGCGAGGGTTTAAGGTATTAAATTTATTGTAGATCGTACCTTTGTGGAACCTCGGGGGTTCTTATATACCCGGTGAAACCCTAGTTAGGCTTCCATAATCTTGCGACCTAAGTAAGAGATAATTACCATATACAATGAGATCCTTATCACGTAAACAAGGAGAGCGTATACCCTCTTAACTTAGGTGAACCATAATCCTAATTACACTATAATTCTGTTTGACCCTGTCTGCGTACGGCCAGAGTGCAGTTCTCACGAAACCGTGTGCGACAGCGAGTTAATGAGACTTGTGGGTGTCAGCGCTGTCTATCACAACCCATTCGTAATGGATTGGATACGGGTAGTACCTGCGGGTCGGGCTTATATCCCGACTGGGGACTATACGTCATCAAAAACGACGAAAACGATTAAAATACAAAAAAATAACGATAATATCAAAATTCGGACGGAAGCCTAATGTCTACCCAATCCTCACAAGTCATATCCCAGGTCGTAGGTCTTTGATACCATAATTGTAACTAGGGGTGTCAAACGGGTTATCGTATCGGGTTTGAGGCTCATCGGGTCGGGTCTTATCGGATTTTGAAAAAATATAAACTAACCCGCAACCCGACCCTATAACTTATCGGGTCTATCGGGTTAGGATCTATCGGGTTGCGGGTTACCGGGTCGGGTTTATCGGGTTACCCGCTAATCTTATCATATCATTTGCTTTGTATATTTAAATGCTATCACTTAACACGAAATTTATCAAAATGGAGTAACATCATATGAGTTCTTTTTTTTGGGAATTTAGAATGAAAGAAACGACATATATTACGTGAAAGGGTTAGACTTTTGGACAATGCGCATCTCATTTTACATATCTATCTGTAGTACACCAACAAACAGAAAAGAAAAAACAAAAGTAATATAAGCCACAATGCACTAGAACCAAATTCAAAAATTTAATATAATATGTTTTATTTTGCTAGCTTTATTTATTAGAAGTTTCTGCTAGTAGACTATGATAAAGCGGGATTTGATTAGAAAATAATAAATTTTAAAATATGTTCTTGTAGCTTATCAAGTTTATCGGGTTAACCCGATAACAAATTAATTTAGACCCTAACCTGAGCCTATAAGGTTATCGGGTTGACCCGATAAACCCGATAAGTTAACTTGACCCGAATCAACCCGACCCTATAAGGTATTATCGGGTTCGGATCGGGTTCGGGTCGGGTCGGGTTGACCCATTTGACAGCCCTAATTGTAACACCCCCTTCTATAAAGAGACAAAGTGTCAGGTTATGGTGTCATATGAGAAACATATATAATAAAAGGTCCAAAACAACACTTATTTATTATGATAAAATATCTTTCACAAAACAAAAACGTTAAAAAAAAGGGGTTCAAATGTAAAGTGTTGATACAAAAGTTGGATGGGTCGCGTTTGACCCGAATTAGGCTTAATTTTGGTGCTTGAGGACTCCGGCTCTTGCCCCAAGTGAACTTGTTTGAAGACCCTGCACACTAAATAACAGACACTGTTAGGCTTACCATGGGCGCGTGTCCCACGATTAGAATCCGACGTGAGAGTAAGTAATCGGTTTAAGAGATGGGCGAGGGCTTAGAGTATTGTGAATGTTGTACCTTTGTAGAACCTCTGGGTTCCTTTTATACCCGATGAAACCCTAATTGGGCTTCCCTATTCTTGCGGCTTAAGCAAAAGCTAAACACCAAATATAACCAGATCCTTATTGCGTGAATAAGGAGAGTGTATATCTTCTTAGGTTAGGCGAATCATAATCTGACTTAGATTATGATTTTGTCTGAACCTGTCCGCGTGTGGCCAAGATGTGGTTGATATAGAACCGCGTGCGACAACGGCTTATTGGGACTTGTGAGCTCCAACGCTGTTTGTGTATGATCCATATGTAATGGATACAGGTAGTACCCTTGGGTCGGGCTGTCCGGACTGACTATGGACTATACGTCATCATGTCCCCGTAGTCTAGTAGTCGCACGGCGTGTCTTGGCTACTACACTATAAACAAATGAGTCGCATCTTGAAACTTATCTTTGGTAGAATGATTTTCAAATGTTCCCGCCAACAACCATCATCTTCATAAACCACTTGCACCCACTCAACTTGGGAATCGAGAAAAGTGCAAGAAACGTCATCCAAACGATCCAACTTCCACCGTTAGATTACATAAATGATCAACACGCGGCACACGCTCATAAATGGAGACAACAAAACCTAAAGGATTTAATAACGCTAGCCTCCATTTCAACGCCTTCAGTTTATACCATTAACGAACCTTCAATATATCTTCATTTTCACCAGAAAAACATCCATCATTCTCTCACAAAAAACTAAAATGGTTCAAAAAAATTTTGACATAACCTCAGGAGATATCCCAATTCATCACGAAATATCACATACCAGAGAATTTTCACCCGGTAGTTCTAGAGCCGCAGACCCACATAGGGAGCTTTCCCCCTAGAAAAGTAGCAGTTTACACTAGATTCTTCGAATTTGCCAACAATCTCATACCTTTATCCCGATTTCTAGTGGATATCCTACGTTTCTATGGTATTCACATATCATAACTTCCTTGTATTGACGCAGCAAAAATATCCAACTTTGAAGTCAAATGCTGCCTACGAGATGTAAATCCGAGAATAAACCTTTTTCGCGCATTCTATCTCCCTTCCTGAGTCAATGGTTGATATCTTTTTGCAAACGACCAGGTCAACTCCAGCATTATGAAACAAAGCTTGATGCTTTAAAAATTTGAACAACAAATTCTTTTGGATAGACAATGCAATCTTTCCTTTTGAATACGACTTTATAACCCATGAAACGATGATAAAAGACGAGCGACCTGAGCCAGGAACTTACAACGCGGAAGATGCTGAAAAAATAAATGTAAATCGCATCCCCATACGAGAGTACCCCGAAGAGCTATTGTACGTCATAGGGCTTAGCCACAATATTATAATGCACAACGATCACCCGCCTTGGTTTTATGATGATTTCGGATCTGGTAATGATCATCTTACGAATGTCTACCTTTATTCGCCTTTAGACTTGAAAATCATAATTCTTTTCTTTTTATGTTATATTTTTCGCAGAGATGAGTCTATCCCAATTAGTGAAACGTGAACACCCGCATGCGGTAGTCATGCGACCTCGTCCCCGTACCGTAAAAGAACTGCCGCTGAGGATAACCGTGGGTGAACGCGCTATGTCCCCCGTGCCTCAAGAGACCAATTCATCACCAAATGTCGAGAGGACTGCTGCACTAAATGCAACACCCCTTCGAAACATCACAGGATATGTAGAAACATCTTCCTCAGAAGAAAACAAAAATATAAGCAAGGAGCAAAAGTCATCACCTAAAGATGAGGTACCGGTAGACGAGCATGTGGATATGGATACCACTGTTGTTTCCCATATCATGAATAACCCATAAACACGCCTCTCGATGAGGCACAAAAAACACCACAAACGGAGGTTGCGAGCTCCTTCTTTCGTGCCAACACATCTGGCTCGCTCATTAAACCTTGTACATAATTTAAAGGACCAAGGTATAGTTATTTTCCCATGATCCCTATACCTTTGACCCTCTACTTCCATTTGATGGTGCTAACTCTTTCCCAATAGTTTGTCATTACAGGATAAATACGGAGACGAATGTGGCAACAAATAATGTTGTCCCTACAAAATTCGTCGTCCCTAGCATGGCGACCACCCTGCAATATGAGGATAAAAACAATGCCACCCCATCAGATGTTTTTATCCCTCAATGGCGAGTTACATCACCCAGTGATTTAAGTGGAACCTAGGACTACAAAGACTTTCTAGACAACCTTCCTCCCCTCGGACGTTCTAGAACTCTAGACCTACTTTAGGATGACGTGCTAATAACGAAAGTTACCTTGAGCACGACCCATGAAGTACTTGATGTTCGTTTTGCAAGTCTTAAAAAATTTTCAAGATATTACCACACACAAATGACTATAAACACAAACACGGGCAAGTATACCCTATCATGTATATCATAGCTTAATGGTAAAGTACAGTTCGTTCCACGGGATTGATGCTAAAGAATTATAAAACAATTACCTCTAGAGTGTCACAAGTTCTAAAGATATACTTATCAAATGGTTTTGAAGGTGCGTTTGGTTAAGGTTACAAACTTATGAAAGATAGATGACAATGATTATAAGCACATAAACAAGTAAGACAACATGCCGATTACTAGTCGTACACGCAACATCTATTTAACATAACAACAATCCGACTAAAGATTATGTGATATCAAAAGCATTAAGAATGGTTTATGTTTGATTTCGATAAATAAAATATAAGATGAAACTAAGCAAGAGTTTGTTATATGTTTTATTCCACTAATCGCGATAAAAGCGAATAACAAGGTTCATTTACTAGATGACATGAAATTCATCCATTCACATGAGTACTAGTCATGGTCATGAAAAAATCCAACATATAACAATGGTCTTACTTAATAACATAAAATACAAGAGAATCTAAATCATGCTTAAAATCAAGTAACAAGGGAGAAAGTGCGCCACACAAATCTAATTGTGCGCCACACTTTGCCCTAGCAAAGTGAATACTCGTATCTAATCATAGGCTGTAAAAACCTTAACCAAAGAGCACAACACACTACTCCATAATAATAGTAAAGAAGTTCATTTCAACAATATGCAAATCAAAGTAAAGAATTAACATAAAGGAAATGAGAATTATACCACAAAGTATTAATAATTTCTTCCAAAAAGGCTATAAGCTTTGTTCCAAACTTATTACAATCACAATCAATGTTTTGAGATCCTTGCTACAACAACAATGGTGTAAACCAACTAAGGTTACCCTTATACTAGTAACAATGATCAAGGATTTGTTAAATCCTTGATTTTATGTAAACCATAATAACAATGGAGTACATGTGGTATGATATGTCTCTTACGCCTGGCTTTGGTCCCTTTTTATAACCTCAAAAAGTAGCTAACAAGTACTGGAGTATGTCAAGAGAATCTCCCATAATAGCCATGCATAATGATACTTAATGGTGTAACTGCAGCAAATGTGCGCCGCACTTAGTCAGAAGTGCGTTGCAGTTTCATTTTGCAAATATGCGCTGCACTTTATATTTTGTACGCTGCACTTTAGGTAGTTCTCCAAAATCGTATTTCACATAATGTACGCCTCACTTTATAATTGTGCGCTGCACTTTTGGGTCTTTTTCAACATTCTTTATTTTTCTTCTTATTTCTTCATATCTTTGGTCCATATGATTATTCCTTCACTACTCAAACAATACACATTATTAGTAACATTTCAACACATAATTATTTATTTACATAGCAAACAAGGACAAATGCATCATTACAAACATGTATAAATGAGGCGTTATCAAATTCCCCCATACTTAACTTCTTACTTGTCCTCACGTAAGGTAAAATATATTTTAATAGGTGTCGAGAGAAATAGACAAGGCCAATAATTGAAAGCAAAGATAACGCCACAAAACACCTCACGAAGTAGATATTTTGAATTCACACACTCTCTTTATATGGGTAAATTATCGCTCAAAAAGCACAGTCATGAAAAGTAAATTACCATAAGCTTGTACAAGGAACTAAACAAAACCAATTTGGCGTAAGCACCAAGTAAACTATCAAAAGAGGTCTTTTTCAAAACTTTTATTACTATTAAAAAGAATAAAAAACATATCATTTTCCACCATGTTTATTGTTTCTACATATTTGTACTTCACACTTGTTGGCTTACTTTTTGCCTTTATTCTTTTTATCTTTTTTTTTTACATTTGGGGTAATATGTCTTCCCCCATACTTAAGATCTACTATCATCTCGCAACATGGTTTTCCTTAATATGTTATCATCTTAAAACATCGGCAAAAACATTCAATCTTTTCTTTTTTTCCTTTGCCTCCTTATCATTTAAAATACTTTTTATCATACAAGTATGATCCCACTAAGGTCTCGTAAACATTACCAAGAACAAGTTATAGAATTAAACTAATCATCGGTATACTCACAAATTTGATTCAAAGCGTAAGAATGCTTACGATTTATAGGCTAAAAATCCTCACAATTGTGAATAAGATATTGTGTAAGTAACGTTATAATTCCGAGTCAAAAATAGCTTTGCAATTACAGGAATTATCAATCTTTCAACAAAATGTTTTTTTTACATAACAAAATTTTTCAAACATCCGCCAAAATGTGTGGCGCACAATTATAAAGTGCGGCGCACTTTTTATCATAGAAAGTACAAAATAATTTCAACTGAAAACACTCTTATTTTCCGCTTATCACCCCCCCTCTTATTATGAGCATTGTCCCTAATGTTAAACATAAGGAAAAAGTAAAAATAGAGGAAAATAAGAATAATACTCCCCTTTTATTCCGAGTCTCGAACGAATCCGAAATCTTCAATGTTCGCCTTATTGTGCTTTGACTCGCTTAATTTCTAAAACTGAACACGAAATATATACGCAAACATATCCTACATACAAGATAAAAATTAAAAATCCACGCACAAAGTATTAGTTTTGTCCTACGTGCCAACAAAGGCATATTACACAACCAAATAAATTGTTTTCAAATTGTTTCAAATTGTGACTAACACATGAGTCACAAACATAAGAGGCATCACATATCCTCTTCAGTATCATCATTCCTTGGGGATTGGATGGGTGGAAGTGTGGTGGATAAGGTGGTGGTTGTTGGGAGTAGTAGAATGGCTCATGGTGATATCTGGGTGGTCCATAAGGTCCACTCATCAGAACGCTATATTGTTCCACCATCCTCTCGAAAACCAGAGCGTATCGATCCATGCTATAACATTGTCGCTCCATCATAAACCCAATCTGGTTTTGTCTAACCTCCATCCTTCCCATCCAATCACAAACATCTTGGAGTGATGCACGAGGAGCTCGTGGCATGCTCACACGTGGTTCTCTCGTCGGCGCGTCTTCTCGTAACAACCTTCCATCCGCTCCAATCAAATCTCTCAAAGTGGTTTTGTCAATGGTATCACATATGATCGATGGACTAAGCTTACCCATAACTTGATCGGTTAAAAGTCTCATTCTTCGGGCCAATCTAGTCACAAATTTTCCACATACCATCATACTACCCGCTTGACTTCCAGGACCTTTCCTTTTCATCCCCTTTGCAATAACCCAAGCCACATTAGCATATTGCGCACGGTTCTTGTCCCTAAACATGCTCAACAACGACAAATCGTTCTTTTGAACCTTATCATATCCCCTGGTGCGTTGGCAAACCGCGTAAGCAATCATCTTTTGGAGCACTCTGAAAAGTGGACTAGAAACCCTAGTGGTTGAGCTCCTAGATAAGCTCAAAGGATCCTCATCCGGACAAATTAATGCCCAAAACTCATTAGCATTAAATTTCACATGCTCACGTTCTCCTCCTAGAAAATACACTTCAAATCCTTCCTCATCTCGCTCTTCTCTAGTGTACAACTCCAATTAGTTAGCAAATTATTTCAAAGACAATGAATGTCCTTTCCCACATAGTCTAAAACTCATGATTTTCCTAGTCAATAGCTCATCATCATCAACGTCCTCATCAAGATTGAATGTCGAGAAAAACTCAAGACAAAGCTCCGCATAGATCTTTTCCCTATAAGTAAAAGCACAAACCCAAGCATTGGATCGAAACAAGACTTCATTTCCTCCGGCCTCTATCACAACTATTGATAGCATTTCCCTAATTTGAGCTTCACAACTAAGATCCCTCAAAATTTCAAAATCCACAATGCTTGGTGCGAAAATTTGTTTCGGCAGTAGAAGACTAAGAGCATTGTTGTAGATGATTTTAGCATCAGATGTACATCCAGGCCAATAAGAATGGATGATTAGGAACCCCATGAGTGCGACACTTGCCGACTCGATTGGCTTTCGCCTCTTCCCTCGGCTAGATGAGCCGGTCTCATAGTTTCAAGAACTTGTGTTCTACAAAATTTATCACATAAATAAACATATATTAACGTTAGATAAACATTAAGGGTCAACGGAAACCCTATGCTAGTGTTCTGAACATTCTGTTCTTTTATCAGGTAAAAAGTGCGGCGCACTTCTGAGAAGTGCGGCGTACTTACTGGGAAAATCCGCCAGAGTGCGACGTACTTTCTAAAAAGTGCGGCGCACATTCTGCGTATATCTGCACATGTCGGGGTTCTAATAATCTTATCCAAATTCCGCTAACTAATGGTTCTAAATTGATAACAATGGCTAGAGTCGAACACTAAACCATTCCTAGTTCATTTCAATCCGCGACATTACTCAATCTTGGGGTTTGATTTCAAAAACCCTCTTTTTTATTTTTATTTTTTTATCAATTTCATCAAGCAATCTAATACTATCCTAATCATTATCCCCATTTCTAATTATAAAACGAAATGCAAGTCGACTACCAATTACTAAGAACCCT
Organism: Glebionis coronaria; assembly: GCA_025667525.1. Classification (NCBI taxonomy): domain Eukaryota; kingdom Viridiplantae; phylum Streptophyta; class Magnoliopsida; order Asterales; family Asteraceae; genus Glebionis; species Glebionis coronaria. The sequence continues at coordinate 225,220,204 of CM046874.1, forward strand.
AACTGAAAAAATTAATAAAAAAATTAAACCCTAAAAATAAAATAAAATTAATTAAAGATAAAAACTTACCCTAGACATGATCTCGAATATGAATTGGAGTAAGAAACGAAAATATTTTTGGGTGATGATCCGATAATCGTCAGGTGTTTGTGTGTTTTTTTAGTTTCAAATGAGATAAAAGGAAGTATATACAAAAATCCGTCCAGAAGTGCGGCGTACTTTTGAAATGTGCGGCGCACATTCTACGCTCACATACCATATTACTGTAACTTACTTACTAGACACAAAGTTTTCAAACAAAGACCTCCAATTCAATCGATCTCATAAAATAAAGATAACAAGTAATAGGAAAACATTTCCTCTTCTAAGACCATCCTAAAACTTATAGGACTCTCAGATTTCACTTCGTTTTATTTTTTTTATCTACATACAAAAAAGAGTAAAATGCATAAAGTAACTAGGAGCCAATGGTGCACTCCTCAATTCCTCCATTTCCTTAGTTGTAGCAGAAGTTTAGAGGTGACATAATATCACTCTCCGTGTAACGTCCCGAGACCTCTCTATTGGTGTCTTTTGTCTCGTACACTTTTTCGTACCTCTTTACACATGGATCAATAATGACCATGGCAACATGCCATTCACTATCTCCATCTTTAGTAATGTCATCAAATTCCCGTTTGTTCCCTACTTGCCAATCTTTGCATTTCAATGAAACGAGAAGTGCTCCAAGCATTCCCACAATCTTCTTGTATACACATATGTCAAAGAAAGGGTTATGGTAGCTCCTTTCACTTAGTGATGCGTCCAAAAGTTCTTCCGGTTTCGTCCATGGTTGCAAATGTGGACCATAGATTGGCATACCATTCTCATCTCTTTTCACGGTATAGTGCTTATCCTCTTCATCATCACTATCATCATGTTTCTTCGCTTTTAGTACATTATAGTTTTGATAGATAAACCCAAAAAAGCTAGACATAATAGCTTTTCCAACATCTATGTTTGCACCAATGGTGTGCAAAAATTTTCTTCCAATCACTAATTAAATATCTCGATCAATAGGAATACCGAGAAGCATGAAATCGGCTAATAGTATGGTTGTCCCCACTGGGCAAAGAACTCCAAGCAAACGACCAAATCCCTCCGCATAGGAGTGATCAAGCATTTTGATACGATCAAACCTCGGTTTGACTCTACCAACATCAAGCATTTTGAAGATTCCATAAGGCATAACATTAACATTTGAACCGGTATCAACCAAAGCATTATAAGTAGTTTTACCCTCCAACCTCATTAGTAGGATAAAGTACCCCGGATCTTCTTTTTCAAGCATTACACTGTTCTCACGAAGCATTTGGATAGCCACGTCTTCATAATTCGGCGTGAGTCCATCTTCAACTTTCAATTTGTCAAGCAAGACCTCATCGACAATTATTTTATATTTATCACTATATTTTAAAGTTTTAATGATTGGTCGATTCATGTTCAACAACATGACTCTTTCTTCTATGTCTTCTTGCAATTCCTCCATAGATAGTTCTTCTCTAGTCAAAGGCTTATTAATAGTGAGCGAAGGTCCCTCACCATTGTAGCTCAATTTGTAAGCATGGGTGGGTTTCTTTCCTTTGTTCATTTTTTTCCCCATGCTACAAACAAATCTAGGAGCATCAATCTCCTCGATTTCAATAGGTGCTAAATCATCAAAGTTGAGGTTATCAAGTATTTCATAAATTTCCCCAAAGTCTAAGCTTTCATGTACTTTTGGCCATAAAGTGAGTATGCCACAAGTAATGTCAAGTTTTCCATTAGCTTGATTTAGGAAAGATCTCCCAAAGATTACACAAGGTTCACAATCGTCCTCCTCCGGATTGACAAAGAAGTCAACGAAAAACAATTCGTCTTTGATCATGACAACAAGCTTTTTATCTATCGCATTATCTTCATTTCGATGAGTGTTGTAGGTTAAGCCAAGCTCAACTACAAATTCATTACTGATTAAGCTTCTTTCCAACTCAAAATCCACTTGCCCATCATAGGCAAATTTTCCTTCCACATGGCAAGGCATTAGGTACTTCTCACTTGGTGTCAAGTCCTCCATACGATAAAAAGTTAGAACCTTTTGAACACCGCTATCGGTTGAGTCCTTACATTCTGATCCTATCCATTCTCCTTCTTATTCTATTTTGTCATTTAGGCTAATATGCTCATCCACTCCTAAGCATAGTCTACCAAGGCTAGTGTTTGGATCCATCTTAAAACAATAACACATCAAAAGAAACATTAGTATGTTAGTGCCATAAAATCCAAATGATATTTCATACCCTAAAGTTTTCAGGCAACTCGTTAATTTCAATGAATATTTCCATTTGAGCATGTTACTAGCTTTTTTTGTTTCTCTAGTTGTACGGTGCATTTTTGAGATGTACGGCGCACTTTTGCGCGATACAGAAAAGCCGACGCACTTTTTAAATGTGTGGCGTACTTTCTGTAATCAGAATAATGTTCCTCCTTTTCTTTACTTGTAAACCAACTAATCCAAGTTTTCAAGTATGCAATATAACATTTTATTATAAAGTGATCAATTATAGATATCATAACCAAAATTTGGTACATTTTCCACAAGTGTTTTAAATAATATGACCATTTTTTCGTTTTTGCTTGTTTTCACATTTTTTTGTATTTTTGTTGTGTTTAAAAATTCAGAAAAATTACCACAAATCATGATAAATACTAAACAAGTTATACCAAAGCAAATTATTCTACCAAAGAGCAAATAAATTGGAAGATAAAATTTTGAAAGTAAATATTTTTGGTTTTTCTTAAGATTTAATATGAACAAACACAAAAGCTCAAAAAGCATAAGTACACACAAAGCAATTCTCATGTTTTCAGCAGTAAGTGTTGAGAGTAAAAGGTTTTGGTGGTGTTTTGGGATTGTTTCTTCAAACATTTTTAAAATTCGTAAGGAAATGTGCGGCACACTTTTGTGCTGTTTTGTATCAACTTTTTCAGATTGCCAGAAATCTGTACGTCGTGTTTAGAAATTTTTGTTTACCAAGTATTTTTAGAATGTTTTAAACCAATAAAAAATCAATCCCCGGCAGCGGCGCCAAAAACTTAATGTTCGTTTTGCAAGTCTTAAAAAATTTTCAAGATATTACCACACACAAATGACTAGAAACACAAACACGGGCAAGTATACCCTATCATGTATAGCATAGCTTAATGGTAAAGTCTAGTTCGTTCCACGGGATAGATGCTAAAGAATTATAAAACAATTACCTCTAGAGTGTCACAAGTTCTAAAGATATACTTATCAAATGGTTTTAAAGGTGCGTTTGGTTAAGGTTACAAACTTATGAAAGATAGATGACAATGATGATTATAAGCACATAAACAATGTAAGACAACATGCCGATTACTAGTCGTACACGCAACATCTATTTAACATAACAACAATCCGACTAAAGATAATGTGATATAAAAAGAATTAAGAATGGTTTATGTTTGATTTTGATAACTAAAATATTAGATGAAACTAAGCAAGAGTTTGTTATATGTTTTATTCCACTAATTGCGACAAAAACGAATAACAAGGTTCATTTACTAGATGACATGAAATTCATCCATTCACATGAGTACTAGTCATGGTCATGAACAAATCCAACATATAACAATGGTCTTACTTAATAACATAAAATACAAGAGCATCTAAATCATGCTTAAAATCAAGTACCCAAGGAGAAAGTGCGCCGCACAAATCTAATTGTGCGCCGCACTTTGCCATAGCAAAGTGAATACTCGTATATAATCATAGGCTGTAAACACCTTAACCAAAGAGCACAACACACTACTCCATAATAATAGTAAAGAAGTTCATTTCAACAATATGCAAATCAAAGTAAAGAATTAACATAAAGGAAATGAGAATTATACCACAAAGTATTAATAATTTCTTCCAAAAAGGCTATAAGCTTTGTTCCAAACTTATTACAATCACAATCAATGTTTTGAGATCCTTGCTACAGCAACAATGGTGTAAACCAACTAAGGTTACCCTTATACTAGTAACAATGATCAAGGATTTGTTAAATCCTTGATTTTATGTAAACCTTAATAACAATGGAGTACAAGTGGTATGATATGTCTCTTACGCCTGGCTTTGGTCCCTTTTTATAACCTCAAAAAGTAGCTAACAAGTACTGGAGTATGTCAAGAGGTTCTCCCATAATAGCCATGCATAATGATACTTAATGGTGTAACTGCAGCAAATGTGCGCCGCACTTAGTCATAAGTGCGCCACACTTTCATTTTGCAAATGTGCGCCGCACTTTATATTTTGTGCGCCGCACTTTAGGTAGTTCTCCAAAATCGTATTTCACATAATGTACGCCGCACTTTATAATTGTGCGCCGCACTTTTGGGTCTTTTTCAGCATTCTTTATTTTTCTTCTTATTTCTTTATATCTTTGGTCCATATGATTATTCCTTCACTACAATCAAACAATATACATTATTAGTAACATTTCAACACATAATTTATTTATTTACATAGAAAACAAGGACAAATGTGTAGGATATTGTAAATCTTGCTTATGGTTTGAGAGAGAAAGAGATAGAGAGATGGTGAGAACACACACACTTTTAGAGAGAGAAAGTGAAAGAAAACACTTTTCTTACTATGTGAAAAATAAGGTGAACCACACCCTCTCCATCTAAGGAGAGGGTTTATATACCCAAGCCTTGTGATGGGCTTGGGCTTACATGTTTGGGCCTTCCATACAAACCATGGACTTGGCCTTTCCTTGTTTACTTAATGTAGAATAACTAAACTACGAGCCACTACTTAATATATTGTCGGAGTGACCAAATCTTCCTAAATACGAAAAATGTATTTCCAACAATCTCCCCCTAAGGGATGTCACTCCAAACAAGGGCGTTACCTAAGTTACAATAATAAAATAAACCTAGCATACTATGCTTGTCTTGAGCTCGTAGTCTTCGTCTTTCTTTTCTTTTTCTTTTCAGGTGAAAATGCTGATGTGATCTTTGATATCAATCTTGAGCATTAATCTCTTGCCTTGAACTTGTGCATCCTTCACTTGTGATCTTCGCCTCTTCGTGACTTCATGTACCACATACTTATACCTTCGTAATTCTTGAAACCTTCAGAGTTCGATACAGCGGAAGACTTGACTTTTAGGCTTTCTAGAATTGGATGAAGTATTAAGTGCCTAAAGTATAAGCATGCGGGGACGACTTCTTCTCGGATTCCGCATCGCCACCGTCTTCAAATGCCGCAACATAAGTAGACACGAACGAAATGGCTTTGAACATTTCATTCTAATTCGGTAGCATTTTACCTCCAGTCGGTGAAGACCGTTGGACGATATAAAATATCGTACTTGTGGCAGGTAGATTTAAATAAAAATCTCCTTGACAAGATTTCGCAAGTAAACCCGTTCTCTTTACTCGACCGGCCAAAGTTGTCTGCGACCGTAAAGAGTGAATCATTTTGATAAAATTATCTGCATGATTGAAGCCGTCAATTCTGATTCCTGGAACAAGTTTGATTCATTAAAGAATCGCACCATCGTTGCTTTCCAGTTGTCACGAGCTTGATTCATATTGAATCTTGCAAGTTACCTACCAAGTGTTGTTTCAGGTTAACACTAGAAGGATTTCCAGTCATCACTGTGAACACTAAGGTATCACTCTGAGTTTTCTGGCAAGATCACAAAGATATTGCGTAGAGGCCTGGAGCGTGTTTAAATTTAGTTAAGAATTAAACCACTGTTACTTTCCAGTTATCACAAGCTTGATTCATAAAGAATCGCACTATTCACCTACCATGAGCTTTTTGATATTCGCTCAAGAAGGATTTCCATCTTCATTGTAAATACTTTTGTATTACTCGGATGTTCAGGCAAGATCATGAAGATTTTGCGTAGGACTCTTTAAATCTTTCTTACTTTTCACAGTGTGTGAAGAAGCAAGGAATTATGAAAGTGTGTCCTAATGAGATATTTGATGATCTCAAATGGCTCTAGACTCGATCGTGCACATTGGATTTTAGTGATCGGAGGCTAGAGAGGAGTGCCACCATTTCAATACCGATTTATTCGGAGTGAATAAACCAAAAGATAATGTGTTGTCTCCGTGTGATTAAAACAAATACCTTTTGAGAGATATCTGAGTTAGATGGGATGAGTTGTGCATTGCATCACTGGGTCCATGATGTCTATCTTCAATATCTAGCATCATTAAAATGATCTCAATAGCATATGTGTTGACCTGGTTTCTGCCTAAAGTTGTAAGGAGGGCTTCTTTCTTTACACCCTTTATCTTTACAATTCCTTTTCATTCTTCAACCCCTTCAATGCTTACCAATACGTCATAACTAACACCTTGTTGTGATTCCAGTACTAACTTAAGTACTTGGTTGACATTCAGCTACGTTCACAATCTTTCTCCATCTTTCCTAAGGAATACTATTTCTAGCTAAGGAATGTCCTTGGGAAGATTCCTCCTGTTTTAGAAGAATCATTGGACTTAACCTATCCTACCATCCTTATGTCACCACAATCTTCATCGTCGTGAAATAAATGGGTTTTGGGTAAGTATATGTCACCATGAAAATCCATTTTGATATGCAAATCCGTTTTGCTCCCCCTTAACATATGCCACGATATTCAAAAACATTTCACATATGTTGGGAAGAGCCAACACATTAAGTCAAACCATTTGTGATAATTTCCCATATTAAATCACATTTTCTCCCCCATATTAAAAATATTAACCCAATCGATGTTTTTAATATCAACTGATTTAATGAAGTTTTAACAAAGGTTTTGGGAAGAAAAATGCAAGTCCTTTTAATATTCATGATACCAAATGTATGAGACATGATACCGATTTGTAACATGTCACATAATCACCATATTAGAAAAAATTGACAAGGTTGGACCGGATTGATAAGAACATCATATGATAAGATCAAATTGTTCTTGTCGGCATATGTTGGTCGCCTCGTCACGTCTGAAGTCATCTCCTGACACCACGTGTACGATTGGTATTGTTGTCTTGACACCAGTTAGTGAGCTTGGCACGTTTGGCATCGAAAATTCTGAATGCTTGGCAATTGCTCCCCCTCAATTGTTGACTTGTGTTCTATTGAAAGAGTTGTATTCGTCGTTTGAGTAGTAGCATCGTCGAGTATGTAGATACCAATTGTAGATTGCTATGGTTGTAGAGATGATAACTTCATAAAAACAAGACTTCTCTTGTTTTAACAAATAAATGCACTGAATCGTACATATATTCATGTTAGATTGTGTTATAAAGTAAAGACAATCCCTTACATGGTTATAAAGTAAACCATGCCCGAGAAAATTAATTCCCGTTGTTGAGCCAAAACTTTCTTAAGAAATACTTGACTTTAATATGAAAACCGGGTTGCAGTCAGAAATAACTACAAGCCATTTAGGCATGTTTTATGAAATATTTACAACTTTTGTACGAACTCTATTTATGGCGCCGTGTCAGTATTAATCAACATTTCTAAGGATGTAAATATTATCGTACCAAAAGAGATGCCTTTTAAAAATAAAGTAAAAATATTTTTTTGATTTTTCTATATTTTTCAATTTTTATGGTTTTTATATGGTTTTATATTTTTGTATTTTGATTTTGTGGATAAAAATATAAACAATATATACAGATGATCACCAAGGATACGGAGAATAGTTTACCACCACTATTCTTTCGCTTCATCTGCAAGTTCCTTTAGAGTCTCGGGCAAGAAATTTCTCATTCCTAGCTTGTCGACAAAAAATTCCATTCGAGCGCGATCTAAAGCCTTCGTGAAAATATCCGCCAATTGATACTCAGATCGGACAAAGTAAAGCTCTATCACTCCATTTTCCACTTGCTCCTTGATGAAGTAGTAGCGAATGTCAATATGCTTCGACCGGGAGAATTGAACATTGTTGCAGCATAAGGCAATTGCACTCTTGTTGTCACAGTACATCAGAATTTTGTTGAAACCTAGACCATAGTCGGTTAATTGCGATCTCAACCAAAGAATTTGAGCACAAAAACCGGACATAGCTATGTATTCTGCTTCCGTACTTGAAATTGCAGCGCTTTTCTGCCTTTTCGATGCCCAACTAATTAGTCGATCTCCTAGTAGTTGCAAAGTTCCACTCGTGCTACGCCTTGTATCTTGACAACCCGCGTGATCCGCATCTGCATATGCCATTAGTGCAATCGAAGAGTCCTTCGAATACCAAAGTCCCTGATTAATGGTTCCTTTAAGATATCAAAAGATCCGTTTCACAGTAGCCAAGTGTAACTCAGTAGGCCGAGTTTGATACCGAGCACACATACATATAGCAAACTGAAGATCAGGTCGACTAGCTGTCATATACAGAAGGGTACCAATCATTCCACGATAAAGTGTCGGATCAACGGCAACTCCATGTGGATCTGCATCAAGCTTAGTTAGTTCCACCATTGGAGTATCCACGGGGTCGCAAGATTCCATCTTATATTTCTTAAGAGATTCAAGGGAATACTTGGATTGATTGATAAAGATGCCTCTAGGACTCTAAGATATCTAAAGACCTAAGAAGAATGATACATTTCCCATCATTGACATCTTAAACTTTGAAGACATGAGTGTCCCAAACTCATCCGATAAGGTTTGGGTCGAGGCAGCAATATAATATCATCAACATATATTTGTACCATAATCATATATTTACCTCATTTCTGAATGAACATCGTGGGATCCACCTTGCCTTTAGCGAAGCCTTGCGTAATGAGAAATTGTGACAATAGATCATACCATGCGTGGAGCTTGTTTCAACCCATAGAGAGCCTTCTTAAGCTTGTACACATGATTAGGATATTTAGGATTCACAAAGCCATCCGGCTGTTGAACATAGACCTCTTCCTTGATTTCACCATTCAGAAATGCCGTCTTCACATCCATCTGATAGACGATCATATTCATATGGGATGCATAAGCGAGGAATAGTCTAATAGCTTCCAAACGGGCAACAGCTGCAAAGGATTCCATAAAGTCGATGCCTAATAATTGCTTGTATCCACGAGCTACTAGTTGAGCTTTGTTCTTCAATATTCCTCCTAACTCGTTGAGTTTTCACCTTGTAAACCCATTTCAAAGTGAGTAACTTCACTTGATCCGGGCATGGGACAAGTTCCCATAGTTCAAGACGTATAAATTCATTAAGTTCTTCTTGCATAGCTTCTATTCAGCAGGATTGAGTAAAATCTTCTTGCTTTGTCTTAGGTTCAACTTCAGTGAGAAAAGCATCAAAATGACAAAACATTGCATTTTCTTGTAATTGACTTCTTGTGGATACCGGACGATTAGGGTCACCAATAATAGAATCTATAGGATGATCCTTTGTCCACTTGCTGTCATGTTCACAAATCCGTGGATTGGAGTAGAACGTAGTAGGAGCTTCCTCTGAGGTGGATGACCCAACTTGATTATGGTCGGGAATTGGTACACCAAAGAATGGAAGTTCACGCATTGAGCGAATTCCAAATCGTGATCATCATCATCCTCTTCATTATCAATAGGCATGACATGGGTAGTTGAAACATGTGTTGGTTGAGAATTACTCGTTGAAGGTATATCTTGACCAACTGTAGGTGCAGATGTGTCTGATTGTGCTTCGGTTGCTGGAGCGGCAACTTCGATTACCGGAGCTATTACCTCAGTTTTTGGAGCAACAATACTTGGAGGAGTAAAGAATTCATCAAATAACGGTTGAAACAACGTATCCTATTCATTCCTAGTAGGTGGTATAAATGATGATGAAGTGGGGTTGTTTGGGACGAGACCAGAACTAATGTTACTGGGTCCCATTTCATGAATTGGGGGTTCAGAGCTGCTTTGCTCAGAAGCCATTGCTGTCAGCTCATCAAAATCGACATTCATAGTTTTGAGGATCTTACGAGACTTACGGTTGTAGATTCGGTATGCCTTCTTTGTAGGTGCATAACCAATGAAAATACCAATATCAGCCTTGGGTTGAAGTTTTCCCAAATTGTCACCATCATTATTTGGATAGCAGAGAGAACCAAATACATGAAGATATGATAAATCTGGTACTTTTCCATGTAGAAGCTCATAAGGTGTTTTACCATGGGGTTTACGAATTAGTGACCGGTTTTGGGTGTACACTGTTGTAGATACTGCTTCTGCCCATAAAAACAATGGAGCCTTTGCATAAATTAACATCGTGCGAGCAGCTTTCATAAGTGTACGATTTCGCCTTTCAACGACACCGTTTTGTTGTGGAGTGCGAGCAACGGATGTTTCATGAGATATGCCAACTTCTTCATAATAATCACGCAAAATTTGATTCACAAATTCGGTTCCATTATCTATACGAATGCGTCGGACAGTAGTGTTGAGACGCACTTGAATCATCCTAAGAAATCCGATTATGAATTTAGGTGCCTCATTTTTTGTTGTAAGAAATTTCACCCATGTAAACCAAGAGTAATTATCAAAAATTACGAGGATGTACTTTTTGCCACTAAGACTTTCAACACGCATTGGCCCACAAAGATCCATATGCAACAAATACAGTTTCTCTTGGTTGGTGTCTTCAGTCTTGGGTTTGTATGATTTCTTAGTGCTTTTCCCCATTATACATGCGGAACACAAATGATCCTTGTGAAATGAAAGTTTAGGAAGACCACGAACAAGTTCGTTTTTCGCCAAATGATTAATAGCGTCAAAGTTAGGATGAGATAACCGTCGATGCCATTACCATGACTTAGTCTTCGATGCTTTGAAGAGAAGACATACGGGAGAAGCGGCCATCATGTCTTGTAGCGACAAAGTATACAAATTATTCCCTCGAGTATCTTTCAATAAATCAACCCCTTCCAAATTACGTATGAAGCAGGTATGCTCTCGAAAAGCAACTTCTAGCTTTGCATCACAAAATTGTCCCACATAAAATAAGTTGTGACCGAGACCTTCCACATAATACACTCTTGAAATTATAACATTCCAAATATGATATTCATCATAACCCATTATCTTTGCAATATGATCATTTCCAAATCGAACCGTACCAAGAAACTTGCTGACGAAATTTCTGAGCTGAGAGCGATCTCCGGTCATATGCTTGGAGCAAACAGAGTCCAAATACCAGAGAACAATTTGGACCACCTATTTTTCAGTAACAACAGTAGACAATGCATTGGAAACTATTGGTTCCGGAGTGTTAGCAGATACATATATAAGATTATCAGAATTGCTAACATTTGTGTGACCCTTAGATTTCCTGCGTTTTCTAATGTGAGTTTTAGCACTAACAGGTTTTACTGTTACAACTTTCTTCGGTTTTAGATTATTAGCGAGCACTACAGTGGGAGTAGACCTATTTAAAGGGCACTTGTTTCCTACAGTAGTGTTGGTGTTCCTAGTTAAAGGACACGTTGGTGTTTTGGTAGCCTTGGTACTCCTAGTTAAAGGGCACACTTTCATCGCTTTAGTGGGAGTGATCCTAGTTAAATGGCACATATTTCCTACTATAATGAAAGTTCTACCAGTGGGGCACCACAACCAACCAACTTGGGTTAACACTTTCCCTGTCGATTTCCATTCTAATCCATTTTTCCGGGCATTCATCTCATTCACATGGTCATAAGGCAAGAATCATGACGACTAGAAAACATACATTCATTGCAATTCCAACATTTCAAATTAGAATTCACAGTAGGCTTAGAACACTGCACAACTGCAGAGCCTTTAGGTTTAGCTACATGATTCTTTTTATCCAAAACAGAAATAACATTCCTAGGGTGGGCTTATACTTTCTTCTTCACTTGACTACTAGATGGGGGCAAGATCCTATCATTCTTCTTGTTTCTTTTAAGCTTAGATCTTTGATCCTTATTAGTGGTGCTTACTCCTGTAGAAGGCAACACGGGAATATTAGAAGCTGGTTTTGAGTTTGCGTTATCTTTAGTGACCTATGTTTGAGATGGTTTAGTCCTAGGTCCCTTGTTAAATGGTGTGACGGCAATGAGGTTCCTTTTGATTACACTAGAAGACGGTGCTGAGATAGTGGTTGCGTTATCCACAACATTCTTACTTTTTAAGGTACGAAGTGTTTCCTTTAACTCAGTCAAATCTATATTTTTATCACAAATTTGTTCCCTCAAATCAGATATTTCCACCGACTTTCGATTCAATTGTTCAATCATTGATTGATTATGTGCAGTGGTATTAGCACGTGCGGGCTTTACTGAATCGAAGAGTCGTGTATTTTTCTGTTTTAAGTTATCAACTTTGGACAAAATCTTGGAAACTCGATTATCTAGATCAAGTTTAAAATTCTCACCGGCCTCAAGTACGTTCACACAGTTAATCTCCTTAGATTTCTCTATGTCTATCGACAATGATTTAGCAACCTTCTCACTTGGCTGACGCTGTTTTGATTCTAAATTCAATAGAAAATTCTTTTGAAAATTTGCCTCATCTATATTAACACCTTCGAATGAAGTTTCAAAGATCTCTTGAATAAATTGTTGCTTGCATTCAAACGAAATATAATGTTTTTGGATCTCATCAAAAAAATTTGAAAGCAAAGTATAAGAATCTTGAAGCTTTAAAAATTCAGCGTCAGATTTGTGACAAGTACTATCAACTACATTATCCACAAATTCAACATTATGCACAATAGAATCATTATCAATACTTTTATACACACAGACGGAAACTATATCATGAGACATCACTTGCTTCAGAAGCTGATCATTTTGGCGTGAAACTCGTTCTATTTCAAGTAAACTGTTTTCATAAGCATCATCTATTTCATTGAAAACGCGTCTAACTTCTTCTATTTCCAAAAGCAAATCTTGATCAACAGTACTCAGACAAGCTTTAACATTGTTTACAAATGGAACAATTTCGTCTCGAAATGCAACTCTTGTGTGCTCAAAATTCCATTCACCTTCCGTTATGGCCGAAGCCGTCGTACGTTCCAAAATGACCTTGTCGAAATCAGCTAAGTGTTGGTGTATCGCATTTAAGCTAACGGACGCCTTACTTACCGGTGGAATTAACTTCGTTAAATACGTTTTGACAAGTCTAGGAGACGTACTAGGAGGCTTTTCATTTGAGAAACTTTGGGGCACAAGAACTGTCAATTCAACTAATTCCTTTTGTAAGCGAATACGTGTCTTTTTAGAAAATTGATCTTTATTATGCTTATCATAATCAGTCTTATGGAAATTTAAAAGCATTTTAGAATGAGTTTTTTCCGCAAGTGACTATGTCTCCTCAGTACTACGAACAAAAGGTGCTTCTTTCGATTTGCCAATTAGGGTCATATCATAAAGACACGGAATATATTCCTGAGCTTGTTTTGCATAACCGGGATTAGGTGGTAAATCTTGAAGACGCTTAAGTTCGAGTTCTTTAAACGATTTAGTTAAAGGATGAACCTTTTCTGTGGAAGCGTATTGTTTTAAAAGCTGTTGTTCTTTGAATTTAAGAAGTTTGGTAGCATTAATTTCCGATTCAAACTTTTTAGACTCGAGAGTTTCGAAATCCATTTTAAGTTTCTGAAAATCATTGACAACCGACTTTTGCTTTTAATTCATTGGAAAGATTAGCTTTTAATGATTCTATTTCTTTCAAGTGTTCAATCTTTTCAAAACGAAATTGGTCAAATTCAGAACATGTTATTTCTCTACTTGAGGGACCATTTCAAAAGCTTTGACCTTTTCTTTATGCAACGCAAGCTCAGCTGTTAGGGTGGAATTCGTATCTACGGATTGTTTGAGAGCCATATGCATTTGATCAATAATATGTTTAGGCACCATGACCAAATCATGTTGAGCATAAGATTCCATACGCATCATAGCATTTGGTTGAGGTTCACTCAAATGTGTGGGATTAAGTACCACATCATTTGAGTTACTAGTTCCCGAATGCTGTTCGAGGTTGTCATTTTCATGCCCAACTTGATGTGGGTTATCATCATTACCAAGATTGGTTGTGGTGGGTACCTCACTTACGACATCAGAACCGTAGTAAGAAAGATTAGCAACGAGAGCAACTGAGGCTGAGTGAATGTCATCACAATCCGAATCATATGCATCAAGATCGTCCGCTTGATATGTTGCATTAGAAGTAGAAACGACTACAATGCCTTCATTATCTGCTGCCCTGGGTCTGCAAGAAATGCTAATTCTTCTGAATCCAAAATCTTTCCCTTAGACTGAGCATCGACCAAATACATCTTCTCACGAAACCACGTTGCATCCCTTCTTCTTTTTGGCTGAGTTCATTCCCTAGCCATATGACCTTGTCCTCTAAAATTGTAGCAAGTCACAACCTTTTGTGGACCAATAGGGCTTCCATTCCATTAGCTTGAGAATTCACAACTTGAGCATTCACAGTCCTTGTAGGTGGTCCATATGAATTTTGCCTTCCCTGAATAGGTTGCACCGTCACTTGACCATCTTGAACAGTGGCTTGTTGTCAAGGATTTGAAGAGGTGAGGAGTTGATTGTTTATTGGTGGAAATCCTCTAGTTGCAACAAGTTTTGATAAGTAGGCAGTGAGATGGTTTAGAACATCAGCTGGCGTATCATTTGGAATAAAGATCGGTGCTTGGATTGGTGGAAGTTCATTGGAGTAGAAGGCTTGTGCTGGTTGTGCTTCAATTGGAAAATATCCTTGCTGAGGAGTATAGCCCATTGGGGAAGTGTTGGCTTGTGATGGTGATGTCTGATCTGGTGGTTGCTATGGAAAAGATTGTTGATGAACACTTTGTTGAAATGCTTGTTGTGGCATCATTAGTCGTTGATAAGATGGTTGTTGTGGTTGCTGATAGGTGTGTGGTGGTGGCTGCTACAAGTATGATGGTTGTTGATAAGTATAAACCATGTTTTTTTAGAAGCATACATGGCAAGTGGATCATGAACTTGAGGTGTAGAAAACCGAACCTCAATCACATGGCATTCGTGTCGTTGAAGAAAAGCTTGAAGTTGATCCACATTGGTGTTATGCAAGTCCTTAGCCAATTTAACATCCGTCACGTACTTTTTCCATTCTGAAGGAAGAGTGTTCAAATACTTGGTGTTTAATTGAAACGTTGGAATTGCCATGCCACAGATATTGAGATCATTCAACAATAGGGTAAATCTCAGGTAGTAATCATTGAGATTCTACCCTGGTACATAGGCAAACTTATCAAAAGTATCATAAAGCTTACACTCTCGTTCTTGTTTAGTTAACAAAGTGCCTTACATTAGAACACGAATTCTATCCCATAACTCTTTGGCAACATTATGTTTACTGACGAGTTTGTAGACATCTGGAGGAAGGTCTTGGAGAATGATATTTTTAGCTTCTTTATCACACTTGTCTTGTATCTTAGCATCTCCAGTTAGTTCACCCGTTGTGCGAGGACGAATAACAGCACCTTCCGTCACAGTACCATATACCAATGGTCCATTGAGCACCGATGCCCAAATTAGATGTCTATTTTCTTTGTTCAACATATAAAGTTCCATTCGGGAAGCCAATCCTCATACATAGTCTTCACCAACTTTGGTGGACGATTATCTGTGTGACAATCCGTCAATTTATGGTTGATATTTTATTCTCGAATATTATTTAAAAACATTATTTTAATGTTACAATATGAACTCACTTATTTTTGGGAAGCAATTTGGATTTACGTCTTGAAGTAGCGTCGACTACGTCTAAACCGGAGGATTCTACGTTACGTGCTTACGTTTACATACATTGTCTTTGGTGACAGTCCGACATTTCAGAAAATAAATTTATCCGTGAATATTATTTTGGAGTTTTAAATTTGTGTTAGTTCATAAACTCACAAATTTACGAGAAGAGATTAGGACTTACGATTTTATTTTAACGTCCTTTACGACTAAACCGGAAACCTTAGGATTACGTATTTACGTTTTTGAACTCCATTTTTGATGAGACAATTTTTATTGGATTCGTTTTGTGACGCTGATTCATAATTTATAAAAACGTTTTTCGTAAAACGACCCGAGGGCACGCAAATCGAGGAAACCAGAATCGAGGAGTACCCGTAAATAAATGGGGATGAGACAAGTGGGACACTTGTCCCACCCCACTCCAAAACCGGCCTAAGTAGCCACACATCCCATGATGTGTCCAAATTTTAGCTTAAAGCTTACACTTGTAAGCTAAGCTTACAAGTTAAGCAACTTCCACCCACCATCTAATCAAAACCACTAGCTACCATTCCATTTCCACCATTTACACCATGCAAATCAACTCCAAATCCTCTCTACTCTCCATCTTATGCCGTCCCATTTCTCCACAAAACACCACCATTCATACAAAATTTAACCATAAACATATGTTATAATTAACATATGTTAATCTCCATTCAAAAAGATGAAGATTGGTGCAAGTTATAACATCCAAGGAGGAGTTTTCATGGAGTAGTAGGGCTGATTTTCCATAAGGTATTCATGAAGAATGGTGTTCTTGAAGATGGTGTTGGCTATGCACAAGTTTCTCCATCAAAATCCATGTTTTGATCAACCTACATCATCATGGTGGTATAAAGATTGTTCTCCTCATCTTCTTGTTATTTTGATTATGTAAACATGTATTTTATTTCCTATTGTATATGTATATGATGATTATATGATGATAAAAATGTTATGTGGGGATTTGGTGTTGATAAACATGATTAAAAAGGTGAAAAACTATAAAGAACAAGGCTAAAATCTTGCTTAAAAGTGATGGTTGTATAAAACAGTAAAGAAACAGGTCATGGACTGATAAAATGATGAGGTAGAATCCATTTACAGTAAGTTATATGTCTTGTACACATGTGAGAGTTGGCCATGCAATGGAATCATTGTAATGAGTGAGATATGATCAAAACAAGTTTAAGGTACAAATCTGAGTTTATTGTTTTGGACGATTTTTAGAAAATACTTAGAAGATGATTCAACAGTAGCTATAGAAGAGTTAAATGTAGCACATATCATGTAGTTTATGTGATAAATATTTGAGCTTCTATCTCCATATATAACTCTAGATATGGCAGTTTTGGTGAAAGTGAAGATAAAAATCAGATTTTGGAAATTAAAGAATAATACTATTATATAAGCACTCAAAATTTAATAGTATAAAATATAAATTAAAACCCACTAACTTATATAATACATTTATATAAATATGTACAATCGTAAATAAGTGGAAATTTTATAAAATGGTAACTTGTTAAGTTTTATAAGTTTTAAAACTATAAACATGATTTTTACGACTTTTTCGGTTAATACCGTAAAATTAACGTTTTTGTTAAATAAAACTTAGATGGTTGGACCCGTCTAATGTAAACTTTGTAAAACTTATATACTGATATATAAACATGTATAACAAGTAAAAACCGATAAAAACCCGAACTATATGACATACGGACATTAACGGACTAAATTAACGTTATTGGACTAATAAAACAACAAAATGGACTAAAACACTTATAAACTTATTTATTGGACTTAACCCTTTTAGGCCCAACTTGTAAAGTGTAGATACTGATAATATAAGTATAACAAGGATTAATACAAGTTAAGAACTTATAATAGGCTTATTGGACCTAAAACACGTAAATAGATAAAACGAGAAAACTAGTATAAAAGTTATCGACACATAACACAAAAATGAGTAAATGAGGATATGTAAACCCACTTGATCATCATATATATATATATAATCATCATATGTATACATAATTGTTATTTTTATAAAGTCATTGGACATGAGTCTAAGACGAGTATTATTTGTCTAGGTTTCCGTGATTGAAGCACGTACCGTACGCCCGAATTGCCGATAACCCGCCTTCCCACATCAACGTGAGTTCATAGCCTCGCACTCTTTTAAATGTTTTTATAAATGTTTTATAAACCCGCGAGGGAGATAACATGTTAGTTTTTATAAAATAGGACACCATTTGTCCCGATTGTTTGTTTATTGATTTTGGACCCGAATGATTGAATGACCCGATTGTATGACCCGATAAATGATTAAAAGACCCGATAGATGAAATTAAATGGATTATTAAAGTTAGGTTATGTCACTAAAAGTCCCATTAGCATGAATTGTGAATTACCGGGATTTGGTAGACGCTTATGTATTTAATAGTACTATTTGGGGACGATCACCCCAGTTCGCGCCTTGACGGTTGATCCCCGTCGTGCCACATTGATTGGTAAGCGAATTTATGTATGAGAAGATTTCCATAGCGTGACCTTTATGACGACACGCTACTTTAGATGGGCAAAATTGGTATCGGGTTAGCTACCTGTTGTTGGTTTAGTAAGGTAACAATGTCATGCGACTTATAATAATCCAAACTAACGAAATACTAATAGACGCTCCGAATTACGATGTATTGCCTGACTAGCAATACAGGGTCATACTACTGATATTATGTTTGTGTTTTGGTTTTCATAACCATACTCATATAACGGTTTTTATTTTCATACAACGTCGTAAGACGTATTGTATGACGTTTTTACGACGTTGGCTCGTATAATGATTTTTATGGATTTTATAACCATATTCATATAACGGTTTTATTTAATCTATACAACGTTGCAAAACGTATTGTATGATGTTTTTACGACATTGGCTCGTATAATGATTTTTAAGGCAAATGCCTATATTATGATTTTCGATAAGGATTTGTATAAAATGACTTTGGCTATTTTATGGCCTATTAAAATGATTTGTACAAAATGATTTTCGGTAATAATTTTATACTGATATTATATTGGTGGTTTATTAAACTCTATGAGTTCACTCGGCGTTATCGCTGACCTTTTCTTTTAACATGTTTTATCTCAGGTACTTGAAGGTAATTCTCGGGAAGACAACAAGAATTCATGGCCCGCACCTAAATACTTATTTCCATTCAAATGCTTTGTAAAACCTGTATTTAATACAAATGACTTGGGACCGATGTAACTTTGATATTTATGAATGGAAATGCTTTATTAATAAACGACGCGATTTTTATGCGTTGTCTATGATGTGAGTAATGTGCTATCCCGTAACACCAACTAGTCTTCCGCTGTATTGAGTTGTATAAATTTGGGGGTGTTACAGTTTGATACCAGAGCTCTCGTTATAGAGAACGAAAGATTTTTAAAACCAAGGTTTTGAATAAAACTTTTCAAAATCTTTTAACTATAAACATTTTTCTAAAAATGTCTAAAAATCTTTTGACTATAACGGTGCCGAAGAATTCCCGAGTTACCGACAAGGCCAGACTGAGAAGTGTTATTTATATATATATATATAACTTAGATTATATATATATATATGATGCAATTTTATTACATGATTGTTTGATGATTATTTCGATATTTATACAAGATATTTATATGACGTAGATTGTCACAAGAAACCCTAAATCCCCTAGTAAATTAATCGAAGCTATTCTCGTAGGAATTCTAGCTATCCTAGATCTAAACTAAGTTGTGGATCTTTATGATCCCAACAAATGGTTGATATTCGTAGAAATGTAGATATTAGTTGATTATGAAATTGAAAAAGAATTGGCGAGATTAAATCTGATATCGATGTCATGACGATCTTTCCTTATAGAGTGGAGTTTGACAAAACGTTATCACCTGGAAAGATGTCATATGATTCGTTGTTATCCAATTCTTAAATTGAAATCGAAAGGGTGAATGTTGAACTTGAGGCTGTCATTGGAACCATTACCCAAAAGCCTCATGCACTAGTACCTTTCCGAGAAATCTGATTGAATGTGTGAGTCATCTCATGCTAGTGACTCATTTGATAATTGTTGTTGTAAGAGCAATAGGATTGGAATTTAAGTGTTGTTCTTATTGAGATTTTATTGCCCTATTAAGGCCGAAGAATAAGATTGAAAGTATTGGAGAATAAGGTAGGATGTCGAATTGAGTATAAAATCGGTTGAAACTTGAATAAAGTAAAATTTAACCCGTATGGAATATGAGATTGATAAGAGGAAGTTGTTAAGCTCTGTGATTGAATTATAAGGATTTAATTGATTGTAGGTTTGTGTTAAGTGTTGTTCCTAGGCCATTGTCCACTAATGAGGATGCCCAGTGTCCAATAAATAAATTGAAGAAATCTTCTTCTAAATTGGGACCGATGGATCTTCCGGGACAGGCAGGACACCTAATGACTCTTGTAGATTAGTATTCATTGTGGTATCTACTAAAAATAATCCCTAACTTAACTGAGACATCAGTTGGTAGGATGAGTTCCGAGAATTGTATGACATAGTGACATGTAATGTGTTACGGTACAATTTTGACTTGTTTGTGATTAATGAAAAAGACTACCTTTGATTGCTAAATTCTACATGTATCGATGTTATCTATCTTTTCTTGCTTGTCTCTAATGCTCGCATTAGTGATGCAACCATTGAACAAGTACTCATCTCGATTTGAGTTACGTTGTGAATTATTCTTTTTGAGTGCCATCAAGGTCATGAACCTCATGATTAATTGGCTAAAGCTCATTTTCTATCATATTGTAGTTAAGTTCTTGGTGAACAACTCTTCATCACTCTTTTACAGATCACACATTGTTTTTATAAAGTTAAAACGGTATCCTTTGAGAAAATTTAATTTTCAACACAATAAGGATTATTCAAAGTAAGATTTATAAGTGATTGATATCAAAATGAAGTTGTTTATGAGACGCTTTGGAAACTTAATTGTTTTTATAACAAGGAAAATCTTTGTAAATTTATTTTTGATTCTTATTTAAGAATTAAGCATGAAAATGTTTTTATTATAAACATGATGATAAAATTTTGACGAACTGAGTATTGCATCGTTAATCTTGAAATTGTATATAGTTGCGCGCCTACATACAATTTGGAATGGACCATGCAAGACTGATTAGTAGTCACCATAAAACTAATGAACAAACACTGAATTTTCATTGAAGAATATGAAAGATTAAATTTATGAGATCTGCAAGAAGTGAAAAATAGGGACATAGTGTTAGGGACACCTACATATGTGCCTGTAGCATCTATTCTTCTGAGTTGAATTTACTCATCTGTGGAAACTGTCTTATTTGACAATTGACAATTCTTTCTTGTCCAATACTCTCGTAGTAAGATTCTTAGGAAAAGTATTTGATTACCGAGTGTTGATACCCGACTGGATGTATTGACGTTCTTATCATTTCTTATGATTTGATTTCATTTGAATGACCTGGGTAACGAATCCGAGGAGCTTTCGAATGCGTACTCAAATTATGAAAACATGGGATATATTCATATTCGTTAAATGTTTTCGTCTGTATCTGATTTGAAATTCTATCGCGAAATCATGCGTTGAACTTACTCTTTTAAGGTTAGTTATGTCTCCATATATCCCTGAATTTGTGAAGGATTATGAGTTATTATTAGTCCTTTGAGAAGTTCACATCTTATCGACGGCAATGAAACTGGAAAGTTGATAGTGCCCGTAGAATGGATTGATTGATTACGACATGACGATATTGTCTTAAATGATTGGAACTCAGATAGAATTCCCCTAAATGATAAGATGTTGATTATCAAAAGTGATCTAAATAATTCTTGACGGATGCCCGTATCCTGCATTTAGACTTGAGATTATACCGTGAATGGTTGTGAACTAGTTATAGATATTGTAATCTAGAAAGAACTTAAAATAAATGTATTAAAAGATGATAATGTTATCTGAAACTTTAGGAAGTATTTGTTGATGAATCACCTAGACTTTCGCCATTAAGGCAAGTAGAAATTGGTATTGATTATATTCCCGGTGCTGCACCTGTGGTGTGTGCACTGTACGTCAGCACCATCTAAATTAAAGGAATTACCGTACAACTGAGAGAGTTGTCGGAGAAAGATTTTATTATACCAAGCCTGTCATCCTGAAGAGCTATGGTGTTATCATTCCTTATATTTATAGATTATTGTGAACTGAGTAAATTGACAATCGAAAACGAAATCCATAACTCGAAATGGAAGATTTGTTCGATCATTTACAAGGTTTTTGATCCTCAGCATGGTTATCATCAACTTCGCATCTGCGAAAAGGATTATTTATTCCAATCACTACATCCGGTACTTGTAATGAATATTATGAGTTTCAGGCGATGTCGTTTGGATTGACTAATACACATGTAGTATTCATAAATTTGGTGAATCAGGTGTGTAGGCTGTAATTTGATAAATTCATGCTTGTGATCATTAAGGATCATTTGTTTGTTTATAAGAATAAGAATGAGTTAATGATTATTTATAGATTGCCCTGAATTGGCCGAACAATGAAAACTTGTACCTTGAATAATTAGCATGTGATTTAAGACTTAATACTTTACATGATTTAACCGTGTGATTAATAGATAATGGAATATAAATTGACTCTTCAAAAATTAGGAGTCATTTAAGACCTTGGGTTATACTAAAAAGAAAGTGCAAATATATTTTGACAAATGTTTTAACAAAGGATTTTAAGAGATTATTCCCTTATACACAAAACATTTAACTAAACTTCTGTTTAGGGGTAAATGTTTGTGTATACCTCAAGACAACTTAAGAAGGATTGAGGAAATCATTTAAACCATGACTAGAAATTTGAAACGATACATTTTGCTTTTCGAACTAAGAAACTTTGACCAAAGTATAAACAAAGGTTTTTCGAACATTTACGAATCTTATTAAATATTTTCGATAAATCAACAAAAATCTTGTTAATTAAATCCAAATTTATTTTGAACATTTTTTATAATTGGTCGAACTAAGAAATTTAAAACTTTTACGTTTACGCTTCATAAAACTTAACTAATAATTATTTAATTAATTATAATAATTATCGACGCTTTAGACGTCGGATTGAGTAAAACGGATAAAAATGATAGTTGAGAAGAAACTAAAACTTAGAAAATGTGAAGAAAGAATTTGGAATAAATACGGTTATGATACTTATTTCATCAGGAAAGTGAACGTAATTACTGACGCATAATATAGAAAGAGTATCTGAGTGAATTGTGGACATGATAATTATATCATCATGAGAAGTGAATATAGACACCGACGCATTATGTAGAAAAGATAAAGAACAAGTTTGGACATATTCCTTAATAATGAAGGTGCAACATAAATTGCTGAACGATATAAAAATAAACAATGTTTGTAAAAAGGATAATATAAATAGTGAAAGGTTTCACGGCTAGTGTGAACCATTAGAGTTGAGAAGCCGATAGCGTTAAATGTTTTAAAGACCACATGTGATCGTCTAAATACGGAGGATTGTGAGATATAGTTATATTGGAATTTGTAAGTATAAGTATTATATGTATGTCATTTTTGACTAAAAGTATCTTTGTCTGAAGAAGTTGTACTAATGGCAATTATGAAGGCAGACATCGCCTCATACATTAGTAAACGTCTAGCTATTACAAAGGTCATCATCTGAATTTGATTTGATTTGGGTCATCGTCGACCGACTGACCAAATCTGCTAATATCAATCCCGTTAATGATAAATGCAAAAGAGTTATGTGAACATAACATGCCTGTATCGAACATCTTTATCAAGATCCTCGCTTCGCATCGAATTTCTAGAGATTTGCTCAGAAATCATTGAGAACGAACCTTGATGAGAGTACTATGTACCACCCCAAATCGAAGGGATGAGGTAAAGTAACGATACAAGGTAATATAAGTGTTGTTTTATGTTTGAATGATTGACCTTTGGTAATAGACCGTATAATCGTTTTCCTTTGGAGGGATTATCATTGATAATCATCGTATTAGGATCGAGATCGAATCTTGTTAGGATCTAAATATTAGAGCATCTGTAAGCAGGAGTTGAGATGAAGACACCCGACATACACCCATTGTGAGTTGGACATGTCTTTTAGGTTTAAGGTTTCCTATGATGGCAAACCTAACCTTGCAAAATACCTGACCCGCGAGATCTGAAATGATTATTGAAATTAGGATCTGATTATTAACTGCCGGTAGTGGGCAAGAGGTTATGTGAATATGAAATGTAGATCTTGAAGTGTCAAATGGGTAGCCAAGTTATGCCACAATTTTAACCTTGGAAAAATGAATTCATGATCTGACAAATCATGGGATATAAGTCCCCGTTGTATGGGACCATTGAGATGATGTAAGAAGATTGGTTTGAAAGGCATACAAGCTGGATCTACCCTAGGACTTCAAGAACTACGTAAATTATGTTTCGTAAATCGAACTTGATGGAATATCTATCAAGTGAAAATCTGATTGTTCTTAGTAAAGCTTAGATCGGCGAAAAGTTGAATTCATCAAAAATCCGTGAACATCATGGATAGAGAAAGTAAGTCAACATTAAGCCTGATCTTATTCCCGTAGTTATGTTTGATGAAACTCGCGTATTGTAATGAAATACACTTGTGAGAAAAGACCGAATGTGGAGGAAATACCCACATGGCTTTAACTCTATAAGGAGCGAGTAGTAAGGTAAGATGATCTTTGAAGACAAAGATCCTGTTTAGGGGTAAATGTTGTGACAATCCGTCAATTTATGGTTGATATTTTATTCTCGAATATTATTTAAAAACATTATTTTAATGTTACAATATGAACTCACTTATTTTTGGGAAGCAATTTGGATTTACGTCTTGAAGTAGCGTCGACTACGTCTAAACCGGAGGATTCTACGTTACGTGCTTACGTTTACATACACTGTCTTTGGTGACAGTCCGACATTTCAGAAAATAAATTTATCCGTGAATATTATTTTGGAGTTTTAAATTTGTGTTAGTTCATAAACTCACAAATTTACGAGAAGAGATTAGGACTTACGATTTTATTTTAACGTCCTTTACGACTAAAACGGAAACCTTAGGATTACGTATTTACGTTTTTGAACTCCATTTTTGATGAGACAATTTTTATTGGATTCGTTTTGTGACGTTGATTCATAATTTAAAAAAACGTTTTTCGTAAAACGACCCGAGGGCACGCAAATTGAGGAAACTAGAATCGAGGAGTACCCGTAAATAAATGGGATGAGACAAGTGGGAAACTTGTCCCACCCCACTCCAAAACCGGCAAAAGTAGCCACACATCCCATGATGTGTCCAAATTTTAGCTTAAAGCTTACACTTGTAAGCTAAGCTTACAAGTTAAGCAACTTCCACCCACCATCTAATCAAAACCACTAGCTACCATTCCATTTCCACCATTTACACCATGCAAATTAACTCCAAATCCTCTCTACTCTCCATCTTATGCCGTCCCATTTCTCCACAAAACACCACCATTCATACAAAATTTAACCATAAACATATGTTATAATTAACATATGTTAATCTCCATTCAAAAAGATGAAGATTGGTGCAAGTTATAACATCCAAGGAGGAGTTTTCATGGAGTAGTAGGGCTGATTTTCCATAAGGTATTCATGAAGAATGGTGTTCTTGAAGATGGTGTTGGCTATGCACAAGTTTCTCCATCAAAATCCATGTTTTGATCAACCTACATCATCATGGTGGTATAAAGATTGTTCTCCTCATCTTCTTGTTATTTTGATTATGTAAACATGTATTTTATTTCCTATTTTATATGTATATGATGATTATATGATGATAAAAATGTTATGTGGGGATTTGGTGTTGATAAACATGATTAAAAAGGTGAAAAACTATAAAGAAAAAGGCTAAAATCTTGCTTAAAAGTGATGGTTGTATAAAACAGTAAAGAAACAGGTCATGGACTGATAAAATGATGAGGTAGAATCCATTTACAGTAAGCTATATGTATTGTACACATGTGAGAGTTGGCCATGCAATGGAATCATTGTAATGAGTGAGATATGATCAAAACAAGTTTAAGGTACAAATCTGAGTTCACTGTTTTGGACGATTTTTAGAAAATACTTAGAAGATGATTCAACAGTAGCTATAGAAGAGTTAAATGTAGCACATATCATGTAGTGTATGTGATAAACATTTGAGCTTCTATCTCCATATATAACTCTAGATATGGCAGTTTTGGTGAAAGTGAAGATAAAAATCAGATTTTGGAAATTAAAGAATAATACTATTATATAAGCACTCAAAATTTAATAGTATAAAATATAAATTAAAACCCACTAACTTATATAATACATTTATATAAATATGTACAATCGTAAATAAGTGGACATTTTATAAAAATGGTAACTTGTTAAGTTTTATAAGTTATAAAACTATAAACATGATTTTTACGACTTTTTCGGTTAATACCGTAAAATTAACGTTTTTGTTAAATAAAACTTAGATGGTTGGACCCGTCTAATGTAAACTTTGTAAAACTTATATACTGATATATAAACATGTATAACAAGTAAAAACCGATAAAAACCCGAACTATATGACATACGGACATTAACGGACTAAATTAACGTTATTGGACTAATAAAACAACAAAATGGACTAAAACACTTATAAACTTATTTATTGGACTTAACCCTTTTAGGCCCAACTTGTAAAGTGTAGATACTGATAATATAAGTATAACAAGGATTAATACAAGTTAAGAACTTATAATAGGCTTATTGGACCTAAAACACGTAAATAGATAAAACGAGAAAACTAGTATAAAAGTTATCGACACATAACACACAAATGAGTAAATGAGGATATGTAAACCCACTTGATCATCATATATATATATAATCATCATATGTATACATAATTGTTATTTTTATAAAGTCATTGGACATGAGTCTAAGACGAGTATTATTTGTCTAGGTTTCCGTGATTGAAGCACGTACCGTACGCCCGAATTGCCGATAACCCGCCTTCCCACATCAACGTGAGTTCATAGCCTCACACTCTTTTAAATGTTTTTATAAATGTTTTATAAACCCGCGAGGGAGATAACATGTTAGTTTTTATAAAATAGGACACCATTTGTCCCGATTGTTTGTTTATTGATTTTGGACCCGAATGATTGAATGACCCGATTGTATGACCCGATAAATGATTAAAAGACCCGATAGATGAAATTAAATGGATTATTAAAGTTAGGTTATGTCACTAAAAGTCCCATTAGCATGAATTGTGAACTACCGGGATTTGGTAGACGCTTATGCATTTAATAGTACTATTTGGGGACGATCACCCCAGTTCGCGCCTTGACGGTTGATCCCCGTCGTGCCACATTGATTGGTAAGCGAATTTATGTATGAGAAGATTTCCATAGCGTGACCTTTGTGACGACACGCTACTTTAGATGGGCAAAATTGGTATCGGGTTAGCTACCCGTTGTTGGTTTAGTAAGGTAACAATGTCATGCGACTTATAATAATCCAAACTAACGAAATACTAATAGACGCTCCGAATTACGATGTATTGCCTGACTAGCAATACAGGGTCATACTACTGATATTATGTTTGTGTTTTGGTTTTCATAACCATACTCATATAACGGTTTTTATTTTCATACAACGTCGTAAGACGTATTGTATGACGTTTTTACGACATTGGCTCGTATAATGATTTTTAAGGCTTTTATAACCATATTCATATAACCGTTTTATTTAATCTATACAACATTGCAAAACGTATTGTATGATGTTTTTACGACATTGGCTCGTATAATGATTTTTAAGGCAAATGCCTATATTATGATTTTCGATAAGGATTTGTATAAACCGACTTTGGCTATTTTATGGCCTATTAAAATGATTTGTACAAAATGATTTTCGGTAATAATTTTATACTGATATTATATTGGTGGTTTATTAAACTCTATGAATTCACTCGGCGTTATCGCTGACCTTTTCTTTTAACATGTTTTATCTCAGGTACTTGAAGGTAATTCTCGGGAAGACAACAAGAATTCATGGCCCGCACCTAAATACTTATTTCCATTCAAATGCTTTGTAAAACCTGTATTTAATACAAATGACTTGGGACCGATGTAACTTTGATATTTATGAATGGAAATGCTTTATTAATAAACAACGCGATTTTTATGCGTTGTCTATGATGTGAGTAATGTGCTATCCCGTAACACCAACTAGTCTTCCGCTGTATTGAGTTGTATAAATTTGGGGGTGTTACAATCTGTACCCGAGAGGATGGACTTATCTGTAAGAGATGTGTACTTCATTTCTATAAGTTAAGATTTATAAAGTTGATCGATCAATGAGAGAAAGTAAATGTATTTGTTGTTGTGTGTTAAAGCCGAGAAATAATGTTGAAATCCCCTAAATTATGTTCACGATAAACCAAAAATTCCAAGACAAAATTACACACGATTACACAACCTGCAAGTTTGTTAAAAAACTTCAAAAACACGTTTTTGAAAAATCTTGGAAATCTTGTCACTCTATCGGAATGCACAAAACAAGTTCTGTCGCAATGTTAATGTTTAAACCATCAGAATACTCATCGCAATACCCATTGCAATATTACCCATCGTAATGACACTTGTATCGCAATGACCTTTGTATCACAATATGAAGTCTATCGGAATACCCCTACTATCGCAATTTGTCCACTGTCGGAATATGAGGACTGTCGCAATGGTACTCGTATCAGAATGAGACAAGTATCGCAATGTGACACCTATCGCAATATGAAGACTATCGCAATATGGCAAATGAAATTTTGGCAGAGTAACGTTTCAATAAGCCTTAATTCCGTCGCAATCACGATCGCAATGAACGATCTCAATGTACGTCGGAATAAGGGGTATCGCAATACCTGGTGATCGCAAAGTAAAACCCTTCCAACTTTGTGATGGAGTATTTTTCCACTTTTCTCGGATAGTACACAAGAAATTCGAGATTTTAAGCCTAAAAACAAATCAAACACCCAAAAATTTTGTGTTTTTAACCAAAGTAACAATACCAAATCACTACCACAAGTATGTAGATGATTTGTTTCAAGATTAAACCATTAAAACAAAAAAAAATTTGGTACGAATGAATAAGGATCAAAATAGGCGTAATAATCAAGAACTCAAACACAAAAACCAAACAATCATCCCATGGCTCTTGATACCATTTGTAGGATATTGTAAATCTTGCTTATGGTTAGAGAGAGAAAGAGATAGAGAGATGGTGAGAACACACACACTTTTAGAGAGAGAAAGTGAAAAAAAAACACTTTTCTTTCTATGTGAAAAATAAGGTGAACCAAACCCTCTCCATCTAAGGAGAGGGTTTATATACCCAAGACTTGTGATGGGCTTGGGCTTACATGTTTGGACCGTCCATACAAACCATGGACTAGGCCTTTCCTTGTTTACTTAATGTAGAATAACTAAACTACGAGCCACTACTTAATATATTTTCGGAGTTACCGAATCTTCCTAAATACGAAAAATGTATTTCCAACAAAATGCATCATTACAAACATGTTAAAATGAGGCGTTATCAGTACTGCTAATGTCACATTTAAAGAAGAATGTCCTAGAACTATCTCATCGGTCTGCAACTATAACCGTAGAGCAATCCCGGGTACTTGAAGAGAAAAACATGGAACTGGCTCGTGAGAAGGTCAAACTAGCTTTAGCCAAGGCCACCACCAGAATGAATGTGGACTTCATTCAATTTTTATAGGATGAGAAGGCCACACTGCTGGACTCACTATCCCGAGAGCGCAAAGAGCTGAAAAACAGGAGTCCGACAACCGGTTGGCAATGCAGCAACTGGAAGAATGTAAAGAGAAGTTTTTTGCCAATTATGTTGACTTTGCCGCCAAATTCCAACAACAGTTGAATGAGCATAGCAAGAAACTACACTGCCTTAGCACGGATTTTGATGAAGAGCTCTACATGCATCTGATGGCCGTTCGAGCGGAGAGGAAATGGCTAATTCAGCACGACCTTAATTTGGCCGCTAAGGGTGCACTAGAGTCTCCTAATATTTGTGAGGCAAATCTGTGCGGCCTCCTTGCTGCCATGGTTGAAGGTCAGAGTGCCGCTATGAAGCGTGCTTCCGAGGAAGGACTACTAAAAATAGCTTGGAGGAAGTTCCCTTATATGACCCCAAGCGCAAGATAAGCTAGATGTCGCGCTTACAGATTTGAAAAAATGCGATCTTCCAATTGTAGGAATTATTAAGCAGGACCAAGATTGGCCTATAAGCGTTATTATGGAGGGACTGACCTTAGAGAGGCATCAAAAGGAAGGCGCATAAGAGGAGTATGATTTCCACCTCAAGCCTGGCGTCGCCCAATTCAAGGTACCCGTTTGCACTTCTTTTCTTGTTGGTTCAAGCTCTACTGCGGAAAAAAATGAAGTTCCGATAGGTGTGTAAACACCCATCCTCTTTACCACTTAATTACAATAATAACCGGGCCAAAACGTGTATTTTATGTCTTTTATGTCGAAATTATGCGTGGTTTGTGTTTTTGTTGTGATTTAGGACGAAAAGGTGAAAAGTGGAGAAAACACGGCATTCTCGGGCTTTTATTGAAGAAAAAGATGAAAGACGAAGTCAAGAAGTCAAGAGTGCAAAAAGAACGGAAGTCCAAGACCAATTCTGAAGATTTATCGAAGAAAAAGTCAAAAGACGGAAGTTTATCAAAAGCCTAAAAACTCAAGTCTACTTTATTGAAGAATTAAAATACGAGTTCAAAGAAATCCCGAGCCAAAAGTCATATAAGTCCAAGATTAAAGAAGATTTAAAGGCTTAAGGACTAATGGTGCAATTAACAAAAAGATTAAGAAGGAAGGGCCTAATGATGCAATTTAGAGAAAATGAAGGAGGGGAGGAAGCTTCCTAATCCTCCCCTATATATAGATTAGGCTAGTTAATCATTTTTCTTTGTTGGCTAAGGTGACAATTAGTCTTCCACATGTTAATTACTTGTCATTTACTTTTCATGTCAAATTTAAATACATGTCTTGCACTTTTAATACATTTTAATTCCAAGTAAGTGTCTTTAATTTCATTGCTTTAATCTTCGTTTACCTTTGATCAAGTGTTCTTTTATCATTCTGTTTCTACCTTTCTTTTGTTTTTGTTCTTGTTATAAAATTCGGATTAAGCACGTTTTGCTTAATCCATTTGCTTATTTGATTAAAAGTTTTGTCCTTTCTTTTCCCTTTAAGTTTTCATACGAGATAAGCCATAAGCTTGACAATCTTATGTGCTTATTTGGTATTTAACTTAATTGATTTCAAAGTTTTCTTAAAAGTTTTACTTTTTAAGTTTTAATTTCATTAGGTTTCGTCTTTTAAATTTTGAAAGATTTTAACTTTTTAGCTTGTTGTCTCATTTTGTTTCCATTTCATTCAAGTTCTTTGTTACTGCTTATTAGAATTAGCTTATATGGATTTGAGCTTATTACGAATTTGCATTCCATCGGAAAGTAAGGGTTCCTACACATTGCGACGGGTGCATTCTCCACATTCCGATCGTGACAGGTTTGGACTAAGGTTTGCATTCCGATCCGGGATTGCATTAGAGTGAATTACCCCCTTATTCTGATCAAGATTCCGATCGCACATTGCGATCGGGATTGTGACGGCTCTTAAGGCTTCACTAAAACGAAGTGCTGCCCAATTTTCCCAAGCAACATTCCGATCTGGACTACATTCCGACAGGTTGCACCTTTTTATTCTGATAGCTCATTCCGATCAGGATTGCGATCTGACGCATTGCGATCTGAGTTGGTTCTACACATTCCGGTCTGGGGTTGTTTGGTTATTCCGATCTGAAAGGTGACATATTCCGATCGGGTTTTCCGATCGACATTCCGACAGGACGGTAATTGGATTCCGACGAGGTACATTCCGATCAAGGTGAGTCTGATCGGAATATATTCCGATTGGCGGTTGGTTTTTATATTTCATCTTGTTTAATTTTTACGTTTTCATTTTAATACTTTGTCTAATTTTAATTCTCGTCACGCTTTTATTTTTAGTCATTTAATTATTTTACTTTTCAAGTTTTTTAATATCGCACCCATTTAATTTTAATTAGACTTAGATTTATGTTAACGCCTTTTACTTTAAAGTCATTTACTTTAATTGTTTCGCACATTTAATTATACTACAACGACAACACTTTTGTTTCCACCAAAGATAACTGAGTCGCACATAGAACCTAGATCAATTCGATTAGACCACTAGAACGATAATTTTCTTACTAGGCAAAATCCTAGTATCAAATGGAGCCGCTGCCGGCTCTTTTCGTAAAGATTAACGGTTTTCTGTGAGAGACGCGTTGCTTTTTGGGATCCCTTCACTTGTGAGCGTTATTTTTCTTGCATAAAAAATTCAAAAACCATAAAAAATTAAAAATTGATAAAAATATATAAAAGTTAAAAATTTCAAAAATCCAAAAAGATTTTATTTTTATTGTGTATATATATTGTCTTTGTGTTTGGTATTGTTTTCTTTTGTCTTTGTAGGTCTATGTGTAACACTCTCATTTTTCGTATCGGTACAGCGGAAGGGTCTTTCAGAGTGTTACGGGATAGCACAATAACTCCAATCATAGACAACACATAAAATGGTTGTACAAGGTTTAACAAACATTCATTCGATAAAAAGGTTTAAAAGTGTACAACAGGTCCCAAATTATACAGGTCATTAAGTTTACAAAACACAGATCGAATGAACATTTTTAATATTAAGTGTGGGCCATCAGAGTCGATCTCCATCCGGATTACCTTCAAGCACCTGAGATAGAAAACATGCAAAAATCATATAAGCGAATGCCGAGTGAATTCATAGAGTTTAATGAAAACCGTTATATAAAACAATCATTTACATTCATTTAAAATCAGAACACAAGTATAATATCGGAAGTAAGTCCACATATTGCTAGTCAGGCAATATATAAATCAAGCATACATCTGAAACCGTCCATGAGACCATAGTCTCTATATTACCATGATAGGTAATATATTCATCGTAATAGCGTCAATCATTTATTATTTATGTCTTATATTGTATTAGGATACATGGTATCTGAATTAGGATTATTATTAGCCGCATGACATTGTTACCTTACTATGAAAACAGCGGGCCGCGAACCCGACAAACAATTTGCCCATGTAAGTTAGCGTGTCGTCACAAAAATCACGCTATGGAATCTTCTCATACATAAATTCGCTTACCAATCAATGTGGTACGACGGGGATCAACTGTCAAGGCGCGAACTGGGGTGATCGTCCCCAAATAGTACTATCAAATGCATAAGCGTCTACCAAATCCCGGTAGTTCACAATTCATGCTAACGGGACTTTAAGTGACATAACCTAACTACTAATAATCCTTTTAGTCTCGAATATAGGGTCATAGCATCATTCGGGTCCATATCATTAAGCATACAATCGGGACTACTTGTGTTCTATTTTTATAAAAATCTAGCATGTTATCTCCCTCGCGGGTTTACAAATCATGTTTATAAAAACATTTAAAAGAGTGCGAGGCTATGAACTCACGTTGTTAATGAAAGGCGGATTATCGGCTACGGGCGTGCTTCGGTCACGGAAACCTATATAAATAATAATCGGTCTTAGACTCGGTCCAATGACTTTATCAAAATAACAATATACATATGATGATTTTGTACATATGATGATGATCAAGTGGGTTTATAAATCCTCGTTTACTCATTTTAGTGTTTACGTTTTGGTAACGTCTTACTAGTTCACTAGTTTTACCTATTTTCACGTTTTAAGTCCATTAAGCCTTTTATAAGTTCTTTTACTTGTTTTTACCCATTTTATACCTATATGATCAGTATATATACTTTTCATGTTGGGCCCAAATGGGTTAAGCCCAAATAATTCTTTTTACAAGTTTTTATCTTATTAAGTCCAATTATTAGTCTAATGTGTTTAGTTAGCTCGTAAATGTCCGTAATTCTTATAGTTCGGGTTTTATCGGTTTTTACTTGTATTAGTTACTTAAACATCAGTATACAACTTTTATAAACTTTGCATTAGACGGGTTTGGTCGTCTAAGTTTTATTTGGCGAAAAACGTTAATTTTACGGCGATAGCCGAAAAAGTCGTAAAAATCAAGTTTATAGTTTTTATTACTTATAAATATTATTTTTACCACCATTTATCTAATTTACCCATTTAATTAACCTTTTATACATTTATATAAATAAGTTCTATAAGTTAGTGGGTTTATATTTTACATTTTATAAATTATAATGTGAGTGCTTATATAATAATAATAAACATTATTTCCAAAATCTGATTTTTAACTTCATATTCACCATTTTTATCATATCTAGAGTTCTACAATGACTTAGAAGCTCATTTTTGGATGACAAATTCTTCATAATATGTGCTACATATAACTTAGCTATAGCTACTGCCCATTTTGAGTCTAAGTTGCCTTAACAGTCCCTACAAAACTGCTTATTCAGATTACACCACCTAACTTGTTTTGATCATATCTCACTCATTATTTTGATTCCATTGCATGGCCAACTCTCACATGTGTATAACATCATCTACTTACTGTAAATGGATCAAACCATGCAATTTTATCAGTTCATCTTTTAGTTATCTACTGTTTTTATACAGCCAACTAATTAGTCAAGATTTTAGCTTCATTTCTTATAGTTATCATCATTTTTAAGCATATTTATCAACACTTGATCCCCACACAACATTTTTATCATCATATATACATCATATACATATAGAAAATGAAAGAAAATACATTTTTCCTTTACAAAATAATAAGAGAAAAATGTAGAGGATGATCTTCTTTACCAATCCAAGTGGATTTCTTGTTTTAAGAAGGCAAGAACTTGATGAACACAACAAGTATCTCCAAGACCATCAAATATCAAGAACATAGGTTTGAAAATCAGCCCTAGGACACAAGCAAATCACCTCCAAAGTTGTTAATATGTCCACCAAATGGTCAAGGCTTCAAGAGAACACCTTAATAGGACTAGTAAACATGTGGTTTATGGCTAGAAAAGATCAAATGGGATGTTTGTTAGCTTATTTGGGACGACACAAGAGAGAAAGTTGAGAGGATTTTAGAGTGGTTTGCATGGAAGAAATGGTAGGAATGAAACAACTTGCTAGTTTTGTGGTAAAGTTGCTTAATGTGTAAGCACAAGCTTACACTTGTGTAAGTATTAGCTAACTTGATGCCACATATGTGTTGTGGTGTCAAGTGTAGCCGTCCCATATTGCTAGTGGGGTGGGACAAAGTGTTTTGTCCCATCTCACTAGTTTACGGGTATTTCTCGATTCTAGTTTTCTCGATTTGCGTGCCCTCGGGTCGTTTTACGAAAAACGTTTTTATAAATTATGAATCACCGTCACAAAACGAATCCAATAAAAATTGTCTCATCAAAAACGGAGTTCAAAAACGTAAATACGTAATCCTAAGGTTTCCGGTTTAGTCGTAAAAGACGCCAAATTATGCACGTAAGCCCAAATTTAAATCCGTAAATTGTGAGTTCGTCAACCAACACAAAAATAAGTTTCAAAATATTATACGAGAAAATATTTCACTACCTGAAAATGTTAGATTTGTCACAGCTTTTCCTCCTAAAAGGGATCAACGTCCTCGTGATCCATTTCATTTGGATGTCCGTTTCTTATTGAAATCGAAGAGGTGCGGATATTTCTTCCACATTTCATCCTCTCGTTCCCAAGTATACTCCGGTCCATGCTTTGAATTCCATCGGATCTTGACAATAGGTATCCGACTTTGTTTCAGTTGCTTTACCTCACGGTCCATAACTTCTACGGGCTCTTCGATAAAATGCAACTTCCCATCTATTCGAACCTTACCTAACGGAATTTTCTCATCACTCACTGCTAGACATTTCTTCAGATTAGATACAAGGAATGTGTTGTGAACACCATGAAGTTCTGGGGGTAACTCTAGTTTGTAAGCCACCGGACCTACTCTAGATAAAATCTTAAAGGGTCCAATATAATTCAATTTCCCTCGCTTTCCAAATCTGATAACGCCTTTCCATGGCGATACTTTCAACATTACTCGGTCACCCACTTCAAACTCCATTGGCTTCCGCCGCACATCCGCGTAACTTTTCTGTCTACTACGGGCAGTCAACAACCTCTTCTTAATCTGAACTATCATCTCCGTAGTCTCCCGGATCAATTCCGGTCCCGTGAGCTGGGTATCCCCAACTTCACTCCAACATACAGGAGATCTACACTTCCTACCGTACAAAGCTTCAAACGGTGCAGCCTTAATACTAGAATGGTAACTATTGTTATACGAAAAATCTGCTAACGACAAATGTTGATCCCAATTCTTACCAAAGTCTAACACACAAGCTCTCAACATATCTTCCAGTGTTTGTATCGTCCTTTCACTCTGTCCATCAGTCTGGGGGTGATAAGCAGTGCTCATGTCGAGATTCGTTCCCAAAGATCTTTGGAGAGATTTCCAAAAATTCGATGCGAATCTAGGATCTCGATCTGAAATGATTGATACAGGCACTCCATGCTTACATACAACATTATCAAGGTATATTCGAGACAACTTCTCCAGTGAGAACTGCTCCTTAACCGGAATGAAGTGTGCTGATTTGGTCAGTCTATCGACAATAACTTAAATCGAATTGTTTCCAGATGATGTTCTAGGAAGCTTGGTGATAAAGTCCATCGTAATTCGCTCCCACTTCCATTCAGGAATCTTTGGTTTTTGAAGTAGTCCTGATGGCTTTTGATGTTCGGCTTTAACTCTAGCACAAGTCAAGCATTGAAGAACATACATAGCTATGTCAGCTTTCATATTCGGCCACCAGTACAACTTCTTCAAATCATGGTACATCTTATCAGATCCCGGATGAATGGAATACTTAGATTTATGGGATTCTAACATAATCAAATCTCTTAATCCTCCAAACTTAGGTATCCACATACGACCTCTTAAGCATTTCACTCCATCAGCTCTAACCTCTAAAGGATCTCCTTCTCCTCGGAACCCTTCCTTAACAAAATTCTCCTTCTTACAAGCTTCTATTTGTGCATTTCTAATTTGCTCAGGCAAATTATTGTGCACGGTCAAGACTAGAGAACGCACCCTGATAGGCTCTCTATCTTTCCTACTCAACGCATCAGCAACAACATTGGCTTTTCCTGGGTGATATTTTATATCACAATCATAGTCACTTAACAACTCTATCCATCTTCGTTCCCTCATGATCATTTCCTTCTGGTCGAGAATATACTGTAGGCTTTTGTGATCGGTGAATACCGTACACTTGGTGCCATACAGATAATGTCTCCATAACCTAAGAGCAAAGACCACCGCTCCTAGCTCAAGATCATGAGTAGCATAATTCTCCTCATTCTTCCTTAATTGCCTAGAAGCATAAGCTATCACTTTCTCTCTCTGCATCAAAACAACTCCATAACCTCTAATAGATGCATCACAATACACTAAAAAATCTTCACTCCCGTCGGGTAATGATAAGATTGGCGCACTACATAATTTTTGCTTCAATATCTGAAATGCTCCATCTTCATCACTTCCCCAAACGAAAGGTTTATTCTTCTGAGTAAGCTTAGTCAAGGGTTTAGCTATCAAAGAAAATTCTTTAATGAATCGCCTATAATAGCCAGCCAATCCTAAGAATTGTCGCACTTCCGTTGGCGTTGTTGGTGCAGACCAATTCTTAATAGCTTCAACCTTTGCAGGATCAACATGAATTCCATCTCTGTTAATCACATGACCAAGAAATTGCACAGAATCTAACCAGAAATCACACTTCAAAAACTTAGCATACAACCTTTCATCCTTCAACAACTTCAAAACAATCCTCAAATGTTCTCTATGCTCATCTTCATTCTTAGAATAGATTAGAATATCGTCGATAAACACAATCACAAATTTATCCAAGTAGGGCTTGCACACTCGATTCATTAAATCCATGAAAACCGCAGGTGCGTTAGTTAACCCAAATGACATTACTTGAAATTCATAGTGTCCATAACGAGTTCTAAATGCAGTTATAGGAATATCTTCTTCACGGACGCGAAGTTGGTGATATCCTAACCGCAAATCTATCTTAGAATACACACTAGATCCTTGCAGTTGATCAAACAAATCATCAATCCTAGGTAAAGGATATCGATTTTTAATTGTCAACTTATTCAGTTCCCTATAATCAATGCACATACGAAAAGATCCATCCTTCTTCTTAACGAACAAGACTGGAGCTCCCCAAGGCGACGAGCTCGGTCGAATAAAACCTTTATCAGACAACTCCTTAAGTTGCTCAGATAACTCCTTTAATCCAGAAGGGGCTAATCGGTAAGGCGCACGTGCCACCGGTGCAGCACCAGGAATTAAATCGATTCGAAACTCTACTTGCCTTATCGGTGGAAGTCCTGGTAAATCTTTAGGAAATACCTCAGGAAATTCACAAATAATAGGTACATCTTCCAATCGTTTCTCCCTAGACTCATTCTCGGTCACTTGAGCTAAAAATAACTCACAACCGTTCCTGATGTACTTTTGGACTTTAATACATGAAACGATTTTCAAACGGGATTCACCTCGACTACCATCAATTACTAACGTCCTATTCCTAAGAGGAATCTTAACCTTCTTCTCTCCACATAAAATAGTAGCATTATTCAACGACAACCAATCCATACTAATAATAATATCAAAACTACCTAATTCTATCAACATCAAATCAATCGGAAAGGAATGGTTCAAGAGATTTAGAGAGCATCCTTCTAATAGCTTATTAGTTTTCACTAATTTACCATCAGCCAATTCCACCTCGTAACTGGTACTTATCTCAACATGTTAAATATCAATAAGGGCACTAAATTTAGTGGATACAAAGCTCCTATCGGCACCCGAATCGAATAAAGCAACAGCATAATGATTGTTGAGTAAAAACGTACTGGTAACGACATTCGGATCCTCTTTCTTCACCTCAATTGTTCCAAGTTGGTAGATACCACCCTGGGGGTTTCTTCCAGGTACAATCGCTTTCAACTTGGGGCATTCCGATTTCCTATGACCTTCTTCATTACAGTTGAAGCAAATGGTTCCCTTCTTACATCTTTCAACCTTGTGTCCAAGCTTTCCGCAATTTCGGCACTTCCGGCAGTCGCCAGCATGCCTCTTGTTGCCACACTTAGGACATCTATCATCGTTGCGCGGTGTGTTGTTGGTAAGAGCATTTGCATTCCCCTTTCTCTTGTTCTGACGGCGATTGAATTTCTTCCTATTATCACCTCTATCTACACGCTCACCGTCTCCCTTTCTTTTCTCACCAACACGGGCTTCATCTTCCTTATCCTGAATTATCTGTCCAATGAGTTGGTAAGCCATTCGAACAGCATCATCAATGGTAAGTGGTTTAGATGATGTCACGTCCCCCCAGATATTCCTGGTCAACCCTTTCACATATTGCTCAATTCGGATCTCTTCGGGTTCAACCAATCGAGGACATAGCAAGGCCAACTCATGGAATCGATTCGTGTAACTATCAATGTTCACACCTTTCATTCTCAGATGAATCAACTCTTGTTCTAACCTAATAATCACACTACGAGGACAAAACTCCAAAGTTATCCACTTCTTGATTTCAGCCCAAGGAGTAGCATTAGCAGCATCAAGACCCATGAAAGCAATTCTCCCGTTCCACCAAGTCAACGCACGACCTTTAAGAGTAGCCATAGCAAAAGTCACCTTATCTTCCTCCTTACACTTACTAATCCTAAACACCGATTCAATCTTTTCAATCCACTGGCTTAATCCTACAGCACCTTCAGTTCCATTAAAAGGTAGAGGTTCACACTTCATGAACGTCACATAAGTACAGCTACCAACTTCAGGTGCATTCGTTCCAAGTCCTCCTACATTTCCTCCAGCATTAGCATTCACATTATTAGCATTCACATTCACATTAGTACCGCCAATTCCACTACCGCCAGCTCCACTACTGCCAGCTCCACTACCGCCAGCTCCACTACCGCCAGCTCCACTACCGCCAGCTCCACTACCGCCAGCTTCATTTCTAGCATTTGCCATAAATTCAGTCATAGATGCGGTAACTTGCTCCGTAATAATCCTACGTACATCATCCTCAATCACAGCCTTCTTGGGCGACATAGTTCTATAATTCCACAATTTCAAAGTATTAAGCATTCATCCAACAAAGGATTCATATAATATGGATCGAATTCATAATCAAGATACAAATAAGGCACAATATGGAATTCAAGACAAGATACATATTTCATTCGATCTGAAACAAAAGTATTGTCTTAGTACATCCATATCAAAGTTCTAACACTATATATACTCAAAATTCGTGCCAAGTCTACTACTAACAAGTCGGTTCAGTCAAAGCTACAAACACAAAAGATATAAAGGTCACTACTAAATACAGACTGGTCTACTGAGAACCGCTAGATGGTCCATCATCCATCGTCTTCTGAATCTTCGTCGGACGATCACTAGACACATCTTCAGCTGGGCGCTTACGGATTACTCCTCTTTCAACCATGTCGGCATAAAATCTACTGTTCCAACCCACAGATATATTCAACTCCTTTTCAGCTTTCTCACGCATCGCACGAGCCACACTCAACCGAATCTCCATAGAATTCACCTTTTTCTTCATAGCAGCATACTCACCACTTTCCAGCACTGATAACCTCCTAAAAGCCTCATTCAATCCACGCTCTACATCGCTCAAATCCAAACTAAGCAATTCTCGCTCTTTCTCGCCAACCTTTGTCTTCGACTCCAAATAAGCAACCTGAGTCTGAACAACACCTAATCCAACCTCTGTCACACAACTCTTAACACGGGAAGCATCTAGATCACGTCTCAAGGCCCATGGTGCAAGACCATCAATATGAGTAGCCTCTCGAGTACTAGACGACTCTCCTATCTCACGTCTACGAGTATCAATACCATCAGTACCGTCAGGTGCATCGTCATCCTCATCCTCCTATGATTCAGAATCAGATTCAGACGATTCAAACATTTCATCCCTAGGTAACTCATCCTCAGAATCAGACAAACAAACTGGTGGGGGCAAAGGCTCGCCCTCTGGAACATCATACGGATAAATAAGCTCAGCTTCCTCATCGTCATCAACCTCAACATCTATACCTACGTCCTCCTCGACATCCTCGTCGTCAATCTCATCATCTAACTCATCTAACCCAATCTCATCATCGTTCTCAATATCAGCATTCTCAATCTCCACATTCTCATTACCCACATTCTCAATCTCATTCTCTACTAAGTCAACCTGAGGGGCAATCTGATCTCCTAGTCCTAACTCGGGCTCGGGATCCTCAAATGGTTCCTCCTCATCATCGATATCAAAATCTACTAAGTCTAAATAAGGATCATCTTCTATATTAGGTTCGGGAATAGCATGGTTTTCTACAGGAATATTAGGGTCAGCCATGACAATCTGCATTTATATATATATATATCTCGTATTAGGATAACATACTAGTTAAACAATTACATAATGAAATCACGATATATACATATATATAAATTAAA
The DNA here is from genome assembly GCA_025667525.1 of Glebionis coronaria. Lineage (NCBI taxonomy): Eukaryota > Viridiplantae > Streptophyta > Magnoliopsida > Asterales > Asteraceae > Glebionis > Glebionis coronaria. The sequence continues at coordinate 225,261,779 of CM046874.1, forward strand.
TTATATATATCAAAATATATATCTTCTCAATAGGGCTTGTTGGTAACGTCGGAGATCTCTGGCACCGTTATAGTCAAAAGATTTTTCAAATATTTTCTCAAATGTTCATTGTCAAAAGATTTTGAAAAGTTTTGTTTAAAACCTTGGTTTTTAAAATCTTTTGTTCTCTACAACGAGAGCTCTGGTACCAAACTGTAACACTCTCATTTTTCGTATCGGTACAGCGGAAGGGTCTTTCAGAGTGTTACGAGATAGCACAATAACTCCAATCATAGACAACACATAAAAATGGTTGTACAAGGTTTAACAAACATTCATTCGATAAAAAGGTTTAAAAGTGTACAACAGGTCCCAAATTATACAGGTCATTAAGTTTACAAATCACAGATCGAATGAACATTTTTAATATTAAGTGTGGGCCATCAGAGTCGATCTCCATCCGGATTACCTTCAAGCACCTGAGATAGAAAACATGCAAAAATCATATCAGCGAATGCCGAGTGAATTCATAGAGTTTAATGAAAACCGTTATATAAAACAATCATTTACATTCATTTAAAATCAGAACACAAGTATAATATCGGAAGTAAGTCCACATATTGCTAGTCAGGCAATATATAAATCAAGCATACATCTGAAACCGTCCATGAGACCGTAGTCTCTATATTACCATGATAGGTAATATATTCATCGTAATAACGTCATTATCGTTTATTATTTATGTCTTATATTGTATTAGGATACATGGTATCTGAATTAGGATTATTATTAGCCGCATGACATTGTTACCTTACTATGAAAACAGCGGGCCGCGAACCCGACAAACAATTTACCCATCTAAGTTAGCGTGTCGTCACAAAAATCACGCTATGGAATCTTCTCATACATAAATTCGCTTACCAATCAATGTGGTACGACGAGGATCAACCGTCAAGGCGCGAACTGGGGTGATCGTCCCCAAATAGTACTATCAAATGCATAAGCTTCTACCAAATCCCGGTAGTTCACAATTCATGCTAATGGGACTTTAAGTGACATAACCTAACTACTAATAATCCTTTTAGTCTCGAATATAGGGTCATAGCATCATCCGGGTCCATATCATTAAGCATACAATCGGGACTACTTGTGTTCTATTTTTATAAAAATCTAGCATGTTATCTCCCTCGCGGGTTTACAAATCATTTTTATAAAAACATTTAAAAGAGTGCGAGGCTATGAACTCACGTTGTTAATGAAAGGCGGATTATCGGCTACGGGCGTGCTTCGGTCACGGAAACCTATATAAATAATAATCGGTCTTAGACTCGGTCCAATGACTTTATCAAAATAACAATATACATATGATGATTTTGTACATATGATGATGATCAAGTGGGTTTATAAATCCTCGTTTACTCATTTTAGTGTTTACGTTTTGGTAACGTCTTACTAGTTCACTAGTTTTACCTATTTTCACGTTTTAAGTCCATTAAGCCTTTTATAAGTTCTTTTACTTGTTTTTACCCATTTTATACCTATATGATCAGTATATATACTTTTCATGTTGGGCCCAAATGGGTTAAGCCCAAATAATTCTTTTTACAAGTTTTTATATTATTAAGTCCAATTATTAGTCTAATGTGTTTAGTTAGCTCGTAAATGTCCGTAATTCTTATAGTTAGGGTTTTATCGGTTTTTACTTGTATTAGTTACTTATACATCAGTATACAACTTTTATAAACTTTACATTAAACGGGTTTGGTCGTCTAAGTTTTATTTGGCGAAAAATGTTAATTTTACGGCGATAGCCGAAAAAGTCGTAAAAATCAAGTTAATAGTTTTTATTACTTATAAATATTATTTTTACCACCATTTATCTAATTTACCCATTTAATTAACCTTTTATACATTTATATAAATAAGTTCTATAAGTTAGTGGGTTTATATTTTACATTTTATAAATTATAATGTGAGTGCTTATATAATAATAATAAACATTATTTCCAAAATCTGATTTTTAACTTCATATTCACCATTTTTATCATATCTGGAGTTCTACAATGACTAAAAAGCTCATTTTTGGATGACAAATTCTTCATAATATGTGCTACATATAACTTAGTTATAGCTACTGCCCATTTTGAGTCTAAGTTGCCTTAACAGTCCCTACAAAACTGCTTATTCAGATTACACCACCTAACTTGTTTTGATCATATCTCACTCATTATTTTGATTCCATTGCATGGCCAACTCTCACATGTGTATAACATCATCTACTTACTGTAAATGGATCAAACCATGCAATTTTATCAGTTCATCTTTTAGTTATCTACTGTTTTTATACAGCCAACTAATTAGTCAAGATTTTAGCTTCATTTCTTATAGTTATCATCATTTTTAAGCATATTTATCAATACTTGATCCCCACACAACATTTTTATCATCATATATACATCATATACATATACAAAATGAAAGAAAATACATTTGTTCTTTACAAAATAATAAGAGAAAAATGTAGAGGATGATCTTCTTTACCAATCCAAGTGGATTTCTTGTTTTAGGAAGGTAAGAACTTGATAAACACAACAAGTATCTCCAAGACCATCAAATATCAAGAACATAGGTTGGAAAATCAGCCCTAGGACACAAGTAAATCACCTCCAAAGTTGTTAATATGGCCACCAAATGGTCAAGGCTTCAAGAGAACACCTTAATAGGACTAGTAAACATGTGGTTTATGGCTAGAAAAGATCAAATGGGATGTTTGTTAGCTTATTTGGGACGGCACAAGAGAGAAAGTTGAGAGGATTTTAGAGTGGTTTGCATGGAAGAAATGGTAGGAATGAAACAACTTGCTAGTTTTGGGGTAAAGTTGCTTAATGTGTAAGCACAAGCTTACACTTGTGTAAGTATTAGCTAACTTGATGCCACATATGTGTTGTGGTGTCAAGTGTAGCCGTCCCATATTGCTAGTGGGGTGGGACAAAGTGTTTTGTCCCATCTCACTAGTTTACGGGTATTTCTCGATTCTAGTTTTCTTGATTTGCGTGCCCTCGGGTCGTTTTACGAAAAACGTTTTTATAAATTATGAATCACCGTCACAAAACGAATCCAATAAAAATTGTCTCATCAAAAACGGAGTTCAAAAACGTAAATACGTAATCCTAAGGTTTCCGGTTTAGTCGTAAAAGACGCCAAATTATGCACGTAAGCCCAAATTTAAATCCGTAAATTGTGAGTTCGTCAACCAACACAAAAATAAGTTTCAAAATATTATACGAGAAAATATTTCACTACCTGAAAATATTAGATTTGTCACACTATGTGTACTAGATCTTCTAATTATCAAGAGCCCGAGACTCAAGAAGATTTAGCTATGTCAGATGTCAACAACAATAATCCACCGCACCTCAACAATAACCACAATGTTCTTCCACAGCCCGATCTTCGGACAATGAAGGAACTTTGTCAACCTACCATGTTTGGACGAGGAGGACCGATTGCGCCGATGCAAATCAACTGTGACAATCCGTCAATTTATGGTTGATATTTTATTCTCGAATATTATTTAAAAACATTATTTTAATGTTACAATATGAACTCACTTATTTTTGGGAAGAAATTTGGATTTACGTCTTGAAGTAGCGTCGACTACGTCTAAACCGGAGGATTCAACGTTACGTGCTTACGTTTACATACACCGTCTTTGGTAACAGTCCGACATTTCATAAAATAAATTTATCCGTGAATATTATTTTGGAGTTTTAAATTTGTGTTGGTTCATAAACTCACAAATTTACGAGAAGAGATTAGGACTTACGATTTTATTTTAACGTCCTTTACGACTAAACCGGAAACCTTAGGATTACGTATTTACGTTTTCGAACTCCGTTTTTTATGAGACAATTTTTATTGGATTCGTTTTGTGCCGTTGATTCATAATTTATAAAAACGTTTTTCGTAAAACGACCCGAGGGCACGCAAATCGAGAAAACTAGAATCAAGGAATACCCGTAAATTAGTGGGATGGGACAAACTAATTTATCCCACCCCACTACACATGGGGCGGCCAAAACTCACCAACACATCTATTGATGTGTCAAAACTTTAACTAGCTAGCAACACATGTCCATTAGCTTACAAGTTAAGCCATAAACTTGACAAAACCACTCAAGCCAAACCACTTCCTCATTCATAACATGCAAATCCACTTCATCTCTCTCTCTTGGCTCTCAAATGTGCCGTCCCATTTATCCCCTTAAACCACCACTTTTGATCAAATTTAACCATAAACCTCATGTTATTTCTACATATGTTAAAGCCCTCTTGAAGCTCTCTTGAATGGTGGTGATTATAACATCCATGGAGGAGTTTTCATGGTGTCTTGGGGCTGATTTCCACAAGGAGTTCATGAAGCATGGTGGTCTTGAAGATGGTCATGGTTATCCACAAGTTTCTCCATCAAAATCCATGTCCAAATCATAACCTACATCAACTTGGTGGTATAAAGATTGTCCTCCTCATCCTCTTGTTATTTTTACTATGTAATCATGTATTTTATTTCTTATTGTATATGTATATGATGATAATATGATGATAAAAGTATTGTGTGGGGATTTGGTGTTGATAAACATGATTAAAAAGGTGAAAAACTATAAAGAACAAGGCTAAAATCTTGCTTAAAAATGATGGCTGTATAAAATAGTAAAGAAACATGTCATGAACTGATAAAATGATGAAGTAGAATAGATTTACAGTAAGCTATGGGTCTTGTACACATGTGAGAGTTGGCCATGCAATGGAATCATTGTAATGAGTGAGATATGATCAAAACAAGTTTAAGGTACAAATCTGAGTTCACTGTTTTGGACGAATTTTAGAAAATACTTAGAAGATGATTCAACAGTAGCTATAGACGAGTTAAATGTAGCACATATCATGTAGTTTATGTGATAAAAATTTGAGCTTATATCTCCATATAGAACTCTAGTTATGGCAGTTTTGGTGAAAATGAAAATAAAAATCAGATTTTGAGAATTTATGTTTATTATTATTATATAAGCACTCAAAATTATATTGTATAAAATGTAAAATAAAAACCCACTAACTTATGGATTTAATTTATATAAATATGTAAAAGGTTAAATAAGTGTATAAATTATAAAAATGGTTGTGGAATAATACTTATAGGTTATAAAACTATAAACACGATTTTTACGACTTTTTCGGCTATTACCGTAAAATTAACGTTTTTGTTAAATAAAACTTAGACGGTTGGACCCGTATAATGTGAACTTTATAAAACTCATATACTGATATATAAACATATATAACAAGTAAAAACCAATAAAACCCGAACTATAGGACATACGGACATTAACGAGCTAACTAAGCATATTGGACTAATAATTGGACTAAATAAGTTAAACACTTATAAAAAGAACTTATTGGGCTTAACCCATTTGGGCCCAACTTGTAAACTTTAAATACTGATAATATAAGTATAAAATGGATTAATACAAGTTAATAAACTTATAATAGGCTTATTGGACCTAAAACACGTAAATAGGTAAAACTAGTAAACTAGCATAAAAGTTATCGACACATAACACTAAAATGAGTAAACAAGAATGTGTAAACCCACTTGATCATCATATATATATAATCATCGTATGTATACATAATTGTTATTTTTAGAAAGTCATTGGACATGAGTCTAAGACGAGTATTATTTGTCTAGGTTTCCGTGATTGAAGCACGCGCCGTACGTCCGAATTGCCGATAACCCGCCTTCCCACATCAACGTGAGTTCATAGCCTCGCACTCTTTTAAATGTTTTATAAATGTTTTATAAACCCGCGAGGGAGATAACATGTTAGTTTTTATAAAATTAGGACACCATTTGTCCCGATTGTTTGTTTATTGATTTGGACCCGAATGATTGTATGACCCGATTGTATGACCCGATAAATGATTAAAGGACCCGATAGATGAAATAAAATGGATTATTAAAGTTACGTTATGTCACTAAAAGTCCCATTAGCCTGAATTGTGAACTACCGGGATTTGGTAGACGCTTATGCATTTAATAGTACTATTTGGGGACGATCACCCCAGTTCGCGCCTTGACGGTTGATCCCCGTCGTGCCACATTGATTGGTAAGCGAATTTATGTATGAGAAGATTTCCATAGCGTGACCTTTGTGACGACACGCTACTTTAGATGGGCAAATTGAGTATCGGGTTAGCTACCCATTGTTTGGTTTAGTAAGGTAACAATGTCATGCGGCTTATAATAATCCAACTAACGAAATACTACTAGACGCTCCGAATTACGATGTATTGCCTGACTAGCAATACAGAGTCATACTATTGATATTATGTTCGTGTTTTGGTTTTCATAACCATATTCATATAACGGTTTTTATTTTTATACAACGTCATAAGACGTATTGTATGATGTTTTTACGACGTTGGCTCGTATAATGATTTTTAAGGCAAATGCCTATATTATGATTTTCGATAAAGATTTGTATAAAATGACTTTGGCTATTTTATGGCCTATTAAAATGATTTGTACAAAAATGATTTTTAGTAATAATCTTATACTGATGATATGTTGATGGATTTTATTAAACTCTATGAATTCACTCGGCGTTATCGTTGACCCTTTTCTTTTAACATGTTTTATCTCAGGTACTTGAAGGTAATTCTCGGGAAGACGACAAGAATTCATGGCCTGCACTTAAACAATATTTTCCGTTCAAATACTTTGTAAAACTTTGTATGAAATAATATGACTTGGGACCTATGTAAATTTGATATTTATGAATGGAAATGCTTTATTAATAAACGACGCGATTTTTATGCGTTGTTTATGATGTGAGTAATGTGCTATCCCGTAACACCAACTAGTCTTCCGCTGTATTGAGTTGTATAAATTTGGGGGTGTTACAGTTTGGTACCAGAGCTCTCGTTATAGAGAACGAAAGATTTTTAAAACTAAGGTTTTGAATAAAACATTTCAAAATCTTTTAACTATAAACATTTTTCTTAAAATGTCTAAAAATCTTTTGACTATAACGGTGCCGAAGAATTCCCGAGTTACCGACAAGGCCAGATTGAGAAGTGTTATTTTAATATATATATATAACTTGGATTATATATATATATATATGATGTAATTTTATTACATGATTGTTTGATGATTATTTTAATATTTATACGAGGTATTTATACGACGTAGATTGTCACAAGTAACCCTAAATCCCCTAGTAAATTAATCGAAGCTATTCTCGTAGGAATTCTAGCTATCCTAGATCTAAACCAAGTTGTGGATATTCATGATCCCAACAAAATGATTAATATTCGTAGAAATGTAGATATTAGTTGATTGTGATATTAAGAAGAATTGGCGAGATTAAATCTGATACCGATGTCATGACGATCTTCTCTTATAGAGTGGAGTTTGACAAAACATTACCACCTAGAAAGATGTCATCAGATTCGTTGTCATCCAATTCTTAATTTGAGAATCGAAAGGGCGAATGTTGCACTTGAGGCTGTCATTGGAACTATTACCCAAAAGCCTCATGCCACTAATACCTTTCCGAGAAGTCTAATTGAATGTATGAGTCATTTCATACTAGTGACTCATTTGATAATTGTTGTTGTAAGAGCTATAGGATTGGAAATTAAGTTTTGTTTATATTGAGATTTTATTGCCCTATTAAGGTCTAAAAATAAGATTGAAAGTATTGGAGAATGAGGTAGAATAACGCATTGAGTATAAATTGGTTGGAACTTGAATAAAGTAAAATTTAACCCGTATTGAATATGAGATTGATAAGAGGAAGTTGTTAAGTTCTGTGATTGAATTATAAGGATTTAATTGATTGTAGGTTTGTGTTAAGTGTTGTTCCTAGGCCATTGTCCACTAATGAGGATGCCCAGTGTCCAATAAATAAATTGAAGAAATCTTCTTCTGAATTGGGACCGATGGATCTTCTGGGACATATGGAACACCTAATGACTCTTGTAGATTAGTATTCATTGTGGTATCTTTTAAAAATCCCTAACTTAACTGAGATATTAGTTGGTAGGATGAGTTTTGAGAATTGTATGACATAGTGACACGTAATGTGTTACGGTACAATTTGACTTGTTTGTGATTAATGAAAAAGACTACCTTTGATTGCTAAATCCTACATGTATCGATGTTATCTATCTTTTATTGCTTCATCCTAATGTTCGCATTAGTGATGCAACCATTAAACAAGTACTCATCTCGATTTGAGTTACGTTGTGGATTGTTCTTTTTGAGCGTCATCGAGGTCATGAACCTCATGATTATTTGGCTAAAGCTCATTTCCTATCATATTGTAGTTAATTCTTGGTGAACAAGCTTTCATCACTCTTTTGCAGATCAGTCATTGTTTTAATAAGTTAAAACAGTATCCCTTGAGAAAAATTGGGTTTTCATCACCACATGGATTATTTAAAGTGAGACTTATAAATAATCGTTATCGAAATGAAGTTGTTTATAAAACACCTTGGAAAACTTAATTGTTTTCATAACAAAGAAAATCTTTGTAAATTTATTTTTGATTCTTATCTAAGAATTAAGCATGAAAATATTTTTATTATAAACATGATGATAAAATTTTGACGAACTGAGTATTGCATCGTTAATCTTGAAATTGTATATAGTTGCGCGCCTACATACAATTTGGAATGGACCATGCAAGACTGACTAGTAGTCACCATAAAACTAATGAATAAACACTACAGTTTCTTTGAAGATTGTGAAAGATTAAATTTTATGAGATATACAAGAAGTGAAAAATAGGGACATAGTGTTAGGGACGCCTACATATGTGCCTGTAGCATCTATTCTTCTGAGTCGAATTTACTCATCAGTGGAATTTGTCTTATTTGACAATTCGTTCTTGTCTAATTCTCCCGTAGTGAGATTCCTAGAAAAAGTATATGATTACCGAGTGTTGGTACCCGACTGGATGTATTGACGTTCTTATCATTTCTCATGATTTGATTTCATTTGAATGACCTGGGTAACGATCCGAGGAGCTTTCGAATGTGTACTCAAATTATGAAAACATGGGATATATTCAAATTCGTTAAATGTTTTCATCTATATCTGATTTGAAATTCTCTCGCATAGATTATGCGTTGACCTTACTCTTTAGATGGTAATTGTGTCTCCATATATCCTTGAATTTGTGAAGGATTACGAGTTATTATTAGTCTTTTGAGAAGTTCACATCTTATCGACGGCAATGAAACTGGAAGGTTGATAGTGCCAGTAGAATGGATTGATTGATTATGACATGACGACATTGTCTTAATTGATGGGAACTCAAGTATAATTCCCCTAAATGATAAGATGTTGAAGGTGATCTAAATAATTCTTGATGGATGACCATATCCTGCATTTAGACTTGAAATTATATTGTGATTGGTTGTGAATTAGTCATATATATTATAATCTAGAAAGAACCTAATATGAATTTATTAAAAGATGTTTATGTTATCTGAAAGTTTAGGAAGTATTTGTTAATGAATTACCTAGACCTTTGCCATTAAGGCAAGTTGAAATTGGTATTGATTATATTTCCGGTGCTGCACTTGTGGCTTGTGTACTGTACGTCAGCACCATCTGAATTTAAGGAATTACCGTACAACTGAGAGAGTTGTCGGAGAAAGATTTTATTATACCAAGCATGTCATCATGAAGAGCTATGGTGTTATCATTCCTTATATTTATAGATTACTGTGACTGAGTAAATTGACAATTGAAAACGATATCCATAACTCGAAATGGAAGATTTGTTCGATCATTTACAAGGTTCTAGTGTATGTTTTAAAGATTTGATCCACGGCATGGTTATCATCAACTTCGCATCTGTGGAAAAGATTATGTATTCCAATCACTACATCCGGTACTTGTAATGAACATTATGAGTTTCACGCGGTGACGTTTGGATTGATTAACGCACATGTAGCATTCATAAATTTGGTGAATCACGTGTGTAGGCTGTAATTTGATAAATTCATGCTCGTGATTGTTAAGGACTATATGTTTGTTTATAAGAATAAGAATGAGTTAATAATTATTTATAGATTGCCCTGAATTGACCGAACAATAAAAAAAACCTGTATCTTAAATATTTAACATAAGACTTAAGACTTAATCCTTTATATGATTTAACCGTGTGATTAATAGATAATGGAATATAAATTGACTCTTTAAAATTTAGAAGTCATTTAAGACTTGAGTTATACTAAAAAGAAAGTGCAAATATATTTTGACAAATGTTTTAACAAAGGATATTTAAGGGATTATTCCCTTATACACAAACCATTTAACTAAACTTCTGTTTAGGGGTAAATGTTTATGTATACCTTAAGACAACCTAAGAAGAATTGAGGAAACTATATAAACCATGACTTAAAACTTGAAACGACAATTTTTGCTTTTCAACTAAGAAAATTTTGACCACAGTATAACCAAAGATTTTTCGAACATTTACGAATCTTATTAAATATTTTCGATAAATCAACAAAAATCTTGTTACTTAAATTCAAATTTATTTTGAACATTTTATATAATTGGTCGAACTAAGAGATTTAAAATCTTTACGTTTACATTTCATAAAAATTGAATATTTAATATTTAATTTGTAACACCCCAATTGGATAAATGGACCGTTACGTGTATTTATGGCGTGTCATCAAAGCATGCAAGGCAATGAATTAAACATTAACTGACCAAACGGAAGTACCGGAATCAAACATCGGTAGTCCAACATAAGCCCAAAAAATAAAGATTAAGTACTGAAAGAAAAAGGACGAAACAGTGTCCAAACAACCAAAGTAAAGTAACGTAATGTGTGCATAAAAATAAAAGAGTCTGGATAGCTCCCATCCAAATGCACGTACTCTCTTAGAAGTCCTAAGATCGTCCCTGTGAATCTGCCGTTTGGAAACATGAAAGGAAACTACGGCTGAGCATAACGCTCAGTGGACGGATATAGCATGATAAGAATGTACAGAAAGTAATGAATTAGAAGACAACAATGAAACTATAAGACTGATATGAACATGTTGTAGAACTCTGCACAAACTCTGAAAAACCTGATTCATATATACTGATACTGACATATAACTATAAATTCTGAAACATGCATTTACTGTATTTTATTTGCCAAAGCTTATATAGGTCACGTGATGTAACAACCGTGCATGAATAACTGGAGGGGTGACCTCGTCATGCTGTAGAGGGGTGACCTCTAAATAACTGTGCTGGGTGGAGGGATCAACTCCAATGTGAAGGATGTAGAGCACACACCACATTCACCTGATAACTTGTAACACATATAAGCCTAGGATGCATCCATACGCCCCACTAATAATACTGATAAAATGGCCAAGATGAGCAGAGTGGAACGATGCAGGATATCACTCTCCTGCATGTGAGTCACGACACCGGTGCCTCTAGTGCCGTGGTTACGGTACCTCCGTAACTAGTACATAAACTGGTCGTGCTTGTATATAATGCTCATGCAATTTATTTAGTTATTAATATTATTACTGATAAACTTAAACATATACTGGGGAAAAACATTTGGCTAAAGACGGAAATCCTAATCATGCATAGAAAGGAAGTCCTTACTGAAAGGACGGAAAATCCGTACTTCTAGTCCAGTAACTGACTGAATGGAAGACTGAACGAATACTACTCGGGCTTCACGCCTGCTACATGAATAAAGGACGCGAATAAGTTAACTGATATCCGTTATTAAATTTTACTGATCTTATTGGTTTCTTATTTATTTATTTCTGAAATTCCATAAATATATTAACGGCTAAATCTGATCTTATAATAATTCATTTTAATGTATTATCGTTCTACTATTAGTTACGTACAAACGTATTTCTGACGATAAAGTATTTCTATAATAAGTATCCCGCTAAATTATAAGTTTCTTAATTTAGAAAGTTCTCAATTAGTTTAATTCATTTCCTAAAATATACCCCCTTTTAAATATTAAAGAATTAATTTAATTTAATACACTTATAAAATATTTATAAAACAATTTAATTTAAAAGGTATAATATAAAAATATTTATTTTATGGTTTATAATAACGTCCCGAGCTTACCGAGATATCCCATCTCGGTCGCACTAAAAAAATTAACATATAACACAAAATCTGTCCCCAAGGATTAGTGACAGAAATTTTGTGTCACTAAAACTGTCGCTAAAACTGCCCCTTTTTAAAAACTGCATATATCTAACAGTTTTGCGACAGAAAAACTATCGCTAAAACTGTCGCTAATGTTATTTACTATAATGTTTTTATGTCCCATTCTTTTCCCACTGGTCTTACATGTAGTTCCCCCCGTTGGGCTACGGTTCCCACTGTTTACACAACCAAACGCACCCTTATTTTGTACGCAGCCCCCAAACGCACCCTTTTGGTCAAAACTGGCCCTAGCCGCCCCTGTGTGGGTCACGGCTGGGCAGAGAAGGGAGGGTCATCGAGATCCTATGTCTCGGTTTCATGAACCAATACATCCCCGTCCATCCTAAGCAAAACAAACGCCCCTCTACTTGGGTCTTTTGACCCTCGTCGTCCAACAGTGGCTACACCGAGACCCACTGTGGTCTCGGTTGTTGGTGGTCCGAAAATAAATACCACCGAGACATGTCTATGTCTCGGTTCCCATAAGGTTACCCAACCCGAAACCCTAATATGATTTTATGTGATGTTTTCTTTGTTTCAAAATCAATTCGTGACTATAAGGCTGAAATATAGATTGATTACCGTAATAGCTTGACAAGGGAAAGGAAAAACACGGAGATTACTAGCTCAACAAGGCTCGTCCTACCTTTTTTTTGTCTTCTACCGGCGGCCAACACCAAACCCTAATCCTATTCTTTTTTTTTGTTCGACTGTTAGGGAAAAGGGGAACCCCCCGTTTGGTTTTTGTGCAAACAAGATGGGCTAAAGCCCATTATCTCCTCTTTTATTTTCAAAACAAAAACCGGCCCTTTCTTTTCCTTTTATTTATTATTATTTTTTTAAACTTGTAAATAATAATGCTACTTGTATATAATAATACTTGTATAATTTTCTCGCGTTTGTTTCCGTCGATAAATTCTACGTAAATGGTTTAAGTAAAAACCCGCGTATTTATGTTTCCCAATTTAAATACGGGTTTTACAATTCTTCCCCTCTAAAAAGAATAATTCGTCCCCGAATTAAGAATACGGCCGTACTGGGTTTTACAATTCTTCCCCTCTAAAAGAAGAATTCGTCCCCGAATTATAAGGTATTTAAGCTGACTGGGGTAAAAGCCGAAAATGCTAATAAGCTGGAAAAACGTACAAGCTGAAAGGACATACCCGAATCAAAACTGAAAGTGAGGATAAGAAGTCCGTATAGACTCCTCTGTTTCCCAAGTGGCCTCCCGCTCGGTATGGTCCCTCCACAGTATTTTGACGAAAGGAATGGTCTTCCTTCTCATAACTCGATCCTGGCGATCTAAAACTACTTCGGGTTCCTCAATATAAGATAGATCCTCCCGAATCTTATCGAGTGGATAATTTACTTTGTGAAGCTCATGGTAGTTATACCCCCTGAGTAATGATACATGAAACACGTTGTGGACGTGTGAAAGCTGAGGTGGTAACGCCAATCGATATGACACTTCACCAATACGTTCAAGGATTTCGAACGGTCCGATGTAACGAGGGCTGAGCTTGCCCTTGAGGCCAAAACGTCTGACACCGCGTGCGGGTGATACTTTGAGGAACACCCGATCCCCAGTCTGAAAAGATAGATCTCTGCGATGCTTGTCGGCGTAACTCTTCTGGCGAGTACGCGCTTCTTGCAGTTTTGCCCTAGCGATGGCGACCTTTTCATTGGTCAGTTCTATCTGTTCAGGTCCTTCAATCAAACGTTCTCCAACCTGATCCCAACAAATAGGAGCACGGCATTTCATGCCGTATAACATCTCGAATGGAGCACGGTTGATACTAGCATGCCAACTGTTGTTGTAGGCAAACTCAACCAAGCAAATATAGTCATCCCAGTGTCCTGTCCATTCTAATGCACAGGCGCGTAGCATGTCCTCTAAGGTCTGGATGGTACGCTCTGACTGACCGTCCGTCTGTGGATGGAAAGCTGTGTTGAGCTTGAGCCTAGTTCCCCAAGCTTTATGCAAACCTTCCCAGAAGTGAGAAGTGAAACGGGGATCCCTATCTGATATAATTTCAGAAGGTGTACCGTGTAGTCGTACGATTTCCTCGGTGAATAGTTTCGCTAATTTACTGACTGCGAAATCTTTGCGAATATGAATGAAATGTGCTGACTTGGTCAAACGATCGACAACTACCCAGATTGCATCATGTCTCCGCTGAGTCTGTGGTAGTCCGGTGACAAAATCCATAGAGATCTTGTCCCATTTCCACATTGGAATATCTAATGGCTGGAGAAGACCACTAGAACGTTGGTGCTCTATCTTAACCTGCTGACAGGTTAAGCATTTAGACACAAATGTTGCGACATACTGTTTCATGCCGCTCAACCAGAAATGCTGCTTCAGATCGTGGTACATTTTGGTGGAACCTGGATAGATAGAGAACGAAGAGCTGTGAGCCTCAGTCATTAAGGCTTCTCTGAGAGCAGGGTCTTCTGGAACGCAGAGTTTGGTACCCTGCCATACGATACCATCGTCATCGATGCGAAATTCGGTTTGCTGGTCAATGTTCTGGGTAATCGCCCAGATTTCACCATCATCCTTTTGGGCGGCTTTAATCCTAGAGAGTAAATCTGGTTCTACCCTCAAACTAGCCCAGTATCCCCTCTGTCCGCGTACTAAGAGCTCAATATCATACCGCTCCAAATCCTGAATAATTTCTTCCTGAACTTTGATGCCATTTATCATACCTGACTTCCTGCTAAGGGCATCTGCTACTACATTTGCTTTGCCTGGGTGATATTGGATATTAGTGTCATAGTATTTTAGCAGTTCTAACCATCTCCTCTATCTCATGTTCAGCTCTCGCTGTGTAAATATATACTTGAGCCTTTTGTGATCGGTGAAGATATCACACGACTCACCGTATAAATAATGCCTCCAGATTTTAAGGGCGAAAACGACTGTTGTTAGCTCTAGATCATGAGTAGGGTAATTTTTCTCATACGGCTTCAGTTGACGCGAAGCATATGCAATGACTTTCCCATGCTGCATAAGTACACAGCCTAAGCCCTTTCCTGATGCGTCATTGTAAATCTGATAACCACCTGTACCGGATGGAAGAGTAAGTATCGGTGCTGAGATCAATCGATGCTTGAGTTCCTCAAAACTCTTTTCTCTCTCCTCGGTCCATATAAACTTCTCACCTTTTCGCATGAGTTGGGTCAATGGTAATGCCAAACGTGAGAAGTTTTCCACAAACCTGCGGTAATACCCCGCCAACCCAAGAAAACTACGTATCTCTGTGACGGACGTCGGTCTTGGCCATTTGGTGATAGCCTCAACCTTCGCAGGATCCATAGTGATTCCTTCCGCAGAAACAATATGCCCTAGGAATGCCACTGTATTCAGCCAAAACTCGCACTTCGAAAATTTAGCATATAGCTTTTCTCGTCTGAGAATCTGCAAAACTGTACGGAGATGATTCTCATGTTCCTCTTTGGATTTGGAGAAAATAAGGATATCATCGATGAATACGATCACAAACTTGTCTAAAAATTCGTGGAAGACTCTGTTCATCAAGTCCATAAATACTGCGGGCGCATTCGTGAGACCGAATGGCATAACAACAAACTCGTAATGATCGTACCTCGTGCGAAAAGCAGTTTTGGTTATATCCTGCTCTTTTACACGCAGCTGATGGTAACCTGATCGTAGATCGATTTTTGAGAAGTGCTTGGCACCCTGAAGCTAATCGAACAAATCGGCAATACGAGGAAGTGGATAACGGTTACGAATAGTGAGCTTATTCAACTCACGGTAGTCAATACACAAACGCATGCTACCATCCTTCTTCTTGACAAACAAAACTGGAGCGCCCCAAGGTGACACGCTAGGACGAATGAAACCCCTATCAAGCAGTTCCTGAAGCTGATGTTTCAGTTCCTTAAGCTCTACAGGAGCCAGACGGTAAGGAGCTTTAGATACTGGTTCTGCACCTGGAATGAGATCGATACCAAATTCTACCTCTCGCATGGGAGGTAAACCTGGAAGTTCCTCGGGAAAGACGTCTGGAAAGTCTGACACGACTGGTTGATCATGAATTGAAAGTGCCTCAGAAGTCGTGTCATGAACTGTAGCTAGGAAACCCTCACAACCATGATATAGTAAGGTACGAGCCTGTAAAGCTGAAATGATCTAAACATGTCCTCCTGGTAGGAAACCGTGGTGAATAACTCTGGTGTCTGGACATCACCAAAGATAACCCGGTGATCATGACAGTCTATGGTGGCACGATGAACCGACAACCAATCCATACCCAGAATAACATCGAATTCACACATATCTAAAGGAAGTGCACTGACTGGACGGATTTTATCATCAAACTCAAGAGGGAGATCCTTATACACCTGGGTAATGAGTACAGAGTCTCGCATGGGGGTAGATATACTAAGTGCACTGTCTAGTGGCGTAGGGGTCATGTTTATTTTAACAGCATATGAAGTGGATATAACTGAGTGGGTGGCGCCTGTATCGAAAAGTACGCAAGCAGCATGTCCGTGTATAAACAAAATGCCAGTAATGGTACCTGTAGTCTTATTTGCTTGTTCACGGGTAGTAGTGTAGACACGACCAGTGGTTGGTGGTATCGGTGGTGGTGGAGGTAAAATCTGAGGAATCTGGCCTGAGGTACCAGCAACATTCCCGCTTTTGCAATCTCTCTTTAGATAGCCCGACTGGCCACACTGGAAACAACCACTTGTACCACGACGGCACGGTCCCGTGTGTTTCTTTCCACATGTGATGCAAGTAGGATAAGTATACACGGTAGAAGCAGCTCTGGTTTGCTGAGAACCTGATTTACGATGAAAAATACGTGTCACGATTCTGATATCATAACCTGAAATAAGGCTGTCTGACTGAAATTTGAATTACCAGAATTTGCCGGTCGGGCAACCTGCTGACCCCTGTTGTTTTGGTCACGTCCCTGTCCAGCATATCTGTTGGAATTTACAAAAATTTTAAGATTTGTTTTACACGATAGTTGAGTATTTCTGGAGCTTAACGACTCACATGTAGTTGCCAGATGAGTTGGAGCTGCCGCGGTAATTATCACCGCCGCTCCTCTTATCTGACCGATTACGGTCATATGACTGTGGTTCCTGTAGTTCTGATGCGGAGTAGCCGATTGGGATCGGTCTCCTCCTCTGTGTCTGTAAGATTATAATAACATATAAGTTGACAAGCAATAATGGGGCTAAATTGTTTAAGTCTGTTGGGTGAGATGTACCTCTTCTCCGGACGCTCTACATTCTCGAGCTCATCCCTCTCGAAAAGCATCTCGACATCCCGAGCTGCATTAGATACTTGTGACACATTAGTGAATGTGGCACTCATCAGTCTATCTGCAGTCCTAGAGTGAAGGGCCCAGCGAAACTGCTTCGCTTGCTCCTCTACGGTACCCGCAGCCTCCCCTAAGAATCCAGCCATCCTGAGGTATCGGTGCATGAACTCTATACTGTTCTCGCCATGATTCTGACGAATAACGTGGAAGTCCCTCTTCATCTTAGCTTGCTCCGCATGTGGAAAAAACTGGTCATAAAACATCGTCTTGAAACGTGCCCAGGTCAATGTAAGCTCCCAAGCATCTCCCCCATTGGACAGTTTCTGAGACCTCCACCAATGCAGAGCAGGACCCTCCAGCTTGTAAACTGCAAGCCTAACTTTGAAAACATCGCTACAGTCTGCTCAAACAGTCGGGGTTTCTGCTTGTTAAACAGATCCAGCCAAGCGGGTAAAGTGGCAGGTGGTGGAGCAGGAGGGTTGTTATTCTGCTGAGGTCCATTTTGATATTCAGCTCGGATCTCATCACGAATTTGGGGTAACATGGCCTGTATAGCAGCCTGAACAGCAGCAGCAATGGCAGCTGCGTTAGGGTCATTCTCGGTTTCGCGTCTGGGCGGCATCTAAAATAAAAGAGGATAAGTTGATAAAACTGCCAAAACCTGGGGTAATAAATCTGAATATGCATAGTGTAATTCATGAAGGTATAACCAATAAAATATGACATGAATACTGGTGAACGCCTAGGGTCAGTTCAAAAAATGACAATTACTGAAACATAAATCTGACATGAGTAAGGATGAACGCCTATGGTCAGTTCATCCATACAAAATTTAAACGGCAAGGGTGAACGCCTATGGTCAGTTCACCAAAACGAAATGTTCGGTGAAAAAGCACATGCGATTAAGTATGGCCAGTCCTGTACCAACCGTTTACTTAATCAAAATTTTGAAAATCCGACTGATAAAATTCATGAGTAGCATGGAAAATAATGACGCAAAAATACAAGGAGTTCTTGTTGACTACCCACTAGTCACAGGTCAAGTTTTAGAGCCTACAGGTCGAACCATGCGCTCTGATACCATAATTGTAACACCCACTTGGATAAATGGACCGTTACGTGTATTTATGGCGTGTCATCAAAGCATGCAAGGCAATGTATTAAACATTAACTGACCAAACGGAAGTACCGGAATCAAACATCGGTAGCCCAACATAAGCCCAAAAAATAAAGATTAAGTACTGAAAGAAAAAGGACGAAACAGTGTCCAAACAACCAAAGTAAAGTAACGTAATGTGTGCATAAAAATAAAGGAGTCTGGATAGCTCCCATCCAAATGCACGTACTCTCTTAGAAGTCTTAAGATCGTCCCTGTGAACCTGCCGTTTGGAAACATGAAAGTAAACTACGGCTGAGCATAACGCTCAGTGGACGGATATAGCATGATAAAAATGTACAGAAAGTAATGAATTAGAAGACAACAATGAAACTATAAGACTGATATGAACATGTGGTAGAATTCTGCATAAACTCTGAAAAACCTGATTCATATATACTGATAGTGACATATAACTATAAATTCTGAAACATGCATTTACTGTATTTTATTTGCTAGAGCTTATATAGGTCACGTGCTGTAACAACCTTGCATGAATAACTGGAGGGGTGACCTCGTCATGACGTAGAGGGGTGACCTCTAAATAACTGTGCTGGGTGGAGGGATCAGCTCCAATGTGAAGGATGTTGAGCACACACCACATTCACCTGATAACTTGTAACACATATCAGCCTAGGATGCATCCATACGCCCCACTAATAATACTGATAAAATGGCCAAGCTGAGCTGAGTGGAACGATGCAGGATATCACTCTCCTGCATGTGAGTCACGACACCGGTGCCTCTAGTGTCGTGGTTACGGTACCTCCGTAACTAGTACATAAACTGGTCGTGCTTGTATATAATGCTCAGGCAATTTATTTAGTTATTAATATGATTACTGATAAACTTAAACATATACTGGGGAAAAACATTTGGCTAAAGACGGAAATCCTAATCATGCATAGAAAGGAAGTCCTTACTGAAAGGACGGAAAATCCGTACTTCTAGTCCAGTAACTGACTGAATGGAAGACTGAACGAATACTACTCGGGCTTCACGCGTGCTACATGAATAAAGGACGCGAATAAGTTAACTGATATCCGTTATTAAATTTTACTGATCTTATCGGTTTCTTATTTATTTATTTCTGAAATTCCATACGTATATTAACGGCTAAATCTGATCTTATAATAATTCATTTTAATGTATTATCGTTCTACTACTAGTTACGTACAAACGTATTTCTGACGATAAAGTATTTCTATAATAAGTATCCCGCTAAATTAGAAGTTTCTTAATTTAGAAAGTTCTCAATTAGTTTAATTCATTTCCTAAAATATACCCCCTTTTAAATATTAAAGAATTAATTTAATTTAATACACTTATAAAATATTTATAAAACAATTTAATTTAAAAGGTATAATATAAAAATATTTATTTTATGGTTTATAATAACGTCCCGAGCTTACCGAGATATCCCATCTCGGTCGCACTAAACAAATTAACATATAACACAAAATCTGTCCCCAAGGATTAGTGACAGAAATTTTGTGTCACTAAAACTGTCGCTAAAACTGCCCCTTTTTAAAAACTGCATATATCTAACAGTTTTGCGACAGAAAAACTGTCGCTAAAACTGTCGCTAATGTTATTTACTATAATGTTTTTCTGTCCCATTCTTTTCCCACTGGTCTTACATGTAGTTCCCCCCGTTGGGCTACGGTTCCCACTGTTTACACAACCAAACGCACCCTTATTTTGTACGCAGAGAAGGGAGGGTCATCGAGATCCTATGTCTCGGTTTCATGAACCAATACACCCCCGGCCATCCTAAGCAAAACAAACGCCCCTCTACTTGGGTCTTTTGACCCTCGTCATCCAACAGTGGCTACACCGAGACCCACTGTGGTCTCGGTTTTTGGTGGTCCAAAAATAAATACCACCGAGACATGTCTATGTCTCGATTCCCATAAGGTTACCCAACCCGAAACCCTAATATGATTTTATGTGATTTTTTCTTTGTTTCAAAATCAATTCGTGACTATAAGGCTGAAATATAGATTGATTACCATAATAGCTTGACAAGGGAAAGGAAAAACACGGAGATTACTAGCTCAACAAGGCTCGGCCTCCCTTTTTTTTGTCTTCTACCGGCGGCCAACACCAAACCCTAATCCTATTTTTTTTTTTGTTCGACTGTTAGGGAAAAGGGGAACCCCCCGTTTGGTTTTTGTGCAAACAAGATGGGCTAAAGCCCATTATCTCGTCTTTTATTTTCAAAACAAAACCGGCCCTTTCTTTTCCTTTTATTTATTATTATTTTTTTTCAACTTGTAAATAATAATGCTACTTGTATATAATAATACTTGTATAATTTTCTCGCGTTTGTTTCCGTCGATAAATTCTACGTAAATGGGTTAAGTAAAAACCCGCGTATTTATGTTTCCCAATTTAAATACGGGTTTTACATAATTAGTTGTAATAATTATCGACGCTTTAAACGTAGGATTGAGAAAAATTGATAAAAATAATAGTTGAGATGAAACTAAAACATAGAAGATATGAAGAAAGAATTTTGAATAAATATGGTTATGATATTTATTTCATCAGGAAAGTGAACGTAATTACTGACACATTATGTATAAAAGCTAAAGAACCAATTAGGACATGTTCCTTAATAATGAAGGTGCAAAATATTGTTGAACAATTTAAAATAAACAATGCTTGTAAGAAGGATAATATAGATAATAAAAGTGGTTCGCGGCAAATATGAACCATTAGAATTGAGGAGCCGATGGCGTTAGATGTATAAAAGACCACTTGTGATTGCCTAAATATGGAGATTTTGAGATATAGTTATGTTGGAATTTGTAAGTATAAGTATTCTATTTATGTCATTTATGACTAAAAGTATCTTTGTCTAGAGAAGTTGCACTAATGACAAATTAGGAAGGCAGACATTGCCTCATACATTAGTAAACGTCTAGCTATCACAAAGGTCATCATCTGAATTTGATTCGATTTGGGTCATCGTCGACAGACTGACCAAATCTGCTAATATCATTCTCGTTAATGATAGAATCTTGATGAAGAAATAGACTCTTTTATTTAAAGGAGTTATGTAAACATGGCGTGCCTGTATCGATCATCTATATCAAGATCCTCGCTTCGCATTGAATTTCTAGAGATTTGCTCAGAAGTCATTGAGAACAAACCTTGATGAGAGTACTATGTACCACCCCAATCGAAGGGACGAGGTAAAGTAACGATACAAAATACTATAAGTGCTGTTTTATGTTTGAATGATTGACCTTTGGTAATGAACCGTATAATCGTTTTCCTTTGGAAAGATTATCGTTGATAATCATCGTATTAGGATTGAGATCGAATCTTGTTAGGATCTAAATAATAGAGCCTTTGTAAGCAAGAGTAGGGATGAAGACACCCGACATACACCCATTGTGAGTTGGACATGTCTTTTAGGTTTAAGGTTTCCTATGATGGCGAACCTAACCTTGCAAAATACCCGACCCACGAGATCTGAAATGATTGTTGAAATTAGGATTTGATTATTGACTGTCGATAGTGGGCAGGAGGTTATGTGAATATGAAATGTAGATCTTGAAGTGCCAGATGGGTAGCGAAGTTATGCCAAAATTTTTAACCTTGGAAAAATGAATTAATGATCTGACAAATCATGGGATATAAGTCCCCGTTGTATGGGACCATTGAGATGATGTAAAAGATTGGTTTGAAAGGCATATAAGCTGGATCTACCCTAGGACTTCAAGGACTGCGTAAATTATGTTTCGTAAATCAAACTTGATAAATATCTATCAAGTGAAAATCTGATTGTTCCTTAATAATGTTTAGATCGGCGAAAAGTTGCATTAATCAGAAACCCGTGAACATCTTGGATAGAGAAAGTAAGTCAACATTTAGCCTGATCTTATTCCCGTAGTTATGTTTGATGAAACTCGCGTATTATAATGGATTACACTTGTGAGAAAAGACCGAATGTGGAGGAAATACCCACATGGCTTTAACTCTATAAGAAGCGAGTAGTAAGATGATCTTTGAAGACAAAGATCCTGTTTAGGGGTAAATGCTGTGACAATCCGTCAATTTATGGTTGATATTCTATTCTCGAATATTATTTAAAAACATTATTTTAATGTTACAATATGAACTCACTTATTTTTAGGAAGAAATTTGGATTTACGTCTTGAAGTAGCGTCGACTACGTCTAAACCGGAGGATTCAACGTTACGTGCTTACGTTTACATACACCGTCTTTGGTGACAGTCCGACATTTCAGAAAATAAATTTATCCGTGAATATTATTTTGGAGTTTTAAATTTGTGTTGGTTCATAAACTCACAAATTTACGAGAAGAGATTAGGACTTACGATTTTATTTTAACGTCCTTTACGACTAAACCGGAAACCTTAGGATTACGTATTTACGTTTTCGAACTCCGTTTTTGATGAGACAATTTTTATTGGATTCGTTTTGTGCCGTTGATTCATAATTTATAAAAACGTTTTTCGTAAAACGACCCGAGGGCACGCAAATCGAGAAAACTAGAATCGAGGAATACCCGTAAATTAGTGGGATGGGACAAACTAATTTATCCCACCCCACTACACATGGGGCGGCCAAAACTCACCAAGACATCTATTGATGTGTCAAAACTTTAACTAGCTAGCAACACATGTCCATTAGCTTACAAGTTAAGCCATAAACTTGACAAAACCACTCAAGCCAAACCACTTCCTCATTCACAACATGCAATTCCACTTAATCTCTCTCTCTTGGCTCTCAAATGTGTCGTCCCATTTATCCCCTTAAACCACCACTTTTGATCAAATTTAACCATAAACCTCATGTTATTTCTACATATATTGAAGTCCTCTTGAAGCTCTCTTGAATGGTGGTGATTATAACATCCATGTAGGAGTTTTCATGGTGTCTTGGGGCTGATTTTCCACAAGGAGTTCATGAAGCATGGTGGTCTTGAAGATGGTCATGGTTATCCACAAGTTTCTCCATCAAAATCCATGTCCAAATCATAACCTACATCAACTTGGTTGTATAAAGATTGTCCTCCTCATCCTCTTGTTATTTTTACTATGTAATCATGTATTTTATTTCCTATTGTATATGTATATGATGATTATATGATGATAAAAGTATTGTGTGGGGATTTGGTGTTGATAAACATGATTAAAAAGGTGAAAAACTATAAAGAACAAGGCTAAAATCTTGCTTAAAAATGATGGTTGTATAAAACAGTAAAGAAACATGTCATGAACTGATAAAATGATGAAGTAGAATGGATTTAAAGTAAGCTATGGGTCTTGTACACATGTGAGAGTTGGTCATGCAATGGAATCATTGTAATGAGTGAGATGTGATCAAAACAAGTTTAAGGTACAAATCTGAGTTCACTGTTTTGGACGAATTTTAGAAAATACTTAGAGGATGATTCAACAGTAGCTATAGAAGAGTTAAATGGAGCACATATCATCTAGTTTATGTGATAAACATTTGAGCTTCTATCTCCATATAGAACTCTAGATATGGTAGTTTTGGTGAAAATAAAAATAAAAATCAGATTTTGAGAATTTATGTTTATTATTATTATATAAGCACTCAAAATTATATTGTATAAAATGTAAAATAAAAACCCACTAACTTATGGATTTTATTTATATAAATTTGTAAAAGGTTAAATAAGTGTATAAATTATAAAAATGATAGTGGAATCATACTTATAAGTTATAAAACTATAAACACGATTTTTACGACTTTTTCGGCTATTACCGTAAAATTAACGTTTTTGTTAAATAAAACTTAGACGGTTGGACCCGTCTAATGTGAACTTTATAAAACTCATATACTGATATATATAAACATATATAACAAGTAAAAACCGATAAAACCCGAACTATAGGACATACGGACATTAACGAGCTAACTAAGCATATTGGACTAATAATTGGACTAAATAAGTTAAACACTTATAAAAAGAACTTATTGGGCTTAACCCATTTGGGCCCAACTTGTAAAGTTTAAATACTGATAATATAAGTATAAAATGGATTAATACAAGTTAATAAACTTATAATAGGCTTATTATACCTAAAACACGTAAATAGGTAAAACTAGTAAACTAGCATAAAAGTTATCGACACATAACACTAAAATGAGTAAACAAGAATGTGTAAACCCCCTTGATCATCATATATATATAATCATAATATGTATTCATAATTGTTATTTTTATAAAGTCATTGGACATGAGTCTAAGACGAGTATTATTTGTCTAGGTTTCCGTGATTGAAGCACGCGCCGTACGTCCGAATTGCCGATAACCCGCCTTCCCACATCAACGTGAGTTCATAGCCTCACACTCTTTTAAATGTTTTATAAATGTTTTATAAACCCGCGAGGGAGATAACATGTTAGTTTTTATAAAATTAGGACACCATTTGTCCAGATTGTTTGTTTATTAATTTGGACCCGAATGATTGTATGACCCGATTGTATGACCCGATAAATGATTAAAGGACCCGATAGATGAAATTAAATGGATTATTAAAGTTAGGTTATGTCACTAAAAGTCCCATTAGCATGAATTGTGAACTACCGGGATTTGGTAGACGCTTATGCATTTAATAGTACTATTTGGGGACGGTCACCCCAGTTCGCGCCTTGACGGTTGATCCCCGTCGTGCCACATTGATTGGTAAGCGAATTTATGTATGTGAAGATTTCCATAGCGTGACCTTTGTGACGACACGCTACTTTAGATGGGTAAATTGAGTATCGGGTTAGCTACCCGTTGTTTGGTTTAGTAAGGTAACAATGTCATGCGGCTTATAATAATCCAACTAACGAAATACTACTAGACGCTCCGAATTACGATGTATTGCCTGACTAGCAATACAGAGTCATACTATTGATATTATGTTCGTGTTTTGGTTTTCATAACCATATTCATATAACGGTTTTTATTTTTATACAAAGTCATAAGACGTATTGTATGATGTTTTTACGACATTGGCTCGTATAATGATTTTTAAGGCAAATGCCTATATTATGATTTTCGATAAAGATTTGTATAAAATGACTTTGGCTATTTTATGGCCTATTAAAATGATTTGTACAAAAATGATTTTCAGTAATAATCTTATACTGATAATATATTGATGGATTTTATTAAACTCTATGAATTCACTCGGCGTTATCGCTGACCCTTTTCTTTTAACATGTTTTATCTCAAGTACTTGAAGGTAATTCTCGGGAAGACGACAAGAATTCATGGCCCGCACTTAAACAATATTTTCCATTCAAATACTTTGTAAAACTTTGTATGAAATAATATGACTTGGGACCTATGTAAATTTGATATTTATGAATGGAAATGCTTTATTAATAAACGACGCGATTTTTATGCGTTGTCTATGATGTGAGTAATGTGCTATCCCGTAACACCAACTAGTCTTCCGCTGTATTGAGTTGTATAAATTTGGGGATGTTACATCAACGCTCCCGAGTTTTCGTTGAAGCACCACATGATTCAGCAAGTGCAAACTAACCCATTCCGTGGATTGGCTGATGATGATGCCAACAAACACCTCGACAAATTCATTACAATCACCCAAAGCATGAAGTTGCCTGGTGCCACAATGGATGTTCTTTGCCTACAACTCTTTCCACATACTTTATCACATCATGCCGAGAAATGGTTTGATCATCTTCCAAAGAATTCAATTCACACTTGGGATGACATGACTCAACGCTTTTTGTCGCGCTACTTTCCACCATCCATGGTCAAAAGCCTTCGCAATCAAATCAGCGGTTTCATGCAAGATCCCGATGAATCTCTTTGTGATGCTTGGGAAAGATATAATGTCTTGATTGATCGTTGTCCAAACCACAACATGCTCCCTGTGACCTTAATTGATACTTTCTACAACGGTTTGACTTTTCGAGATCGTGATACGATTAATGCAGCCGCTGGTGGCACATTCATGAAAAGGAGACCCGAGGAGTGTAGAGAGTTAATTGAGAACATGACTATGCACCACAAAAACTGGGATTCCTCTGCTTCTTCAAGGAACAACCCGAGAGTCAATGTTTCTTCCACTTCAGCAAACCCTGATATGACCGAACTCACCCGCATGATGACTGAAATGAGCAAAAGTATCACGCTTCTCGCTTCAAACCAACAACAACAACAAGTTAAATCGGTTGCTAATCCTTGTGAAACATGCGGCGGTCTTCACTCATACACCGATTGTCCTTCGACTCAAGGAAATCCGGAAAATGTGTATGCAGCTTATGGTAATTATTCACCGGAAAATTACCAAGCTCGACCTCAAGGGGATAGAAATTTGCTGAGTTACCGGTCCAACAATTACCTTTCACCCGGTTTTTCTCCTCAAAACCAAAACCCCGCCAACAACTACAATAGAAGAAACCAAATCCCACCAAGAGCTTCTAATCCTTATCACCCACCCGCTCAACAAACCCCACCCATGAACCCGGATGTTGAAGCCATAATGAGAACCCAAGGTGAGCAAATCAAGAATCTGCAGAGCCAAATTATCAATCTGAAAGGAGATATTACCAAGCAAGGAAATGAGATAAGATCCGAGCTTCGCGATAATATTCAATCCTCCTTCAGCAATCAAACCAATGATTTAAGGAATATGCTTGCTAGTTTCTTGCCCGCAGCTCAACCTTCTTCTTCTTCGAGTTCTCTACCTTCAAACACCGTCACCAATCCGCGAGCAAATGTGAGTGCTATTACTACGCGTAGTGGAATTACCATTGTTGATCCACCAATCCCGCCCCCATCATCTACCCCTCCTCCACCACCATTTATCCCTACTCCTCCTACACCTAGTATTAGTGCACCATTACCGTCTCCGCCTCGTCATGACGATGTCTCTAGGAAGGACCCTTCAACATCTCAACCTTTACCTACACCTGCACCTTCACCACCCAAACCCAATATCCCTTATCCCTCTCGTTTAGGCAAGACCAAAATGCTAACCAAGGATGACTCTGAAGTGTCACGCTATGTGAAGATGATCTCTCAGATGAACTTCAACATTAGCTTTCTTGAAGCACTTGTCCACATGCCCAAATTTGTTAAAGCATTTAAGGAATTGCTTAACAAGAAGGAAAAGTTGATTGAACTCACCAACACACGCTTAAATGAAAACTGCTCTACAATTATTCATAAAGAACTTCCAGAAAAGCTTGGAGATCCCGGTCGTTTTGTGTTGCCTTGCGTTTTCAACAAAACTAAAGAATTTACTGCCCTTGCTGATCTCGGGGCCAGTATAAATCTTATGCCTCTGAGTGTTTGGAAAACACTATCATTTCCCGACCTCACTCCAACAAAGATGACTCTCGAACTTGCAAATCGCACTCTCGCTTACCCCGTTGGTATTGCCGAAGACGTGTTCATTAAAGTTGGCACATTCACTTTCCCGGTCGATTTTGTTGTGGTTGATTATGAAATGGACCCTCGTATTCCTTTAAAACTTGGTCGGCCATTCTTGAGAACCGGATGAGCTTTAGTTGATGTTGCCGAAGGTGAGTTAATCTTAAGAGTCGGGGATGATGCACAAGTTTTCAAAATGGGGAAACTTACAAACAAATCCTTTGGACGAGAATCCGTGAATATGATTAATGTGCTTGATGACTTTGTTGTCTACAACAATCCTCTATTCGATTCTTGCATCGATAATCCACTTTTTCATGATGATGTGGATGATTCTCTCTCCAATTTGGAACCTTCTCCCATTTATAATTCTCCACCGGTCTTTGATGCTTATGATGATGATGATTCTAGCTCAGCTTCGGATGATTATGATGACCTTACTTCTGAGTATCCCGAGCTGCCCACATATGATGATTTTGATGAGGCCGATACTCTTTCGAGCGATTCTTCCCATGCTGAAGATCCTCCGCCATCACTAGATCCTACTTTGGACGATTACTCATTTGAGGAAGACTTCTCTACGTTTCTCAACACGTACTTCCCTCATGAGAGTGATGCTCCTCCTTATGATTTTGAAGATTATCGTCTTGATCCTACTTTGGATTTGAAGCACATTCTTTCAAAAGAGAAGAAACCGGTCGACACCAATATCCGCAGCACATATGATTTAACACCTCTTTGTCCCCCTTCTGAGGACGAGGTTGTGCTTCTTCGCGGATCTTCTTCCAATTTTGCTGAGCCTGAGTGCTATTTTCCCCTAAAGGAAAAGGTGTTCGACCCCGGTATTGCAATCCTTAAGCCATCTCAGTATCCACCTGATGAAATAAAAGGAAAAATCTTTGGAAATTTTGAAGACATGCTTGCACCTCACCATACTTGCTTCCATCATGCTCCATCGCTGCTTAAGGGAACCTTGCCTACTCTTCTTTGGCTTGCCTTGTTCGCCTTAAGCTTGTGCTACTTGATGGACGAAAACTATATCTTTGATCCTGGTGGATACATTTCATGCTTCTTCCTATGATGATCAAGGCCGAGTCAGGCTCACGGCTCGGTAAACAAAAATCAAGCGCTTCTTGGGAGGCAACCCATGCATCTATCTTTTCGCTTTCTTTATCATAAGTGTAGGGGAGACCCTTTGGTTTGCTATTTCCTCTCCTCTCTTAATCAGGGATTCGAGCTTCAATGATCCACTCTTGATGATTCTTGACGACCCGTGATTCCGTGTACATTTCTTCCCGGTTCTATCCTAAACTCTTTTCGATTCACTATTTTATATTTTCTCAATATTAAAATAGGAATCTCTTTAGTTGACCTTTCCTTAGAAAGATTTAAACAACGTGCACAATGTCCTAAGTGTAGGGGAGTTTACTCCCACATGCTTAAACATTGAGGACAATGTTTCTATTAACTGTAGGGGGGACTTCTATCGAAGTTAAGTGGCTCTTTTCCTTGTATTTTCCCTTATTTTAACCGGAAAATCAATTTTTCGACATTTTTCAAAAATTTTGATCTATTTTGGCCTATTAGTTTTTCCTTTTGTATAGTTATTTTCTTGCCTTATTAGAATAAATCTTTAATAAAGTGGTTTTAAATTTCAAACGTTGTGAATCTTTTGACTCAACCCGAGTTTACTTATCTAAGTTACTCTAGCTAGTATCCTTAACGTGTTTAAGTCAATTTTTGCTAGGCTTTTATATAGGGAGCTATAAAACGCGAAAGTCTTAACTCTCACGGGTTAAGAACAAGAACTTTTCGCAAGTTCCTATAATTGATCCCAGAGAGTCGTTTATCAAGGGAACTTTAAAATGCGATTTCTAAACTTGAAAAAGTCTAAGAATTTGCAAGATCCTATAGGCGACTCGAAAACCCAAAACTTTGATTTAATAGGCTAAGCATCCACGAGTCTCATTCCTTGAGATTTTAAACTGTGGAGAACGAGAGATGATAGAGTAAATTATAAGTTTGGTATTCTTTCGTGAATTTATGTGAGTTAATTATGAGCCTATTCTCCCATCGCTTGTTAATAAATTTACCTGCAATAAATAAGGCTGTACGATTTGAAAAGTTACTTAGCTTCTAGCCCAAGATCGTTTAAAAGTTGCTCGGTACGGATTAGAGTTCATAGCCAAGGCATAACTTATTGAAGCGGGATGCGAAGATTAGCGAGTCCAAAAAGGTCCTAACAAGGCATGAGGGCTATATTTTGTTGCTAAAGATCCCAAGTGATGTGAAGAATCATGTTTCGAAAATGAATATGAAGGATCGAGACACACGACGAAAAGCAAATACTCCCAAAAGTCATGGAGAAAGGTATCCGAAAAGACCCTAGCAAGGTATGAGGATAAATAGATCCAAGTCATAAAAGGAGGCGGATCGTTGTAAATCAAAGTCCAAAATAATGATTGGAGAAAAATGAAGAAGTCGTGGTCCAAGTATGAATCTCTCAAAACTTCAGGTGAAGAAATTCCTATATGAAGAGAAGACCATAATTTCATGAACGTCTCTCAAGGTTTGAAGTATGAAGTCGCTGCCCAATATCGGTCCGAGAAAGGTCTCAAATCGCGAAGCGAGTTATGCCAAGATATGAACTTTATGAGGTCCCGAGAAGCAGTTTTAAAAGATTTTGTCCTTTAGCTAACTATTGATTAAATCGTTCACTTTATTTTCGGACTAAATAACTATCGAAATAAGTCAACAATGCATCCTCGTGATCATTCAAGACAATAATAAAATATAAGAGATACCCCTAGGAATAAGGGAGTCTAAGTGAATAACTGGCCCACATGAGTTCGTGTTAGTTTACTAACTTATAATAACAATGATCTCGTTTTTAAGATTGGTTTGGAGAAAGTGAAAACTTGAGGATGATGATTATTCATGACATTTTCAAAACCCAAGGTATGCTTTTTGATTTCTTTACTTTGAATGTTTATAGTTTTCTATCTCTTTAATAAAGGCCAATGTGGGTTGATTATGATGAAAAGTGTAAACGTGCTTTGTAACTAATGCATTGCATGAGGACATTGCAATGGTCAAGTGTAGGGGATTTGATAGGTGTGTAAACACCCATCCTCTTTACCACTTAATTACAACAATAACTGGGCCAAAACGTGTATTTTATGTCTTTTATGTCGAAATTATGCGTGGTTTGTGTTTTTGTTGTGATTTAGGAAGAAAAGGTGAAAAGTGGAGAAAACACGGCATTCTCGGGCGTTTATTAAAGAAAAAGATGAAAGACGAAGTCAAGAAGTCAAGAGTGCAAAAAGAACGGAAGTCCAAGACCAATTCTGAAGATTTATCGAAGAAAAAGTCAAAAGACGGAAGTTTATCAAAAGCCGAAAAACTCAAGTCTACTTTATTGAAGAATTAAAAGACGAGTTCAAAGAAATCCCGAGCCAAAAGTCATATAAGTCCAAGATTAAAGAAGATTTAAAGGCTTAAGGACTAATGGTGCAATTAACAAAAAGATTAAGAAGGAAGGGCCTAATGATGCAATTTAGAGAAAATGAAGGAGGGGAGGAAGCTTCCTAATCCTCCCCTATATATAGATTAGGCTAGTTAATCATTTTTCTTTGTTGGCTAACGTGACAATTAGTCTTCCACCTTTTAATTACTTGTCATTTACTTTTCATGTCAAATTTAAATACACGTCTTGCACTTTTAATACATTTTAATTCCAAGTAAGTGTCTTTAACTTCATTGCTTTAATCTTCATTTACCTTTGATCAAGTGTTCTTTTATCATTCTCTTTCTACCTTTCTTTTGTTTTTGTTCTTGTTATAAAATTCGGATTAAGCACGTTTTGCTTAATCCATTTGCTTATTTGATTAAAAGTTTTGTCCTTTCTTTTCCCTTTAAGTTTTCATACGAGATAAGCCATAAGCTTGACAATCTTATGTGCTTATTTGGTATTTAGCTTAATTGATTTCAAAGTTTTCTTAAAAGTTTTACTTTTTAAGTTTTAATTTCATTAAGTTTCGTCTTTTAAATTTTGAAAGATTTTAACTTTTTAGCTTGTTGTCTCATTTTGTTTCCATTTCATTCAAGTTCTTTGTTACTGCTTATTAGAATTAGCTTATTTGGATTTGAGCTTATTACGAATTTGCATTCCATCGGAAAGTAAGGGTTCCTACACATTGCGACGGGTGCATTCTCCACATTCCGATCGTGACAGGTTTGGACTAAGGTTTGCATTCCTATCCGGGATTGCATTAGAGTGAATTACCCCCTTATTCCGATCATGATTCCGATCGCACATTGCGATCGGGATTGCGACGGCTCTTAAGGCTTCACTAAAACGAAGTGCTGCCCAATTTTCCCAAGCAACATTCCGATCTGGACTACATTCTGACAGGTTGCACCTTTTTATTCCGATAGCTCATTCCGATCAGGATTGCGATCTGACGCATTGCGATCTGAGTTGGTTCTACACATTCCGATCTGGGGTTGTTTGGTTATTCCGATCTGAAAGGTGACATATTCCGATCGGGTTTTCCGATCGACATTCCGACAGGACGGTAATTGGATTCCGACGAGGTACATTCCGATCAAGGTGAGTCTGATCGAAATATATTCCGATTGGGGGTTGGTTTTTATATTTTATCTTGTTTAATTTTTACGTTTTTATTTTAATACTTTGTCTAATTTTAATTCTCGTCACGCTTTTATTTTTAGTCATTTAATTATTTTACTTTTCAAGTTTTTAATATCGCACCCATTTAATTTTAATTAGACTTAGATTTATGTTAACGCCTTTTACTTTAAAGTCATTTACTTTAATTGTTCGCGCATTTAATTATACTACAACGACAACACTTTTGTTTCCACCAAAGATAACTGAGTCGCACATAGAACCTAGATCAATTCGATTAGACCACTAGAACGATAATTTTCTTACTAGGCAAAATCCTAGTATCAAGTTCCATTGGAAAATTTGCTGAGATGTCATGTGATGCGTGTTTCCTAGAGAAAAGGCATTGAAGCAAGTGGTTTTATAATTGTATTAGGACTAGCGCACCCATGCCGATCTGATGGTATGGCTGTTAGTACATCCACTATTTCAGCCCGAGATGTGAATCCTACAAGATATGAAGAGAGTGTATGAAGGACATACTATATTTTCCTCTAACCCCCTGCCTCACATGCTGAAAAGATCTCGATCTACTGGAGACCTGCTATAAGCATCCTCCTTTCTCGGTACAGCCAACACATGTAGCTTTCTTAGCTCGTTTTTACAACGCCAACATGTTGTCATAACTCTAGATATAGATCTTGTGAATATGTAAATAATTATTTATGTTCTCTGCTTGTTACACCACTTTGTGAATATCTGCTAGACTGCGCCCTAATGTCTTATAGCTTTTAGGGTTTTTCGTCCGTATTTTATATTACAGATTTAAACGCCTAGTATAAGTACCTTCAGTGAAGCATACTTCTGTAACTAATGGGTGAGTAAGATATCATTACGTGTGGTGTGCCACTACTACCATAACTGGTGCCATTAGAATTTGGCAAAATGTTGCTAGACGTGCACACTGTGTCTTTTTGCATGTCCATCATAGAATGTGTGGAATGCTTTACTTACTACAACTGACGATGTATAGTCCTTATTCGGGTAGAATAACCCGATCTACAGGAACTACCTGTATCCATTGGGTATGAAGCATTGCTTCGCAGCGCGTGCACGGCCCAGGACGCCCAATAAGCCGTTGTCGCACAGCGGATGGTTACTTAACCAGGTCCTCATCGCACTACGACAGGATCAGACAGAATATAACTTATCTCGTAGTTATATTCGCCTAAAAGAAGGGGATATGCACTTATCACAGTTACGCGATAAGGATCAAGCTGTTCTGAGTCATTATCTCCTCCTTGGGCCAAAAGAGTAGGAGAGCCAAACTAGGGTTCCCTCGGGTATAAAAGGAACCCCAGAGGTTCCACAAAGGTACGATACACAATACTCTAACAACCCTCACATATACTCAAATCGATTACTTACTCTCACGTCGAAGTCTAATCGTGGGACAAGAGCCCACGGTAAGCCTAACAGTGTCTGTTATTTAGTATGCATGGTCTTCAAACAATATTCACTTGGTGCAAGAGACGGAGTCCACAAGACCCCGAAATAAGCCTAATTCGGGTCTAGCTCTGTCCATCCAAATTTTGTATCAACAAGTTGGCTCTATCCGTGGAACGCTACACTAAACCCTGAGTAATGAACCAAGGCGGCGCAAACCTATCCCATCTAAAGGGCGGACCTAAGAAGCCACAAGGGCCACCCTTGGGACTTGAATCACTCAACTACCCGGGATGGGGATTGGGAGGAAAGGGAACACAAGTGCCTGCTCCCTCACTATTTACCCACAGGTGGCACGAGATGCATTGTCCTCGCGTGAAACCCCCGCTATACCGCTTGGCGAGGCATTAAACGCAGGGACTGAGCTAACACTACAAACCACAGTAGAAACTCCTCCTGAACCTGACCAAGACATGAGCCAATACGTTTCAAAGAACTTCGTAGCTCTGGTGCCGCTCATGAAGGCACAAATGAAGTCAAACGCGGCAAGAGACTTAAGGATCAACCTAGATTTCGATAGAGAGCTTAAGGCTATGGAAGGGTCTAATTCTAAGAAGGAACTTCGAAAAGAAAGGAGAAAAAGGAGAAGAAAAGGGGAACTATACATGTCGACACCTCACCTTGACGCGCCACTCACTGAAGGTGCGTGATGTTTGTTTCGTAAGTCTTAAATTTATATTACTAGATGATTACAAAACGAGGGACTAAAAACACAACACGGGAAAGTATATGTGAAAATCCGTCAATATATGGTTGATATTTTATTCTCAATATTTATTTGAAAAAATTATTTTAATGTTATAATATGAACTCACTTATTTTTGGGAAGAAATTTGGATTTACGTCTTGAAGTGGCATCGACTACATCTAAACCGGAGGATTCTACGTTACGTGCTTACGTTTACATACACCGTTTTGGTGACAGCCCGACATTTCAAGAAACAAATTTATCCGTGAATATTATTTTGGGATTTTAAATTTGAGTTGGTTCATAAACTCACAAATTTACGAGAAGAGATTAGGACTTACGATTATAATTTAACGTCCTTTACGACTAAACCGGAAACCTTAGGATTACGTGTTCACGTTTTTGAACTCCGTTTTTGATGAGACAATTTTTATTAGATTCGTTTTGTGCCGTTGATTCATAATTTATAAAAACGTTTTTAGTAAAACGACCCGAGGACACGTAAATCGAGGAAACTAGAATCGAGGAGTACCCGTAAATTATTGGGGATGAGACAAGTTTACACTTGCCCACCCCCAATACATGTGGCATCCAAGCTTAGCCAACACACTTTGATGTGTCCATTTATTAACAAAACTAAGGACACTTGTCCTTAGTTTTCATTCAAAACCACCAAACCACAAAAACAAGATACTCATACCATTCACACTCATTTCTTACATGCAAAACCACCAAAGCTCTCTCTCTCTAGCTTTGAGTCCGTCCCATATCACCAAAAAAACACCCATTTGATCAAAAGTTTTAACCATGAATCTTATGTATAAGTTACGTAAGATGAAAACCCATTGAAGACTTGTTGATTTGAGGTGATTCTAACACCTAAAAAGAGGTTTTCTATGGAGTTTAGGGGATGATTTTCAAGAAAGTATTCATCCATTTGAAGGACCCAAGAAGTTTATTTGCCAAGTTGAAGGTTTGGTAACAAGGAACCAAGCCTTGTTTATCAAAATCCCATCTTTTCATCACTATTGGTGGTATAGAGATTGTTTCTTCCTATCCTCTTGTTGTTTTGATTATGTAATCTTGTATATTCTTTATTTACGTATATGTATATGATGATGAATGATGATTAAAAATATTATGTGGGGATTTGGTGTTGATAGATTTGATAAATATGGGTAAAAAGATGGAAAAACCACATGTAAAAATGGTTAAATCTTGCTTAATAAGATGGCTGTATAAAAACAGTAAGTAACCAAATGATAAACTGATAAAATAGTATAGATGAATTGATATAGAGTAAGCTATGAGTCTTGTACACATGTGAGAGTTTTTCATACAATGAAATCATTAAAATGAGTGAGATATGATCAAAACAAGTTTAGAGTACCAATCTGAATAGTCAGTTTTGGACGAACTGTTAAGGATATTTAGAGTTGGATTGAGCAGTAGCTAAAACTAAGTTAATTGTAGCACATATCATATAGTTTATGGTGTCCAAAAATGAGCTTCTATCTCCTTGTAAAACTCAAGATATGGTAAAAATGGTGAAAGTGAAAGTAAAAATCAGATTTTGGGAAATTAAAGTATAATAGTATTATATAAGCACTCAAATAAAAATAGTATAAAATGTGAATTAAAACCCACTAACTTATATAATAAATTTATATAAATATGTATAGGGATAAATAAATGGACATTTTATAAAAATGGTAGTTTGATAAGTTTTATAAGTTATAAAACTATAAACATGATTTTTACGACTTTTTCGGCTATTACCGTAAAATTAACGTTTTTCGCCAATTAAAACTTAGACGATCAAACTCGTCTAATGTAAAGTTTTTAAAACTCATATACTGATATATAAGCATATATAACAAGTAAAAACCGATAAAACACGAACTATATAACATACGGACATTAACGGGCTAAGTTA
The DNA here is from genome assembly GCA_025667525.1 of Glebionis coronaria. Lineage (NCBI taxonomy): Eukaryota > Viridiplantae > Streptophyta > Magnoliopsida > Asterales > Asteraceae > Glebionis > Glebionis coronaria. The sequence continues at coordinate 225,298,654 of CM046874.1, forward strand.
ACGTTATTGGACTAATAATACAACAAAATGGGCTAAAACACTTATAAACTTATTTATTGGGATTAACCCATTTGGGCCCAACATGTAAAGTATAAATACTGATAATACAAGTATGAAATGGATTAATACAAGTTAATGAACTTATAATAGGCTTATTGGACCTAAAACATGTAAATAGGTAAAACTAGTAAACTAGTATAAAAATTATCAACACATAACACTAAAATGAGTAAATGAGAATATGTAAACCCACTTGATCATCATATATATATAATCATCATATGCGTACATAATTGTTATTTTTATAAAGTCATTGGACAAGAGTCTAAGACGAGTATTATTTGTCTAGGTTTCCGTGATTGAAGCACGCACCGTACATCCAAATCGCCGATAACCGCCTTCCCACATCAACGTGAGTTCATAGCCTCGCACTCTTTTAAATGTTTTTAGGAAATGTTTTATAAACCCGCGAGGGAGATAACATGTTAATTTTTATAAAATAGGACACTAGTTGTCCCGATTGTCTGTTTATTGATTTGGACCCGAATGATTGTATGACCCGATGAATGATTAAATGACCCGATAGATGAAATAAAATGGATTATTAAAGTTAGGTTATGTCACTAAAAGTCCCATTAGCATGAATTGTGAACTACCGGGATTTGGTAGACGCTTATGCATATAATAGTACTATTTGGGGTCGATCACCCCAGTTCGCGCCTTGACGGTTGATCCCCGTCGTGCCACATTGAATGGTAAGCGAATTTATGTATGAGAAGATTTACACAAGCGTGATTATTGTGACGACACGCTAATTTAGATGGGCAAATGAGTTTCGTGCTAGCTACCCGTTGTTTGTTGTAGTAAGGTAACAATGTCATGCGGCTTATAATAATCCAAAATAACAAAATACTGCTATACGCACCGAATTACGATATATTGCCTGACTAGCAATACGGGGTCATATTATTGATATTATGTTTGTGTTTTGGTTTTACATAACCATATTAATATAACGGTTTTTATTTAACTCTACACGAAGTTATAAAACGTATTGTATGATATTTTTACGACATTGGTTCGTATAATGATTTTTAAGGCAAATGCCTATATTATGATTTTGATAAGGATTTGTATAAAATGACTTTGGCTATTTTATGGCCTATTACGATGATTTGTACAAAATGATTTTCGGTAATAATTTTATACCGATGTTATATTAATGGTTTTATTAAACTCTATGAATTCACTCGGCGTTATCGCTGACCTTTTCTTTTAACATGTTTTATCTCAGGTACTTGAAGGTAATTCTCGGGAAGACAACAAGAATTCATGGCCCGCACCTAAATAATAATTTCCATTCAAATTCTTTGTAAAACCTGTATGAAATACAATGACTTGGGACCTATGTAACTTTGATATTTATGAATGGAAATGCTTTATTATTAAAACGAAGCAACTTTTAAGCGTTGTCTATGATGTGAGTAATGTGCTATCCCGTAACACCAACTAGTCTTCCGCTGTACTGAGTTGTATAAATTTGGAGGTGTTACAGTTTGGTACCAGAGCTCTCGTTATAGAGAACGAAAGATTTTTAAAACCAAGGTTTTGAATAAAACATTTCAAAATCTTTTAACTATAAACATTTTTCTAAAAATGTCTAAAAATCTTTTGACTATAACGGTGCCGAAGAATTCCCGAGTTACCGACAAGGCCAGACTGAGAAGTGTTATTTTAATATATATATAACTTGGATTATATATATATATATATATATATGATGTAATTTGATTACATGATTGTTTGATGATTATTTTAATATTTATACGAGGTATTTATACGACGTAGATTGTCACAAGAAACCCTAACTCCCCTAGCAAATTAATCGAAGCTATTCCCGTAGAAATTCTAGCTATTCTAGATCTAAACCAAGTTGCGGATGTTTATGATCCCAACAAAATGGTTAATATTCGTAGAAATATAGATATTAGTTGGTTGTGATATTAAAGAAGAATTGGCGAGATTATATCTGATATCGATGTCATGACGATCTTCCCTTATAGAGTGTAGTTTGACAAAACGTTACCACCTAGAAAGATGTCATTTGATTCGTTGTCATCCAATTCTTAATTTGAAATCGAAAGGGTGAATGTTGCACTTGAGGCTATCATTGGAACCATTACCCAAAAGCCTCATGCCACTAGTACCTTTCCGAGAAGTCTGATTGAATGTATGAGTCATTTCATACTAGTGACTCATTTGATAACTATTAATGAAAGAGCTATAGGATTGGAAATTAAGTGTAGATCATATTGAGTATTTATTGCCCTTTTAAGGTTTAAAAATGAAGTTGAAGTATTGCAAAATGAGGTAGGCTATCGAATTGAGTATAAAATTGGTTGAAACTTGAATGAAGTAAAATTTAACCCGTATGGAATATGAGATTATTAAGAGGAAGTCATTAAGTCCTGTGATTGATTTATAAGGTTTAAATGATTGTTAGTTTGTGTTAAGGGTTGTTCCTAGGCCATCGTCCACTAACGAGGATGCCCAGTGTCCAATAAATAAATTGAAGAAATCTTCTTCTAAATTGAGACCGATGGATCTTCCGGGACAGGTGGGACACCTAATGACTCTTGTAGACTAGTATTCATTGTGGTATCTTTTAAAAATAATCCCTAACTTAACTGAGACATCAGTTGGTAGGTAGAGTTCTTGGAATTGTATGACATAGTGACACGTAATGTGTTACGGTACAATTTTGACTTGTTTGTGATTAATGAAAAGACTACCTTTGATTGCTAAATTCTACATGTATCGATGTTATCTATCTTTTATTGCTTCATCCTAATGCTCGCATTAGTGATGCAACCATTGAACAAGTACTCATCTCGATTTGAGTTACGTTGTGAATTATTCTTCCTGAGTGCCATCGAGGTCATGAACCTCATGATTATTTGGCTAAAGCTCATTTCCTATCATATTGTAGTTAGTTCTTGGTGAACAAGCTTTCATCACTCTTCTGCAGATCACTCATTGTTTTTATAAGATAAAACAGTATCCCTTGAGAAAAATTGAATTTTCATCACTATAAGGATTATTCAAAGTAAGATTTATAAGTTATTGTTAACGAAATGAGGTTGTTTATAAAACACCTTGGAAAACTTAATTGTTTTCATAACAAAGAAAATCTTTGTAAATTTATTCTTGATTCTTATTTAAGAATTAAGCATGAAAATGTTTTTATTATAAACATGATGATAAAATTTTGACGAACTGAGTATTGCATCGTTAATCTTGAAATTGTATATAGTTGCGCGCCTACATATAATTTGGAATGGACCATGCAAGGCTGATTAGTAGTCACCATAAAACTGATTAATAAACACTACATTCTCTTTAAAGATTGTGAAAGATTAAATTTTATGAGATCTACAAGAAGTGAAAAATAGGGACATAGTGTTAGGGACACCTACATATGTGCCTGTAGCATCTATTCTTCTTAGTCGAATTTACTCATATGTGGAAATTGTCTTATTTGACAATTGACAATTCTTTCTTGTCCAATTCTCCCGTAGTGAGATTCTTAGGAAAAGTATATGATTACCGAGTGTTGATACCCGACTGGATGTATCGACTTTCCTATCATTTCTTTTGATTTGATTTCATTTGAATGACCTGGGTAACGATCCGAGGAGCTTTCGAATGCGTACTCAAATTATGAAAACATGGGATATATTCATATTCATTAAATGTTTTCGTCTGTATGTGATTTGAAATTCACTCGCGTAGATTATGTGTTGACCTTACTCTTTTAAGGTTAGTTATGTCTCCAGATATCCTTGAATTGTGAAGGATTATGAGTTATTATTAGTCTTTTGAGAAGTTCACATCTTATCAACGGCAATAAAACTGAAAAGTTGATAGTGCCAGTAGAATGGATTGATTGATTATGACATGACGACATTGTCTTAATTGATGGGAACTCGAGTAGAATTCCCCTAAAGATAAGATGTTGATTATCAAAAGTTATTTAAATAATTCTTGATGGATGACCATATCCTGCATTTAGACTTGAAATTATACCGTGAATGGTTGTGAATTAGTCATGGATATTATAATCTAGAAAGAACCTAATATGAATTCATTAAAAGATGTTTATGTTATCTGAAACTTTAGGAGGTATTTATTGGTGAATTACCTAGACTTTCGCCATTAAGGCAAGTTGAATCTGGTATTGATTATATTATCGGTGCTGCACATGTGGCGTGTGCACTGTACGTCAGCACCATCTGAATTAAAGGAATTACCGTACAACTGAGAGAGTTGTCGGAGAAAGCTTTTATTATGCCGAGCTCGTCATCATGAAGAGCTATGGTATTATTATTCCTTATATTTGCTGAATTACCATGAACTAAGTAAATTGACGATTAAAATATATATCCACTACCCAAGATGATAGATTGTTCGATCATTTACAAGGTTCTAGCGTATATTCAGGAATTTGATCCACAGCATGGTTATCATCAATTTCGTGTCGGCGAAGAAGATTATCTATTCCAATTACTACATCCAGAACTTGTGATGAACATTATGAGCTTTACGTGATGTCGTTTGGATGGACTAATACACATGTAGCATTCATAAATTTGGTGAATCACGTGTGTAGGCTGTAATTTGGTAAATTTATGCTTATGATCATTCAGGACTATTTGTTTGTTTATAAGAATAAGAATGAGTTGATAATTATTTATAGACTGCCCTGAATTGGCCGAACAATAAAAACCTGTACCTTAAATTTTAACATGTGATTTAAGACTTAATCCTTTACATGATTTGACCATGTGATTAATAAGATAATGGGATCTATATTGATTTTTCAAAGATTAGAGCCATTAAGACTTTGGGTTCTACCAAAAAAAAAAAAGTGCAAATATGTTTTGACAAATGTCTTATCAAAAGAATTTTTAAGGAATCATTCCCTTATACACAAATCATTTAACTAAACTCCTGTTTAGGGGTAAATGTTTGTGTATATCTCAAGACAACCTAAGAGGGATTGAGGAAACCATTTAAACCATGACTTGAAATTTGAAACGACAATTTTTGCTTTTCAAACTAAGAAAATTTGGACCAGAGTATAACCAAAGATTTTTCGAACATTTACAGATCTTATTAATTATTTTAATTATTTTCGATAAATAAACAAAAATCTTGTTAATTAAATTCAAATTTATTTTGAACATTTTTATAATTGGTCGAACTAAGAAAATTAAAATTTTTAAGTTACGTTTCATAAAAATTAAATATTTATTATTTATTTAGTTGTAATAATTATCGACGCTTTAAACGTCGGATTAAGTAAAACTGATAAGAATGATAGTTGAGAGGAAACTAAAACTTAGAAAATATGAAGAAAGAAATTTTTAATGAATACGGTCATGATAATTATTCCATCTAGGAAAGTGAACGTAATTACTGACACATTATGTAGAAAAGATAAAGAATCAATTAGGATGTGTTCCTTAGTAATGATGGTACAAAAATAAATTGCTGAACGGTATAAACGTAAACAATGATTGTAAAAAGGATAATATAGATAATAATAAGAGGTTCGCGGCTAATGTGAACCATCAAAATTGAGAAGCCGATGGCGCTAAATGTTTAAAAGGCCACTTGTTATTGTCTAAATATGGAGATTTTGAGATGTAGTCATCTCGTAAGTATAAGTATTCTATTCATGATATTTTGACTAAATGTATCTTTGTCTGAAGAAGTTGTACTAATAAAAAATTATGAAGGCAGACATTGCCTCATACATTAGTAAACGTCTAGCTATCGCAAAGGTCATCATCTGAATTTGATTCGATTTGGGTCATCGTCGACAGACTGACCAAATCTGCTAATATCATTCCTGTTAATGATAGATTCTTGATGAAGAAATTGACTCTTTTGTATTTAAAAGAGTTGTGTAAACATGGTGTGCCGGTATCGATCATCTCTATCAAGACCCTCGCTTCGCATCGAATTTCTAGAGATTTGCTCAGAAGTCATTGAGAACGAATCTTGATGAGAGTACTGTGTACCACCCCAATCGAAGGGACGAGGTAAAGTAACGATACAAAATACTATAAGTGTTGTTTTATGATTTAATGATTGACCTTTGGTAATAAACTGTAAAATCGTTTTCATTTGGAGAGATTATCATTGAAAACTATCGTACTAGGATCGAGATCGAATCTTGTTAAGATTTATATATTAGGGCATCTGTAAGCAGGAGTTGAGATGAAGACACCCGACATACACCCATTTTGAGTTTGGCATGTCTTTTAGGTTTAAGGTTTCCTATGATGGCGAACCTAACCTTGCAAAATACTCGACCCACGAGACCTGAAATGATTGTTGAAATTAGGATCTGATTATTGACCGCCGGTAGTGGGCAGAAGGTTATGAAATGTAGATCTTGAAGTGCCAGATGAGTAGCGAAGTTATGCGAAAATTTTAACTATGGAAAAATGAATTGACGGTCTGAAAGATCATGGGATATAAGTCCCCGTTGTATGGGACCATTGAGATGATGTAAAAGATTGGGTTGAAAGGCATATAAGTTGGATCTACCCTAGGACTTCAAGAGCTGCGTGAATTATGTTTCGTATATCGAACTTGATGAAATGCCTATCAAGTGAAAATCTGATTGTTTCTTAGTAAAGTTTAGATCGGCGAAAAGTTGCATTCATCAAAAACCCGTGAACATCATGGAGAGAGAAAGTAAGTCAACATTAAGCCTGATCTTATTCCCGTAGTTATGTTTGATGAAACTTGTGTATTGTAATGAATTACACTTGTGAGAAAAGACCGAATGTGGAGGAAATACCCACATGGCTTTAACTCTATAAGAAGCGAGTAGTAAGATGATCTTTGAGGACAAAGATCCTGTTTAGGGGTAAATGCTGTGACAATCCGTCAATTTATGGTTGATATTTTATTCTCAATATTTATTTGAAAAAATTATTTTAATGTTATAATATGAACTCACTTATTTTTGGGAAGAAATTTGGATTTACGTCTTGAAGTGGCATCGACTACGTCTAAACCGGAGGATTCTACGTTACGTGCTTACGTTTACATACACCGTTTTGGTGACATTCCAACATTTCAGGAAATAAATTTATCCGTGAATATTATTTTGGGATTTTAAATTTGAGTTGGTTCATAAACTCACAAATTTACGAGAAGAGATTAGGACTTACGATTATAATTTAACGTCCTTTACGACTAAACCGGAAACCTTAGGATTACGTGTTTACGTTTTTGAACTCCGTTTTTGATGAGACAATTTTTATTAGATTCGTTTTGTGCCGTTTATTCATAATTTATAAAAACGTTTTTCGTAAAACGACCCGAGGGCACGCAAATCGAGGAAACTATAATCGAGGAGTACCCGTAAATTATTGGGGATGAGACAAGTTTACACTTTCCCACCCCCAATACATGTGGCATCCAAGCTTAGCCAACACACTTTGATGTGTCCATTTATTAACAAAACTAAGGACACTTGTCCTTAGTTTTCATTCAAAACCACCAAACCACAAAAACAAGATACTCATACCATTCACACTCATTTCTTACATGCAAAACCACCAAAGATCTCTCTCTCTAGCTTTGAGTCCGTCCCATATCACCAAAAAACACCCATTTGATCAACAGTTTTAACCATGAATCTTATGTATAAGTTACATAAGATGAAAACCCATTGAAAACTTGTTGATTTGAGGTGATTCTAACACCTAAAAAGAGTTTTTCTATGTAGTTTAGGGGCTGATTTTCAAGAAAGTATACATCCATTTGAAGGATCCAAGAAGTTTATTTGCTAAGTTGAAGGTTTGGTAACAAGGAACCAAGCCTTGTTCATCAAAATCCCATCTTTTCATCACTATTGGTGGTATAGAGATTGTTTCTTCCTATCCTCTTGTTATTTTGATTATGTAATCTTGTATTTTCTTTATTTATGTATATGTATATGATGATGAATGATGATTAAAAATATTATGTGGGGATTTGGTGTTGATAGATTTGATAAACATGGGTAAAAAGATTGAAAAACCACATGTAAAAATGGTTAAATCTTGCTTAATAAGATGGTTGTATAAAAACAGTAAGTAACCAAATGATAAACTGATAAAATGGTATAGATGAATTTATATACAGTAAGCTATGAGTCTTGTACACATGTGAGAGTTGGCCATGCAATGGAATCATTAAAATGAGTGAGATATGATCAAAACAAGTTTAGAGTACCAATCTGAATAGTCAGTTTTGGACGAACTGTTAAGGATATTTAGAGTTGGATTGAGCAGTAGATAAAACTAAGTTAATTGTAGCACATATCATGTAGTTTATGGTGTCCAAAAATGAGCTTCTATCTTCTTGTAAAACTCAAGATATGATAAAAATGGTGAAAGTGAAAGTAAAAATCAGATTTTGGGAAATTAAAGTATAATAGTATTATATAAGCACTCAAATAAAAATAGTATAAAATGTGAATTAAAACCCACTAACTTATATAATACATTTATATAAATATGTATAGGGATAAATAAATTGACATTTTATAAAAATGGTAGTTTGATAAGTTTTATAAGTTATAAAACTATAAACATGATTTTTACGACTTTTTCGGCTATTACCGTAAAATTAACGTTTTTCGCCAATTAAAACTTAGACGATCAAACCCGTCTAATATAAAGTTTTTAAAACTCATATACTGATATATAAGCATATAAAACAAGTAAAAACCGATAAAACCCGAACTATATAACATACGGACATTAACGGGCTAAGTTAACGTTATTGGACTAATAATACAACAAAATGGGCTAAAACACTTATAAACTTATTTATTGGGCTTAACCCATTTGGGCCCAACATGTAAAGTATAAATACTGATAATACAAGTATGAAATGGATTAATACAAGTTAATGAACTTATAATAGGCTTATTGGACCTAAAACATGTAAATAGGTAAAACTAGTAAACTAGTATAAAAATTATCAACACATAACACTAAAATGAGTAAATGAGAATATGTAAACCTACTTGATCATCATATATATATAATCATCATATGCGTACATAATTGTTATTTTCATAAAGTCATTGGACAAGAGTCTAAGACGAGTATTATTTGTCTAGGTTTCTGTGATTGAAGCACGCACCGTACATCCAAATCGCCGATAACCGCCTTCCTACTTCAACGTGAGTTCATAGCCTCGCACTCTTTTAAATGTTTTTATGAAATATTTTATAAACCCGCGAGGGAGATAACATGTTAGTTTTTATAAAATAGGACACTAGTTGTCCCGATTGTCTGTTTATTGATTTGGACCCGAATGATTGTATGACCCGATGAATGATTAAATGACCCGATAGATGAAATAAAATGGATTATTAAAGTTAGGTTATGTCACTAAAAGTCTCATTAGCATGAATTGTGAACTACCGGGATTTGGTAGACGCTTATGCATATAATAGTACTATTTGGGGACGATCACCCCAGTTCGCGCCTTGACGGTTGATCCCCGTCGTGCCACATTGATTGGTAAGCGAATTTATGTATGAGAAGATTTACACAAGCGTGATTATTGTGACGACACGCTAATTTAGATGGGCAAATGAGTTTCGGGCTAGCTACCCGTTGTTTGTTGTAGTAAGGTAACAATGTCATGCGGCTTATAATAATCCAAAATAACGAAATACTGCTATACGCACCGAATTACGATATATTGCCTGACTAGCAATACGGGGTCATATAATTGATATTATGTTTGTGTTTTGGTTTTACATAACCATATTCATATAACGGTTTTTATTTAACTCTACACGACGTTATAAAGCGTATTGTATGATATTTTTACGACATTGGTTCGTATAATGATTTTTAAGGCAAATGCCTATATTATGATTTTGATAAGGATTTGTATAAAATGACTTTGGCTATTTTATGGCCTATTACGATGATTTGTACAAAATGATTTTCGGTAATAATTTTATACCGATGTTATATTAATGGTTTTATTAAACTCTATGAATTCACTCGGCGTTATCGCTGACCTTTTCTTTTAACATGTTTTATCTCAGGTACTTGAAGGTAATTCTCGGGAAGACAACAAGAATTCATGGCCCGCACCTAAATAATAATTTCCATTCAAATTCTTTGTAAAACCTGTATGAAATACAATGACTTGGGACCTATGTAACTTTGATATTTATGAATGGAAATGCTTTATTATTAAAACGATGCGACTTTTAAGCGTTGTCTATGATGTGAGTAATGTGCTATCCCGTAACACCAACTAATCTTCCGCTGTACTGAGTTGTATAAATTTGGGGGTGTTACAGTATACCCTTTCGTGTATAGTATAGTCTAAGGTAAAGTTTAGATCGATCCACGGGATTGTTGTTAACAAGTAAAAACAATGATGTCTAGAGTGTAACAAGTTGTAAATATTTAAGCTTCTAAATGATTTTTTGGTGCGTTTGGTTAAGGCTAAAACATAGAAAAGATAGATAGCAAAGATGATTATAAGCACATAAATAATGTAAGAAAACATGCCGATTACTAGTCGTACATGCAACATCTAATCAATATAACAAGAAATCCGACTAAAGATCATGTCATACCAAAAGCAGTAAGAATGGTTTATGTTGGTTTCAATAATTCAAGCACTAAACAAAATTAAGCAAGAGTTGTTATGTATTTTATTTTACCAATCACGACGAATACGAATACCAAGATTAATTTACTAGATGACATGGAACCCATTCAATCATATAAGTACTAGTTATAATCATGAATGAACCAAATACATAACAATGATCAAACATAATAGTATCGAGTATAAAAACAAATCAACCACACTTATAATCATGAACTAGTGAGAAAGTGCGTCGCACAAAACTAATTGCGCGCCGCACTTCGCCCCTGCGAAGCTAATATAATCTATTCATAGTTCTATACATGCCTCAACCAAATACACAAGTAACTACTCCATGATCAAAGGAATAACAAACATAACATTCATCATAACTCTAGAATTGATCATAATAAAAGAGTTAGAGAGATTATACCAAATGATTACAAGAGTTTGATTCGAAGATTAGTTTTCCCAAATGAAAACTTAATACTCATGATCCAATGATCAATTCCTTGTGCTACAAACCCTTTGGATGATGTTACTACACCCAAAAAAGTGCTAAAATGATTAGGTAAAGATGGGAGAAGTGGTGGTGAGTTGGTATGGAATGAGAGGGCCAAAGGGTGCTTTTATAGGCTTTCTGCGACCCAAAGTGCGCCGCACATTTTCTAAACATGGAGCCAAAGTTTTATTAATGCTGAGGAAAAGTGCGTCGCACATTTGTCATTTCCAGATTGGACCAAATGGCAAAGTTGTAGATATTTCTTTCCTCTTTCCGTGGCCGTTTGAATCAACTAAAACGGAGTTCGTATGCTAAAGATATGGCCAAAACAGTGACAGGTGTCGAGAGATTAGATGCTTGACTTTAGTTCTTCGTTTAAGCTTGACATGATCGTGTTTTCTTCCTTTTTCTTCCACGACACATCCTTGGAACCTATAACATCAAATATACTCCATTAAGTTTCGACAGTTCACATAATTAACCTAAATATATACAGATAACGCACACGTAAACATGTATAATTAGAGCGTTATCAAATTCCCCCACACTTAAGTGTTTGCTTGTCCTCAAGCAAGAAAAGGAAAATAATAAGTTTTTACATGTTTAAAATTACCCATGTTGCTAGTCAGCAAACATACCACAAACCATAAAATATTACAATTGTATTCAACCACAAATCGAACAACATACGTATATCACGTCTTAGCACATTGGCTAATCGATATATCAAAAGACTTCTTCTTCCTTCATCTTCATATTTATACATATAGCTCACTAGCTATTTTTATTCATTATTGTTTTCGACTTTTTTTTTCAATTTGAATATTTTCATTTTTTTCGTCTTTCTTTATCACTTTTTTTCATATTTTTTTTTATCACACCTTTCACAACTAACAATTCTTCCACACTTGATATAAGCATACACCACAAAAAATACAAAATAGAAGGTGATCAATCTCCATACTTGTCGAAATGGCACAATATTCGTAACCAACCGCAAACCAACTATTAGCAAAAATCAATCAATCATTCCGGGTAACTAGCAACCAGTCATTTTTTCTAAGTTTTATTCTAATATATTAACATATGTGGCAAAGAAAAGAAAAATAATTTGATTTTTAGATTACCGAGGGCGAACAAAAGTTTTTTTTAATAAAGAGTCACATTTTCCAATTCATTTTCCCCCCACACTTAAGTGTAGCAATATGCGTAATTTAAAAAATAACTTAAAAGTAGGACAAGCGGGAAAAATAAATATAAGAGAAACAAGACTTCACGGGGCTCATAAGTTCTTCGGTTGAATTCTGAAAATATAGCGCAAAGAGGAGCGCCATCACAAGAATTTGAACTCAACAATATCTACACTAATCCAAATATATATCTCACAACCCCAAATGATAAGAATCACCAATCCACACCAAGCTCCACCTATTTATTAAATCTGCAAAATAGACAAAACTACAAAAAAACATATATTCTAAAGAACACTTCCGTAAGCATCACGATTGCATTAAGCATATGCAACAAGCCTTTTGAACCCCTCGTTGTCCCGAATGGACGAGTTATAGTCTCGTGAGGGTTTCCAGGAAACACACCCACAAAGTTCGTGAAATAAACTATTATTTCTTTGGTCAGCAAAGAAAGAGAAATGCTAAAACCACAAAAGAAGTTACACAAAACTTTTTACAAAATGATTTGTCACATATTTAGTGGTCTTCTCTCTTACTTTTGAATTCTCTCATTAAATCACAACCACTAATTTATTTGACACATCATTATGTAGAAAATATTTTGTAAATATTTTGTGGTTGTATCACTTCTCGCAAAGAAAATGTATGAAACACACGGGCCCATGCACGTCACACTAATCAAATTGCAAATTTTTTCATTTTTTATATCTTTTTAAAAAAAAATTATTTATTCACATTTTACTAATAATAATACAAATCACTGCCAAATGAAAAATAAAGGCGAATATAAAATCTTTTTAGAATTTTTAATTATTTTTTATTTATAGACAAACAAGTATTAACCAAACACATTTTTTAATGTACAAAAACTTGATAAAAAATATTTTTCAAGATTTTTCAAGAAAGCGCGCCGCACAACAACACATGTGCTGCGACTTTATTACGACAGAAAACACATTTTTTTGTTTTTTTTTATAATTCTTTTTTTTCATTTTTTATAGTTCTATTATTATTTCTACTACTATTGGTACTATTTTTTATTTACATTGATTTAAGATACTTTTACAATACGGTTCAAGTAGGAATAGTACACTTTTAAACGTTGAGGATACGGTATTTTCGGTATGTATTCCAAAAAAGGATATTCTTTTGATTTTAACACATAAAAATCCCCCTTCGTTGTTTTGAAGGGTTTACTTTTTACGATTTTATTTTTAACGATGATAGGAGGTGGTGTATCTTTTTGGGTTTTTGGAGGGTCTTCGGATTTTTTGCTCCCCGTGAAACGGCATTCACGTGCTTAACTTGAGCGGATGGAGGAGGAAGTGGGTCAGTCCTAACAGTTTGATAAAAAAGAGACATGCGTTTGAGACTTCAAAAAATCCTTAATTTTTGTTTTCATGTTTTCAAATAGAGTTTTCAAATTCTTCTCATTTTGCTTCATCTTAAAACTCATAATATTAACGGTCTCTTTCACAAAACTGTTTGCAACTCTTTGACTATCTAAAAATTTAGTGATTAATCTTTCGAGATCGATTTCGGATTGAGGTTGAGATTGGTGAGAATTTAAATCATGAGAATTCAGGTTTTCACAACCATCAAGCTGATTTGATTCATGACGTTCACACATCGGCGTGTCATCGTTCAAGCGATTTTTAGGAGCGAGTTTACCTTCGAGATCGTTATATTTTTCATGCATCTCGTGTAATTCTTCTTTAAAGATTTGGAAATGAGAATCCATTTTAACTTCAAGAGCTTCTAACTTCTCCAATAATCGAGAATGATCAATGCTACTTTCATCGGCGAAAGAGGTGGATTTCCGATTATATTTGTTTCGAGACTTTTTGGGCCAATTAAGTTCAAAAAGAACTTTGTCCTCAAGAAATTGAAAAGCTTGTTTCAGAGTTTTGTAGAGGAAGATTCCTCCAGCTATTCCATCAAGGATTGCTTGAGTGGATTCGTCTAGACCATGATAGAATATTTGAATAATAGCTCTTTTGGTTAGACCATGCCTATGGAATTTTCAAAGCATGTTCTTAAGTCGTAACCAGACTTGGGTTAGAGTTTCACATGTGGTTTAAGAGAAATTTCTAATTTCGAGTAAAAGTCGTTCAAATAACGAAGGTGGAAAGACTCGGTTTATAAAAGCTATTCGCATTTATTCCCACAATGTTATAGAATCTTCATTAAGTTTATCGAACCATATTTTAGCATCATCGGCTAAGGATAGTGGAAACATAAAAAGTTTGACAAATTCACTTTGAGTTTCACCATATTTGAACATGTCGCATATAGCGAAAAATTCACGAATGTGGTCATGAGGATCGGCCCGCAAATGAGCAGCGAATTTGTTTTCTTGAACAATTTTTAAGTGGGTATTGTTAATAACAAAGTTGTCATCAACATCGGTTCGAACAATGGTAGAATTAGGAGTTGGTGCTACGGTACTAGCACTATTCCACAAGGGTTGTTCATCGGGATCGATAACTATGATATGTCCGGGTGGATTGGGTTGGGTTTCGACATCCTCTTCATGTATATCTATAATAACAAATTCATTTGTGGATGGATTTTGGGTTGAAATCTTGGGTGATTTGATTTGATAGCATTCTTTTAGGATCGTTTGAAATTCATAACTCCATGTTGTTTTTTTTAATTTAAATAATATATTTACAAGTTCTTTTCCCTACGATCGATGATTTAAACAAACGTTTAATATTTCACAAAAAGACATTTTTTGTTTAATTTTAATATTATTATTTTATTTATTTATTTATTTATTATTATTGTATATTTTTTTTGAGATTATAACAAGATAAAAAGATAAATAAAAATAAAAGCAAAACTGATATTTTTGGTCTTTTGGTTTTTTGGTTTTTTTATATTTTTGTTTGATGATAAACTATATATTTACAAATTCACGAAGTCTAAAAGGCAGTTGGGTGGGTTTTTGAAAATCACTTAACTTAATCAGTTAAGAAATACGTTTTGAAATTTTTTCCAGAAAGTGCGGCGCACAATACGTAAGTGCGTCGTACTTAGAAATCCTCCAGAAAGTGCGGCGCACAATGGTTAAGTGCGCCGTACTTTCTGCAAATTTTAGAACAGAAAAGTTGAGATTGCCAGATATCTCTACGGCGATGGTTTAATTTTAAAAAGAAGTTTCTCAGAAAGTTTAAACAAGTAACGAAAACGATCCCCGGTAGCGGCGCTTAAAACTAGATGATTACCAAACGAGGGACTAAAAACACAACACGGGCAAGTATACCCTTTCGTGTATAGTATAATCTAAGGTAAAGTCCAGGTCGATCGACGGGATTGTTGTTAACAAGTAAAAACAATGATCTCTAGAGTATCACAAGTTCTAAAGATTGAAGCTTCTAAACGATTTAAAGGTGCGTTTGGTTAAGGCTAAAACATAGAAAAGATAGATAGCAAAGATGATTATAAGCACATAAACAATGTAAGACAACATGTCGATTACTAGTCGCACATACAACATCTAATCAATATAACAAGAAATCTGCCTAACGATCATGTCATACCAAAAGCATTAAGAATGGTTTATGTTGGTTTCAATAATTCAAGCACTAAACAAAATCATGCAAGAGTTGTTATGTATTTTATTCCACTAATCGCGACAAAGGCGAATACCAAGATTCATTTACTAGATGACATGGAACCCATTCAATCATATAAGTACTAGTTATAATCATGAATGAACCAAATACATAACAATGATCAAACATAATAGTATCAAGTACAAGAACAAATCAACCACGCTTATAATCACGAACCAGGGAGAAAGTGCGCCGCACAAAACTAATTGTGTGCCGCACTTTGCCCCTGTGAAGCTAATACAATCTATTCATAGTTCTATACATGCCTCAACCAAATACACAAGTAACTACTTCATAATCAAAGGAATAACAAACATAACATTCATCATAACTCCAGAATTAATCATAATAAAAGAGTTATAGAGGTTATACCAAATGATTACAAGAGTTTGATTCGATGATTAGTTTTCCCAAATGAGAACTTTATACTGATGATCCAATGATTAATTCCATATGCTACGAACCCTTTGGATGATGTTACTACACCCAAAAAACGTGCTAAAATGATTAGGGAAAGAAGGGAGAAGTGGTGGTGAGTTGGTATGGAATGAGAGGTCCAAAGGGTGCTTTTATAGGCTTTTTGCGACCCAAAGTGAGCCGCACTTTGTTAAATGTGCGCCGCACATTTCCTAAACGTGGAGCTAAAGTTTTATTAATGCTGAGGAAAAGTGCGCCACACTTTTTTAATTGTGTGCTGCACATTTGGTCATTTCCAGCTTGGACCAAATGGCAAAGTTATAGATAATTCTTTCCTCTTTTCTGTGGTCGCTTGAATCAACTAAAACGGAGTTCTTATGCTTAAGATATGGCCAAAACAGTGATAGGTGTCGGGAGATCAGAAGCTTGACTTTACTTCTTCGTTTAAGCTTGACATCATCATGTTTTCTTCCTTTTCCTTCCACGACACATCCTTGGAACCTATAACATCAAATATACTCCATTAAGTATCGATAGTTCACATAACTAACCTAAATATATATAGATAACGCACACGTAAACATGTATAATTAGAGCGTTATCAGCGCGCTATCTCCACACAACTCCGATAGCTCAAGAGGGGAGGATGCTTTTCTCACACCAGCAAACAACAGGCGGCATACGAACGTGAAAGACAGGTTAGGACCTAACCCAAGGGGAACCAACGCGTCGGCCGAGCCATGCCCGCGTCGACGGAGTGTCCTCAAAAGATTGGGGTCTTTATAAAGAAGCTCTTCCCCAGAATCCTACATACAAGAACGAAGCAAAAGTACCAGAAAAACTCGGCGAGAAACTCTATCGAGTGAAAACTCATCAAACTTTGATCTCAGCGATCATCATCCGCAACGTAGGAGGGTTGTTTCTTCATCCTCGGATACCTCTGAATCCTCGCACCACGACAGGAAACGTCGGAGAACGCCCAAGCAGCCAAGAATGCACAGAGAGGAAGAGTGATCTCTCCAATGGTGTCGCGACAGAGGAAGCGCGTTTTCGAAACGCATAACCATGTTTAAAGATAACAAGAAGAGACAAATGTCGTCCAACGTCAAAACCTACGATAGAACAACAGACCCGGATGATCACCTAAAGGTGTTTGAATCCTAGGAAGGGATAGAGCAATGGCCAGATGCGGTGTGGTGTCACATGTTCAATTCAACCCTAATTGGGAACGCCGGAAACTGGTTCGATCGACTCCCATGAAGAAGCATCAGCGGTTTCGAAGAACTAAGGAGAGAGTTCAGAAGGAACTATGTTTAGCAAAAGAAGTGAGACAAGAGTCTTGTTTCACTAGCAAGGGTCAATCAGAGGCACAATGAAAGTTTGGAAGATTTCATGGAGCGTTTCAAATCTGAGTGTAACCAGATTAAGGAATGCCCAGAGATCCTGAAAATCTCAGGGTTCCTTGCAGGCATCACCAACCCGGATTTAATAAGAAAACTAAACGACAGGACCCCAGAAACTTTCGACGGAGTTATGAAGAGGGT
The DNA here is from genome assembly GCA_025667525.1 of Glebionis coronaria. NCBI lineage: Eukaryota > Viridiplantae > Streptophyta > Magnoliopsida > Asterales > Asteraceae > Glebionis > Glebionis coronaria. The sequence continues at coordinate 225,316,622 of CM046874.1, forward strand.
CTGAGCGTTTATCCAAGGAGAAGCTGCAACAGCAGACAGCCGACAAGTGACCTCAAATCCCAAATTCCAAGACGATCGAAGAAGCTGCGATACGGCCAGAACATTAGTCGTACCTTAGACTTCCGCAGCACAACGAAGCCTGAGCGCAATAACAATAACAAGTTCACTATGTTGCAAAAAAAACGCCTAAGGAAATATTCTTATCCGAAGGCGCGAATTTCCCAAAACCAATCCCAATGACCGGTCTGATAGACAAGAGGGACAACAGCAAGCACTGTAAATACCACAATGATAAGAGCCACGCTACTGATGAGTGTATCTAACTGAAAAGGCACATCGAGAGCCCCGTCAAGGACGGTAAATTGAATCACCTCATACGGGACTAGAGAAAGGGTGTGGATGCAAAGAAAAGTGAAACCAAAAGACAGAAGAAAAAACCCATAACCATTTACATGGTACAAAGGGGCGAGTCGCATATGCAGAGAAGAACGATACAAGAATTTGCGCATGATAAGGAGATATCGTTTCCTGTTCTTACTGATATGGATTACAGGATAGGCTTGCTATCGGTCAGTATAGCACTTGGAAGTCATGTCATATGCAACATGTGTGTTGATGGAGGATGCGCAGCGAACATACTGAAAGAACATTGCTTCGCGCAGCTGCCTATGGAGGTTAAGAAGGAGCTAAAGGAGACCTCGTTCGTGCTCACATGATTTAACAGCGACAAGAATAGACCCTTGGGGCATCTCTGCACGCAAGTAACAATGGGGAATGTGGAACACTCGACAACCGTATGGATGGACTTTATGATTGTGCGATCCCACTCATCGTACAATAGCATCATCAGACAGCCATCACTCTTAACATTGCGCGCTGTACCCTCTATAATTCATGGGGCATGCTTAAATTTCCAGTGCAAGATGGAATAGTTACAATTCGCAACGTGGACACACTTGAAGAGAGCAACAACACTTCTACCAATGGTAGGAAAAGAAAGGATGTCGGGCAGAACAGGCACATCACAAATTCTAGTTCACACTCGATACGGAGAAAGAGTGGCTCTAAAAGTTACCAAGTAATACCATAGAAGAATAACATATCCAGGGGTGTAGGATCGTCAACAGATCTCCCATGGGCCCTACTCTCGACAAGTTTCGCACGAAGAGGAGGGCCAGATGCAGCTTCATCCTCACGGATCAGGAGGATATACAGATCACTCACGCAATATGCTTTGAGTTCAGCGCCATGATTACTGAGGCGGATCATGAAGCACTAATAGCTGGACTGAGCCTGGCGTTGAAAATGGAAATAAAAAGCTTGGTGGACTATGTATATAACCCCCTATTAGCAAGTAGAGCAGGATTGTGCGAAGTCCGAGGGAGCACGCTCATCCAGTACACAAGAAAGATAAGGGCCATGGTCAGGCAGTTCATGTTGATCCCAAACTTAGATCGATTTAGCTTGTGTAAGCGAGATTAAATCAAGTTAAACACGTAGAGAAACTTTGTTGTATATGTAACAATTCAAGTATTATGCGGAATTTAATACTAGAACACACAAACACTATAAACTAAACTTTCACTTTGATTGATAAATCAAACTTGCGTACAATGAAAGTATAAAACGTATGAAAACTTATGTTTTACAAAACCTAAAGGCCTCCTTTTATAAATTAAGGAACCTTGTACAAGAGTCTACGTATCAGCTATTCTTGGTAAAGATAAACATAAGAAATACATTGTCGAACATATCTTTACTAGAAACATACTAGAAACATAATACGTGTAGACTAAGTCTTCTATCAGTGCTTGACTTCTTCTTATCAACGCTTGACTTCTTCCTGTCAATGCTTGTCCTGTCAACGCTTGATTTCTTCTTAACAACGTCCAGATTTCTCTTGTTAGCGTCCAAGTGTATTGACTACATTTTATTCCCAACAATCCTCCCCTAAACTTGATATCTACTCTGGTAATCAAGTTTCTGAATAAAAACTAAGAACTAGGAGGATTCTTACAAATCTTATCAAATTGGAAATAAATATATCTAATCAAATCCTTGGCCACGTCACTTGAGTAGTCAATTTCCAGCTGTGTTGTCTTCATGTTTTCCAAAACTTCTTTGGACATAGGATACTCAGCATCCACAAGAAGATACTCAAAAAAACTTTGTAGAAATCAAATGATACACACGAGCTGCTGAATATAAACGCCATTAAAGTCCACTAATATCATCCTCAAGATCCTTCCAAACTGGATCTTCTTCATCTGGTGCACACATTCTCTCGAATGTTGACCAAATCTTTATTCCGTTAACTGAAGTAGGTGCTTTAGTCTCATACTTGGCCTGCAGTAACCTCCAAAGGTCTGCCAAGTCTTCCCTATCCAAACTTTCAAACAAAGACATAAGAGTAGTAAAAGTATGTACCTCTTTCCTATATCTTCCAATCATCCAAAACCCACTTGAATCTTCTTCGTAACTAATGATAGGTTTCTGGAATCATGAGGTAATACTCTTACCATATGTGAAGCTTCCATGGGTGAGAGCTTAATACTCTTTCTAATAACAGCTTCACTGGGATTCACTCTATTCAAATTTGAAGGAAACTCAAGTGGAACTCCCTTCTTCAATGGTCTTGGTAAAATAATAGCCCTTTGGATCTCCATCTCCTCTGCAAGTTCTTCCTTCCTTTCATCTGAAAGAAGTCGGATGGTGTTCATCTCTTGCACTCTTCCCAAATAGGATAAGCCTTATATTCCAATTCATCAAAGGACAATTCCTGCAACTTCTTAAAAGTCCAACCTCCTTAATGACATCTAAGCAACATATAATAAAGCTCCCTTCTATCTCTCTTGGACTGTGAGAAAACTTTCCTGGCATTATACTTTAGGATTACCTGACAATCCCTTTGAATCCTAAGAACAATCTCTAGTCCCCAAATCTGATCTGATAAAGACATATCTGGATTCTCAATGATCTTATTCTCCCAAGCAAAGTACATCTAGGCAACTTCTGGCATATCATAATCCACCTTCATCTTTAATTCTGCAAGTTTCTCCCTTACCAACACATCACCATATTCAAGTCTTTCTGGGTTCTTCAATAATCATGACACTTGAATCTATGCTCTCATCATTACTTCCTTCTTGTTCCTCAGAAGTAACCACAAATGGTGACTCAACAACCTTCTTCTTTTCTTGTTCCATAAGTTGTGTAGCCAACATTGAATCAAATTTTACTTGGGTTTCATCCCCTTGGGAACCTCTGTTTCTACCATAATTCCTTTACCCCTATCTAATGTATCAATGATGGGTAAAGATGATGATGGTACCTGTGAAGACACTTCCTTGATGCTAGCTGATGACTGGAATACATTAACTATATCTGCAGGTCTATCAACGTCCAAAACCTGTGCGTCAATGCCCAACTTACTCTTATCAGCGCTGGGCTTGTCAGTGTCAAAATTTTGCTTGTCAACGCTCACCTTACTCTTTTCAGCGCTTCTTGTGAACTGCTCCATCATTTCTGTAAAGGACAAATTCAAATTTGTAGGAGTAACCAAAGAGACATCAAAACCTGGTTGCTTCTTCAAATCTGTAAGAGCTTCAGCCACACCCAAAGATTATCCATCATGTGAGCCTTTATTACTTAAATTAACTGGCTCAGTAACAGCTTCCTCCCCTTTGTAAGAATCCTTCCCTGAAGAAAGGACTCTTGTCTGCCTTCTCCCAGCCTCAGCAGTTTCTAAAACAACAATCTTCTCCCTCAATTGCTTGAGTTCAAGGCCTTGGGTAGAGACAGTATGTACAAGGTCTGCATTTTGCTTTTGCAAGCTAATGCAGACAGCCGTTAATTCCAACATTGTATAGGGTTCCAATCTGCCCTCCTCTAGAATGGGTATTTGACCTCTCAAAATAGAGTCTTGGGGCATGGATGAGGTCTTAATAATGTTAGGACTGGCTTGGCCTGCTTCTAAGCCAGTACCAATAGTCCTAGACCCACCCATGTCACCAACCACACTTGTGGTGGTGGTTCTCTCTGCAACTTGGCTAGGACCACCAGAGGAGAACACTCTAATGGTCCTTTGGTGTTTTTCCATCCTAAAGTCTGGGGTGAAGAGGATGATGTGGATTGAGTTGTAGTTTGAAGGTTAAGGGGTGTTTGGGTCTGTTGTAGAAAGGTGTCAATGTTTGGATTTGATGTATCAACGCCAACATTTAATGTGTCAGCGTTGAAGGGATCTTGGTCAAGTTCCATATGTTGAGGTGAAGGTGATGGTTCAGGTAATGAGTCTGGTTGTGGTTGTGGGTCAGGTTGAGGTTGTGTTGTTGCAATAACAGCAAGCATGGCTTGGGTAAGAGGTAAGTCTCTGTGGGGGGTGAATTCATCTTACTAAAAATATCTTTCTTTTGCATAGGGATCGCATAAAAATCATCATGATCCCTGGTGCAATACCTTTGTTCATCAAAAATCATTTGTTAAAATCTTGGGTAAGCCAGAGTCATCTTGCTACCCTTGTTTTTACACATGCCATCAAAAATCATTTTAGAAAAATTATATTGTTTCCCTGTAGCAATACACACAATGGCACTACCAATTGATCTATTAATTTCATTATGTGCAGTACATTTGGGACTTAAACATTGAAGGATGACATGTATTAAGTACTTCCAAGCTGGGGGAAATTCCTGTTTATTATATTTATTTAAAGTACCCTCTTCAGGGAAAGGATACCCCAAAGCTTGAAGTCCCTGTTCTATCTCACCAATGGGTAGAGTGGTTATACCATCTGGATCATTAAGATGCAAAGCCTGGCGAACCAAGGCTTCAGTAACCACCCATGGACGCCCATGGACAATAGCAGTTAATGTAGTCACATTATTAAGTGTTGAGGAACTAACAGTGTTCCAAAACTGTTTAATATGAGTGACAGGGATAAGAGGAGCATGAGAAAGTGCATACCGTAGAGGAGATGCATTCAAGTACGCCACCATCTGAGTATATTAAGGAAACAGAGCATCATCAGCCTCCAAATAGGCAACCATGTTATGCTGACTTCTGAATCCCAATACCAAGTCACTCGGTTTAAACTTAGGCGCCATTGATGTAGAAAGCTGTTTGAAAAGTTATGAAAGATGAATATAGGAGAGAAAATTTGTTAGACAAGAATAAGCAAGTACCATTTTACAAAATTAGGAGCCAAATTTATAGGAGAGGTAGGCACATGTGATTGGTAAAAAATGAGGCAGCTATTTTCAAAATATAATGATGAAAATATTGAAAAGAAAATAAATTATCTTGTTCATTAATTAAAAGTTACCAACTCCCAAAATTACGGCCCCAATTTTCGTCAAAAATAACAACTAGGTAGGTCCCAATGAGTGTCAACAGTCAAAAATAACCCATCAACACCCAACGGCTATATTCTTGTCAACGTCTAAATTGGTCCTAACAACGTTTGGAAATAAATCTGTCAACGTCCAAAAATAAAAATAATAAAAATGAAAAAGGACCTTAACAAAGTGATTTATCCTAGTGAAGATAACCTATAAACTGAAAATTACTATAGGGTGGCAAGCAATGTCCAATCATGCACACTTGCTTAAGCAAGATAGACATAACAGTCCTCTAGTGTCCCTTGCTGACCAAAGTTCTTAACAGTGAAGTTATCTCATAAAATCCTTTGTAACTTCCCAGGTAAGCCCAATAAAAATCATACCCAAGTCTCCCAATAGACCACATCCAATTCTAGGCCAAAAAGTCTTGGCAGCGTGCATAGTATATCAACTTTGGATGCTACATTGCCTCATGAGTTAGTGAACTAATTCATACTCACTAGGGGACACAATCTAGAATTGTGATAAGAGTATTATAAGAATACCCAAAAAGTCCTAAAAGGTTCCTAAACCTCCCCTTACACTATGATATATAAGTTGCCAAATAATATGCATGTAATAAAAATTTATGTCAAGATAGGAATATAAATATTCCAACCATCATCCATAAACTGAAACATGCTCAAAAAATACTCCAAGAATCCAAAAGTAACTCTGTGTCTAAATGTACAATGCTAACAACGCCTGCATAATTAGATCAAAAACCACAAAACTAACATGTTGCTGACAACGTCAATTTAACACTTGCCAACGTTAAAATAACCTTTGTCAGCGTTAGACAAATAAAGTGGAAAATCTAATTTTGTATAAAGACCAATAACAAATGCATATCATGTACATACTTTTACAATAAGTTCCCAAAACACATATTAAGTGAGATTGATCATTCCAATACTTGTTACCAAGTATTGAAATCTTCCAGTATCAAAAGGTTTAGTTAATAAATCAGACACATTTTATTCTGTGTCAACCCTATCTTGTTGTATTAAACCTTTTTTCAAAACAATCTCTTATAAAATGGTCTAATTTCTATGTGTTTTGTTTTAGAGTGATGTACAAGATTTTTAATAATGCATAAAGTACTGTTATTGTCTACAAAAATCTTGGTATGCATGAAATTTAACCATAATCCAACAGTTGGTTCTGGATCCATAAGACTTGTCCACAACAAGCAGCTGCAGCAACATACTCTTCTTCAGTTGTAGAATTAGCCACCACTGTTTCTTTCTTGCATTGCCAAGATATAAATCTACTCCCAAGAAATTGGAATCCACCAGTTGTGGATTTTCTATCAAATTTGTCACCATCATAATCACTGTCTGAATATGTAATAAGCTCCAATGGAGAATCTTTTGGATACCATAATCCCAAGTATGGATAACACCTAAGGTATCTAAAAATCCTCTTAACAGCATGAAGATGACACTCTTTTGGAGTCACTTGATGGCGTGTACATGCACACACAGCAAACATAATGTCAGGTCTTGAAGCTGTGAGATACATCAATGAACCAATCATTGACCTATAATTCCTGACATCCACCTCTTTTCCATCTCCAACTTTTCCCCAAGGGTGTTCCCTATCCATGGGTGTGCTAACCCGTTTCTCATGTGGAGAAAAGCCAAACTTCTTCAAGATTTCTGCTACATATTTATCTGGAGAGATGAAGATACCATCTTCTTTCTGATGTACTTGTAACCCTAGAAAGAAGTTCATCTCCTCCATTGCACTCATCTTGAACTTGTCTGTCATGAGTTTGGAAAAATCTTCACCCATCTTTGGACTAGAAGAACCAAAGATGATATCATCCACATAGACCTGTACAAGTAAGAAATCCTTACCAATCTTCTTTGTAAATAAGGTCTAGTCTATGGTGCCCCTTTTGAATCCATTTTCCACCAGATAGGTGGACAATGTGCCATACCATGCTCTTGGGGCTTGATGAAGTCCATACATAGCTTTCTTCACTCTATACACCTTGTCCGGATGTTCTGAAACTTCAAAACCAGGAGGCTGCATTACATAAACCTCCTATGCAATTGTGCCACAAAGAAAAGCACTCTTCACATCCATTTGATAGACTGTAAATCCCATGTAGGAAGCATATGATAGAAAAATCCTTATAGCCTCAATCCTTGCAACAGGTGCAAAGACTTCCTCATAGTCTATCCCTTCATTTTGTGTATATCCTTGTGCCACTAAACGTGCCTTGTTTCTGACCACAATGCCTCTCTCATTCTTTTTGTTCCTAAGAACCCATCTTGTCCCAATAAGTCTGACATGTCTGGGACAATCAACTAACTCCCAAACATCCTGAATAGCAAATTGGTGAAGCTCATCCTGCATTGCTTCCACCTAACTTGGTTCTTCGAGAGCATCAAAAATCTTCTTGGGTTCCTGTTGTGATAGAAAACAGGCAAACAAACATGCTTGAACAAAAGGGGTATCAACCTTCTTGTGAATATTGGCAATAAATCCTCCATGATTCTAATGAGACCTTCTAGTTTGCACAGGAGTCATCACATCACCAATAATTAGAGAAGGAGGATGATTTTTGATTGTAGAAGTAAGCACTCCTCCTTCAATAATTATGTTTTCCTCAATCTCATCTTCTAAGTTACCAATATCCTCTTCAGACTCTCTTCCATCATCATCTGAGTTAACCCTCCATGATTGTTTGAAGGTTCACCTTGTTCCAAATTATTGGAAGAGAAAAGATGGTCAAAAGATCTGTCAACGCCTGAACCAAGGCTGTCAACGTTTGAGCCTTTAACGCCTGAATTTGTCTTGTCAGCGCCAGAATTTCCTTTGTTAGCGCCTGAAGGATCATGCATGTTTTCAACTGGTGATACTTGTGGACGACCTTTTTCCTTTCCAGCAAATGCATCTGTCCATATGTTAATGGTAACATACTCAAGTATGGGTGATGATTTTGTCTTCTTGTGATCCAACCTATTCATTAACCTGTTTACCTAAAATATCAACAACTGGTTCTTCCACAACATTTGAAGTCACCTTCATAATGTCTGGATTAGTAACAGGCATATAATTCAATGTCCTAGATAGAGGTTCCAAGTCAAATACCCAATTTGGACCACTTTCAGGATCACTAGGTTTACTCTCTAAAAACCTAACATGTACTTTTTCAAGTATACGTTTTTCTTTCTTAATGTAAACTCTATATCCTCTACTCTGCACAGAATAACCCATTAAGTAGCCTTCATCAGCTTTAGCACTAAACTTACCTAAGGCATCACTAGTGTCCAAGACAACTACATGACATCCAAAAGGTTTAAGAAAACAAATATTAGGTTTCCTGCCCCAAAATAGCTCATAAGGTGTTTTGTTATGGATCTTGTTGATTAATGCCCTATTCTGAACATAACAAGCTGTATTCACAGCCTCAGCCCAAAAAGCAATGGGAAAATGAGCATCAGCCAACATAGTCCTAGCTGCTTCTATGAGTGTTCTATTCTTTCTCTCAGCTACCCCATTTTGTTGTGGGGTTCTAGCTATACTAAATTGTCTAGTAATCCCTTTCTTGGCACAAAATTCATCTAATAACTTATTTAGAAACTCACCACCATTGTCACTTCTAAGCATTTTAACCTCATTACTAGACTTCTATTCAATTTGGGGAATAAAGTTAATCAAAGTATCAGCAGTGTCACTTTTCAAAGGTAAAAAGAAAGTCCAAGTAAATCTAGAAAAATCATCAGTGATGACAAAACAGTAGGATTTACCATTTAAGCTTTCTATATTAGTTAGACCAAACAAGTCCATATGCAGCAAGTGAAGTGGTTTAGAACTAGAGTGCACTGGTTTAGACTTAAATGAGACCTTGTGCTGTTTACCTTTAAGGCATGAAACACAAGAATGGTCATTATGGAAAGCCTTTTCAGGCAAACCATCAATTAAACCATGTCTCACAAGTCCATTTATATTTTTAATATTAATGTGCCCTAATCTTCTGTGCCAAAGATTACTCTCATCAACTGAAGCCTTAGCATATAGACATGACAAATTATTATTCATCCTAATTTTATTAAGATTCACATTATAAATGTCCTTATGCCTAGGTGTTCTATAAACAATGAATTTCTCATCTGGTATTTTAAAATCTTTGCTCAACACCAAGCATTCAGTATCAGTGAAAAGAACCTTATTTTTGTTATCACACACTTGTGATACACTAACAGATTATAGTCAAGTTCTTTTACCAGAAACACGTTTTCAAAACGCAAATTGTTGGTGAGAAGAGTGCCTTTGCCAATGATAGTCCCATATCCTCCTCCAAAGTACACTTTGTCACCATCTTTAATGGGGATAAAATTTGTCAGATAATCTTCCTTCCCCGTCATGTGCCTAAAGCATCCACTATCCCAATAACCATAATCATTAACCTGCTTTTGAATGCCCTGCATATAAAGAAAACAAATTAGTTTTCTTTGGGAACCCAAGCCTGAGTAGACTTGGATTCATTTGGTTGTTCAACAAGAACAGACTTAGTCTTTATAACAACCCCTTGTTCATCCCTTTTTGGATTAAACACCCAGTTAGCCCCAATTGGTTTTGTTATGACCTTTGAAATATAATGAAATCTGTTACAGATCATAGAAATCCCATCTGAATTAGGGTTTTGGTCTTTCATAGGTCTCCATGTCAAGCTAGAAGAAGCTTTAGACCCCTTTCCATTTGGTTGCAAATAGTTTCCATTGCTTGGTCTGGCAACTTTCCTGTCAGCGTTTAATTTGTTCTTGTCAACGTTGAAATTACCCTTATCAGCGTTGAACCTAGGGTTTTATACAGGAACCCATTGTCTGTTAGACCACGTATTGGTCTTCTGAAAAGGTCTTTGTCCATATGTATTTGACCATTTTGCAAAGAATGGGGCTGGTCTAACGACTTGTGGAATTTGCTGGACAAAAGGTTTAGGTTTGACAGTGTTTGACTTTCTATCAATGTTGACCTTTGAAGCATTGACACACTTATAGGCTAAATGTGTAAAACTTCCACAAGTATAACAGGCTTTTCTAGACATAGCTCTAGGTCTAGAAGAAAAGAAACCTGTCCCATTATCACTAATTTGGCTTTTTGGTGACCTAGGTTTTCTATTCATTTCTGCATATTTAATACTGGGTTTTCTATCAACGTTTAAGCCAAGGTCAACAGTCTTGCCAGTAGTAGGATTGGTCACTTTAATGGGTGTAGACTCATTTGTCTGTCACTAAGCATGCCACCTTTAACAAACAAGGTAGGGTTGGCTTTCTTCCATTGGTCCAAATCAGTCATCTTCTGCTTGTATTCCTCTACTGGGGTAAGAACTCTTGTTGGAGGAATAAATTCCTCTTCTTAGAGTTCTGGTATACCAGTCCAAGACAAGTCCTTTCTAAGGACACCTTAGAAGTTCCCAGCAGGTGGTGGAACACCAGCATACTCTTTCATCCCAATCCCAGTCATATCACTAGAATCCCTTTATTCACTAACACATTTTTCTAGGGTTTGTGAAGCTTTATCAAATCTCTGAATTTTAAGATCTACATTATCTTTGTTTTTTATAGCCTCATCTAACTTAGCTTGTAAAACACCATTGGCTCTTTCCATGATGTTTCTAACCTCAACACTATCATTTAAATCATGAGTTAAAATATTGATTTGATCTTTTAGGTCAAACTCCATTTTCTTATACTCAGCTTCAGTCTTTTCAGATTGAGTAAGAGCAAGTTGATAGTTAGATAACTTGCATCTTTCATTAACCACATCTGTTGTCAATTTTAAAACTTCTTTGTTAAGTTTTTTAGTGTTTAGACGAAAACCTTTACTACAAAATGCATCATCATATACTTCATTGTATGATGAAGATGAAGAGTGTGCCATGAGAGCATAATGAACATGCTCCTCTTCTTCCTTTTCTGCAACCAAAGCTCTGTTCTCTTCCTCATCCTTGGCCAAATAGCTCCAATCCCAGCCAACACCATCAATGTCTCTCATAGCAATCATAGCTTTGGAATCCCGAGCCTTGATGATTTGGCTTGAGGGTTTTCCAACATCAGATCTTCTTGGAGATCTGCATTCTCTCATAAAGTGTCCCATTCAATGACAATTATAACACTCAACCTTGGATTTATCAAATCCAGCAGTGTCCTTAGCATTGAAAGTCATCTTCTTCCTAAATCTTCGATTCTATCTATTTGCCCTTATGCTTGCAAGAGCCATATTCGACTTTATGTCCATCTCCTCCAAATGCTCATCACTAATTTGCTCAAGGTCCTCATATGTAATCACTAAACCATTGGGAAATGAAGCAATGTATGCACACACAACATCTAGATCAATACCAGCAGGCTTAACTCTTGGAGAGTCAACATTGTATGTGTCAGCGTCTGAATGTGAGGCGTTGACAAAGCTTGACACAGCGTTAACACACGGTGATCCAGTAACGGGGTGCATGTAGGACTCTCTTTGATCAAATTGACCTTCACTGTGTGGCCATGTTTCCATTGGTAGAATTGCTTCCTTGATCCAAAAGTATTTCATTCTCTACAAGCCTTAAATTATTGTAAACATCATCAAAAGTGGAACTTTTGTGAGTATTATTAGCAATCATAGACCTTGCTTCAATCTTCCATGCATCACCAAGACTTTTAAGAAAAGTGGTGATGATATCAACATCACCAAGCACTGTTCCCATAAAGGACAGCTTGCTTGTAATGTCAAGAAGTCTGCTTCTCACTCCACTTAGCTTTTCATTGGGTTGAGCTTTAAAAACAGCATACTCATGCAAGAGTTGCTTCTTTTTCTCTTGTACAGTATCAGCAGTACCATCATAAGCAACTTCAAAGGCTGCCCAAAGATCTTTTGTAGACTCATAGCCTCTATGTTTGTGCTGATTGGCTTGTCCCAAAGAGAGTTTGAGAATGCTTAGGGTTCTCATGTCATTCCTTCTCTTTCCAACGTCCTCAACTGAGACAGCTCTTCCATCTTCAGGTTTTTCTTTTCGATCCTCTTCTGAAGAGCCTGGAGTTGATATTACCAAGATAGCAGCTGCAATCTTGGCAGCCTAATTGAATGTGTTTCCATATTCAATAATTTCCCATAAGGTGTGATCATGGGTTTGAAGATACTGTTCAAAGTTAAATTTCCACAGCTCAAAATTGTCTGGGTCTAGCATGGGAATCTTGATGTTGGGGGTTGAGGAGGAGGAGGAGGTTAACTCTAGAGTAGACATGGAGTTTTAGTTTTAGGGTTTCTTGAAAATTAGGGTTTTTGGCAATTTAGGGTTTTTGTGTTCTTTAGATCAAAGTTTCTCAACAAGCTCTAATACCACTTGTTGATCCCAAACTTAGATCGATTTAGCTTGTGTAAACGAGATTAAATCAAGTTAAACACGTAGAGAAACTATGTTGTATATGTAACAATTCAAGTATTATGCGGAATTTAATACTTAAACAAGAACACACAAACAGTATAAACCAAACATTCACTTTGATTGATAAATCAAACTTGCGCACAATGAAAGTATAAAACGTATGAAAACTTATGTTTTACAAAACCTAAAGGCCTCTTTTTATAGATTAAGGAACCTTGTACAAGAGCCTATGTATCAGCTATTCTTGGTAAAGATAGACATAAGAAATACATTGTCGAACATATCTTTACTAGAAACATACTAGAAACATAATACGTGTAGACTAAGTCTTCTATCAGTGCTTGACTTCTTCTTATCAACGCTTGACTTCTTCCTGTCAACGCTTGTCCTGTCAACGCTTGACTTCTTCTTAACAACGTCCAGATTGCTCTTGTCAGCATCCAAGTGTATTGGATACATTTTATTCCCAACAGTTCGCTGATTTTTCTATCCGAGAAGTTTTAGAAGAGAATGGCGTGATGTCAATGGCCATGGATCGTCTTTCAATCGTAAACATTGAAAATCCCCCTAGGCACGTACTTGTTGATTTCATCGTGAACAAATTTGTACATCCGCAAGTAATACCCGCAGCGAACAGGGGAGCGTCACCAACATGGATGACACCAATCGTAAACTATTTGATACATCATGAACTATTGGGTGACAACAGAAGTGCCAAGCGATTGTAGTACAAAGCAAGGCAATTCACGATCATAAACATTTCTTTATACAAGAAGTCAACACATGGTCGAAAGCTACAATGCCTGGGTCCCGAATGGGCGCGAATAATTATGGAGGTCGCACATAAGAAGACATGCCAACAAGGTCCAAAAGCTATGGAAAAAGAAGTCTTTCGCTCACGCTATTATTGGCCCTTCATGCGTAAGGACGCTCGTAAGAAAGTGGTACGATGTCGCCAAGGCGAGACACGCCCGAACATGGGAGTAAGACCGCACAAAAAGTTTGGGAGTGTGTCTGATGCACGAGCAAGTGAAAGAGTTATTCTTTCAAACTTGGGGCGTACATTTAGTTCTCTCGCCACAAAGATTGGAAGCATTGCGCACAATGTAGTAGTGATGTTCCCATCCCAAGTTGACGACCGGCAAGAATTAGGAGGAATCACCACTCCGCCAGCAAAGGTGGTCGTCATCAGGCCGAGACTAACGAATAGGGGCGGCAGAACACATGGTGCACACCAGGGTAAGGAGATTTGGAGTGTGTCACGACAGAGCAAAATACACATTGATAACCATTCGCAATCACCACCGAGTCAGCCGAGTTAGGATGTGGAGCAAGTGGGACATAATCATGAACTAATGCAATATTATCTCTGAGGCATCACAACATCAGCGTGGGTCACCCTCGTGGTCAGCTCCTAATAAAGATCCATGTATTTTATTTTTGGTAATTTAGGATTTATTCTTTAATTTTTTTTTCAAACACTTGCAAGAGTATGAACAAACTCTGCGGTTCCTAGCTAGTTCCGCAGTTCACATACTTTTTCCTTTCCTTGTGGTTTTCTCTTTTCAATAAATGGAAATTATACATAAAGTATGTTGCATTTTTTATATACATCTGGCCCCCGGCGTACATGTACAAACAGCGTTTACAAGCGAAATAAGAGGAATAAGTTTACCCTACTAATTAAACATGTCACGTAAGAGGGATGCAACCCCAGTGGCGACGGATCAAGTATCCTTTGTTAGGCAGCTTACTAGAATACGTTGTAGTAAGTATGGCATTCCTCACATTCCATGATGGATATGCACAATACACAGTGTGCACACCTAACAAGCATGTCATAGTCAATGACATTACTTATGGTAGTAGTGGCAGGCCACACGTAATGAACTTTCAAATCACCCATAAGTTCTTAGTTACACTTCACTGAATGTACTCATAAACAGGCACTTATATGCACAATCTCAGGCGTGGGTAAAAAAGACCTTGCAACACTCAAAATATATTCGCACTATGCAATATATAACTTTATTTACAAAGATTATGCAAATGGATTGCAAGGCTACAAATAATTACATGATATCAATACATTCCTTATAATAAGTCTCCAGCGGATAGGGATCTCTTCAACTTCTGGTGAATCGGGTTTCCGGACGCACAATGGTCTACCCAATCCTCCCTCATATGTTGTAACACATGTACCCGCACCGTAATGGATGGCAGAATTACATGCATGCCGTCAGAACGACTAGGGTGTGCCAGACCTAATCCAATTACAACAATCCTAGCAGAAGATTTGTTCTTCTTAAGCACGCGCCTGGCATGGCGCTTCAACACCTGCTCTAGCGAGACCATATTTACCATACCTTCGCCAACAGGATAAATAGGAACTTTTAGCTGGGAAACGTCCTGCTTGACGCAATAATCTGGCTCCCTTTCTACGCCCTCCTCAAAATGCTTCTCGAGAGCAAGTCCCTCCATGACAACGCTAATAGGATGATCCTGGTCTTTCTCAACAACATCGATGAAAGGGACGTCGCAATCTTTCAATACCTGACACGCAGTCTCAAAATGCTCTTGAGCCTGTGGATTGTAAAAAAGCGCATCCCCTAAAGGCTTCGTCAACAAACCAACTTTTGCGGCGCGCTCTATAGCCATACTTTGGCCCAGCACTCGGGCAGCGCGTAGAACATCCCAGGCGGATCCGGATACGTTGGGTGAGTCCATCGCACCCTTAGCAGCTAGAGGCAGACCGTATCTAACCAACAAGTGCTTTTCCATGCGTACCGCTTACAAGTGCGGATATAACTCCTAATCAAAATCGGTACTCAATCGCCTTAGGACTCCCTATTTCTTAGCCAAATCTTGTTGGAATTCCACGAAAACATTCTCACAGTTTGTTGAAAAAACGCTCATGCCTTCTTCCAGTTTTTTCATGGCCCAATGGTTGTCCTTTTCCTATTTTTCACGCGGAAGGCGTACTTGGTTCAGAGACTCTAACAACAAAACCTTATCATCCTCAAGATACTGTATGGAGCCAGCATCTATACTAGCGACCCTTTGAAGGCTCGCTAAATCCATCTTGGCACGAGCCAATTCGTTATCTTTTTCCTTCAGAGTTCGGGGAAGTTCGAGAGAAATATCGGTAAGGCGTTGTGAGAGTTAAAGTATTCTCTTGTTTAGGTGGGAAGTCACCATACCTAGCAACATTCACTTTGTTCTCAGGTGGATAATAAAAGTAATAACCCATAGTTTCCTTAGGTTATCCTACAAAGATACATTTCACATATCGTTGTTGGAGTTTGTCACACGAGTCACGTTTCACATACGCCTTGCAACCCCAGATCTTTAAATAAGACCAATATGGCTTCTTGCCAGGCCATAGTTCATATGGTGTCTTATCAACCTTCTTTGTGGGAACCATATTTAAAAATCGAAAAGCAGATTCTAAAGCATAATCCCAAAATGATAAAGGTAAAGTTGTAAGATTAAACATAGATCGCATCATATCTAATAATGTACGATTTCTCCTTTCAGATACATCATTTTGTTGTGGAGAATATGAAAAAGTAAGATGCTGAACAATTCCATTCTCACTTAGATAAACTATACTCTTGACTTAAATATTCACCACCTCTATCAGAACGAAGAACTTTAATCTTCTTTCCTAGTTGTAGTTCTACTTCTGCTTTAAATACTATGAATGTATCAAATACCTCATGTTTATGCTTAAGTAAATAAACATAACCATAACGGCTATAATACTCTGTAAATGTTAAGAAGTAGCTAGCACCTTTCCTTGACACATGTCTAAGTGGCCCACACACATCAGTATGTATTAAACCAAGTAGATCAGTATCTCTTTCAATGTTGCTACTAAAAAGGTTTCTTGGTCATATTTCCAGAGATACAAGACTCACATTTATCGAATGAGTCATCACTGATATTTTCTAAAATACCTTTACGTTGAAGCTTTTGTATACGAGTCTTCCCAATATGGGCAAGTCTACAATGCCAAAGATTAGAAGAGTTCTTGTCAAACTTTCTCTTCTTATTCATGCTAAAAACTTAATTATTATTATTCTTGTATTCATTATCATGCATGTCTATTTCAAGCACACCATTTACGAAAATTGCATTAAAATAGAAAATACCATCTTTCCAAACAGAAATTTCATTATCATCAATTGTGTGAATAAATCCATTATTCAACAAACAAGAAAAGGAAATAAGACCCCTAATAATTGTAGGTGCATAATGATAATCATTTAAAATCAGTACTAAACCTGAAGGCAAAACATAATTAAATGTTTCTATAGCTTCAACTGTTGCTTGTGCGCCATTGCCCACTTACAGAAATTGCTCCCCATAGGATAGCTTCCTTTCCAGATTAAATCCTTGCAGCGTATTACAAATGTTAATACCGCATCCCGTATCATATACCCATGAAATTAACTTATATATTAAATTGAATAATTCAATCATAAATAAAGTACCTGAACCTGCAGCGCTCTGCTCATACTTCTTCTTTATTTCTCGCAACTCTTCGAAAGGTAAAGAGGGAAATTCCTCTTCCAGTGACCACTTGCCTTACAATGGTGACAAGTCTCATCCTTCTGAGATTTATTCTTCTTCACAAAGTTCTGCTTAGGTTTCGAATAAGTCGCAACTTGCTTGCCCTTATCACCCTTGCGTTTGCCTTTCTTCTTATTCACTTGTGGTTTTGGCTTACTCACTCTACCCTTTTGTATGGTTAGTACATAAGGAGTAAAAGTAGGTGCCTTGTCCTTTAACGCCTTTTCGTAGTCAATGAGCATTGCATGCAAATCATTAACTGTCTTCCCCGTGTAATGCATATTATAGTTTCGAACAAAATCATTGAAGTCCTTGTTAAGGGTCCTATTAATCAAGTTGATAGCCATATTATGATCATACGGATGTCCTAGTGTAATGAGTTGTTCCATATAACCCCTCATCTCCAAGTAATGGGCACTAACAGGCTTCCCAGAGTTTGATTGCAGCTATGCAAAGCATGTACTAAGTCGTAGATCTCCATAGCTTGCGGCTTCTCGAACATAGCCTTGAGCTCATCAAGAATTCGCTTAGGGGAAAATAGCTCATACTTCTTTTGAAGTGGAGGAGCCATTTTTCCTAGCATTAAGCAAGCCACCTCTGAGTGCTTCTTAACATTATTAGCGTGTTTAAGCCTTTGCACTTCAGAAGCTCCTTCAGCAAGATCCTTCGGATAAGGATTAGTCAAGTTATCAATAGTACCCACTACTCTCAAGACAATTCTTAGTGAGCGGTACCAATCATTGAAGTTTGGGCCAGTAAGTTCAGGACGATCAAAAAACGCTTTAAACGCAGAACTTATTATGTTATTGTTAGGTTGAGCCATTTATACAAAAATAAGTTCAAATATTAGTATTTTCGATAATAAAATACTTTCAAGAAAATAAAATCACCCCGGTATATAAACCATAGTATTTTCCTTGAATCCTAGAACTATATTGACATACATCCATTACATCAGTTGATCTGCTAGTAATGAATGTACTCAATGTAGCGACTTGTCGAACAATTCAATTGACAAACAATTTTCAACTTCTAGATTTTTAAGGGATTTACATTCCCAAAAGAACGTTTTGCATTGTAAACATGTTTCATCCCTGCTGAATGCCTTAAGTTTCCAGATCTCACTGAGTAACTTAATTAAGTCGTCTAATATGAATAACGTAAAACCATCATACGAATTCTCATTCTATGAAAGTTTTCTCTTCATTACAATATCCTCTGAATATCTCATTTGAAGACGTAGTAATTTCAAGTGTTCGTCAATTAGGAGCATTCGACTTAAATTTTAAGGGTATAAATTTTATGTCAAAATCAATGTATAGAGAAGCATGCATACAACTCCATAGCATAAGTTTAATAAAACATTTAGTAAACTTTTTCACGAGACTAAATTTCTCCATAAATTATGTTGAGGTATTGGTTAAACCAATCAAAGAATTTACCCACAACTATTCACAATGTATAGAACTCGGCTAAAGCACAAAGCAATACCCTTATTCATTGTGTTTTGGATGTGAATTTGTAGTAAATCAACCTTATGGTATAATTCAAATAATAATCGTAGGTAATTTCAATTTGACGCACAGGCGAGCAGGGAATTTGGTCAGCGACTAATTGCATAACACATCCTTCCTTAACCGGGCACATGACCAGCGGTGCGTTAAACCCTCTTTATTATTTGTCGAAAGGAGTAGGCCGTTAGATTATTATTGCAATTCACCAATCAAGATAATCTTATTTAATTTAGATCTCTAACAAATCTTTATTTTAATACGATTTAGTCCATATTATTTCTTTTCTAAAAGAAACCCTTGTTTACAACAATTCAACAATTTTAATATAAACAAGTAAAAAAAATAAATCATAAACACATAATAACAATTTATATGTGCAATAAATAAATCAAATAGCCACATGCATCCGATTTATTCAATAATCATCAAATCTAGGTTTTTATATTCATATAACAGTCTTCCCTAATTCAAGATTTATTCAATCATATAATCACGTAGCACATAAAATCATATAAACATATAATTTTACAATCGATGAAAACATGCACGTTATCATGGATCCTCCCACAAATCTTAACAATTAAATCTCTACGGATCGTAACCTAAAAAACTACATGTCATAACAATTAATCATGTAATTTTAATCTAAAACAAACAATCATGTAAATTATAGAGTTTCAAAATTTACTTATTTTTAATTAAAAAGTCGGCAAAAACAAAAAATATAAATAAAACAAAACCCTAATTTTAAGAAAACCTAAAAAACACATGAAGTTTTAACCCAAAACAATTATTGGTTAAAAAAATTTAGATTTTTCGATAATTATAACATGTTAAAACGGCTCTCGATGCCGTTGAAGGTTTATTAGCATCATAACAATTATATAAAAACCTAAACGAGATAAAAGCACACATATAGCGGTAGCGATTTAACAAGATCATAATATACACAATTATAATTAATCGAATTAGGGTTACATACCTTTACGCTAAAGCAAATCCACAAGACGAAGAACGAATCACCAATTAGGGTTTATAACGAACACCACCAAGATATAGTCTATAGTAAGACTATATTACGATCTTGTACACACGTAATACAACGAGCTAACCAAGATTCTAGCACGTGTAAACCGAGCTTCAACACTTGTGGAAAATCTACCCAACAACCCTAGAGAGGGGCTAGGACTAGATTATAAGTAAATTCGAGCAAACAAGAAAACCAACCAAAAACCCTTTGTGGGTTTGTCTTGTGATCGCAAGATAGAGAGGAGAGGAAGAGATTTGTATGTCTTGAATTATGAGGTGGTGGGTTGTTTATATAGACCTAATTCTTGTAGTATTAAACAAATAAAAGGAAAGTTTTTCCCCTCCCCTTGCCTCCATAACCGACGGCCCAAAACACCCCTTAGGGGTGTTCCAGAATCTTCCATCCTTCTTTCTATTTAATCTACTTACTATTTATTCCATGACACTCGTTAATACTTAACTCTTAATTATTTAACGATCGTTAAAGTTATGTCTCGGTTTAATTTAATAAATACATAAATATATATTTATTAAATAAATTAATAAATACAATAAATATATTTATTAAATAAATTAACTCTTTACGTATTTAGTGCAATCCCGTAATCTCGAGTTCGATCCTATCACACGACTATTAAATATAAGTCCATAAACTTTCAACTCCCACTTGGACATATTTCGAATATCGTGATTACATTGACTAGCGTTTAGTTACACTAGCAATGTCTCTAGTACAACTCGAGTAAGGTCTCCTGGATAAAACCTTTTAATGATTCATCATTATTATTATCCTTTTATTTCTAATACAACGTTAATAAGGATATGGATCTCAGTCATTCCTTTCATTAACCATTCTATTTCTCGTTCACAGATTCAGTAAGATTACCAAAACAAATTTGGTTGTGGCCACACAAACATCTTACTAATCCCACGAGCCCAGCTGTATTAAACTCCAAAATGAAATTGGTGGAAATAAATTCCATATTGACTACAAGCAAAACATGTGAATTTTGCAACACTTCCGAAAATAATCCTTATAGCTACCAGTTACGTTTATCGTTAGATTATTCCACAGAGATGCACTAGATTCATAACAGTTTCCTTGTATCTCAAGTCTAAGGATAACTATTTATGATTTACTTGATGAAAAACATCCACAAAGTAAAGTCATATAGTTGGGATAAGTCCAATATTCGATTCATCGAATATCATCCAAAATCGTACAATATACTTTCAAGTATACTCTATCGCAATTTTGATTTGTCTTAATTTAATAATATTCCCATATTATTAATCGATAACGGACATTTAGCATAACAATTTATTCATGGATTAAAACATGTAAAATATGATACAAAATTAAATAATAAGAATAAGCGAAACCCAATCTTTATTTTATTAAATAATTATGTCATAACATCCTTTATCTAAATACTAATCACAGATTTATTGCGAGTTCGCTAGCTAGTTGCAGCCCAATAGCCTTGGCATACTTAACTACCTTTGATCTAGGCAAAACCTTAGTAAAAGGATCAGCTACGTTATCATCTGTGTGAACTTTTATTAATTTGATTTCACGAGCTTCAACTTGTTCTCGTACGTAGTGATGTCTACGTTTAAAGTTTCTAGCACCCTTCATGATTCCAACATCATTTGTGAATATAATTACGGCGGAATTGTCTCAATACATATTTATTAGGTTCTTTTATCACGAGCATCATCCCAATATCTCCAATAAAACTTCCTATTCCAAACCACCTTTAGTTATGTATATGGCTTCCCTTTGAGTACCAAAAACATATCTTTTGTAATCCTCAAATACTTTATAATATGTTTAACATCAGTGTTGATCCCAAACTTAGATCGATTTAGCTTGTGTAAACGAGATTAAATCAAGTTAAACACGTAGAGAAACTTTGTTGTATATGTAACAATTCAAGTATTATGCGGAATTAATACTTAAACAAGAACACACAAACAATGTAAACCAAACTTCACTTTGATTAATAAAACAAACTTGCGTACAATGAAAGTGTTAAAATGTATATATAAAACTTAAACCTAAAGGCCTCCTTTTATAGATTAAGGAGCCTTGTACAAGAGTCTACAAACCAGCTATTTTAGGTAAAGATAAACATAAGAAACACATTGTCGATCATATCTTTACTAGAAACATAATACGTGTAGACTAAGTCTTCTATCATTGCTTGACTTCTTCTTATCAACGCTTGACTTTTTCCTGTCAACACTTGTCCTATCAACGCTTGATTTCTTCTTAACAATGTCCAGATTGCTCTTATCAGCGTCCAAGTGTATTGGCTAAATTTTATTCCCAACAATCCTCCCCTAAACTTGATATCTACTATAGTAATCAAGTTTCTGAATAAAAACTAAGAACTAGGAGGATTCTTACAAATCTTATCAAATTGGTAATAAACATGTCTAATCAAATCTTTGGCCACGTCACTTGAGTAGTCAATCTCTAGTTGTGTTGTCTTCATCTTTTCCAAAACTTCTTTGGACATAGGATACTCAGCATCCACAAGAAGATATTCAGAGAACTTTGTAGAACTCAAATGATACACACCAACTGCTGAATATAGACGTCATTGACGTCCACTGATATCATCCTCAAGATCCTTCCAAACTGGATCTTCTTCTTCTGGTGCACACATTCTATTGAATGTTGACCAAAGCTTTATTCCATTGACTGAAGTAGGTGCTTCGGTCTCATACTTGGCCAGCAGTAACCTCCAAAGGTCTGCCAAGTATTCCCTATCCATACTTACAAACAAAGACATAAGAGTAGTAAAAGTATGTACCTCTCTTCCATATCTGCCAATCATCCAAAACCCACTTGCATCTTCTTCATAACTAATGATAGGGTTTCTGGAATCATGAGGTAATACTTTCACCATATCTAAAGCTTCCATGGGTGAGAGCTTAATACTTTTTCTAATAATAGCTTCACTGGGATTCACTTTATTTAAATCTGAAGGAAACTCAAGAGGAACTCCCTTCTTCAATGGTCTTGGTACAATCATAGCCTTTTGAATCTACATCTCTTCTGCAAGTTCTTCTTTCCTTTCATCTGAAAGAAGTCTGCTAGTGTTCATCTCTTGCACTCTTGCCCAAATAGGATAAGCCTTATATTTCAATTCTTCAAAGAACAATTCCTGCAACTTCTGAAAAGTCCATCCTCCTTGATGACATCTGAGCAACATATAATAAAGCTCCCTTCTATCTCTCCTAGACAGTGAGAAAACTTTGTTGGCCTTATATTTTAGGATTACCTGGAAATCCTTTTGAATCCTGAGAAGAATCTCCAATCCCCAAATCTGATCTGATAAAGACATATCTGGATTCTCCATAACCTTATTTTCCCAAGCAAAGTACATCTAGGCAACTTCTGGCATCTCATACTCCATCTTCAACTTTAATTCTGTAAGTTTCTCCCTTGCCAACACATCACCATATTCAAGTCTTTCTGGTTCTTCAAGTATTTTAACACTTGAATCTGTGCAGCCAACAAATGGTGACTCAACAACCTTCTTCTTGCTCCTCAGAAGTAACCACAAATGGTGACTCAACAACCTTCTTCTTTTCTTATTCCATCAGTTGTGTAGCCAACATTGAATCAAATTGTACTTGTGTTGCATCCTTAGTAACCTCTGTTTCTACCATGATTCCTTTACCCTTATCTAATACATCAATGATGGGTAAAGATGATGATGGTACATGTGAAGACACTTCCTTGATGATAGTTGATGACTGGAATACATCAACCATATCTGCAGGTCTATCAAAGTTCAAAACCTGTGTGTCAGTGCCCAACTTACTCTTGTCAGCGCTTGGTGTGTCAGTGTCTAAAATCTGCTTGTCAACGCTCACCTTACTCTTGTCAGCGCTTCTTGTGAACTGCTCCATCATTGCTGTAAAGGATAAGTTCAAATTTGTATGAGTAACCAAAGAGACATCAAAACCTGGTTGCTTCTTCAATTCTGTAAGAGCTTCAGCCACACCCAAAGATTCTCCATCATGTGAGCCTTTATCGCTCACATGTATCTGTTCATCCTCCCCTTTGGAAGAATCCTCCTTACCACGCCTATTGTTAGAACCTTCTAAAAGAACAATTCTTTCCCTCAATTGCTTGAGTTCAAGGCCTTGTGTAGTGACAGTATGTACCAGGTCTGCATTTTGCTTTTGTAAGCTAATGCAGACAGCCGTCAATTCCAACATTGTATATGGTTCCAATCTGCCCTCCTCTAGAATGGGGATTTGACCTCCCAAAGTAGATTCATGGGGCATGGATGAGGTCTTAATGATGTTAGGACTTGCTTGGCCTGCATCTAAGCTAGCACCAATAGTCCTAGCCTCACCCATATCACCAACCACACTTGTGGTGGTGGTTCTCTCTGCAACATGGCTAGGACCACCAGAGGAGAACACTCCAATGGTCCTTTGGCGTTTTTCCATCCTATAGTCTGGGGGTAAAGAAGATGATGTGGATTGGGTAGCAGTTTGAAGGTTAAGGGGTGTTTGGGTCTGTTGTAGAAAGGTGTCAACTTTTGGATTTGAAGTATCAATGCCAACATTTAACGTGTCAGCTTTGAAGGGATCTTGGTCAAGTTCCATATGTTGAGGTGAAGGTGATGGTTTAGGTAATGGGTCAAGTTGTGGTTGTGGGTCAGGTTGAGGTTGTGCTGCTACAATAACAGCAAGCATGCTTGGGTAAGGGGTAAAATCTCTGTGAGGGGGTGAATTCATCTTACTAAAAATAGGTTTCGTTTGCACAGGGATCACATAAAAGTCATCATGATCCCTGGTGCAATACCTTTGTTCAACAAAAATCATTTGTAAAAATCTTGGGTAAGCCAGAGTCATCTTATTACCCTTGTTTTTACACATGCCATCAAAAATCAGTTTAGAAAAATTATACTTTTGCCCATTAGTAATACACACAATTGCACTAGCAATGGATCTGTTAATTTCATTATGTGCAGTACATTTGGGACTTAAACATTGAAGGATGACATGTACTAAGTACTTCCAAGATGGGGGAATTCCTGTTTATTATATTTGTTTAAAGTACCCTCTTTAGGGAAAGGATACCCCAAAGCTTGAAGTCCCTGTTCTATCTCACCAATTGGTAAGATGGTTATACCATCTGCATCATCAAGATGCAAAGCCTGGCGAACCAAGGCTTCAGTAACCACCCATGGACAATAGCAGTTAATGTAGTCACATTATTAAGCGTTGAAGAACAAACAGTGTTCCAAAACTGTTTAATATTAGTGACAGGGATAAGAGGAGCGTGAGAAAGTGCATACCTAAGTGGAGATGCATTCAAATACGCCACCATCTGAGTATATTTAAGAAACAGAGCATCATCAGCCTCCAAATAGGCAACCATGTTATGCTGACTTCTGAATCCCAATACCAAATCACTCGGTTTAAACTTAGGCGCCATTGATGTAGAAAGCTGTGTAAAAGTTTATGAAAGATGAATTATAGGAGAAAAAATTGTTAGACAAGAATAAGCAAGTACCCTTTTACAAAATAAGGATCCAAATTTATAGGAGAGATAGGCGCATGTGATTGGTCAAAAATGAGGCAAGTATTTTCAAAATATAATGATGAAAATATTGAAAAGAAAATAACTTATCTTGTTCATTAATTAAAAGTTATCAACTCCCAAAATTATGGCCCCAATTTTTGTCAAAAATAACAACTGGGTAGGACCCAATGAGTGTCAGCGATCAAAAATAACATATCAATGCCCAACGGCTATATTCTTGTCAACGTTGGAAAAAGCCATGTCAACGTATAAATTGGTCACAACAACGTTTGGAAATAAATCTGTCAACGTCCAAAAATAAAAACAATAAAAATGAAAAAGGACCTTAACAAATTGATTTATCCTAGTGAAGATAACCTATAAACTAAAAATTACTATAGGGTGGCAAGCACTGTCCAATCATGCACACTTGCTTATGCAAGAGACATAACAGTCCTCTAGTGTCCCTTGCTAACCAAAGTTCTTAACAGTGAAGTTATCTCATAAAATCCTTTGTAACTTCCCTGGTAAGCCCAAAATAAATCATACCCAAGTCTCCCAACAGACCACATCCAATTCGAGGCCAAAAAGTCTTGGCAGCGTGTATAGTATATCCACTTTGCATGCTACAATGCCTCATGAGTTAGTAAACTAATTCATACTCACCAGTGGACACAATCTAGAATTGTGATAAGAGTATTATATGAATACCCAAAAAGTCCTAAAGGTTCCTAAACCTCCCCTTAAATTGTGATACATAAGTTGCTAAATAATATGCATGTTATAAAAAATTATGTTAAGATAGGAATATAAATATTCCAACCATCATCCATAAATTGAAACATGCTCCAATAATGCTCTAAGAATCCATAAGCAACTTTGTATCTAATGGTACAATGCTAACAACGCCTGCATAATTAGATCAAAAACCACAAAACTAACATTTTGCTGACAACGTCACGTTAACACTTATCAGCGTTAAAATAACCTTTGTCAGCGTTTGATAAATAAAGTGGAAAATCTAAGTTTGTATAAAGACCAATAAAAAATGCATATCCTGTACATACTTTTACAATAAGATCCCAAAACATATATTAAGTGAGATTGATCATTCCAATACTTGTTACCAAATATTGAAATCTTCCAGTATCAAAAGGTTTAGTTAATAAATCAGACACATTTTCTTCTGTGTCAACCCTATCTGGTTGTATTAAACCTTTTTCAAAACCATCTCTTATAAAATGATGTCTAATTTCTATGTGTTTTGTTTTAGAATGATGTACAGGATTTCTAATAATGCATAAAGTACTTTTATTGTCTACAAAAATCTTAGTATGCATGAAATTATACCCATAATCGAACAGCTGGTTCTGAATCCATAAGACTTGTCCACCACAAGCAGCTGCAGCAACATACTCTGCTTTAGTTGTAGAATTGGCTACCACTGTTTGTTTCTTACATTGCCAAGATATCAATCTACTCCCAAGAAACTGGCATCCACCTGTTGTGGATTTTCTATCAAATTTGTCACCACCATAATCATTGTCTGAATATGCAATAAGCTCCAATGGGGAATCTTTTGGATACCATAATCCCAGGTCTTGATAACACCTAAGGTATCTAAAGATCCTCTTGACAGCATGCAGATGACACTCTTTGGGAGTCACTTGATGGCGTGCACATGCACACACAGCAAACATAATGTCAGGTCTTGAAGCTGTGAGATACATCAATGAACCAATCATTGACCTATAATGCCTGACATCCACCTCGTTTCCATCTCCAACTTTTCCTCAAGGGTGTTCCCTATCCATAGGTGTTCTAGCCTGTTTCTCATGTGGAGAAAAGCCAAACTTCTTCAAGATTTTTGCTACATATTTATCTTGAGAGATAAAGATACCATCTTCTTTCTGCTGTACTTGTAACCCTAGAAAGAAGTTCATCTCCCCTATTACACTCATCTTGAACTTGTCTGTCATGAGTTTGGAAAAGTCTTCACTTATCTTTGGACTAAAAGAGCCAAAGATGATATCATCCACATAGACCTGTACAAGTAAGAAATCCTTACCAGTCTTCTTTGTAAACAAGTTCTGGTCTATGGTGCCCCTTTTGAATCCATTTTCCAACAAATAAGTGGACAATGTGCCATACCAAGCTCTTGGGGCTTGATGAAGTCCATACATAGCATTCTTCACTCTATACACCTTGTCTGGATGTTCTGAATCTTCAAAACCAGGAGGCTGCATTACATAAACCTCTTCTGCAATTGTGCCATAAAGAAAAGCACTCTTCACATCCATTTGATAGACTGTAAATCCCATGGAGGAAGCATAGGCTAGAAAAATCCTTATAGCCTCAATCCTTGCAACAGGTGCAAAGACTTCCTCATAGTCTATCCCTTCTTCTTGTGTATATCCTTGTGCCACTAAACGTGCCTTGTTTCTGACCACAATGCCTCTTTCATCCTTTTTGTTCCTAAGATCCCATCTTGTCCCAATAGGTCTGACATGTCTGGGATAATCAACAAACTCCCAAACATCCTGGATAGCAAATTGGTGAAGCTCATCCTGCATTGCTTCCACCCAACTTGGTTCTTTGAGAGCATCAAAAATCTTCTTGGGTTCCTGTTGTGACAGAAAACAGGCAAATAAACATGCTTGAACAAGAGGGTTATCAACCTTCTTGTAAATATTGGCAATAAATCCTCCAAGATTCTGACGAGACCTTCTAGTTTGCACAGGAGTCATCACATCACCAATAATTAGAAAAGGAGGATGATTTTTGATTGTAGAAGTAAGCACTCCTCCCTCAATAAGTGTGTTGTCCTCAATCTCATCTTCCATGTTACCAATATCCTCTTCAGACTCTCTTCCATCATCATCTGAATGAGCCTTTCCATGACTGTTTGAAGGTTCTCCTTGTTCAAAATTATTGGAAGAGAAAAGATGGTCAAAAGATCTGTCAACGCCTGAACCAAAGCTTTCAACGTTTGAGCCATCAACGCCTAAATATGTCTTGTCAGCACCAGAATTTCCTTTGTCAGCGCCTGAAGAATCATGCATGTTATCAACTGGTGATACTTGGGGACCACCTTTTTCCTTTCTAGCAGCAGCAGCAACAAATGCATCTGTCCATATGGGAATGGTAACATACTCAAGTATGGGTGTTGATTTGTCTGCTTGTGATCCAACCTCTTCATCAACCTGTTTACCTGAAACATCAACAATTGGTTCTTCCATAACATTTGAAGTCACCTTCACAATGTTTGGATTAGCAACAGGCATATAATTCAATGTCCTAGATAGAGGTTCCAAGTCAAATAACCAATTCGGACCACTTTCAGGATCACTAGGTTTACTTTCTAAAAACCTAACATGTACCTTTTCAAGTATACGTTTTTCTTTCTTAAGGTAAACTCTATATCCTCTACTCTGCACAGAATAACCCATAAAGTAGCTTTCATCACCTTTAGCACTAAACTTACCTAAGTCATCACTAGTATCCAACACAACTACATGACATCCAAAAGGTTTAAGAAAACCAATATTAGGTTTCCTGCCCCAAAGTAACTCATAAGGTGTTATGTTATGAATCTTGTTAACTAATGCCCTATTCTGAACATAACAAGCTGTATTCACAGCCTCAACCCAAAAAGCAATGGGAAAATGAGCATCAGCCAACATAGTCCTGGCTGCTTCTATGAGGGTTCTATTCTTTCTCTCAGCTACCCCATTTTGTTGTGGGGTTCTAGCTTCACTAAACTGTCTAGTAATCCCTTTCTTGGTACAAAAGTAATCTAATAACTTATTTCTAAACTCACCACCATTGTCACTTCTAAGCATCTTAACCTCACTACTAGACTTCTTTTCAATTTGGGTAACTAAGTTAATCAAAGTATCAGCAGTGTCACTTTTCAAAGCTAAAAAGAAAGTCCAAGTAAATCTAGAAAAATTATCAGTGATGACAAAACAGTAAGATTTACCGTTTAAGCTTTCTATATTAGTTGGACCAAACAAGTCCATATGCAGCAAGTGAAGTGGTTTAGAACTAGAGTGCACTGGTTTAGACTTAAATGATACCTTGTGATGTTTTCCTTTAAGGCATGCAACACTAGAGTGGTCATTGTGGAAAGCCTTTTCAGTCAAACCATCAACTAAACCATGTCTCACAAGTCTGTTTATATTTTTAAAAATAATGTACCCTAATCTCATGTGCCAAAGATTACTCTCATCAATTGAAGCTTTAGCATATAGACATGACAAATTATTATTCATCCTAATTCCATTAAGATTCACATTATAAATGTCCTTATGCCTAGGTGTTCTATAATCAATGAATTTCTCATCTAGTATTTTAAAATCTTTGCTC
Organism: Glebionis coronaria; assembly: GCA_025667525.1. Taxonomy (NCBI): domain Eukaryota; kingdom Viridiplantae; phylum Streptophyta; class Magnoliopsida; order Asterales; family Asteraceae; genus Glebionis; species Glebionis coronaria. Next base: position 225,346,430 of record CM046874.1, read on the forward strand.
AACACCAAGCATTCAGTATTAGTGAAAAGAACTTTATTTTTGTTATCACATACTTGTGATACACTAAACAGATTATTGTCAAGTTCTTTTACCAAAAACACGTTTTCAAAACGCAAATTGTTGGTGAGAAGAGTGCCTTTACCAGTGATAGTTCCATATCCACCTCCAAAGTACACTTTGTCACCATCTTTAATTGGGATAAAATTTGTTAGATAATCTTCCTTCCCCGTCATGTGCCTAGAGCATCCACTATCCCAATAGCCATAATCATTAACCTTCTTTTGAATGCCCTGCACATAAAGAAAACAAATTAGTTTTCTTTGGGAACCCAAGCCTGAGCAGACTTGGATTCATTTGGTTGTTCAACAACAACAGATTTAGTCCTTCTGACAACCCCTTGTTCATCCCTTTTTGGATTAAACACCTAGTTAACCCCAATTTGTTTTGTTATGACCTTTGAAATATAATGAAATCTGTTATAGGTCATAGAAATCCCATCTGAATTAGGGTTTTGGTCTTGCTTAGGTCTCCATGTCAAGCTAGAAGAAGCTTTAGACCCTTTTCCCTTTGGTTGAAAATATTTACAATTATTTGGTCTGGCAACGTTCCTGTCAGCGTTCAATTTGGTCTTGTCACGCTGAAATTACCCTTATTAGCGTTGAACCTAGGGTTTGCTACAGGAACCTATTGTCTGATAGACCACGTATTGGTCTTCTGAAAAGGTCTTTGTCCATAAGTATTAGACCCTTTAGTAAAGAATAGGGCTGGTCTAACAACTTGTGGACTTTGCTGGACAAAAGGTTTGGGTTTGACAGTGTTTGACTTTTGTCAGCGTTGACCTTTGAAGCATTGACACACTTATAAGCTAAATGTGAAAACTTCCACACGTGTAACATGCTTTTCTAGACATAGCTCTAGGTCTAGAAGAAAAGAAACTTGTCCCATTATCACTAATTTAGCTTTTTGGTGACCTAGGTTTTCTATACATTTCTACATATTTAATACTAGGTTTTCTATCAACTTTTAAGCCAAGGTCAACAGTCTTGCTAGTGGTTGGGTTTGTCACTTTTATGGGTGTAGACTCATTTGGGCTGTCACTAAGCATGCCACCCTTAACAAACAAGGTAGTGTTAGCTTTCTTCCATTGGTCCAAATCAGTCAACTTCTACTTGTATTCCTCTACTGGGGTAAGAACTCTTGGTGGAGGAATAAATTCCTCTTCTTGGAGTTCTGGTATGCCAGTCCAAGACAAGTCCTTTCTAGGAACACCATAGAAGTTCCCAGCTGGTGGTAGAACACCGGCATATTCTTTCATCCCAATCCCAGTCATATCCCTAGAATCCCTTTGTTCACTGACACATTTTTCTAGGGTTTGTGAGGCTTTATCAAATCTCTGAATTTTAAGATCTACATTATCTTTGTTTTTGATAGCCTCATCTAACTTAGCCTGTAAAACACCATTGGCCCTCTCCATGATGTTTCTAACCTCAATACTAGCATTTAAATCATGATTATCTTTTAGGTCAAACTCTATTTTCTTATACTCAGCTACAGTCTTTTCAGTTTAAGTAAGAGCAAGTTGATAGTTAGATAACTTGCATCTTTCATTAACCACATCTGTTGTCAATTTTAAAACTTCTTTGTTAAGATTTTTAGTATTTAGACGACAACCCTTACTACAAAATGCATCATCATATACCTGATTGTCTGATGAAGATGAAGAGTGTGCCATCAGAGCATAGTGAACATGCTCCTCCTCTTCCTTTTCTGCAACCAAAGCTTTGTTTTCTTCCTCATCCTTGGCCAAATAGCTCCAATCCCAGCCAACACCATCAATATCTTACATGGCAACCATAGCTTTGGAATCCTGAGCCTTGATGATTTGGCTTGAGGGTTTTCCAGCATCAGATCTTCTTGGAGATCTGCATTCTCTCATAAAGTGTCCCATTCGATGATAATTATAACACTCAACCTTGGATTTATCAAATCCAGCAGTGTCCTTAGCATTAAAAGTCGTCTTCTTTATAAATCTTCTATTCCATCTATTTGCCCTTATGCTTGCAAGAGCCATATTCCACTTTATGTCCATTTCCTCCAAATGCTCATCACTAATTTGCTCAAGGTCCTCATATGTAATCACTGAACCATTGGGCAAAGAAGCAATGTATGCACACACAATATCTAGATCAATACCAATAGGCTTAACTCTTGGTGATTCAACTTTGTATGTGTCAGCGTCTGAGTGTGGGGCGTTGACAAAGCTTGATCCAGTGTTGACACAAGGTGATCCAGTAACGTGGTGCATGTATGACTTCTTTTGATCAAATTGACCTTCACTATGTGAGAAGAATGCCATATTTCCATTGGTAGACTTGCTTCCTTTATCCAAAAGAATTTCATTCTCTACCAGCCTCAGTTTATTGTAAACATCATCAAAAGTAGAACTTTTGTGAGTATTATTAGCAACATAGACCTTGCTTCAATCTTCCATGCATTACCAAGACTTTTAAGAAAAGTGGTGATGATATCAACATCACCAAGCAGTGTTCCCATAAAGGATAGCTTGCTTGTAATGTCAAGAAGTCTGCTTCTCACTCCACTTAGCTTCTCATTGGGTTGAGCTTTAAAAACAGCATACTCATGCAAGAGTTGCTTCTTTTTCTCTTGTACAGTATCAGCATTACTACCATAAGCAACTTCAAGGGCTGCCCAAAGATCTTTTGCAGACTCATAGCTTCTATAGTTATGTTGATTGGCTTGTCCCAAAGAGAGTTTGAGAATGATTAGGGTTTTCATGTCATTCCTTCTCTTTGCAATGTCCTCAGCTGAGACAGCTCTACCATCTTTAGGTTTTTCTTTTCGATCCTCTTCAGTAGAGCCTTGAGTTGATCTTGTCTGGATAGAAGCAGCAATCTTTTCAGCCTTATTGAATGTGTTTCCATATTCAATAATTTCCCATAGGGTGTAGTCATGGATTTGAAGATACTATTCAAAGTTAAACTTCCACAGCTCAAAATTGTCTGGGTCTAGCATGGGAATCTTGATGTTGGGGTTTGAGGAGGAAAAGGAGTTTAACTCTGGAGTAGACATGTTGTTTTTAGGGTTTCTTGAAAATTAGGGTTTTTGGCGATTTAGGGTTTTTGTGTTCTTTAGATCAAAGTTTCTCAACAAGCTCTGATACCACTTGTTGATCCTATACTTAGATCGATTTAGCTTGTGTAAACGAGATTAAATCAAGTTAAACACGTAGAGAAACTTTGTTATATATGTAACAATTCAAGTATTATGCAGAATTAATACTTAAACAAGAACACACAAACAATGTAAACCAAACTTTCACTTTGATTTATAAAACAAACTTGCGTACAATGAAAGTGTTAAAACATATATATAAAACTTAAACCTAAAGGCCTCCTTTTATAGAATAAGGAGCTTTGTACAAGAGTCTACAAACCAGCTATTTTAGGTAAAGATAAACATAAGAAATACATTGTCGATCATATCTTTACTAGAAACATAATACGTGTAGACTAAGTCTTCTATCAGTGCTTGACTTCATCTTATCAACGCTTGACTTCTTCCTATCAACACTTGTCCTGTCAACGCTTGATTTCTTCTTAACAACGTCCAAATTGCTCTTATCAACGTCCAAGTGTATTGGCTACATTTTATTCCCAACAATCAGTCCAGTAAAGCTTCCCTGGATTCTGTTGGTATTTACAGACCAAGTTCTAAGCAAACGCCACATCAGACCTTGTGCATCTTACAGCATACATAATAGATCCTACAGCCGAAGCGTAGGGCACCTTCTGCATGTATGCCTCCTCTTCAGAAGTTGATGCATCCATCTCATGACTCATATTGTGCTTAACTTCCATAGGTTGAAAACCTTTCTTGGAATTATGCATATTATACTTCTTCAATATCTTATCTATATAATCATCTTGACTTAGACCAATTAACCGTCTTTTCCTATCCCGATAGATCTTAATTCCCAGAATGTATGTAGCTTCTCCTAAATCCTTCATAAAAAAACATTTACGAAGATAATCCTTAACAGCTTTAAGTCTTGGAATGTTACTTCCCATGATTAATATGTCATCAACATATAGGACTAGAAATACTACATCACTCCCACTAGCTTTGCAATATACACATGGCTCATCACGATTTTGAATAAATCCGAACTTTTTGATTTCTTCATAAAATCGTTATTCCATTTACGTGATGCTTGCTTTAAACCATAAATAGATCTTTGAAGTTTGCACACGTGTCTTGGATTCTTAGGATCAACATACCCTTCTAGTCATTGCATATAGATGTCTTCATCTAAGCGATCGTTCAAGAAGGCAACTTTCACATCCATTTGCCATATCTCATAGTCATAATATGCTGCTATAGCTATGAGAATCCTAATAGCTCTTAAGTCTGCTACAGGAGAAAATGTCTCCTCGTAGTATACGCTAAAAGTTTGAGTAAAACCTTTAGCTACTAAACGAGCTTTATAGGATTGTACTTTTCCGTCCATGTCAGTTTTCTTCTTGTATATCCACTTATGTTTTACTACTTTAGCATTTGGTGATGGATCTACAAGAATCCAAACATCATTAACTTTCATGGATTTCATTTCCTCATCCATAGTAACCATCCACTTATACCTTTCATGATCAAGCATGGCGGATTAATAATTAACAGGTTCACCAAGATCCCCTACTTCATCATCATCCTCTATATTAATACATATATTGCTATTTGCGTTTTTAATCCTTGCGGATCTACGCAGAGGAACCAATTATGGTGGAACCGCCAGACTTTCTGGTTCTATAGGAATTATTTCGCTAGTGTTTTCAGAAGGTAATATATCTATATGACTATCTTTAAGACCATAATTTCTCCCACTGAATTCTTGATTTACAAGATCACATTCAAGGAAGTCTCCATACTAGCAACAATTACTTTGTTCTCAGGTGGATAATAAAAGTAGTAACCAATAGTTTCCTTAGGGTATCCTACAAAGATACATTTCACAGATCGTTGTTGGATTTTGTCACCCGAGTCAAGTTTCACATATGACTCGCAACCCCAGACCTTTAAATAAGACAAATATGGCTTCTTGCCATTCCATAGTTCATATGGTGTCTTATCCACCTTTTTTAAAAGGCGAACAGCAGATTCTAAAGCTTAATCCCAAAAGGATAAAGGTAAATTTGTAAGATTAAACATAGATCGCACCATATCTAATAATGTACGATTTCTCCTTTCAGATACACCATTTTGTTGTGGAGTATAGGGAGAAGTAAGATGCTGAACAATTCCATTCTTACTTAGATAATCTATAAACTCTTGACTTAAATATCCACCACCTCTATCAGAACGAAGAGCTTTAATCTTCTTTCCTAGTTGCAGTTCTATTTCTGCCTTAACTACTTTGAATGTTTCAAATACCTCATGTTTATGCTTAAGTATATAAGCATAACCATAACAACTATAATCATCCGTAAATGTTAAGAAGGAGCTAGCACCTTTCCTTGACACATGTCTTAGTGGCCCACACACATCAGTATATATTAAACCAAGTAGATTGGTAGCTTTTTCAATATTGCTATTAAAAGGTTTCTTGGTCATCTTTCTAGAGATACAAGACTCACATTTATCGAATGATTCATCATTGGTATTTCCCAAAATACCTTCGCGTTGAAGCTTTTGTATACGAGTCTTCCCAATATGGGCAAGTCTACAATTCCAAAGATAAGAAGAGTTCTTGTCAAACTTTCTCTTCTTATTCATGCTAAAAACAGAATTTTATTATTCATGCATTCATTATCATGCATGTCTATTTCAAACACACCATTCACAGAAATTGCATTAAAGTAGAAAATACCATCTTTCCAAACAGAAATTCCATTATTATCAATTGTGTGAATGAATGCATTATTCAACAAACAGAAAAAGGAAATAACACCCCTAACAATTGTAGGTGCATAATGACAATCATTTAAAATCGGTACTAAAACCGAAGGTAAAACTAAATTGAATGTTCTTATAGCTTCAACTGCTGCTTGTGCGCCATTGCCCACTTGCATAAATTGCTCCCCATAGGATAGCTTCCTTTCCAAAATAAATCCCTATAGCATATTACAAATGTTAATACCGCATCTCGTATCATATACCCAGGAATTTAATTTATATGTTAAATTGAATAGTTCAATCATAAATAAAGTACCTGAAGCTGCAGTGGTCTGCTCAGGCTTCTTCTTTATTTCTCGCAACTCTTCGAAAGGTAAAGAGAGCAATTCCTCTTCCAGTGACCACTTGCCTTACAATGGTGACAAGTCTCATCCTTCTGAGATTTATTCTTCTTGACAAAGTTCTGCTTAGGTTTCGAATAAGTCGCAACTTGCTTGCCCTTATCACCCTTGCCTTTGCCTTTTTTCTTATTCGCTTAGAGTTTAGCTTACTCACTCTACCCTTTTGTATGGTTAGTACAGGAGGAGTAGAAGTAGGTGCCTCATCCTTTAACCCCTTTTCGTAGTCAATGAGCATTGCATGCAAATCATTAACTGTCTTCCCCGTTCAATGCATATTATAGTTTCGAACAAAATCATTGAAGTCCTTGTTAAGGGACCTATTGATCAATTTGATAGCCATATTATGATCATAGGGATGTCCTAGTGCAATGAGTTGTTTCATATAACCCCTCATTTCCAAGTAATAGGCACTAACAAGCTTTCCAGGAGTTTGCTTACAGCTATGCAAAGCATGTACTAAGTCGTAGATCTCCATAGCTTGCGGCTTCTCGAACATTGTCTTGAGCTCATGAAGCATTCGCTTAGGTGAAAATAGCTCATAATTCTTTTGAAATGGAGGAGCCATTTTTCCTAGCATTAAGCAAGACACCTCTGAGTGCTTCTTAACATTAGCAGCGTGTTTAAGCCTTTACGCTTCAGAAGCTCCTTCAGCAAGATCCTCTGGATAAGGAGTAGTCAAAATATCAATAGTACCAACTATTCTCAAGACAATTCTTAGTGAGTGGTACCAGTCATTAAAGTTTGGGCCAGTAAGTTCAGGACGATCAAAAAACGCTTTGAACGCAGAACTTATTGTGTTATTGTCAGGTTGAGCCATTTCTATAGAAATAAGTTCAAATATTAGTATTTTCGATAATAAAATACTTTCAAGAAAATAAAATCACCCCGGTATATAAACTATATTATTTTCCTTGAATCCTAGAATTATATTGACATAGATACATTACATCAGTTGATCTGCTAGTAATGAATATACTCAATGTAGCGGCATGTCGAACAATTCATATGACAAACAATTTTTAATTTCTAGATTTCTAAGGGATTTATTGCCAAAAGAATGTTTTGCATTGTAAACATGTTTCATACCTTCTGAATGCCTAAGTTTCCAGATCTCACTGAGTAACTTAATTAAGTCGTCTAATCTGAATAACGTAAAACCATCATACGAATTCTCATTCTATGAAAGTTTTCTCTTCATTACAACATCCTCCAAAAATCTCATTTGAAGACGTAGTAATTTCAAGTGTTCGTCAATTAGGAGCATTCGACTTAAATTTTAAGGGTATAAATTTGATGTCAAAATCAATGTATGGAGAAGCATGCATACAAATCCATAGCATAAGTTTAATAAAACATTTAGTAAACTTTTTCACGAGACTAAATTTCTACATAAATTATTTTGTGGTATTGGTTAAACCAATCAAAGAAATTACCCACAACTATTCACAACTTACTTTTTCTAGAACTCGCTAAAGCACAAAGCAATACCCTTATTCATTGTGTTTCGGATGTGAATTTGCGGTAGATCAACCTTAAGGTATAATTCAAATAATAATCGTAGGTAATTTCAATTTGACGCACAGGCGAGCCGGGAATTTGGTCAACTACTAATGGCATAACACCGCCTTCCTTAACCGGGTACATGACCAGCGGTGCGTTAAACCCACTTTATAGTTTTTCAAAAGGAGTAGGCCGTTAGATTATTATTGCAATTCACCAATCAATGTAATCTTATGTAATTTAGATCTCTAAAAAATATTTATTTTAATATGATTTAGTCCATATTATTTCTTTTCTAAAAAACCCTTGTTTACAACAATTCAACAATTTCATAAACACATAATAACAGTTTATATGTGCAACAAATAAATCAAATAGCCACATGCATACGATTTATTCAATAATCATCAAATCTTGGTTTTTATATTCATATAAAAGTCTTCCCTAATTCAAGATTTATTGAATCAAATAATCACGTAGCACATAAAATCATATAAACATATAATTTTACAATCCATGAAAACATGCACGTTATCATGGATTCTCTCCCACAGATCTTAAAAATTAAATCTCTACGGATGGTAACCCAAAAAAACTACATGTCATAACAACTAATCATGTAATTTTAATTCAAAACATACAATCATTTAAATTTTAGGGTTTGAAAAAAAAATTAATTAAAAATTCGGTAAAAACAAAATTTTAAAAAAAACAAAACCCTAATTTTAAGAAAACCTAAAAAACACATGATGTTTTAACCCAAAACAATTATTGGTTAAAATTTTTAGATCTTTCGATAATTATAACATGTTAAAATGGCTCTCGATGCCACTGAAGGTTAATTAACATCATAACAATTATATAAAACAAGAGGAAGAGATCAAAGCACACATATAGCGGAAGCGATTTAACAAGATCATAATTAACACAATTATAATTAATCGAATTAGGGTTACATACCTTTACGCTAAAGCAAATCCACAAGACGAAGAATGAATCACCAATTAGGGTTTATAACGAACACCACCAAGATATAGTCTAAAGTAAGACTATATTACGTTCTTGTGCACACGTAATACAACGAGCTAACCGTGATTCTACGTGTAAACCGAGCTTCAACACTTGTGGAAAATCTACCCAACAACCCTAGAGAGGGGCTAGGACTAGATTATAAGTAAAATCGAGCAAACAAGAAAACCAACCAAAAACCTTTTGTGGGTTGTCTTGTGATCGCAAGAAAGAGAGGAGATGAAGAGATTTGTGTGTCTTGAATTATGAGGTGGGGGTTGTTTATATAGACCTAATTCTTGTAGTCTAAAACAAATAAAAAGAAAGTTTTTCCCCCTCCCTTTGCCTCCATAACCGACGGCCCAAAACACCCCTTAGGGGTGTTCCAGAATCTCCCATCCTTCTTTCTATTTATTCTACTTACTATTTATTTCATAACGCTCGTTAATACTTAACTTTTAATTATTTAACGATCGTTAAAGTTATGTCTCGGTTTAATTTAATAAAGACATAAATATATATTTATTATATAAATTAACAAATACAATAAATATATTTATTAAATAAATTAACTCTTTACGTATTGAGTGCAATCCCGTAATCTCAAGTTCGATCCTATCACACGACTATTAAATACAAGTCCATAAACTTTCACCTAGAAATGATGGACTCCGCACAAGGCTTTACACGCGAGCCCTAGGAAGGAATACGAGCATGAGGCTTGATAGTCCGGGACCTATTTCTCTTTGGAATTCCCTGACTAGGCGAACAAGGTAGACGCTTAAAACCAGGAACGGGAATATCGTCTTCATATGCGTAAAGGATTGGGCTACCTTCAGAAAGCGCTTCCTCGCCCCTGGGCCCTCTGTTTCTTCGGAGGATGACTCTACCGCACAAGGCACACTCCGAATGGGGGTTGCGTTTAGGACAACAGTGCCCTCTGTGCTCGTATGTGTGTCCGGAGAATGAGGTTCGAGGGCCATGGTGCGTCTACCAATGCCCCACCCACTTGCAAGCTCGTTTGGGCTAGATGGCCGAGGGCGCATGGTTACATCACAAGGATGCTCGTTCTTTGCGAGTTGCGAGTAAGTTACTTCTGCAAACAATAAAAGGTCGAAGTTAGACATGTATATTAAAATACAGCCTCATTGGGAGTGCGGGGAAAAGTTTATTACCATGGCCAAAGCTATCGTAATAATGCGGGAGATGGTTCACAAGTATGGGAGCATTGCAACTCAGCTCCAGGGCATATAGTAGTGATTCAGGGAGCTCCTGCATTGGTAGACGGTCAGAGTCTATCATCTGTGCATCTGCTTTGCTATATGTACTAGGGATTGGACGACTATCTTTTATCATAGTCTGTGGCGTGATAAAGTCTTAATCAAAGGGGAATACAACCTTACCTATCCAGAAAAATTTTTTGTTCCATTTCTTCAGCGAGTCTATCTTTGTCGTGTAACACTGGAGTTGACCAATACGTTTGGCGAAAGATATCCACCCATTAATCCAGGATGGGCGATAGAAGGCACGGAATAGGTTTATGGTTGGGTCGATGTTCTTTAACCGGCAGCTTATCTCAAAATTGGATATTTTAGCTGCGTCGATACAGTGTAACTGGGATAAATGGATACGATAGAAGCTTAGCACGTCAATCAGGAAACGGCTTAGGGGGATACGGTTGTTGGCAAACTCAAAAAATCTGGTATACACGCCAACCTTCCCATGTGGAAACCTTCCAATATGCATTTAAGGATCTGGTACTATAGGGTGTAGGCCTGTTGGAATATGATACTTGCTGATACATTGGGAAAGTTCTTGCTCGGAGAGGCAGGATACTACGTCAAATAGCTGGGCAACCATTTTCTCTTCTTTAAAGATACGAGGTATTGGCTCGTGGATTTTTTGTTCTCTATGAGAGTATTATTTGAAGCTTTGGTTATGGCGGAAGTTTAGATTATGGGATGAGGAAGACTAATGGTTGGAACAATGAATATTAGTAACCTACTCATAGGATGCAGGATCGTGTGACAGGTGTCGGGCAATTATATAATCCAACGATGTTGCTGTATTCATTTTGGATGACGTGTTTTAATCCTTTCCCAGTTTCCAATGAAAGTAGGTGTTAGTGGATTATGACATGGATAGCTGTTGGCAGGATTATTTTAAATATCTGTTCCAAGGACACTCGCGGGGGCATTTATTTCGCCATAGAGCATTGCATCTGGAGACCTTGCTGATTAATAGTCTAGTAGCCGCGGTCAGGACCTGCGACCACTAGACTAGGGGGACATGATGACGTATAGTCCGTATTCGGGTAGAATAACCCAATCTACAGGAACTACCCGTATCTATTGGGTACGGATCATTGCTTCGCAGCGCGCGCGCACGGCTTAGGAGGCCCAATAAGCCGTTGTCGCACAGCGGATGATTACTTAACTAGGTCCTCGTCGCACTACGACCGGATCAGACAAAATATAACTTATCTTATAGTTATATTCGCCTAAAGGAAGGGGATATGCACTTTCCTCAGTTACGCGATAAGGATCAAACTATTATGAGTCATTATCTCCTCCTTGGGCCGAAAGAGTAGGAGAGCCCAACTAGGGTTCCCTCAGGAATAAAAGGACCCCCAGAGGTTCCACAAAGGTACGATACACAATACTCTAAAAACCCTCACATATACTCAAACCGATTACTTACTCTCACGCAGGAGTCTAATCATGGGACAAGCGCCCACTGATGACGTATAGTCCCCAGCCGGGTCATAAACCCGGCCCACGGGTACTACCCGCATCCGGCTCATTACTGATGGGTGGGATTCATGTCATTTAAGCTTATAGGCTTAGATGAACAGTAACCGCACACACGTGTGCGGCCCAGCATGGCCGGTACAGGGTTAGACAGAATCATACTCTTACTATGATTAGGATTTACCCCAAAGGAGAGGAAATTCACTCACCAGATTTAGAAGATAACAATCAATCTAATTCTGGTACTTATCCTTTACTTTGGGCCGAAGCATCAGTGATAGCCCATTAGGGTTTCACTGCCTATATAAGGAACCCCGAAGGGTTCCACAAAGTATTACATTCTTCATACTCTCAACTCATCCGATTCTATAACCCTAAACGATTACTTACTCTCACGCTGGAGTCTAATCGTAGGATACATTCCCACGGTAAGCCTAACGCGTGATGTTTTAGTGTGCAGGATCCCAACCAGATAATTCACTTGGTGTAGGAGCCGGAGTCCAGCCAACCCGAATTAAGCCTAATTCGGGTCTAGCAAGGATCATCCAACTTTTGTATCAACAAGTTGGCGCCATCCGTGGGACCAATACACTAAGCTAGAGCAGATCTCATCTCGATCTCTCAAATGACGAAAGGACGTCCGCAAGGAAACCCCAGGAACACAAATCTTGCGAACAGGAAGTCCCCAGGGGACGGGATACTCATTCCCAACCAATCCCCTAGTAACCAAACAGGCGGACCGAATAACCGAAGTGGTCTTCAGTCCATGGGTATAACAAGCATGTTCGCTGTCACCCCACCACCTACTTCGACCTTGGATAACCCTGATCCAGGGAGTGTGCCCAACCCCCCTAACAAGGAGCCGCGCAGACCATCGACTGAGGAAGAAGTAGAGGTCGAACCACTTAGTAAGGAAGATCTCACTCGAGTTCTCACGCAGAACTTCGAGAGGATCGTCCCAGGAATCGCATCCATGTTGAACCTAGGAAGGACCTCCAATCTAGGCTCAACTTTGGCAGTGCCGGACTAGGCACCTCTCCTCAAACTCAAAGGAAGCGAAGGACACGACCCCAGGAGCGAAACCTCTTTGAGGAAACTCCCCAACCTAGGAATGTGTTTGAACGCATAGGGGATCGTATTATGAAGGAACTACTACAATCCCGTGAGGAGGGAGGAAGGTCCGACGATTCACCCGAACGACCAGATCTGGAGCTAACCAGAACTAATCGCCGCACAAGCATGTGGGATAGGATGAATACCGGGAAGAAGGCTTCTAGCTCTTCTCACAAGAGCGATCATCATCCAAAGAATGGGGCACCGCCCCTTCTCCCGGTCCGTCAGGAGAGGATTCAGATGACCATCCACCCAAACGTCGCTGACCCAGGCGTACTCCTCCACCGCTACCAGATAATGAAGAGTACTAAGGCGGCCCCTACTATCGCGAGGCGGAAGCAGAAGATCTCTCCCGCCCATGGTGTGATCCTAATCTCACCCGTCCATGGGCTGATCCCAGGGAAGATCCTTTTACCCTCCACATACGGAATTACTCCGAGGATACAAAGCGTCGCATGCCGGCGTGCGTCAAGACCTATGATGGACTGGTGATCCGGATTATCACCTAAAGATATTTGACACACAGGCGAAAATTGAACGATGGCCCATGCCTATATGATGCCAAATGTTCAATTCAACCTTGATCGGTAATGCTCGTGATTGGTTTGAGGGACTTCCTCCTCGAAGCATTGATAGCTTCACGAAACTACATACTTCGTTCAAGAACAATTATACTCAGCAAAATAAGTATAATAGGGACCCGGTCTCATTGGCAACCGTCAAGCAACGGCCTGGGGAATCTACGGAGGCCTTCACCGAACGCTTCAATGACGAGTGCACGCGCACAAAGACAATGCCGGAACTTCTGAAAATTTCCGATTATATGCACGCCATAACAGACAGGGAATTAATCAGACGTCTCAATGACAAGAGACCGGAGAAGTATGATGACCTTATGGAAAGGGTTAGGAACTTCATAGAGGGAGAAACCTTGGTAGTCGCGGCCTACCCTTCAAAAGGAAACAGCTATCGATCGAACGACCAGTCCAGGAGACAGTTGGGTGGTCAAAGCATCCAAGGTAGTGGGAGGAGCTCGGACTACAAGAGCCAAAACAAAGGAGGGTAGTCGGAGGACAAATTTACCCCTCTAAAGATGTCCTACCGGGAGATCTTGCTAACAGAAGGGGTCAACTTCCCGAGACCTCCCTCAATGACGACTCCGGTGGACCGTCGTCAAGGAAATCGCTTTTGCGAATTCCACAACGACAAGGGCCACGGCACGGAGGAATGTATCCAGCTCAAGAAGCACATTGAGTCACTGATCAAGTCAGGCAAACTCAAACATTTGGTCAAGGATTGGAAGGATGGAAAGGACAACAAGAAGTATGACAAGAAGGATCCCAAAAAGACAAACCTTCAACTATATACATGATCCAATCAAGGCAGCGCCACACAAGGCAGAAAATTAGCCAAAAATTTTCACGCGGCAGAGAAATCTCATTCCCTCCCATCACGGCAAGTGATGTAGCCGATGCGCCTCTCACGATTGAGATAAGCGTTGGAACACACAATGTCCGCCGCATGTATGTGGATGGAGGGTCATCAGCAGAAGTACTATACGAAAACTGTTTCGTACAGTTACGACAAGAAATAAGAAGCCAATTAGTACCGGTCATGTCGCCGCTCATCGGCTTTAGTGGAGACACCATCTGGCCAATAGGACAGTTGTGTCTGCTTGTAACCATTGGGAATGAAGAGCATTCCACCACGGTGTGGATGAACTTTATGGTGATACGCTCACACTCTCCATACAATGGGATCATAGGCAGACCAGGTATCCTGGCCATACGGGCAGTACCCTCTACAGCTACGGAATGATTAAATTCCCTGTGGAAGGAGGAAATGTCACTATCTATAACGCAATCATACCAACATCTGAGTGTCATGCCGTGACAACACCAATTCCACCTGTTCCCCCCAAGGATGGATCACCACCTCCCAATTTGAAGATGGCAATCCATCCTGAATATCCAGAACAAGAGGTATCCATAGGGGAAACACTCTCGGATAGCGGCAAGAGGGTCATGTGCTCTCTCTTAAAAGCAAACTTAGATGTATTCGCATGGGAGCCCAAGCATATGACGGGCATACCGCGTGCGATAACATAACATAAGCTCCAAATCCGCCAGGGATATCCTTCCGTTAAGCAAAAGAAGTGCGGTCAGGCACCAGAACGCAGCCAAGTAATATTGGATGAAGTACGGAAATTGGTGGATGCAGGTATCATGCGCGAGGTATACTACCACGAGTGGTTATCCAACCCGGTCATGGTCAAAAAGCATGATGGAAGCTGGCGCATGTGCGTGGACTTCACGGATCTGAACAAAGCCTGCCCGCAGGACTGCTATCCGTTACCGGAGATTGATTGGAAGGTGGAATCCCTATGTGGATATCCCTTTAAGTGATTCTTAGACGCATACAAAGGATACCACCAAATCCAGATGGCGGAAGAGGACGCAGATAAGACGGCGTTCCATACTAGTCAAGGCGTATACTGTTATACAAAAATGCCATTCGGACTAAAGAACGTCGGGGCAACATATCAGCAGCTTGTTGACAAAGCCTTCGACTCATAGATAGGCCGCAATCTTGAGGTCTATGTTGATGATTTAGTCATCAAAAGTCATACAGAGAATGCACTTCTCCGTGACGTCCATGAGACGTTTGACACATTGAGAATGATCAATATGTAACTGAATCCAAAGAAATGCATGTTTGGGGCCACTGAAGGGATGTTCCTTGGATATATGATTGATCCAAATGGCATCAAGCCTTGCCCAGAAAAGACAGACGTTGTAATACAGTTACCATCTCCCCAGACGCGAAAAGAGGTACAATCATTAAATGGGAAGTTGGTCGGGCTAAACAGGTTCTTGTCGAAGTCCATGGAGAAGTCACTCCCCCTATTCAAAACACTCAAGAAGTGCATCAAGAAGGGAGATTTCTGGTGGACAAAGTAAGCGTAGGAGGCTTTTGGTCAGCTCAAGCAACACCTTGCAGCTCTTCCCATGCTAGTGGCCCCCGACCCAAGGAGGAGCTCATCATGTATCTATCAGCCACATATGGAGCAATAAGTGTGGTACTCATGACGGATAGGGACACAGTCTAAACTCTGGTCTACTTCATAAGTAGAACACTACAAGGGCCGGAGTTGAATTATTCTTCTATGGAGAAATTGGTTTTGGCATTTGTGTTTGCCACGAAACGGTTATGCCGGTACTTTCAGGCACACCCAATTGTGGTTATTACTGATCAACCAATAAAACAAGTCATCTCAAGACCAGACGTGGCCGGTAGGCTACAGAAGTGGAGCATTCTGTTGGGAGAGCATAACATCTCTTATAGATCACGGACACCTGTTAAAGGCCAAATCTTGGCAGATTTCTTGATAGAGAAGCCGGACAAGGAGGGACCGGTCGTACAACGAGAGGAAACTCCAGCAGAACCATGGGTATTATTTACGGACGGATCCTCGTGCACGGATGGATCAGGAGCTAGTCTCATCCTTACGAATCCGGAAGGAATGGAGTTTACATATGCCCTACGCTTTGAGTTCACAGCCACCAATAATGAGGCAGAATATGAAGCGTTGATTACGGGTTTAAAAATCGTCGCTAGAATGGGAGTCCGCAACCTGGAGGCCTACGTGGACTCACGGCTTGTCGCGAACCACATTCTAGGGGGTTACGTAGCCAAGGAGGATAACATGGTTCGATACTTGGAGAAAGTCAAGTCACTCATCGCTGCTTTCAGCAAGTTTTCTATCAAGCAGGTACCAAGAGGTGAAAACAAGAAGGCGAACGCTCTTAGCAAGATCGCGTCTACAAGTTTCGCCCACTTATCCAAGCAAGTCTTGGTGGAAATACTTAAGGAAAAGTCTATAACAGAAGGGGAAGTCGTAGCTATAGTTGAGGAAGATGGACCTACATGTATGACCCCGATCATTAACTATTTGACTAATGAAACCCTTCCGGACAAGGAAAAGGCGGCACGGCGTATCAGAAGGAAGTCGCAGCACTTCAAGCTTCGAGAAGGTATTCTTTACAAGCGCTCTTTCTTACAGCCGTGGTTGTGGTGTGTTGGGACATGCCAGGCTACTTATGTGACTAGTGAGATACATGAAGGGTTATGCGGCATGCACGCGGGCCGCTGATCTATAGTAGCTCGAGCTCTACGCACAGGATATTATTGGCTTACTATGCATAGGGATGCACGCGACATGATTCGTAAATGCAGTGATTGCCAAGTGCACAAACCAGTACCACGACATCCACAGCAGGAACTGACACCCATTACATCCCCATGGCCATTCTATAAGTGGGGGATTGACATTGCAAGACCTTTCCCCGTAGCTGCAGGGGGAGTTAAGTTCTTGATTGTCGCAATGGACTACTTTACACGCTGGATAGAGGCTAAGGAAGTTAAATCCATCACAGGCAAACAAGTTAAAAAGTTTGTTTGGGAGAACATCGTGTGCCTTTTTGGCTTACCAGGAGAAATCATCTCGGACAACGGGAAGCAGTTCGCGGATAATCCATTCAAGGACTGGTGCGCAGCATTGAATATCACGCGGCGCTTTGCATCTGTTAAACATCCGCAGACAAATGGTCTTGTGGAACGAGCAAATAGAAACTTAGGTGAAGGCATCAAGGCACGCTTGGATGAACAAAGTGCCAAATGGGTAGACGAAATGCCACATGTTCTATGGGCACATAGGACTATGATTAAAACAGCCAATGGGGACACTCCATTTGCACTGGCCTACGGCACTGAAGCTGTTATACCAGCAGAAATCGGAATGTCGACCATCCGTACAGCGGAGGTTAATGTCGTCACAAACGACGAGCAACTCCGGATCAATCTAGACTAGTTGGAGGAAAAAAGAGAAACAGCGGCTATCAATGAGGCTAAGTCCAAGGCACTGATGAAGGCTTATTATGACGCCAAGGTTAAAGGTGTTTCTCTTCGACCGGGATATTTTGTTTATCGTGCCAACGAGGCAATTCGAGCGGAGAATACAGGAAAGCTAGGCCCTAAGTGGGAAGGACCGTATGAGGTTACGGAAGCCTTAGGACGGGGCGCGTACAAGTTACGTGACATGGATGGCCGCGACCTGGAACGCACATGGAATATCTTCAATCTTAAAAGTTGCTATCTTTGAAAAGCTGCGGCTTCCGCATGGACACTTCGCTATATCTGGCTTCAAAGAAGATCCATGTGTTCTCTTTGTTTTGTTTTTTATGCTTTCTAGGTTTCCTTTGTTTTTAGGATTTTCCATTCTTGTCAAAACATAAATCATAAACGTTCTAATAAAATGTTGTGGTGCCTAGCTAGCTCCACGACTCATTCTTGTGCAAATTATTGTCTTACTTTTTAGATTCTATGAACAAATTATTATCATATAGATTTAGTTGTTATTACTATAATATGCTATCTCTTATTCATATGCATTCATTCAATACCGTACATGTACTATGCGCCTCCAGGCGGGGTAAGAGGATTAAGTGAACCTAATAATTCAACTTGTCACATAAGAGGGATGCAACCCCAGTGACGCGGATCATGTATCCTTACTAGACACCTTACTCACAAGACGTTGTGATAAATTTCCATATGCTGCGCTCACGTAGTGCTTTGCATGGTAAAGACGCACGCCGCACGTCTAGTAAAATATAGACTTGGTTTTATTCTAGGTAAGACGTGACACGTCATGCGACACAGATATATGATATCTAAAAAGAATATAAGCAAGTTTCTAATTATCAAAATTGTCATGACCACCACGGACTTATAAATATTATTCTAATTATATACAATAATGTTACAAACGGATAAAATGATGTGGACATCCACGGACGAATATTTAGGTTACAGACCAAATTATCCAAGAGTTATAACAAATTTAGGAGCACCCTACATGGGGGGGAGAAACCTACCTATCTCCCATTGCTCCTCAGCTAGGTGGGGCAATACCTCACCACGTTCCTTCTGTTCCAGAGCTTGAGCCGCATTCATCTCCAGCACCTCGCTTAATGGTTGTTCACCAACTATGATCCTGGTAACGTGTTCATAAATAGGAAGAGTGAGTTGGCTGGGGGAGGGAGTAAAGGGAGTTCGGGAATGTCCCTCGTCTTAAGAAAAGTCACCAAGACTTAGTTTCTCCATAATCTCTTTATTGGATGCATCTTTTGTGGCTTCCAGCTCGGCCAAGAAGGGGTAGTTGAGATCTCGCATAGCGGCCATAGAGGCAGTCATCTTCTCAGCGGCTCCAGTGTTGAAGAAGGCATGCTTTGTGAAGTTTTGTTTCTTCCGTATTAGCTCTGTGGCCATGACCATCCCCTCATGACGGCCGTGATCAATGCCATACGACACAAGGTCTGCAAACTGTTGAACGAATTGTGGGGCCTCCAACACCTTCGTGACGGCCAAGCGCGTCCCATGACCCACCATCCACCTGCGGCCGGCGACGGCTGCTAGTAGTCGGGGGTACAACACATCATCACGCTCGGAGGTAAGGGCATTCACCAGTATGTCTTTTTGGGTGGACGCCTCCTTCAACTGTTCTGCCACGACCCTCTCATGAGCAAGCTCCTCTTTTAGTTTCTCCTCACCCTGAATCAATGCATATGCGTCTTCAAGCGTTTTGGTGAGAATGGACACTTGGTCAGAGGAGGACTTAGTCGAAGCTTCTGCCGCGGTCACCTGTATGAGATACATCAAGTATTAGAAGGCAAGATAGTGTGATGTATGCGTGATGCGGTGCGGATACATACCATAGTTGTTTCAGCCTCAAGTTCAGTCTCAAGCTCGGCTACACGTTGGTCATGAGCATCGACATGTGCTGCTTGTTCTTTAAAAGTAGCCTCGGCAGTAGCAAGCTGGGACTGGAGGGCGGCAATTTGGGCCTCATTGTCTTCAATCATCTTTTCTCTTCGGCCAACTATTCTCTTCAAGGAATCAACATGCTCTAAGGCAGCCTCAAATCTT
The DNA here is from genome assembly GCA_025667525.1 of Glebionis coronaria. NCBI lineage: Eukaryota > Viridiplantae > Streptophyta > Magnoliopsida > Asterales > Asteraceae > Glebionis > Glebionis coronaria. The sequence continues at coordinate 225,366,096 of CM046874.1, forward strand.
ACCCGCATGGAAGTACCCATGGCCATCTGGTGAACCAAGGCACCATTGTATTCATCCACTAGATCCACTTGGTTTAGTGCATTTACATCCCTTACCAGACCAGGGGGGGATGCAGTTATTGAGATACTCACGGCACTCTTCGGCCTGTCTCATCCGTGAAGCGGTAGTGATCTTCTAGTCGGGGTTGAACTGTGTATGAGGGCTGGATGCCGGGACCTCTTGTGAAGCTATGGGGGTACCTTCCTCAAAGGCTGGGCCAGATCTGGTCGCGTCCGTGTGTGGGGTAGGTTCCTTCTCCTTATCCTTCTCTTTCTCCTTCCCCTTCCGTGACTCTTGGGGAGGTGCGGCACCAGCTTGTTCATCCCTGCCAGAAAAATTGGAATAAATATTAAATGTTGTCTATGGAAGTCCGTACCTTTTACTTTGATAATGGATATTTTAACCAAAAAAAATGCGGTAGACTTACATGTTGGTTCTTTCTAGTTCTGATGTAGTGGGGGGAACTTGAGTGACTGGCTAAGCATTCGTTAACGGCATGACCGGATCCACGGGTACAACCCGCGCCGTCTCGGAGGCTTGGGTGGTGCTCTCAACAGATTGATAGCGAGGGTGATCCTCGCGCAGTCTCTTCACAGGGGCATTGTGTTCCCTGACCTCAGCCTGAGCAACTCTTTTTACCCGCTTGTTCTTCCTACGGGTACGCTTAGGGCGGGTTGGGCTTCTCCTTCTTCTTCCTCCTCCTCTACTTGTTGCACTTCCTCCTCGTCGTCGCCCAACATTTGGCGAAGGCTAGAGTTGGTCCTCTCAATGTTGTCACCTTGCTCTTCCCCATGTACGGGGGTAGCAGTCTTAGGCGGGGAGGAGGGACCGGCTTTGTTCTCCAGCATCATGTTGTCCCCGTCTTCATTGTCAAAGTCCACGGGGGTCCTCAAGAGTGTTGTGTCTTCGTCGTCCGAATGGGGGTCTGGTACGGCTGCTAAGGCGACTATCACATTTCGGGTATGCTCAAGGAGGGGTAGCTCATTCTCACGTCTAGGACGGGCTCCCTCTGGTATGAGTTTTGGATCACCCTGATGAAGGATTTCAAAGAAATTCATTTCTGTCAAAACAAACAAAGTATGTTAGTAATAGCCAATAGGTGTATGTGTGTCTTTTGATGTGCGGATGCTATACCTACCTTCACCACGCCTCCTCCAAAACAAAGGATATTTGTTGGACGGGCCGAAGTAGTTGCGGCTAATCCCTAGCAAACAAAGGAATGATTCGGGTAGGTTCCTATGGAACCCGGTCCTATTCCTATCTATATCTTGGGAATGTTGGGGATTATATGTACCAGCGCACGGAGGAGAGTCAGGAGATAATCTATGTTTAAAAACGAAATCGGTCGGCCACACTATTGAGTCGATGAAAAAGTAATGGTCGTACCAATTTTTCAACGAATCCATGGCCTTATTATGGGCTGTGGGGCTGTTTGGGGATCGTTTCTTAAAGGAGAGCCATCCATTTACTAAACTGGGGGTATAAAATAGCCTGAGTAACTCTACGGTAGGAGGGATTCTTCTTGCGCGACAAAGGATTTCAAACTGGCTAATCTTACATGCGCCTATACAGTGTAGTTGGGTGATATGTACGTCATAATAACCTAAAAGATCTATGAGGAAACGAGTGAACGGAATGCGGTAGTTGGCCGCATCGAATAGACGGGTGTATAGGCCAATCTTTCCCTGGGGTACCTCAGTTATGAGGTCCCCTGCACCAGGGAGAGAAGGGTGTAGGTTGATCGGAATGAAGAAATCAGTGCAGAAGTGCTCCAATTTCTCCTGAGTCATTATGTTGAGCACGGATCCAATAGAGGGGTTTTTTCTTTGAGCCATTACTAAATAAAAAAGGTAAGGGCGTGGTATTCTAACCTGCGTAGGAAGGGATCCGTGCGTAAGAAGGTAGTGATAAGAAGGAAAGCTTTAATGGCAGAAATGAAGGAAAAGATTGTGTGTTACACACAGCCGTGGGGGCGACTTATTTATAGGGTTGCCTTGGAAGTCATGGTTTGTTGGATGCATGACACGTGTTTGCCACTATCCTAAATCGTGTGGTTGGGATGTAAGTGGCAAGTAAACAGTCAGGTGGGACCCACAGGTCACTTCTGACTCAGTAGTTTACGCCGCTCGAGGTTCTGACTGTTTGCACTTTGTCGGTCAATTGGCAGGTGAGCAGTCAATTATGTCGGGATATGCGGTCTTACGCAAGACCATATTCAATGCTACATTTAATTTGTCTCGGTCGTCACGTACGGCTGAGGTATCATTGGAATAAAATCCTAATAAGGTTGCCACGTGCAGCCGAAACAAATTTTTTAAATTTGTCATTCCCTAAAAGATCTTTCTTGGTACGTCCGGGGAGCATCTTGTTAGTCTAGATATTCCGCCTACGGCTGTAACAACTAGACTGGGGGGACATGATGACGTATAGTCCCCAGCCGGGTCATAAACCCGGTCCACGGGTACTACCCGCATCCGGCCCATTACTGATGGGTGGGATTCATGTTATTTAAGCTTATGGGCTTAGATGAAGAGTAACCGCACACACGTGTGCGGCCTATGGCCCGGCATGGCCGGTACAGGGTTAGACAGAATCATACTCTTACTATGATTAGGATTTACCCCAAAGGAGAGGATATTCACTCACCATAATTAGAAGATAACAATCAATCTAATTCTGGTACTTATCCTTTACTTGGGGCCGAAGCATCAGTGACAGACCATTAGGGTTTCACTGCCTATATAAGGAACCCCCAAGGGTTCCACAAAAGTATTATATTCTTCAAACTCTCAACTCATCCGATTCCATAACCCTAACCGATTACTTACTCTCACGCCGGAGTCTAATCGTGGGATACATTCCCTCGGTAAGCCTAACGCGTGCTGTTTTAGTGTGCAGGATCCCAACCAGTTAATTCACTTGGTGCAGAATCCAGAGTCCAGCCAACCCGATTAAGCCTAATTCGGGTCTAGCAAGGATCACCCAACTTTTGTATCAACACCCACGATAAGCCTAATGGTGTCTGTTATTTAGTGTATAGGGTTTTCAAACAAGATTCACTTGGTGCAAGAGCCGGAGTCTACAAGACCCCAAATTAAGCCTAATTCGGGTCTATCTCTGTCCATCCAACTTTTGTATCAACAACAACGTCTTAATTAGTAAGGTGTCTAGCAATGATACCTGATCCGTGGCCACTAGGGTTGCATCCCTCTTACTTGAAAATTTTAATTAGTAGGTTAACTCGATCCTCTTATTTCTCATGGAAACGATATGTACATGTACGTCAAAGGGCCAAATATGGATATTAAATTTATAACATCATGAGTATAAATAATAACAATATGATAAAGAGGAAAAATAGAGGGTCGTGGAACTAGCTAGGGACCGCGGCGTTTTATTAATGCTTGCAAGTTTTTGAAATACAACGGAGTAAAACCTAATGCGATATTGAAAAGAAAAAATACATGGATATTTATTGAGGGCTGACTATAGCCAAAGAATCCATGTGTAGGCTATAACCTGTAGTGGTGGCACTTTTGAAGCTCATGGTCCCTCCACAAGCGCCCTGAGTCTCCACCATCCTGGTCGCATATCCTGTACGCGCCTTACCCTATTACTTTTAAAAATCTACATGGTCCTACCCTTCCTGGCTCAATTGACTGTATGTTATGCAGATATCCCGACTCTCCGATGTGGTATACCAGTTCTCCTTCTTTAAACAGAGCGTGCTGGAATACTGTGATCGTTCCCTCCCTAAACTGCCTTACTGGGCTTGACAATCTTGCTTCCGCACGCTGCTTTGCCATAGCAGGCGTCCCATGTCCATCTTTGAATGTCTCAGCCATAATTTTGCTTCCCCTAGACCAGTTTACTGGTTGACTCACGATCGCTGACAGTAATGCGGCTTTAATCTGTTGGGTGAAATAACCTACGGCTACTGTAAGCGAACCCATTCTTTATGCAAGGGAAGAGAAAATTATTTGTCCAGTCGACCCATTTCGTGATGCGTTGTGTAGCAACCACTAGTGTTGACACCTTAGCCTTGCCATGTGGCTCTCGTACCGCTGGCATTTTAATGACATATTCCGTGCATCCTTGTACATGGTTGGCCAGTAATACCCAGAGCGCACGACCTCGCTGACCATGGGTCTAGGGCCCGCTTGGACCTGACAGAACTTGTTATGTACGCTTCCCATGATTCTCCGCGCCTGTCGTGGTCTCACACAATGCAGCCATCGTTTGGAGCTTGATTGTTTTTACACAATTCCGTTTTGGATCCTGAACTGTTTTATGTTTCTTCGGATCCGTCTGGCGATCTTATCCCCGTGGGGGAGTATCCGGTTGGTTAAGTAGTTGATGATCGGAGTCATCCATGTAAGCCCTTCTTTCTCTACAACGGAGGTAAGTGATTTCTCCTGTGTTGATTTAAGTGTAACAAACTTAACTAGTACTTGCTTACGTGGATCTGCCCAGTTAATAGATGTGATGCGATTCATGGATTCTGCCACCTCATTATGCTCTTCCAAGACCTCTCATATTGAAAATTTGATAAAATTTTTGGTCATCGATCTTACTTTTTGTATGTACCTCATCAAGTTGTCTCCTCTAGGTTCACACTTCCCTGATACGTGATTTGCTAGCAATGGGGAGTATACATCCGCCACCAAGTTCTGGATGCCCATTCATGAAGCCAACCTCAGCCTCGCCATTAATGCTTCGTGATCAGCTTCACTGCTTGTGGCCGTGAATTCGAATAGTAGGGAATAAGTGATTTGTACTTCCTTTTGGTCCGTGAGGATGAAGCCCGCATCAGGCCTTTTTTCGTAGCAGTCCTGTCAAAAGTAAGACCCACGGGGGTTAAGTGTTTCGCGCCCTCCCTGAAGCGCACCCCCTCTCTTCTGTTTGCCTTACCAACCTGTCGAGTTTTATCTTTTTTTTTTGCTGATAGCAACTCACCCGAGATACCATTTTCGTCATGCAATTCCGTGACACTTTTCTGCTTTTCATCTCGAAGGGAGGCGTTGATGGTTACTTCGCTCTCATCAATATTGTAGATTGTAACCACTCCGTTTTCCACCGAGAATCTAAGCATGCCATGCGCCATAGATGGTACGGTGTGCATTATGAGGATACCCGGTTGGTCGATAATGCCATTGTATGATGATCGTGACCGTACTACCATGAAATCTAGCCACACAGTTTTTGAATGGTCTTGGTCTCCTATTGTCACGAGCGTACAAAGTTGTTCGAGTGGTCGAGTTTTTTCCCCGTTAAACCCTGTAAGTAAGGGTGCGATTTGCTTCAACTCGCCTCTTATCTTTGTTGGTTGTTGCATGAAGCAATGTTCATTGAGTATGTTCGTCGCGGACCCTCCATCGTCGCACATTTTATGGACGGCGTGATCTCCCATATTTATTTTTATCGTCAGAGACCCTCTCATTTGGTTCGCATCAATAAGGGTGGGAAACGAGATTTCCATCCCGCGCGAAAACGCTTTCCTAGTTCCTCCTTTTGGACCTCGTTCTTCCCTTTGCACCATGTAGATAGTTATGGGCTTTTCCTTCTGCTTTTTGTTATATCTCTTTTTGGCGTCTCCTCCTTTTCTCCAATATTTGATGAGATGATTCAACTTCCCTGACCCAACCAGACCTTCTGTGTGTTTCTTTAGCTGTATGCATCCATCTGTTCCATGGCCTTTGTTGTCGTGGTATTCACAGTATTTTCTATTATCACGCTTTTTCACTGGACCGGTCATTGAAGGAGGTTTTGGGAAGTTCGAGCCTTCGAACAAGAATATCTCCCTTGAGGTCATTCTCAGAGGAGTGAACTTACTGTTGTTATCACGCCCTGTTTTCTGAGTTCTTCGGTAGTCTAAGTTGCGACCGTTACCTTGATTATTCGGCTGCTTTTTGGGCCGGTCTTGGAATGTAATCAGAGGCTGCTTGTCTGCTATCTGTTGCGGCGACCTCTCCTTGGATAAATGATCTAACCCTTCACATTACTCCATCGAAAGTTCGGGAGTTCTATCGTTTAGCTTCTTTATTAGGTTAGATTAGCTATTCTTGCCATGAAGCCTAAAATCATTAAAATTTCACGGCATTCCCTGACTTGGTTGCACTCAGCCTTAACACGCTCCACGAAATCTTCCAAAGTCTCGCCTTGTTGTTGTTTGATTCTTGTGAGAGAGACTGGGCTCTTATCGCACTTCTTTTTCTTGGTGTGGTTTCTCAGGAAAGCTTTTCGTAGCCCTTCGAATCCATCGATACTCCGCCGTGGGAGTTTGTCGAACCAGTTTCGGGCATTGCATATCAGTGTGGAATTGAACATATGACACTACACAGGCTCGAGACAGTGCTCAATTCCTGCCTGGGATTCAAAGACTTTTAAGTGATCATCTGGATCGGTCGTACCATCGTATGTCTTGACATTAGATGGCATGCGCCTTCTTTTGTCCTCTGTATAGGTCATGATGCGTTTCATGAACGCGTTTCTTTTTCGCCACGCCATGGCATGGGTCATTCTTCATCAGTACGCCTCCTTGGTTGTCGTGATGTTCTATGACGCTTTCTTTTGTAGTCAGAAGAGTCCGAGGATGAGTAGCTTGTCCTACGACGCCTAGGATGGTGATCGCTGGAATCAGAGGTTGATGAGTTGTCGCTTGGGGACCTTCCCCTCCTATATTTGCTCCTGTTGCTCCTTTTTCGCCCTTGTTCCCATGATTCTGGGGAAATGTCTCTTTCCCTTGGTCCTAGTCGCTTGAGAGCACTTTGGCACTGTTCAGGTTGTTCGGATGGAGATCCCTGACCCTTTGGGGTAGGTCCTAACCTATCCTGAATGCTCGTGCGTTGTTTGTTATTATTAGGGGTAATTAGGCGTTTTTTCTCTCGAGTCATCAGAATCATCCGTTGATGCATCCTCGATAATAGGTGCATTCGGATACATGTCTGATAGGTGTGTAAACACCCATCCTTTTTACCACTTAATTACAATAATAACTAGGCCAAAACGTGTATTTTATGTCATTTATGTCGGAATTATACGTGGTTTGTGTTTTTGTTGTGATTTAGGACGAAAAGGTGAAAAGTGGAGAAAACACGGGCATTCACGGGCTTTTTTTTTTTTTTTTTTTTGGTAACCGTGATTTCCGACTCATTGGCCGACTAATCCACGGGGTTTGAGCCCACCGCCACACAGACTCAAACCAGGTAAAGCCCTCCCTTTTCAGGAGGTTGACGTAGCCACTTCAAGGTTGTTTGCACCTAGTGGGAATTGAACTTGAGACCTCACACACTTTGGAGTGATAGCCACAAATCTTTTTGCCACTAGGCCACCCACGGGCTTTTATTGAAGAAAAAGATGAAAGAGGAAGTCAAGAAGTCAAGAGTGCAAAAAGAACGGAAGTCCAAGACCAATTCTGAAGATTTATCGAAGAAAAAGTCAAAAGACGGAAGTTTATTAAAAGCCGAAAAACACAAGTCTTATTTATGAAGAAAATTCAAGACGAGTTTAAAGAAATCCCAAGACAAAGTCCAAGTATTAAGAAGATTAACAAAAGATTAAAGGCTTAAGGACTTGATCGTGCAATTAAGAAGAAATGAAAGAGGGGAGGAAGCTTCCTAAGCACTCCTTAATCCTCTCCTATAAATAGTCATTAGGATTAATCATTTCATTTTGTTGGCTAGAGTGACACTAGTTCTTCCATCTTTAATTTTTGCACATTTACTTTTCATGTCAATTTAAATACATTGTCTTGCACTTTTAATACCTTTTAATTCCAAGTAAGTGTTCTTTAATTTTTTTGTTTTAATCTCTCATCTACCTTTCTTTCCATGCTTTAATCTTATTGTTTACATGCTTTTTGTGTTGCTTATTTGATAAAGGTTATGTTTTTATGCTTTTGATTATTTTGGATTATTGATTCTTATAGCTTATTTGTTTTTATCTTTAAGTTTCTAAAGTTTTTCTAAAAGTTATTTTTATATAAAGTTTGTTTTCGTATACCTTTTTCATTTTGAGTTTTCAAAAGTCTTTAAATTGTAGCTTATTAGCTTTTTCTTACACGTATTTGCTTAGGATTTTAGTCTAGTGCTTATTTGATTAATAGCTTATTAGTTGTGCTTATTTTGCCTTCTTTTTACCATATTCCGATCTAACCAATCGGAAAAGGGTTTGATATTCCGACCAGCACTCTTGTTGCTTGGTCGGAAAAGGGTTTAGGATTCCTACTAGGATTCCGATTGAGTATTCCGATCAAGGGTGAGTTTGGTATTCCGATCAGGTCTAGGTGACAGCATTTCGATTGGGAGTCCACTCCTCATTCCGATCAGGGTGATTATTGGGTTATTCCGATCAGGGTTTGGGCTTTGACATTCCGATTTGGGGTATTGTTTGGTTATTCCGATTAGGCAATTGGTGACAGCATTCCGATTGGCAATTCCGATCAACATTCTGATCAAAATTCCGATCAGAGAGGTAAGAGTATTCCGATCATCATTCCGATTGGAGGAATTTTGGATTATTCCGATCGGGTTTTCCGATCAGCATTCCGACGAGGAGGTAAGTAGGAATTCCGATAAGGGATTCCGACGGTAGGTTTGTTTTATATTTCGTCTTGTTTAATTTTTAAGTTTACATTTTAATACTTTGTCAAATTTTAATTCTCGTCACGCTTTAACTTTAAGTCATTTAATTATTTTACTTTTCAAAGTTTTTAATATTGCACAATTTTAGTTTTAATTAGATTTAGATTTAAATTAACGTTATTTTCATTTACGTCTCGCACTTTTTAATATACTACAACGACACAACTATTTGTTTCCACCAAAGAACGACTGAGTCGCATAGTTAATCCATTTTTCAATTCGATTAGACATACTTAAACGAATCTTTTTACCTGGCCAAAAGCCTTGTATTAAATGGCGCCGCTGCCGGCTCTTTTCGTAAAGATTAACGGTTTTCTGTGAGAGACGCATTGCTTTTTGGGATCCGTTCACTTGTGAGCGTTATTTTTCTTGCATAAAAATTTCAAAAATACCAAAAAAAAATTAAAATTGTTAAAAATCCATAAAAATTAAAATTTTCAAAAATCCAAAAAGATTTTATTTTTATTGTGTATATATATTGTCTTTGTGTTTGGTATTGTTTTCTTTTGTCTTTGTAGGTGTATGCGTACTAGATCTTCTAATTATCAAGAGCCCGAGACTCGAGAAGATTTAAGTATGTTAGGTGTTAACAACAACAATAATCCACCGCACCTCAACAATAACAACAATGTTCTTCCACAGCCCGATCTTCGGACAATGGAGGAACTTTGTCAACCTACCATGTTTGGACGAGGAGGACCGATTGCGCCGATGCAAATCACGGCTCCAGAGTTTTCGTTGAAGCACCACATGATTCAGCAAGTGCAAACAAATCCTTTTCGAGGAATGCCTGATGATGATGCCAACAAACACCTCGACAAATTCATTACAATCACCCAAAGCATGAAGTGCACCGGTGCCTCAATGGATGTTCTACGCCTTCAACTCTTTCCACATACTTTATCATATCATGCCGAGAAATGGTTTGATCGTCTTCCAAAGATTTCAATTCATACTTGGGATGACATGACTCAACGCTTTTTGTCGCACTACTTTCCACCATCCATGGTCACGAGCCTTCGCAATCAAATCAACGGTTTCATGCAAGATCCCGATGAACCTCTCTTTGATGCTTGGGAAAGATATAATGTTTTGATCGATTGTTGTCCAAACCACAACATGCTCTCTGTCACATTGATTGATACTTTCTACAACGGTTTGACTTTTCGAGATCGTGATACGATTAATGCAGCCGCCGGTGGCACATTTATGAAAAGGAGACCCGAGGAGTGTAGAGAGCTTATTGAGAACATGACTACTCACCACAAAAATTAGGATTCCTCCGCTTCTTCAAGGAACAACCCGAGAGTCATGTTTCTTCCACCTCAGCAAACCCCGACATGACCGAATTCACCCGCATGATGACCGAAATGAACAAAAATATCTTGCTTCTCGCTACAAACCAACAACAACAAGTTAAAGCGGTTTCACCTTCTTGTGAAACATGCGGCGGTCCTCACTCATACACCGATTGTCCTTCTACACAAAGAAATCTGGAAAATGTGTATGCAGCTTATGGTAATTATTCACCGGAAAATTACCAAGCTCGACCTCAAGGGGATAGAAATTTGATGAGTTACCGATCAAACAATTACCTTTCACCCGGTTTATCTCCTCAAAACCAAAACCCCGCCAACAACTACAATAGAAGCAACCAAATCCCACCAAGAGCTTCTACACCTTATCACCCACCCGCCCAACAAGTCCCACCCATTAACCTCGATGTTGAAGCCATCATGAGAACCCAAGGTGAGCAAATCAAAAATCTACAGAGCCAAATTATCAATCTGAGAGGAGATATTACCAAGCAAGGAAATGACCTTAGATCCGAGCTTCGCGATAATATCCAATCCTCCTTCAGCAATCAAACAAATGATTTGAAGAATATGCTTGCTAGTTTCTTGCACGCCGCTCAACCCTCTTCTTCGAGTTCTCTACCTTCAAACATCGTCACCAATCCGCGAGCAAATGTGAGTGCTATTACTACCCGTAGTGGAGTCACCATAGTAGGACCACCGATCCCGCCCCCATCATCTACAACTCCTCCACCACCATTTATCCCTACTCCTCCTACACCTAGTATTAGTGCACCGTTACCGTCTCTGCCTCGTCATGACGATGTTCCCAAGAAGAACCCTTCAACATCTCAACCTTTACCACCTTTACCTTCACCACCCAAACCCAATATCCCATATCCTTCTCGCTTAGGCAAGACCAACGAGCTAACCAAGAATGACTGTCAATTGTCAAGCTATGTGAAGATGCTCTCTCAAATAAACATCAACATGAGCCTTGTTGAAGCACTTGTCCACATGCCGAAATTTTTTAAAGCATTTAAGGAATTGCTTAACAAGAAGGAGAAGCTGATTAAGCTCGCCAACACACGCTTAAATGAAAACTGCTATGCAGTTATTCTTAAAGAACTTCTGGAAAAGCTTGGAGATCCCGGTCGTTTTGTGTTGCCTTGCATTTTCAACAAAACTGAAGAATTTACTGTCCTAGCTGATCTCGGGGCCAGTATTAATCTTATGCCTTTGAGTGTTTGGAAAACACTATCATTACCCGACCTTACTCCAACAAAGATGACTCTTGAACTTGCAAAATCGCACTCTCGCTTACCCCGTTGGTATTACCGAATATGCGTTCATCAAAGTTGGCACATTTACTTTCCCGGTCGATTTTTTCGTTGTTGATTATGAAATGGACCCTCGTATTCCTTTAATACTTGGTCCGCCATTCTTGAGAATCGGACGAGCTTTAGTTGATGTTGCCGAAGGTGAGTAAATCTTAAGAGTCGAGGATGATGCACAAGTTTTCAAAATGGGGAAGCTTACAAGCAAATCCTTTGGACGAGAATCTGCGAATATGATTAATGTGCTTGATGATTTTGTCGTCTACAACAATCCTCTATTCGATTCTTGCATTGATAATCCACTTTTTCAAGATGATGTGGATGATTCTCTATCCAATTTGGACCCTTCACCCATTTATGATTCTCCACCGATCTTCGATGCTTATGATGATGATTCTAGCTCAGATTCGGATGATTATGATGACCTTACTTCTGAGTATCCCGATCTGCCCGCATATGATGATTTTGATGAGGCCGATACTCTTTCGAGTGATTCTTCACATGATGAAGATCCTCCGTCATCCATGCTTAATCCTACTTTGGATGATTACTCTTTTGAGGAAGACTTCTCTACGTTTCTCAATACCTACTTCCCTCATGAGAGTGATGCTCCTCCTTTAGACTTTGAAGATTATCGTCTTGATCCTACTTTGGATTTGAAGAAAATTCTTTCAAAGGAGAAGCAACCGGTCGACACCGACATCCGCAGCACGTATGAGTTAACACCTCTTTGTCCACCTTCTGAGGACGAGGTTGTGCATCTTCTTCGCGGATCATCTTCACATTCTGCTGAGCCTGAGTGCTATTTTCCCCTAAAGGAAAAGGTGTTCGACCCTGGTATTGATATTCTTCAGCCATCTTAGTATCTACCTGATTAAATAAAAGGAAAAATCTTTGGAACTATTGAAGACATGCTTGCACCTCACCATACTTGCTTCCACCGTGCTCCATCTTTGCTTAAGGGAACCTTGCCTATTCTTCTTTGGCTTGCCTTGTTCGCCTTAAGCTTGTGCTATTTGATGGACGAAAACTATGTCTTTGATCCCGGTGGATATGTTTCATGCTTCTTCCTATGGTAATCAAGGTCGAGTCAGGCTCACGACTCGGTAAACAAAAATCAAGCGCTTCTTGGGAGGCAACCCATGCATCTATCTTTTAGCTTTCTTTATCCTAAGTGTAGGGGAGACCCGTTGGTGTTTGTTATCTCCTCTCTTCTTATTATCAGGGATTCGAGCGCTCAATGATCCACTCTTGATGATTCTTGACGACCCGTGATTCCGTGTTCCCATTTTCCTGGTTCTATCCTAAACTCTTTTCGATTCACAATTTTATATTTTCTCAATATTAAAATAGGAATCTCGTTAGTTGTCTTTTCCTTAGCGAGATTTAAACAACGTGCACAATGTCCTAAGTGTAGGGGAGTTTACTCCCACAGGCTTAAACATTGAGGACAATGTTTATTTTAAGTGTAGGGGGAACTTCTATCAAAGTTAAGTGGCCTTTTCCTTGTATTTGTCCTCATTTTAACTGTAAAATCAATTTTTCAAAATTTTTGATCTATTTTGGCCTATTAGTTTTTCCCTTTGTATAGTTAGTTTCTTTCTTTGCTAGAATAAACTTTAATAAAGTGGTTTTAATTTTCAAACGTTGTGAATCTTTTGACTCAACCCGAGTTTACTTATCTAAGTTACTCTAGCTAGTATCCTTAACGTGTTTAAATCAAGTTTTCCTAGGCTTTTATATAGGGAGCTATAAAACGCGAAAGTCTTAACTCTCACGGGTTAAGAACAAGAACTTTTCGCAAGTTCCTATAATTGATCCTAGAGAGTCGTTTATCAAGGGAACTTTAAAATGCGATTTCTAAACTTGAAAAAGTCTAAGAATTTACAAGATCCTATAGGCGACTCGAAAACCCAAAACTTTGATTTAATAGGCTAAGCATCCACGAGTCTCATTCCTTGAGATTTTAAACTATGGAGAACGAGAGATGATAGAGTCAATTATAAGTTTGGTATTCTTTCGGGAATTTATGTGAGTTAATTATGAGCCTATTCTCCCATCGCTTGCTAATAAATTTATCTGCAATAAATAAGGTTGTACGATTTGAAAAGTTACTTAGCTTCTAGCCCAAGATCGTTTAAAAGTTGCTCGGTATGGATTAGAGTTCATAGCCAAGGCATAACTTATTGAAGCGGGATGCGAATATTGGCGAGTCTGAAAAGGCCCTAACAAGGCATGAGGGCTATATTTTGTTGCTAAAGATCCCAAGTGATGTGAAGAATCATTTATCGAAAATCAATATGAAGGATCGAGACACACGACAAAAAGCAAAAATTCCCCAAAAGTCATGGAGAAGTCTATTCGAAAAGGCCCTAACAAGGTATGAGGATGAATAGATCCAAGTCCAAAAAGGAGGCGGATCGTTGTATATCAAAGTCCAAAAAAAAGATTAGAGAAAAATGAAGAAGTCGTGGTCCATATATGAAGAATCTCTCAAAATTTCAAGTGAAGAAATTCCTATTATGAAGAGAAGACCATTATTTCATGAACGTCTCTCAAGGTTTGAAGTATGAAGTCGCTGCCAAATATCGGTCCGAGAAAGGTCTCAAATCGCGAAGCGAGTTATGCCAAGATATGAACTTTTTGAGGTCCCGAGAAGCAGTTTTAAAAGATTTTGTCCTTTAGCTAACAATTGATTAAATCGTTCACTTTATTTTCGGCCTAAATAACTATTGAAATAAGTCAACAATGCATCCTCGTGATCATTCAAGACAACAATAAAATATAAGAGATACACCTAGGAATAAGGGAGTCTAAGTGAATAATTGGCCCACATGAGTTCGTGTTAGTTTGCTAACTTATAATAACAATGATCTTGTTTTTAAGCTTGGTTTGGAGAAAGTGAAAACTTGAGGATGATGATCATTCATGACATTTCCAAAACCCGAAGGTATGTTTTTGATTTCTTTACTTTGTATGTTTATAATTTTCTATCTCTTTAATAAAGGCCATTATGGATTTATTGTGATGAAAAGTGTAAACGTGCTTTGTAACTAATGCATTGCATGAGGACATTGCAATGGTCAAGTGTAGGAGATTTGATAGGTGTGTAAACACCCATCCTTTTTACCACTTAATTACAATAATAACCAGGTCAAAACGTGTATTTTATGTCATTTATGTCGGAATTATGCGTGGTTTGTGTTTTTGTTGTGATTTAGGACGAAAAGGTGAAAAGTGGAGAAAACACGGGCATTCACGGGCTTTTATTGAAGAAAAAGATGAAAGACGAAGTCAAGAAGTCAAGAGTGCAAAAAGAACGGAAGTCCAAGACCAATTCTGAAGATTTATCGAAGAAAAACTCAAAAGACGGAAGTTTATCAAAAGCCGAAAAACACAAGTCTTATTTATGAAGAAAATTCAAGACGAGTTTAAAGAAATCCCAAGACAAAGTCCAAGTATTAAGAATATTAACAAAAGATTAAAGGCTTAAGGACTTGATCATGCAATTAAGAAGAAATGAAAGAGGGGAGGAAGCTTCCTAAGCACTCCTTAATCCTCCCCTATAAATAGTCATTGGGGTTAATCATTTCATTTTTTTGGCTAGAGTGACACTAGTTCTTCCATCTTTAATTTTTGCACATTTACTTTTCATGTCAATTTAAATACATTGTCTTGCACTTTTAATACCTTTTAATTCCAAGTAAGTGTTCTTTAATTTTTTTGTTTTAATCTCTCATCTACCTTTCTTTCCATGCTTTAATCTTATTGTTTACATGCTTTTTGTGTTGCTTATTTGATTAAAGGTTATGTTTTTATGCTTTTGATTATTTTGGATTATTGATTCTTATAGCTTATTTGTTTTTATCTTTAAGTTTCTAAAGTTTTTATAAAAGTTACTTTTATATAAAATTTGTTTTCGTATACCTTTTTCATTTTGTGTTTTCAAAAGTCTTTAAATTGTAGCTTATTAGCTTTTTCTTACACGTATTTGCTTAGGATTTTAGTCTAGTGCTTATTTGATTAATAGCTTATTAGTTGTGCTTATTTTGCCTTCTTTTTACCATATTCCAATCTAACCAATCGGAAAAGGGTTTGATATTCCGACCAGCACTCTTGTTGCTTGGTCGGAAAAGGGTTTAGGATTCCTACTAGGATTCTGATTGAGTATTCCGATCAAGGGTGAGTTTGGTATTCCGATCAGGTCTAGGTGACAGCATTCCGATTGGAAGTCCACTCCTCATTCCGATCAGGGTGATTATTGGGTTATTCCGATCAGGGTTTGGGCTTTGACATTCCGATTTGGGGTATTGTTTGGTTATTCCGATTAGGCAATTGGTGACAGCATTCCGATTGGAAATTCCGATCAACATTCCGATCAGAGAGGTAAGAGTATTCCGATCATCATTCCGAATGGAGGAATTTGGATTATTCCGATCGGGTTTTCCGATCAGCATTCCGACGAGGAGGTAAGTAGGAATTCTGATAAGGGATTCCGACGGTAGGTTTGTTTTATATTTCGTCTTGTTTAATTTTTAAGTTTACATTTTAATACTTTGTCAAATTTTAATTCTCGTCATGCTTTAACTTTAAGTCATTTAATTATTTTACTTTTCAAAGTTTTTAATATTGCACAATTTAAGTTTTAATTAAATTTAGATTTAAATTAACGTCATTTTCATTTACGTCTCGCACTTTTTAATATACTACAAGGACACAACTATTTGTTTCCACCAAAGAACGACTGAGTCGCATTCCATTTTTCAATTCGATTAGACATACTTAAACGAATCTTTTTACCTGGCCAAAAGCCTTGTATTAATGTCCCGCTTCGGGGAGGTTTTCATATCCTCATCCCTCAGCTTCTTTTCCCTTCTTTGCTTTCGCTATTCTTGTCGGAGGTATACTCTTTAGAATCTCGTAGCTCTTTTTTGAATTCGAGCCAAACTCGTAGATCGTTAGGAGGAGCGTTGTTTATTCTTGCGATCATGAGGGTGTTAAAGGCTTGTAATTATTTTCAGCATAGTCATTCATGTTGGCGTTCGGCCTAGGAGGGGCTTCAGACTCGGTTTGTAGCACCATCTCGGTGTTCGAGATCATTTGTTCCTCTTTTTGAGGTACGTCAAGGGCTCCTTTTGAAGTTGACGTTTCCTCTGTTATGAGGGGCATAGGAGGTACGAATGGGGAAATCTGCACCTGTGATGACTTTCCTCCACCCCTTTTTCCTGAGTTATTGAGTGTTGCCTGAGACTGTGTTTTCTTGCCGCCCCGTTTTTGGTGAAAAAGATTTGTACCGCCCTTGGTCATGCTTAGAGTTTAGCGTAGGGTCCCAAGGATGGCGCCAACTTGTTGATACAAAAGTTGGATGGACCGCGCTTGACCAGAATTAGGCTAAATTTGGGTGCTCGAGGACTCTGGGTCTTGCACCAAGTGAACTTGTTTGAAGACCCTACACACTAAATAACATACACCGTTAGAGTTACCGTGGGCGCGTGTCCCACGATTAGACTCCAGCGTGAGAGTAAGTAATCGGTTTAAGAGATAGGTGGGGTTTTAGAGTATTATGAATGTTGTACCTATGTGGAACCTCCGGGGTTCCTTTTATACTCGACGAAACCCTAATTGGGCTTCCTTATTCTTGTGGCTTAAGCAAGAGATAAACACCAGATATAACCAGATTCTTATCGGGTGAATAAGGAGAGTGTATATTTTCTTAGTTTAGGTGAATCATAATATGATTTAGATTATGATTTTGTTTGATCTTGTCCGCGTGCGACCAGGACGCGGTTGATATAGAACCGCGTGCGACCACGGCTTATTGGGCCTTGTGGGCTCCAGCGCTGTCTATGTCTGATCCATACGTAATGGATACGGGTATTACCCGTGGGTCGGGTTGTCCGGCTCTACTAGGGACTATACGTCATCATAAAGTACTGAAACAAAATGCCTTCAGTTCCATCGACTCAAATGTAAACTCTAAACCGCTCTCAACCCAGCTCTCGATGCCCATCTTCCTGCTTAAAACCTGCCGCAAGAATAGAAAATGCGGTTGAGCTAACGCTCAGTGAATATATATAATAACAAAATGTTAGGTGAAGAGATGTAACGGGAGCTGCGGATAATAATAATAATAGATGTACAAGATGGAATATGGAGTATCAAAACTGAAATGAAAGGAAGGTAAAGGAAGTGCCCACGAGCTCATATCACATCACACGACATCATACAACATCACATAAAGTCACATAAGCATACATAGGCGGTCAAACCTAATGTACCAAAAGCGATATGCGGCATATAGCACATACCACCCATTCACTAAATCACATAACATACGAACCCTAGGATGCACCCATACGCCCCCTTCAAAACAAAGTCATAGTATGTACACTAGCTCATGACTAGCATACACACCCATAATAGACATACACACCCATAATAGAATCATATAATTTGAGCTCACGAAAGGGAACGCCAAGGACTAATCACACCGCCCTAATTAGTGTCATGCCACCGGTTCATCGAATGACATGGTCATGGTACCTCCATGACTAGTTCAAATAGTTCGAGCAAAATGAAGGCATATCATAATCATAAAACATATAAATCAAAGAAATCATCAAACAGAGCATATGAACATACGAAAGAAAATGAAGCATACGAATCATAGTGAATCAAAGGGATTGATGAGACCATATCAAATCAGTGAGTAATCATAAAGGAAATCATAGCAATGGCTTATATGGATCATGCAAATCATATCGAGAAAGAGTTAGGAAGGTCCTTGCTAAAAGGACGGAATATATGTACCTTTAGCAATCACGTACACTCGGAACCGCACTCAAATGCTAACAAGACTTTAACACCCCCAAATTTACACGCAGCGGAATACATCTTTGGGTGCTAAACAATGATACAACAACACATAATTTATAAAGAACGACTCGAAAAGAGACGTTTTAGATTTATCGTTCCTAAAACATTTTTCAGAGTAGCGTAGTCCCAAGTAATCGTTACCAAAAGATAAGTTAAAACAACATATTGGTTTGTTTTGAAAATGGAACGATAAGTAAATCAAAGAGTTTGAACAACAAAAGCAGTGCACAACTTCATTCCCGTGACCTCCAAGCTTCCACTTCTTGATTACCTGAAATACATGTGAGTAAAACAATCAGCAAAAATGCCGAGTGAATCTATAGGTTTATGTAATCAATTTGAACACAAGCAAAGATTATAAGTTTGTGGCATGCTTATAAGCATCAAATAATAATTTGCATCAACAATGATAGTTGTATATAGCATAAATTGCAATAAGCTCATGGAACCGAACCCTTAAACACTCCATTTAGAGGTCTGATAAGACAGGAGATTTATTAATTGTCGGTTACCTCAAGATTTTTGGTACATTGCCGTATACCTGACTTCTCAATACAATATGCTCAAACAGTGTGGAGGTCGGGCCTAAGCTTCTATGACAAGTCCACAAAAACTGAACCGGGGCGGCTTCCCCCATAGATCTATTAATTGTACTAGAGGTTAACCCATCATATTAATTGTACTAGAGGTTAACCCCTCTAGATTTTTGCGCTACTTGCATAAGATATGAAGGTTTTCAAAACTTCTTTTCACTTTATTTCATTTTATTTATCTTTATCATAAATACAAGTAAAAATTTGATTATTATCAAGATTTATAAGGTGACTAATATTCAGCCTAGCATGGCTCCTTCTAAATTAGACATAGGTGATCAGGCCATGTATAATTTAGGAATAGCAATGCAGTGCTCAGTTTCGTCGAAAAGTATTACATTTCTTATGTTTATATATAAACCATGCCATTTGTAAAATGGAATTTAAAAATAGTTTATAAATTTAAAGGATACAAGTAATTTGTGAGATACTCAATAAGCAAATTTTAATGTTACGAAAAGTATTTTATAAGACCAAAGTAAAAACAATTGGTGAAAATAATCGTAAAACAATACCAGATTTATTTATAAGGTGACATCAAGGTGACATTTTGATGAAGTATATAACAACCAAAGGTTTGCAGAAAGTTGCAAATAGCAGCTCATAAAACAACCAATGAATGGTCACGAGTTAATAAGGTTTCAGAAGGTTATAAGATTTAGACGAAAACGCCATGAGACACGTGATAAAAATATCGACGAAGAATGTGAAGACAAAACTTCAAAACTCAACCCAATTTAGTGGAAGGTTAGAAGAAAATAAAAATAAAATAACATCGAATGACAAATGAGTCATATATATGAAAAGAATAAAACAATCCACATGTGTATTCTTTGTAAGATACTCGACACAACATGCTTTTAAGAAAGTATGTTATTTGTTTTTAAATTACACCATTAATCCGGTAATTGCTAATCCTGTACTGTTTCTATTTTTAAATATTTTCACATGCAACTAGTATTCGTTAGTTGTAAAATAATATTTGTTAAAATTTTACGATCTCAAATGAAATCAAAACAGCTTAGAAACATTTAAAACTCATGTTCTGAATTTTCTATCAGATTTAACTTTTAAATATGAGTCGATTAATTGACCCGATAAACAACATCTCCAAGACTCAGAGTCTAAAGCATTTTGATGCAAAACGACGTTTCAGATGACTTTCTAGTTTTACCCGAGACCGGAAACCCCATGTAAAATGACCAAAATACCCATGCAAGTTCTGTGCAGGTTTGACTATTTTATTTTTAAAAAACGCAGGTTTTATTTTTATGTTATGACCTGTTTATACACCCCCTGTAGTTTTTCCATTAAATATATTTTTTTTTGACATTTCCTAACGGCTCAAAAATATATATATATATATATACAAACATGTCTTGTGGATTTTTCAACAACGAAAAATAAATCTCATAATGAGCATCAAGTAAAAATATAGTATAATGAATGACATAAGATGCTTCAAGGTATCCAACATGAAATTTAGGAAGCAAAACGGTGAATGACTTTCATAATTTAGATTTCAAAATGCAATGTAGGCAAATCTCCTTGGTGCCACGATTGTCAAAAACACAAAACATAACAAGAAAAGAATGGAACATTAACATGCTACACTCCGGGAGCGAGAAGGTTAATGAAAAACAAATGATACAATTTATATGAGTAAAATCGTATTCCAATCTAGCGCCATAATCTAGACGATGATGTTACCGAGATATAAGCGAACAATACACTTCGGAGTCGATACATATAACTGTCA
This sequence comes from Glebionis coronaria, assembly GCA_025667525.1. NCBI lineage: Eukaryota > Viridiplantae > Streptophyta > Magnoliopsida > Asterales > Asteraceae > Glebionis > Glebionis coronaria. The sequence goes on from CM046874.1 coordinate 225,386,637, forward strand.
ACGAATTAAATCTTCGCATGTCGTGTAAAACGATAATAAAAATCAACAAAATATTATGAAAAACCATGATATTATTCAACACGATTTTAAGAAATGTTTCAAAATGTGTGACTCACACGATAGCGGTTAGTCTATTCCAAAGACACATTGAGCTACACAATAGTCTAGAAATTACGTTTCAAGACGTCTAAACACAAACAGTCGGTCGACGATTTGGATATCTATATAGATATCTCAAAGGGTTAAGCAATAAAAGTAACGCGCGCAGATGAAGGTATGTAAGGTCATAATATAAAAATTTTGCAATAAAAGCAATTTAAATATTTTAAAAATAAATACAGAAAGATCATGAAATTCATTGTATTTATTTAAGTTAATCATTAATAAATGATAAACTTTTATCGAAAAGTTTAATGACATAAATATATATCGATGAAGAGATCCTAGATATAAATATATATCCATAAATGGATCATAGTATTTATTTATAAATACTTTCCAATAAGGTATACGTAATAACGTATACTAAAATTGTAAACTCAGAAGTAGCTTGAACCTGAAGTCACGCGAAGTCCGGTGCACAACCGGACTCTTTGAAAAATAAAAACTTACAGTTATAGTTTAAGTTTTTAAAATAAAGACCTAGTTCTCTATAACTCATGGCTCTGATACCAATCTTTAACACCCCCAAATTTACACGCAGCGGAATACATCTTTGGGTGCTAAACAATGATACAACAACACATATTTTATAAAGAACGACTCGAAATGAGACGTTTTAGATTTATCGTTCCTAAAACATTTGTCAAAGTAGCGTAGTCCCAAGTAATCGTTACCAAAAGATAAGTTAAAACAACATATTGGTTTGTTTTGAAAATGGAACGATAAGTATATCAAAGAGATTGAACAACAAAAGCAGTGCACAACTTCATTCCCGTGACCTCCAAGCTTCCACTTCTTGATTACCTGAAATACATGTGAGTAAAACAATCAGCAAAAATGCCGAGTGAATCTATAGGTTTATGTAATCAATTTGAACACAAGCAAAGATTATAAGTTTGTGGCATGCTTATAAGCATCAAATAATAATTTACATCAACAATGATAGTTGTATATAGCATAAATTGCAATAAGATCATGGAACCGAGCCCTTAAACACTCCTTTTAGAGGTCTGATAAGACAGGAGATTTATTCATTGTCGGTTACCTCTAGATTTTTGGTACATTGCCGTATACCTGACTTCTCAATACAATATGCTCAAACAGTGTGGAGGTCGGGCCTAAGCTTCTATGACAAGTCCACAAAAACTGAACCGGGGCGGCTTCCCCCATAGATCTATTAATTGTTCTAGCGGTTAACCCATCATAGGTTAATTAACGGTCCATAATTGAGGCTTTAACTAAGGCAATCACTTAATGCAATTTAAAGGCAACCACGGGTCCATTCATAGAGGGACAAAGCATACCATAAAAATCTTGTGTTCTAAGTTTATAAAAACATGTATTCCCCCTCGCGGGTTTAAAATCATTTAATAACTAGTATGAAGTGAGGCTATAGACTCACGTTGATAATGAAAGGCGGATTATCGGCTACGGGCGTGCTTCGGTCACGGAAACCTATATAAATAATAATCGGTCTTAGACTCTTGTCTAATGACTTTTATCAAAATAAAAATATACATATGATGATTTTGTACATATGATGATGATCAAGTGGGTTTATATATCCTTGTTTACTCATTTTAGTGTTTACGTATTGGTAACTTTTTACTAGTTTACTAGTTTTACCTATTTACCTATTTTAAGTCCAATAAGCTTAGTATAAGTTCTTTAACTTGTTTTAATCCATTTTATACCTATATTATCAGTATCTATACTTTCCATGTTGGGCCCAGATGGGTTAAGCCCAATAAGTTCTTTTTATAAGTGTTTAACTTATTTAGTCCAATTATTAGCTTAGTTAGCTCGTTAATGTCCGTATGTCCTATAGTTCGGGTTTTATCGGTTTTTACTTGTATTAGTTACTTATATATCAGTATATGACTTTCAAAAACTTTACATTAGACGGTTTTGATCGTCTAAGTTTTATTTGGCGAAAAACGTTAATTTTACGGTAATAGCCGAAAAAGTCGTAAAAATCAAGTTTATAGTTTTTATTACTTATAAGTATTATTCCATAACCATTTATATAATTTATCCATTTAATTAACCTTTTACATATTTATATAAATAAGTTTCATAAGTTAGTGGGTTTTTATTTTACATTTTATAAAATGAAATTTGGGTGCTTATATAATAATAATAAACATTAATTCTCAAAATCTGATTTTTATCTTCATGTTCACCAATTTTTATCATATCTAGAGTTCTATAATGAATTAGAAGATCATTTTTGGGTGACATGTTCTTCATATTATGTTATACATTTAACTTAGTTATAGCTACTGCTCATTTTAAGTTTATCTTGCCTTAACAGTCCCTACAAAACTGCTTATTCAGATTAGAACACCCAACTTGTTTTGATCATATCTCACTCATTATATTGATTCCATTGCATGGCCAACTCTCACATGTGTATAACATCTTGTACTTACTGTAAATGGATCATACCATGTAATTTTATCAGTTCAAGTTTTAGCTATATACTGTTTTCATACAGCCAACTAAATAAGCATGTTTTTACTCTTATTTCTTATAGTTATTAACCTTTTTAAGCATATTTATCAAAACTTGATCCCCACACAATATTTTTATCATCATATATACATCATATACATATACAATAATAAAGAAAATACATTTGTTCTTTACAAAAATAACAAGAGAAAATGGAGAGGATGATCTTCTTTACCAACCAAGTGTATTTCTTGTTTTTGGAAGACAAGAACTTGATGAACACCACAAGTAACTCCAAGATCATCAAACACCAAGAACAATAGTTGAGAAATCAGCCCTAGGACACAAGCAAATCACCTCCAATGTTGTTAATATGGCCACCAAATGATCAAGGCTTCAAGATAACTCCATGATAGAGCTAGTTAACATGTATTTCATGGTTAGAAAAGATCAAAAGGGGTGTTTGTAGCTTGAAAGTGGATGGCAAGGGTGAGGTGGTTGAGAGGATTTGAGAGAGTTTTGCATGTAAGTAAATGGTATGTGTGAAAGTTGCTAGTAGTTTTGAGTTAGTGGGAAAGAACTAAGCTTAAGGTGTAAGCTTTGCTTACACTTGTAAGTGTTTAGCTAACATGATGCCACATATGGTTGTGGTGTCATGTTGGTGCCATCCAAGCTAGCTAGTGGGGTGAGACAATGTATTTTGTCCCATCTCACTAGTTTACGGGTATTCCTCGATTCTAGTTTTCTCGATTTACGTGCCCTCGGGTCGTTTCACGAAAAACGTTTTTATAAATTATGAATCAACGTCACAAAACGAATCCAATAAAAATTGTCTCATCAAAAACGGAGTTCAAAAACGTAAATACGTAATCCTAAGGTTTCCGGTTTAGTCGTAAAGGATGCTAAATTATGCACGTAAGCCCAAATTTAAATCCGTAAATTGTGAGTTCATCTACCAACACAAAAATAAGTTTCAAAATATTATACGATATAAAATTTTTGGCATCCGTCGGTATCGTGATCACTAGTAGTCCTCGTTGCTCGTCAAAATATTAAAATATAATATTGAATATCGGTTTCAACTTAAACCGTTAAACATAATAATATTTAAAGTTATAAAATACTTCAAAATAATTGAAAGTAGAACTAAATTATGACCTTATTTTTACGGGTTTTACAAAGACAAACCAAGTGTCACCGGAGCTACAAAGTATATGTACATACACATCATATAACATAAAATAATTCATACAAATAGTTATCATAAATAGGTGGTTGACATACTAAAAACCATAGTTTCCATATTTAAAATATTATGTCGGTATTTAAGGTAAGTATCACTACTTAGTTACCCCATAAATAAATTTCCATAAATTCTTATAAAAATAAGAGAGGTTTCCTTATAGGTCTATAAGGCCTCTGTAAAAGTGTTTAAGCCCATTAGTTACCAAACCCAACGTATGACCTAAAAGCCCAAAACTAGCCCAAACTCAATTCTGGTCAGAACATACAGAAAATAGTGATAGTTTTGACCTACTTAAACACATTCTAGAATTTTAGGAAAAATCCAGAGGATGTCCCAACTTCTGAAGATCTTCTCAAAGAAGTAGCTTGATCAAATTCATTATAGTTAAGGAGTTATAATTTTTAGGTGGATCTAACATTTTAGTCTCAAAAATCACTTTCTGACAACTTAACTTGTAAAATCAAAAATTTGTATCTATAAGCCTCAAAAAAGAGGCCAATTGATTTGAAAACTAGACTCAAAGTAGTTAATCTTAGACCCGAGAATCATGTCGAAATCTTTAGTAAAGGTCGTTTTATGAAGGTTTTAAGGTGACCCTTTTTCTGCACTACCCAAAACCCTAATTTTAAAAAGTGTGTTTTACCTTTCTAGATCACCTTATGGTTTGTGGATCTTGAATAATATGATATAAAACTCATTTAAAACCACTAAGTGCTGTTTAAACATACATCTAAATGATTATTAATTTTCAAAATAAATCAACCACCATAAACATAAAATTAGGGTTTATAAGACCCTAATTCATAAAAATAAACCATAAAATCATTCCATGGTAACACATGGATTAGGGGCTGAATAAACTTACACATGAGAGGTTTATGATGATAATGAAATCACCACATACCACAAAAACAAAAAGGATGGAGAAGGATTAGAAGGAAGAACACCAAGAAATCCTAAAATCAAGGTTTCTTCAAGCTTTTTTTAATGAAGGATCAAGAAGAGAGCTTTAGTAAAATTCTTATGAAGAATATGTGTGAGAGGAGCTTATGGGGCGTTCAAAATATATAGGGAAGAGGGAATTTGTGATTTTTAGCAAGTCTTAAAATAAAATGAGACATGTTTATTATGTTTTTATCTAGTTTCCTCAAAATACACCAGCTAAATAAAAATCAATATTTTTTTTGTTTTACTTTGTCCTAAACCATCCTAATATAAAAATATATGGAAGGACAAAATATTTTATTTGCCTCTTTACAGGGCTACACATTTATGTAACAAAAACATGCCTTAAGAAATTTCACTCTTTTCAAATGTAACTAAAACTTTAAAAATAAAAGATTTTGATACATATTCTAGATAAATTACCAAAAAGTATAATATATTAAATATAATAAAAATGATTTTTTATTAAAAATTAAGTACATATATATTTTTTTTCTTTTTAAATACTATATATTATATCCTTTTTATTTCCAAGATTTTATAACATAAGGTTTTATTATTTAAAACTTCTTAATTAATTTAAATATACATCTAAATAAATGAAATAAAATCAAATTCTCAAAAATGAAATGAAATGAAATTTCAAAATGACCAAATTTCGTATTTCCAAAATGCGGGTTTTACAATTGGTGAGAGTTTAGGGATTGTGTAAATCGTACCTTCTGAGTAACCTAGGGGTTCCTTATATAGCCGGTGAAACCCTAGTTGGGCTTACCAAACCTTGCGGCCTAAGCAAGAGATATTTACCATATACATTGTGATCCTTATCTTCTAAATAAGGAGAGTGTATATCCTCTTAAGTTAGGTGAATCATAGTCCTAATTAGACTATGATTCTGTCTGACTCTGTCCGCATACGGCTAGAGCGTGTTCCACATGAAACCACGTGCGGCAACCGTTCCTTAGGCCACGTGAGCCCAATACGCTGCTTATTCAACCCAATCATACTGGGTTAGATACGGGTAGTACCCGTGGGTCGAGCTCTTGGCCCGACTGGAGACTATGGGTCATCAGTAGCGACGATGGTAGAGGCTGTTATGTGGAGGTGGTTATGTGGTTACGGGTAGCGGCGGCCGGTGGCCATGGGCGAGTGGCTGTCGAAAAATAAAATAAAAAGAGAGGATTTTGAAAGATGGTTCCTAGGTGGTTATGATATAAAAAACCCTAATTTATGTTATTTATATATCCTCGAAGTTATAAAACAAAGTATAAAATGTATAATTGTTAGGGGTTAGTGGTTGTAAATATTATCACATGGACCTAAAGTGAAATTTTGCTATATCTTTTGTTAATAACTGATTCGGGCTCGATCAGGTTTAATAAAATTAGATTTAGGATCCAAAAAATTACCATTGCATTTAATATAATTTTCCATAAAACTAGATTATTTGTACGACAAGAAATTCATAAATTGTTTATAAATTCATTTAAATATTAATTATTTTTCGGGTTTCTCGAGCAAGCTTTGTTTTTAAAGAAATGGAATTCAACTTGAATATTCTCGTTTTCAACAAATGTTATTGAATGAAAAATATCAAATAATTTAATAAATATTTTATTAAATATCTCGTGATAATTAAATATTAATTTAATTTTTATCACGTCGGTACGCAGACTGTGCTATTTTTCATATATTGTAAAAATATGTCAGTTTTCAAATCCAATAAGTTTCGTAATGCTCAAAAACGAATTTCAAATAATAATTAACCTAACTTATTATTATCTAAAGTTTGAAAAATTCTTGATCGTTACATCCACCCTCTATGATTTTCCATAGAGAGTAGTTTTGAACTTGAACATAGTATTCAAACATTAACTGCCACAACTCAAAGTCATTTCCTTGCTTTAGAAGTGGTAACTTTGTGAGAACGCTGTTTGTTATGGCATCTACTTCCATCTCTTTGTTTGAGTAAAGAGTTCTTTTGAATAAGTTCTTATAGATCAAAGTTTCTCAACAAGCTCTGATACCACTTGTTGATCCCAACTTAAGATTGTTTCTCTAGCTTGCAAGAGTTAGGTTACTTTGGATAAATCCAAGATAACCATAGTAGAAACAGTGATAGTACCAAAGAGAATGCAAAATCTTCTCTATGATACTTAGAAGAATATTTGAATAGAACAGTAAACTGTAAATAAAGATATCACCATAAAGCTTCAATAATATTAGCAAATAATATGAGTAATCATAACTTAGTACTAGGGTTTACAACCTTGAAGCTAATCGACTTAACAATGAATACATATATCTAACAAAGATATAGTACCTCCTTTTATAGCATAAGGAGCCCTATACAAGATAAAATTACTAGAATACATATCTTCTAAACATATAATATATACTATAAATATGGGTAGAGTTATAATAAAAAAGATTTTATAATAAAAAGAGTATGGTGAGATCCTAGCCCTTGGATCAAATCAAAAAAGATTACAAAAATAGTACAAAAAACACGGCGCCAATTATGTAAATACGTCAAACTTTAGAGCTATTTATATAAAATTCTAAAAACTAATAAAAATATCATCTCTGTTACTTAAAAAACACATAGTAAAATCGATCATTTCCATATCAAAACCTGATCAAATCTTTCAATATCAATCGAATCAAAACTGTAAATCCATGGCTCGAACATATATGGTGATCTACAACGATGAAGGTGGACAAATATGGTGACGACGATCGGCGACGGTACCGTCGATGATTCTGGTAATCGAAATCGGTCACGCTGATCTTCTGATGATAACCTATGATAGTAACCATGGTCGATGTTGCGGTATGACATTAAAGATGTAGAAGATTATGGGTAAGTGTGTGGTTATGATTTATGCATACAATGTGTTTGATATAATGTCTCAATAAGACATAATAATTGTGATGCACTACTTTAGCATTTTAATGTACTAGGAATGAGACCGTAATGCAGTAAGTTACTTACAGATTTGATGTGGTAGAAAATATAGTGTAATGAAGTTGGTTACTTTCGTTGTTCATAGGTAGAAAATGTAGTGCACTACTAGAACATCCTAATGCACTGGGAATGTAACAATAATGCAGTAAGTTACTTATCCATTTGATGTGGTAAAAAATGAAGTGTAATGAAGTAGGTTACTTAGATTGTTTAAAGGTAGAAAATGTGTGGTGCACTACTCTAGCATTCCAATGCACTAGGATTGAAACTGTAATGCAGTAAGTTACTTACACCTTTGATGTGGTAGAAAAAAAGTTACTGTAGTGGGTTACTTATGTTGTTCATAGGTAGGAAATGTGTTGCACTACTTAAACATTAAAATGCACCACGATTGAAATTATAATGTAGTAAGTTACTTATGCCTTTGATGTGGTAGGAAATGATGTCTAATGTAGTAGGTTATATATGTTGTTCATAGGTAGGACATGTGTTGCACTACTTAAACATTCAAATGCACCAGGATTGAAATTATAATGTAGTAAGTTACTTATGCCTTTTATGTGGTAGGAAATAAAGTGTAATGTAGTAGGTTACTTACGTTGTTAAAAGGTAGAAAATGTGGTGCACAAATTAACATTCCAATTCATTAGAAATGAAACTATAGTATAGTAAATTACTTACGCCTTTGATGTGGTAGAAAATGAAGTGTAATGTAGTAGGTTACTTACGTTGTTCAAAGTTAGAAAATGTGGTACCACTTTAATATTACAATGCACTAGAAATGAAACTGTAATGCATTAAAATACTTACGCCATTGATGTGGTAAAAAAATATAGTGCACTGTAATGTAGTACGTTCCTTGCATTGTTCTTTCTACTGCATTACAGTTTAAATTTTAATGCACTGTAATGCAGTAGGTTACTTGCATTGTTCTTTCTGTTGCATTATAGTTTAATTTTAATACATTGTAATACAGTAGGTTACTTCCATTGTTCATATGCATAATTTACTGCATTAAAACTTTATTTCTACTACATTAAGGCCTAAATTTTAATGCATCGTAATGTAGTATGTTACATGGGTTGTTTATATTCATTGCATTATAATTTAAATTTTAATACATTGTAATGCAATAGGTTACTTGTAATGTTCTTTCTACTGTATTACAGTTTAATTTTAATGCATTGTAATGGAGTTAGTTACTTACATTCTTTATATGCATGATTTACTGCATTAAAAATTTATTTCTACTACATTAATGTTTAAATTCTAATGCATTTAATACAATAGGTTACTCGTGTTGTTCATATGCATGATTTACTACATTGCAGCATTATTTCTACTATATTACAACTTTATTTCAACTGCATGCTAGTTTTAAATTCTAATGCATCACATAATATTTATTAATACTTTCATATATAATTCTTGTACTATTTTATAGGTAAAAAGGCACAAGAAAAAACCCAGGGGACAAAGGAAGATGCATTTAACAAGCTGCAAACAATATATTGTTTCCTCTAATACCAAATGATATACTCTAATTGAAAGATTAAATGGTACAAGGATGCATTGAGCGCGCAACAAGATTCTTGGAAGATACTTGTGCATCATTTAAAATAATATTTAACTTCTATTAGATGTAATACTTTGGAATATTGAATGTCTAATATAATGTAGTATACATTTTAATGATGACATTGTTTGTTTGTTATATTCTACTACATTATTGTCTTTTATTTTACTGCATTACCATATATCATTCCACTACATTATAGTTATATTCTACGACATTATAATTATATTTTATCGCATTGTAGTCTTATAATTTACATATAACTGAGATGCAGTATAATATAAATTTAATGGGGTAAAAATAAACACTAATGTAGTAGGATATAATACTATAATGCAGTAAAATAAAATTTGCTTATTTAATGCATTATAGTTATATGCCACTGCATTATTGTTATTTTATATTCTACTACATTAGATTCTCTTGTTACTGTTATTTTATTATAGACAAGGAATGACACACTAACAAAATAACTGTAGTAGATATAAAATAACAAAAATGCATTAGAACATAACTGTAATGAGACAAAATCCTGAAATGCAATAGATTTAACGTTGTGATAAACTAAAACACATTCAAATTAAAAACTATAACATAGTTATGTTTACATTGAAGCTGTAACATAAAATCATAATTTTATTTGTAAAAAACTGACAAAAAAAATTGAAAAATGTTAGAAATACGTTTTTAACGTATATTAGAAGTATCGGTCACTCCACAATATTATTAATGTTGTATAGCTCGTAGTCAATGTTTGCTTATTTAGTTAAGTAAAAACCGGCCCATGGGCTTGTCATGGGTCGGCCCAAGCTCATTAGTGGCTTGGATATAAATACCCCTTTCCACCATGGAAAGGGGTTGGTTGTTGGTTTTGTTTTCACATACATTGAATAAAGAAAACACATATTTCTCTCACTTTCTCTCACTACTTTCTCTCTCTAGAAACCTTCAACCCACCTTATTGATTCATAAGATTATCCATATTCTTCAATTGGTATCAAGAGCCATGGGGTGATTTAAGGTAAGGATTTGTGTTGCTTTTTAGTTTTTGAATGTATTAGTGATTTTTAGGAAAATCAACCTTGAATCTTGTAATTTTTGGTGTTTTTGTTGTTGGGATTAGTAGATAAGTGTTGGGTTTAGCTTATTTTGGTAGAAATCACAAAAATTTTTGTGGTTTTTGATCAAAAATCGGGTTTAGAATCGTTCAAAAGTTGGTGTTCTTGGTCTCGAAGTGTTTTTCCAGATTTATTCCGAATAACAGAATATTCCGAACAAAGCAAGTTATTCCGGATAGCAGATTATTCCGGATACAGATTATTCCGGATAGCAGATTATTCCGGATAGCAGATTATTCCGGATAGCAGATTATTCCGGATAGCAGATTATTCCGGATAGCAGATTATTCCGGATAGCAGATTATTCCGGATAGCAGATTATTCCGGATAGCAAGATTATTCCGGATAAGCAAGATTATTCCGGGTAAGCAAGATTATTCCGGATAAGCAAGTTATTCCGGATAAGCAAGTTATTCCGGATAAGCAAGTTATTCCGGATAAGCAAGTTATTCCGGATCAAGGTAATTATTCCGAATCAAGATCTTTTTCACATTAAGGTATTTATTCCGAATCAACTTAATTATTCCGGATCAAGGGGTATTTTACGAGTTTTTTCGACGATTTTTAGTGGATTTAATCTTGGCTTCTTACACACTCTTTACTTCAACATCACAACACAATTCACAACCTTACTTCACTGCTCGATCAACCGATAATCTTTGATTCTTTAAAGTGATCAAAATGAATCCGAATTCATTAATGCCTCAAATGACATCACTTACGGATATTTCCGTCATTACGGGAATGGATAATCGCCCTCCAATGCTCATTAAAGAAGTCTTTGAAGCATGGCAAGGCCGTATGATGTCATACATTAAGGGAAAACCGACATATGGGAGGCTTATGGTCAAGTCAATTCTAAATGGTCCACTTGATTATGGTACCATCGTTGTTAACAATGTGACTCGACCACGGGAGTTTGAAGAACTTACACCAGCTCAACAACTTATTGCCGATGCAGACGAAAAGGCTCTTCAAACCATTCTCCAAGCTCTTCCACATGACATATATCGAATGGTAAGTCAATATACGGTTGCAAAGGATTTATGGGAACGTCTAAAGGTTTTGCTACAAGGTACGTCTCTTACTAAACAGGAACGGGAATGTCAGTTGTATGATCTGTTTGATAGATTCACGTACAGTCCAGGGGAAACGCTTCACGACTACTACTTCAGATTCACTACTCTCATGAATGATTTGAATGTATACAATCTCGTGATTGCTCCATTCCAGGTTAACACCAAGTTTTTGAATACTTTACCTCAAGCTGAATGGGGTGAGTATATTACTGATGTTAAGTTAACTAGGGATTTGCATAAGTGCAATTTGGATCAACTCTATGCTTTTCTCCAGCAGCATGAGAAGCACGTAATCATGCACCGTTCGCCTCGAGGTATGTACCCTGATTCTTTAGCTTTGATGGCAAATCAACCAAGCTTGTCATACAACAACACTCCTTATATCATGGGACACCAAGCCTATCATCCATCACCGTACATGACTCCAAGCTTCCCCCAATATTCGATTCTACCGCAACCACCCACCTCACATCAGCAACAATATCGGTTTAATGCACCTTCGTCTCAGAGAGAACCACAAGCATCACAATAGCCTCGCAACCTCACCCATATTCACCAGCAAGCATTGCACCTTATGCTCAGTCATCATACTCTTCTTATCAAGAAAATGCAGCATATCCATCAAGCTATTCTGACCACATAAGTATTCCTTCTAGTGCTTATGCCGCTCAACAAGACCAAACAATGTATTGTGATAATGATGAAGTTCCCATTCCTGAATTCAAACAAGGAACTGACCTAGTTGAAGTGTTAGCCACTATGTCTGCTTATCTCACAAGGACATTGAGCAAACGAGGATTTAGAGGACCAGCTCCTACTAACAATCAGCTGAGGAATTCATCCAATTCTCGACAACAAGCTACTATTGAGAATGGCAGGGTAATGGTTCAACCTATTCAACCTTATCAGGGGAGACCCACTACATTAACCACCAATGCACGCATGGTCAATCCTGCTCCAATGGTCAACACTCCTCCACGGGCTAATTCCACAGGCAAGTTGAGAATGATTACATGCTACAACTGTAAGGAAGAAGGTCACATGTCCAGGGATTGCACAAAACCCAAGAGGGGAAGGGATGGTCAATGGTTTGTAGAGAAGATTTATTTGGTGAACGCTCAGGCACAAGGACAGGAACTTGATGAAGAGGAGCTTGCATTTCTTGCTGATCCAGGGATTGCGGAACAAGAAGTTCTCACTACACAGAATGCAGCATACCAAGCAGATGATCTGGATGCTTACGATTCAGACTGTGATGATCTTCAATCTGCTCAGGCATCTCTTATGGCAACCATCTCTAGCTTTGGGTAAGATAAAATATATGAGGTACTTACTAATACCACTGATACTAGTATTCAACCACATCAAGTTGGGCAAGAGGGTGCTTATCCGAATGAGTCTTCGGTGGTGAGTCTTTCAAATGAGGAGACAATCAATGATAGTAATATCAATGTGAGTCCCCAGACTTTGAGTGAATCACAACCGGGAGCCATTTCGCATACGCATATTCCTGCTCAACAAGATTTGGTCATGGTTCCTGCAAAATTACTTAGCCAAATGAATACTGCACTCTTAGAAACCCTAGCTAAGAATAAGAATTTGTCTACTGAGCTTGCCTTGTGCAACGAAAAAGTTCAAACTTTGGAATTAGTTCCTTCATCCAATGTTCTAACAAATCCCGAATATGATCATTTTCGAAACAAACAAATGGGTCATTTGCAAGAAATTGAAACCTTAAGAGCAGATCTTTCCAACAAACTTAAAGAAAAAGAGTTAGTGGTCACTAATTTTCACAAACTTCAAACGGATTTTGAATTACTCGAGTCTAAAAAGAATTAAATGGAAATTAATGCGGCTAATAAGATTAGAAGTTTAGATTATTTGCTTTTAAGACAATACGCTGCCTCTCAACTAGTGCACTTATTTGACGCATCGTTTAGAGAATTTAACTTATGGCGTCAAAAAGACCTTCCCCCTAACCCACGGTATGCAAGACAAGCTTTTATCCATAGTCCAAGACTTTATAATGCAACCCAATTAGGATTGGTCTTAGATCCGATTGTTATTTTCGAGGATCGCACAAATAAGGATCTAGTTGATGAGAATCGGTCATACAACTTTGTAAAATATCCCCAGTGTGATTATTTTAAAATGAATCAGGAGCTTGCAAAAACGGACTTTAGAATTCGCTTCCATATGGATAAAGATCTCATCACAGCACCAACCTACATGTTAAATGAAGAAAACCCTAGTACACTTCCTACACTTGTCAAAATGGAAGGACCTAAGAAAATTCCAAAGGATCTTCCACCTGTTAGCACTGTATGGATAAACGTGCAAGAGATCAATCAATACTTTGCTAGTTTTGACAAGGTCATCCGGGAATGTATGACTTCAAATGGTCTAAACGCCGGAGAATGGGCTTTCGAACACATGAATGAGGTGTTTAAGAATGAGATCAATCCGTTTGTCGAAAGTCTAAAAGGAAGTTTTGCATCTCTTTCAGAAAATCTCGAGTTTGAAATTAAAGAAGTTCAAAAAGTGTTTTATGAAATGGACACCGCTTACGAACTACAATTAATTGAAAAGGAAAAGATTTTATCCGAATATGACCGATTCTTGTCCCAAGTAATTTCGTGTGATGTGCTTACTACTGTGAATGTTAATTATTCGAATGAGCTTACATCCGCTATGATTAAATGTGATGCTGTGAATATATGTGATGATGTGTGTGATCTCTTTGTAAATGTTGCTGATACTATAAATGAGGTAGATAATCATTCTTGTCACGAGTCTAACGCTGAATTTTTAAAGCTTCAAGATTCTTACAATTTACTTACAAAACGCTTTAATCAACTTGAACAACATTGTATATCTTTAGAATTAAAACAGCAAACTCAAAATGAGGATCTTTTGATAACAAATGGTTGTGAAAACAGTGTTGAGACGAGTGACAAGATGATTGATATAGTTAAGGCATTAGAGGAAGAGATTATGAGATTAAAGAGAGATGTGTCATCGAACGAAACACTAAAATTGGAACTAGAGGCTGTAGAGTCTAAAAACCAGTGCTTAGAAACTTGACTTTCGTCTATTCTAGGGGAGATGGATCGTGCAAGACAGGGAATGTCCAATCTTTATGGTTCACTAGAAGAACGCTTCGCTTTTAATACGGCACAGCAACAATCTTATGTTGAACAATTGAACCAAAAATGTGAGGAAATCTCTGCCTTAAATATCCAGCTAATTGACAAAAACATGGTTTTGGCCGAGTTAAAGGAGACACTTCTTCTCACCCGACAAGAAGTTGTTAATAACTTAGCTACCAACTCTGCACCGTCCTCTAGTGCTCCATCAACCAATTCAATAGTGATCTATAAGAACCCGCGCCATAAGCAAAATCCGGATAGACGTTTATTCCGGATAGACACGTTTATTCCGTATAGACACGTTTATTCCGTATAGACGTTTATTCCGGATAGACGTTTATTCCGGATAGACACGTTTATTCCGTATAGACGTTTATTCCGGATAGACGTTTATTCCGTATAGACGTTTATTCCGGATAGATGTTTATTCCGGATAGACACGTTTATTCCAGATAGACACGTTTATTCCGGATAGACCAGTTTATTTCGGATAGACCTGTTTATTCCGGATAGACCTGTTTATTCCGGATAGACCTGTTTATTCCTGATAAATGATTATTTCGGATAGACCAATTTATTCCGAATTAAATGTTTATTCCAAATGAAGGATGTTTGAGTGTTTTAAAAGCTTAAGGGATTATGTCATATGTATAATGCTTAGGTATAAATTCATAATGATATTCATATCTGTATGTATCAACTTTTATGTTTTATCTTAAGCAGAAACAATGACTAACCCAACCGTGCAACAAATACAAGACTCTAAAGCAGCAGCCATTGCCGAGGCCAAAACCCTCAAGTTCATTCCAAACAACTACCGGTTGAAGGAGGTCTCTCATTCCACTCACAATGGATTCAAGGTAGGTTCAGCCATTCTTGATAATTCTCACTTCAAGAATGCGCTAAGGGATAGTGCTGCGGTGCCCTTCGACTACATGTACGAATTCTGGGTAACCAAAGAGATGACGTCAAACAATATCACATTCTTCCTGGACAACAAGCAACAGACTCTCACCGTGTCAGACTTCCGCAAGATCTTTGGTTTTCGGGAGTCACCCAAAGGAACAACATTCTCAGCGAACCCGACCAAGAACGAGCTCATGGAGATGTTCTCTGCTATTGGATGTGCGGACTTACGAATAGTGTCCGATTTTACCACAGCCAAAGTGGGTCAACCTTGGAGAGCGATTTTTGGTATTCTCAGCCGATGTCTCACACCCAAAACGACTGGGTATGATGTTGTACGTCCGCCAATCGTCAAGATGTTTTATGGTATGTTCAAAGGTATGGGTGTTGATTATGCATCATTGTTGTGGGAAGAGTTTATTTTTCAACTCTTCACAAACACGAAGACTAAGGCTAAAGGTTACCAGTACCCTAGGTTCATAAAGCTAATCATACATTATTTTATGGAAAACGATGCATCTATTGATAAGCGTGCAGGTAGCCGTAACCACACAATGGATTCTGATGATATGGTGGACTTAAGGCAAGAAACTCACTCCAATGTTGTTATCCCTGGTCCTATTCCCAGCCATCTCCTGACAGATAAGATTATCGCTTCTGCTGATTACAAGAACATGCTACGAGAAATCGAGAATCAACAAGCAAGCATTCAAGCAGGAGAAGACTCGTCTACCACAGTTAAGAGTAAAGGTAAACGCAAGCAAACAGCTTTACCTGAACCCAAAACCAAGAAGAAAAAGACTGTGGCTAAGAAGGGTAAGAGCACGGTGTGGAAACCTTGGTTTCCGGATCTTTTAAGCTACTAGGAATGATCATTGTTCATATGATTAACATAATCAAAGCGGAATTAGAACAACAATCATTAACAAGGTGTTTAGGCACGAATAACATGAATTAAAACATATGGATTGCTCATTATATTAATAACGAACAACCACTAGACGTGTATACATTGAATCCCACGTCTAGTCGACACACACTTTAGGTTTACATTGTGAATGAATTGAATGAATAAAACCTAAGACCCTTGGTTCCTTTTATAGTGTAAGGATTAGGGTTTACAAGAGATAATGATGAATAAACAAGTAAATCTTCTATTTAAATAAACTTATGCAGAATATCTTTTGCATGTTTATCTAAATAGAAGCTTCCATAAGCTTCTTTGTCTACGTTTTGTCAATGCTTGAATTGCATGTGACAATGCTTGGATTGCACACGACAATGCTTGAGCCATCAACGCCTAATTTGCTCTTATCAACGCTTGATTAACTCTTGACAACACTTGGACAATAACTTCACGTTTTCTTCATTTTTGAGTTTCTGCCACATCAACTTTTTGACCCAACAATCTTCCCCTAGTTGATAGTGGCAAAACTCTATGTGTATCTCTTGTAAGTTGTACATGATCTTCAAACTGCTTCCCCTCAAGTGTAGCACGTATTTTTTCCCCTTTTTGTCACATCAACAGGAAAGTAAACAATGTTGCCATCTTTGAAGATTCTCTAAATGTAGCTCTATGTAATGATCTTGAAGAACAATAAATAAAGTATTATTGATGTAGAAATAGAGTAACCCAAACCTATGTTCCATGTCTTGTTTAATCCATGTGATGAAGAACTTATACTCATGGCACAAAGTATAAGTAGACCTCGATCCCTTGTCAATATTCTCATCCTTTGTGAGACACTGAGCACGATAATGTAACTCCTTCAAGTGTTATGACAAGTCTTCGTCACCAATCATGTAAAGCACGAACAAGTTACCTTTAAAGTCTATGGCACTTTAAGATATGATAGAACACAAACTCGCGAAAATCTTCTTCAATCATCAAACTTACCATAAGAATTCTTCCCCTTAAGCTAACACCTCTTCATGACGAATTTAACGGAATAACATCTTCATACCATATGTAAAAGATCCTGATGGATAACTCTTTTCACAAGGCTATCTCGATTACATAGTTTAAATATCCATCAAATTCGCACGAATAATTGTTAACTTGCTTTAAGACCATTAATTCCTTTGAAAATATCCGAGCCATAAATATCAACATGATATTCTAGATTAAAACGGAGATTCCATGTACCTTCGTGTGTAATTTCCTTCTTTTTGTGTGCATAAAACGTACCAATTTTTTCAAACAGCAGCAATCATTGTGTTATCCGAGATCCTTCTCTATCCAATATATCTGGAATGTGTATTGTCACATATCGGACAATACTTAACAGCGTTGAAAAACCATATCTCGGACAACACTGTCAACGCTGTCAGCATTGACTTATTCCATCAGCGTCCACTTCATCAGCAGCTGATCTACACTCGTCAGCGTCAAAAATACGAACGTCAGCGCCAACCATAAACCATGTCAGCGTCCATTCTTATCAGCCTCAAACCATACTCTGTCAGCGTCTCATCCATGCCAGCTTTGATATCACGTTCAAAATAAATGTGATATATACTTTCTATGTTTAGAGATATATACGACTAAAAAAACAATATCCCTACACTTTAGGCAATATATCACACGTCTTTTAATCTTAATATTCCTTTGGGACCACATCATGTAATCACATCTCTTGCTTGATTGGTTGTATCGTGTGAAAACTTTGTTGCTAGCTATCCTATGCTCACGTTATCCATTATCTCACATGCAACCTTCCTTAAATCAGCAGGTCACATCCAAACCTGCTTGTAGTTTAAGTAAGATGAATTTAGGGTTAAAGAACCCCTAATAATCTGCTGCTAATGGCTTCAAGATCATAACAGCCCTTTCTGTTCTTCTTCCAAACAGCACATAACACTAGTCGATCTAGGGTTTATAACATTATGCATCGAAACCCTAGTTTGATTCTTCCATCATAACAGCCACCAATCTCATAAAATTCTGCTTTTCTATGTCGATCTAGGGTTTGAGAAACCCTAGGTCATGATTT
Source organism: Glebionis coronaria (assembly GCA_025667525.1). Classification (NCBI taxonomy): domain Eukaryota; kingdom Viridiplantae; phylum Streptophyta; class Magnoliopsida; order Asterales; family Asteraceae; genus Glebionis; species Glebionis coronaria. The sequence continues at coordinate 225,405,233 of CM046874.1, forward strand.
TATGTGAAATCAAAACGTTAATACCTTAACCCGCGAACTTCGACAGCAAATAACTTCTTCATTAGGGCTCAGATCGAAAATCCCTTCGGTGAGATTCTAGACACAAGTGCCAAGAATCTACAGTTCAAAAATCACGAAGATCCAACGGTTAACGAAGGAGAGATCGTGTTTTGAACATGGCTGTCCACAGAAAACTGCATACCTCCTACTGCTGACTTTGACGCCTAATAACTTTTGCCTGGGGATAAAACTTGACAATCCCTCCGTTGGATGTTTAGATCTATGTATGTAGAACACACATATAAAATTTCGTGACGATCCAACGGTTCAATCAAAAGTTATGACCTTCTGAATACTGGTGCGCACACAAAAACGTCCAAAAAAAACTCTATACGAATTTTTCTTCTTCTTCACGATATACGAACACCTTGTTGGTCCTAGCATCACGAGCCACGAGGCTCTGATACCAATTGTGGAAACCTTGGTTTCCGGATCTTTTAAGCTACTAGGAATGATCATTGTTCATATGATTAACATAATCAAAGCGGAATTAGAACAACAATCATTAACAAGGTGTTTAGGCACGAATAACATGAATTAAAACATATGGATTGCTCATTATATTAATAACGAACAACCACTAGACGTGTATACATTGAATCCCACGTCTAGTCGACACACACTTTAGGTTTACATTATGAATGAATTGAATGAATAAAACCTAAGACCCTTGGTTCCTTTTATAGTGTAAGTTTAAGGTTTACAAGAGATAATGATGAATAAACAAGTAAATCTTCTATTTAAATAAACTTATGCAGAATATCTTTTGCATGTTTATCTAAATAGAAGCTTCCATAAGCTTCTTTGTCTATGTTTTGTCAATGCTTGAATTGCATGTGACAATGCTTGGATTGCACACGACAATGCTTGAGCCATCAACGCCTAATTTGCTCTTATCAACGCTTGATTAACTCTTGACAACGCTTGGACAATAACTTCACGTTTTCTTCATTTTTGAGTTTCTGCCACATCAACTTTTTGACCCAACACACGGCTGACGAGTTTGTTCTTCACGATGAAGAAGATGTTGATGACGATCCTACTCTCGAGCTAACTCAAAAGACTGAGAAAAAGTTAATGAAGATAGCTATTGAAAAGAGTAGGCGAGACACGGGCAGTAGTGGTTCGGGTGCACAGATGAATGTTGAAGAAGAATACGAGGAGCCACATGACATTAGTGAGTTTGGATCACCCGAACGTTACTCAGCATCGAAGGAGACATCCATTGCTGATACATCAAGTGTTGAGAAGGAGTCCGGTGCTACAACAATCATTGTGACTACACAACCTCTCGTAACTCAACCTCCACCAATCCAGCCTTTACCAACCCGACCGGTGCCAACACCATTCCCTCCACCTCAACCTACTTCCGTCATGAGTATTGTAATCACAACCGTGCCTCTTCAACCATCCTAGAGTAGCTCTGCACCATCTTCAATGGCTGCATTTGTAATGGCAGAAATGTTGGATAAACACACGGAAAATCAAAGAAAAGAGATGGATCAACTTCGAGAAGAGCTATTTCGACGAGTGGAAAGTGAAGAGGCATCCAAGAAATCCCAAGAAGAGATGCTAGCTAAGTTCACTGCAGAGATGGAGTTGACACGTAAAGCTCATGCAGAAGAACTTGCTCAGGTCAAACAGGCTGAAGCTGATAAGTATGAAGCACGATTTACGAGACTTCGAGCTATAAAGGATAAATATAAGGAGTAGAAAGAAACACTTGAAGCTTCTATTTTAGAGAGAGTGAATGAATCTGTTGAGGCCCTTATGCCAAAGTTGCGTGATGAGATGAGGAAACTTGCGGCTGATAACTTGATGATCAAGTCGTCCAACCCTTCCGAATCAGCTTACAAAATTGCATATGACTTAACGGATTTTGAATTAAAGAAGATCCTCAAAGCTCGCATGAAGGAAGTTGGATCTTTTGACAAGTCTAAAGTTCAGCGGACACTCTACAAAGCACTCAATGAAGCTATCTTGGAGGATGATCGGTTGTTTAAAATGTTTGGAAGTGCGGTACCTTACCACATTTTGGATGAGGGGGAAAAGGAAAATAGTGAACAAGAGGAGGATGATGGTGAAGAAGAAGAAGACGATGACGATGATGGTGATGACAAAGGTAGTGATGGTGATGATGGTGATGATGATGATGATGACGGTGATGGTGATGATCAAAATGAGGAGAGTGATAAGGGTAGCAACGGGGATGATGATGAGGATGATGGTGGTAAACATGATCAGCCTGAAACGGGGGACAAGGTTGCCAGCAAAAAGAAACCATCCAAGTCTGGTACCAAGTCTTAGAAAGATGCTGCCCGAAAGGAAAAGTCCACCTCTACGGAGTCAGGACGAACCAAGTGGCGCCATGATGTGAATGCTGCTACTGCGTCATCGATTCCCGGTACATCTGTTTCTGTTTCTATACTTGTTACCACTAATCATGTTAGTTCTTTTGTTGCTCCTGTGATTGCAGAATCAGTAACTGAACCTGAATCTGCACAACACTCGCCTGTCCATGATACCGCCAAAATGCCTGAATCAGAACCAGCAAGTGTTCATGTTTCTACTCCTCTGCAAAAAGAACCAGAATCTACTGTTCCCGAGTCAAGCACACGGGACTGGGCGGATACTTTGGAGATCGATGAAACTGCACCACCACAAGCTTGGATCACGGCAGCTACAAAATATGATCCAATCATAGACGCTGATAGAGATGTTCTATATCTCTGTATCCGTAGTCTGATAGACTTGTGTGCATTTTGGGCTCATGAGTTCAAATCTTCGGTCACTCCGTCTTTGGTAAAGAGAGCACTAAAGGACAAGAGACTTCACACCAAAACCAGGTTAAGCCGCATGGAGTACGAGTATTATGCTGAAGAGGTCCTGAAAGCTCTCAATACCGTTCAAAGGCCAGGCCTTCATGAGTCAGAAAGAGCTCCACCTCCACTTGATCCATCTCAAGATAATCAAATTGCTCTCGACTTCTTTGTCACCAATGATCTTGAGTATCTCCTCAAGGGGTCATCCAAGTACGCGACCTCCCTGACCTTGTTGAAAGCTGCTAATTGGGGGACAATACCTTATATCGAAGAAAAGGTCAACCGCCTCTGGGTCCCAAAGGTAAATCGTAATTATGATATGTATGCTGTTATAGGTGCATCACATTGGGACGAGCGAGTCCGAAGGGCGTACAGAGGTTGCTGCTTAGCCAATTCAGGAAGCATCGTTAGATCCAATCTTCGCATCACAAGTATTTTGGGACTGAAGACTGAACCCAAGAATGGCTATCATCATGTGACGGAGATTCGTCTAAAAAAGGAGGATGATAGAGAATACAAGATACAGCAGGGAGACTTTTCTATCATTCGTCTTGAAGATATCGAAGACATGTTGCTTATGATGACCCGTGATCAACTTACCCATCTTACTCGTGAAGAAATCATTGCCTTGAATACAGCACTTCGTATGTTCACACGAAGCGTTGTTATCAAGAAACGAGTTTAAGATCTTCAATTGGGAGTTGAAAGCTACCAAAGGAAGCTTAACATGACCCGTCCAATGAATCAAGTTCTACCTCAACATGTCAAAAGATGTCCCTATACCGGCATTACCGTTCCGATGTACGGGATTTTCTACATGAACAGTCGTGGGATCATTAAGTTTATGAGGGTAGGTGAGCTTCATAAGTACAGTGATGGAACTCTTATATTCGTCAGAGGAAAATTGGAGCATCTCAATTCTGGCGGGACATTACCAGAAATGATTGAGGATTGGCATCCGGCTTATCAGAAGATGGCGACATATGTGATCAAGAAGATTGATGAAAAGCTCCGGGAACGTAGATTGATGAGGATCTTAGAAAAATTCATTGGTGGTCGACCATATGGAGTGCACTACAAGTTACTGCAACGATCCATCTAATGGGGCATACATCTCAGGTCCACTCTATATTGGTTTTAATTGTGAATATGTAAATTTTGTGAATATTGTGCTTTTATGTCTTGATGTAGTGTTAAGGTATGATAATTTTTCAAGAATTTCTCACGAGATTCTAAATCTTTCAATATATATCATACTAAAGCACTACAATTAACCCTTATTAATTTAAGGGGGAGCATTAATATGTTCTATGGCCAAACATTGATTTCATTTTTACCCAAAGACCGGTTAATCCATTCAATATCCCAAATATTAATAGTTAACATTTTGGATAAGGGGAGAAAATGGGATTAAGGAGACTTAAATGATACTTGGCTAAAAGATGAAAAAGACTTAACGATAATCCAACTTAATATGTGTAAAGCACGTGTTAAGGGGGAGCGTTTTTTATGAACAAAACACTTAAGGTACAAAACTCTTGATTTCAATATCACAAGTACCTTAAGTGATTTTCAAGGATTTTTTCATGGTGACTATACTTTCCCAAAACACGCTTTATTCACGACGGATGTGGTGACAAAAGGGTGGTAGGAATAGGTATTAGTCCAATGATTCATCAGAGCCGATGGAATCTTCCCAAGGACAATTCCCTAGATAGAATTAGAAGTCCTAGGAAAGATGGAGAAAGATTGTGAACGTAGCAGAGTACCGACTAATTACTGATGCTAGCACTGGAACAATCACAACAAGGTGCTAGTAATGATGTATTGGTAAGTATTGAAGGGGTTGAAGAATGAAAAAGAAATGTAAAGATAAAGGGTGTAAAGAAAGAAGCCCACCTTACAACTTTAGGCAGAAACCGGGTCAATACATATGCTATTGAGATCATTTGTTAATGATTCTCGATATTGAAGAAAGACATCATGGACCCAGTGATGCAATGCACAACCCTTCCCAGCTAACTCAAATATCTCTCAAAGGTATTTGTTTTAATCACACGGAGATCAACACGTTATCTATTGGTTTATTCACTCTGAATAGACTGATATTGAAAAGGTGGCACTCCTCTCCAGCCATCGCTCACTAAATCAAAACGCACTATCGAGTCTAGAGCCACGAGATCATCAAAAGTCTCATTAGGACACTTTCCATTTGTTCCTTGCTTTCTCACACACTGTGAAAAGTAAGATATTTTTATGAGTCCTACGCAGTATTCTTGTAATATTGCCAGAACATCCGAGTAATACGCAAGTATTACAATGAAGATGGAAATCCTGCTTGAGCCAACATCAAACAAGCTCATGGTAGGTTACACGTGCGGTTCTTTAAGAACCAATCTTGTGAAAAACTGGAAAGAAACAGTAGTTTAATTCTTAATTGAATTTAAACTCGTTCCAGGCCTCTACGCATTATCATATGATCTTGCCAGAACACTCAGAGTGACACTCTTTAGTGTTCACAGTGACGAGTGGAAATCCTTCTAGTGTTAACATCAAACAGCACTTGGTAGGTGACGTGCAAGATTCTTTATGAATCAAGCTCGTGATAACTGGAAAGCAACGATGGTGAAAATCTTAATTGAAATTCACTTGTTCCAGGTTTCATGAATTGACGGCTTCAATCACAAGGATAATTTATCCAAGTGATTCACTCTTTATGTTCGCAGTCAAGATTAGTGATCGTCGAATAAAGAGAACGGGTTTACCCGCGAAATCCTGTCAGGAAGTTACTTAATTGAAACTATCTGTCACAGGTACGATATCTAATATCGTCCAACGGTCTTCACCGACCGGAGGTAAAACGCTACCGATTTAGAATGAAATGTTCTAAGCCATTTCATTTGTGTCTTATTATGTTGCTGCAAAGACGGTGGCGTTGCGGTGTACCAGCTGAAGTCGTTCCCACATGCTTATGTTTTTCTGCATCAAAGTTCAGCAAAATTCAAGAAAGTACAAAATGAAGTCTTCCGCTGTACCAAACTCTGAAGCTTTCAAGAATTCAACAAAAGACATAAGTGTGTGGAACATGGAGTCACGAGGAGGAAAGATTTACAAGAAGGCAAAGATCGCACGTGATTGGTCAAAAGAACAATGCTCTCAAGCCAAAGCCTAAAAGATCAAATCAACATATTCACAACAAAAAGAAAAGAAGAAAAGACTACGAGCTGAAGAACGAAGACTTAGTATAGTATGCTAGGTTTAGAACTGTGTAACGTGGAGTGACCTCCCTTAGGGGGAGATTGTTAGAAAATTTTTTTTAACGTATATTAGAAGTATCAGTCACTCCAAAATATTATTAATGTTGTATAGCTCGTAGTCAATGTTTGCTTATTTAGTTAAGTAAAAACCGGCCCGTGGGCTTGTCATGGGTCGGCCCAAGCCCATTAGTGGCTTGGATATAAATACCCCTTTCCACCATGGAAAGGGGTTGGTTGTTGGTTTTGTTTTCAAATACATTGAATAAAGAAAACACATATTTCTCTCTCACTTTCTCTCACTACTTTCTCTCTCTAGAAACCTTCAACCCACCTTATTGATTCATAAGATTATCCATATTCTTCAAAAAACTATTCATTTTTTGATGTATGGATTCTCTTAAACTAGCTTTCTTCGACATATCTTGTATCTTTGCTTTCTTCGATACAAACAATAATTTATACAACTCGTAGAACTGGAATTGTGGCCTCATTTATCTCCATAACCCCTTCTCTTCGTAGAACTGAAATTGTGGCCTCATTTATCTCCATATGAGAAACAAATGTGAAAAGACTATTAGTAGAAATAAAACTGTAATGTAGTAAAAAACTATAAAATACATTACAAATAATTTCTACTCAATTACATTTATGTTCTAAATACATTTATGTTCTACTGCATCACTGTATATCCTACTTTATTAAACTTACGCATTAAAAGCATGTATTAGATTTCTACTGCATTAATGCAATAGAAATAAAACGGTAATGCGGCAAAAAAACAACTATAAACAGATTACAAACAATCTCTACGGCATTACAATTATGTTCTAGTGTATTATTGTATATCCTGCTACATTATAGGTATGTACTTGATATATTTATTTCTCTTTTTATTCTACTGCATAACAGTTCAATACCTACCACATTACTATACAAAACCTACTTACAGTTCAACACCAAATGCATTATGGTACAAAACCTAGTGCATCAAGCATTAAAATGTACCAAAACTTTGGCTCAACAACTTTTGAACATCTATTTGAATAATCAAGCATATAAACTCAGTTTTACAGTTGAATATAGACAGAAAGCTAGCGCATCAATCCTATAAACAATTACATCAAGCAACATAATCATGTATTACATATCTCATTTAGACATTTTATCATACATCTTCTGTGCGCCTTTACTAAACAAATTTGTATTTTTTTTTTCAGGTCTAAACACTTTATACATAACATAATTAGATCAATAACAACACAATGAATAAACTAACAATCAACAAAAAGACATTACAACCATGTATTCAAGTTACATACAGTAAAATGACAAAAAGTGTGAAAATAACATATAAAGATCTTACTATCATTTTCGTTAACGACTTGCTAACAATGAACACTTACTCTTTAATGAATATGAACACTCATTCTGATTGATACTTAATTGACATCTTTTTTTATCAAGTTGTTAATGATTAAATGGCCTGAAGCTACGGTGGTTAAGGGTGGTGATAGGTGGGGAACTGTTTGCTTTTCAATTAAAGAATATGATGAATGTGAGAGGAGGTTAGATGAAGAATATGATGGTTTGTTATGGTGGATATGAAACTGTCGATCCAAAATTAGAATGGTTTGTTATGGTGGATATTATTGTCATATTAAAAAAATACAAAACCGCCCCTAAAGTTTTATAAATTACAAAAAGACCCCTTTTTTAAAAAAAAGGGGGGGGGGGGACACATGGCAGCTTGTGGTTCCACCTCACCTATTTTATTATAAAATTTATTTTATTTTACCCCAACTCCTCTAAATATCATCTATACATATCTATACACGTTATAATCTCTTCATATGTCTTTTCCATGCAACAATAGTGATTGTTTTTATCACAACACTAAGTTAGTACTAGCATTACTAACTCCAATACTAGCAGTACTAACTCATTTAGTATTGTTAGTTCATCCTGGGCAGTTCTTCATATAAGCTTAGTAATACAAACATCTTAGCTTGGCAGTATAAAGTATAAAGTTATAATTCCCAACATTAACTATCGGCAAGGCAATCCCACCACTATTCACGAGTACACGTCTAGTCTATGCTAGTATATAAAAGATTCATATTCCCATTAAATCTAATTACAAACCAAAATTAAGATTAATGTAGCATATCACAACCATTAAATTATTTTTAATTCAAACCTAACTCCAAACCAAATTATGCAATCTTGACCATCTATCTCTTTTAGAGCCCTAGGTATCATAACGCCGCAACACGCGTTGCTCGATGTTGAGCGACGTTACGACACCACTGATGGATAAAACCCAACGGTGTTGGACTTGACGTTGCCAAGGGAAACGCACGTTAAGGGTGGTTTTTGTAAAAAAAAGACTTTCAAAACTCCCCTTATGGATTAAAAACAATAAAAAAAACCTTCTAAACTTACTTGATCATTGGTAGTTGATGTTTGGTTTCCTGTTTAATGGGGTTGCAGTGGAGGAGTAGTAGTGGAGGCAGAGGAGGCGATGGAGGGTAGAATAAGAAGTTGTAGAAGGGGACGGGTATGGTTTTTTACTTGTTTTGTTTAGGCTTAATAATTCTTTTTGGGCCAGATACATATAATAAATTTGAGTGTTTTACATTTTACATAGTTTTATATATTAAAAAATCAATGCTAAGATATTTATATGGGTTAAATGCAAAAAAACGTCCATGAACTTTACAAAATCCACAAATATGCCCCTGAGTCCAAACTACAAGCAATTTTGCCCCTGGACTTTCATTTCGCGTGCATTTTTACCCCTGAGTCGACGATTTTTTACTTTTACTAACTTTCCTCCGTTAAATCCCTTCATGTGCCATGCACATGAGGGTATTTTCATCTTTTCCACTCGTTTTTAGCCTAAACCCATCTTTGTTCAAGCAAAAAACGTCCTCGAACTTTCTTTCTTCCTGACTTCTTCTTCTTCCCCACTTAAATTATCCTAGAACACAGCACCACCACCGCGGCCATTGTTACTGTAGAAAAATGAATTTTATTTAAAAAATACCAATAATAATAAAATAATAATAATGATAAATTATTATTATACAGGTTATTGATAAGTCATTCGGATCTACAGGTTATTGATAAATCAACACCTGCTTGTCAATCGGGATTCCTACCTTATCACTGATCTAGTTTTTCAATTTTCCAATGGTAAAAACACGGGTAAATAGCTCAACTTGGTATTTCGTTATATAATGAGTTTTGTGTTGTATTTTTTTTTCTTGTAATCCTAGAATCTTTACCATCTATCAATAGTTATACTAGATGTAAAACAAGCCGCATAACTAAATAGTGAAATACATTGTTTCAAACAAATGATCATTTATTAGTATGTTCATATTTTTACTTTCTTTATATTTTCTTTTGCAGCTATAATTGCCGAGATATACAATGCAAGGAAATCTTCCCTGCAAGTTAAAGGGTAAGACACAATCATCAATGTGAAGTTCAAGATAACATATAAGTTTGCTCATCTTACTCGTAACGAGCATGAACTGATCTTTAACTATATGGTTTTCGAGGACCTTAATACCCTTTCTGACAACAAGAGTTCCACTCTCACACTTATGTGCGGTCGATTGGTAAAACTATTCGTCCATGGCGTAACAGAGAGGCCCTGGCCTATATATGTCAAACTCTCAGACACGGTCGGCGACTTGAAAGTCCAAATCTCTTATCGTATAGACCCTCATGATCCTAAGGAGCTAGTTATACTTTTCAACGACATTATTCTTGACGATTGTTGTATCCTTTCCAACTTCCACATTACGGTGGACTTGGCCCTGATACTTAAGCATAAAACCATGATGGAAACAAGATATTTGTGAAGACCCTCGCTAGAAAGACCATTTCTCAGGATGTCATAGCTAGAACTATCATCGAATTGATGCATATATTTTTCAACATAGATAATGAAATGAGTATATCTTTCCAAGTCAAACCCTCGGATACCATTGGAAACTTGAAAAACCAGATTAGTGATAAACTAGGTATCCCCGTCAACAAGAAGGTGTTGATCTTTAACGAAATGGTTCTTCGCAACAGTGGAACATTTTCTTACTTCGACATTAAGAGAGAATCTACTCTCATGCTTATGCCTAAATCAAGGGAATTGATGCAGATATTTGTCACCGGAGTGAGTACATCAATCAAAGTCAAACCCTCGGATAGCATTTGAAACTTAAAAAACTAGATCAAGAATAAGGTAGGGATGCCCATCGAAGAGCAGGTCTTGATGTTTAACGAAATGATTCTTCAAGACAGTGAAACATTTGTTGACTTCGATGTTGCTACGTGGGATAAAAACATAAAGCTGCCCAAACAACTTAATAAGCACCCAAAAGTTGACTTAGGGCTTGTTTTTTGATTTTTTTATTAAGTTTTGTTAATTTAGAGTACCTGTTTAAATATATGGTGTCTGATTATAGATAAATATATAACTGTTTATTTTAGGTGTTGAATAGAATGTCTGAATTTTAAAAAAAAATTATTTTACCCTAAAAAGAAGTTACATGAGAATTACCAGTAAGGAAAGAAAGGATAAATATGTAAAATTACGAAATAAGTCACTGACTTATTATAGAGACCCTCCTTCACCTGTCTTATACAAGAAAGACATATGTTAGTTTGAAGCTCAAAACAAACAGACTGCAACTGGCTTAATTTACTCACTCGTTTTTCAATTAAGACATATTAAGTTCTTATCAAACACTACCTTAGTACATGTGAAAACAACACTAAATCTAAGCATATCATATGTACTAACTCCACCTAAAGACATTACAAAATCAAGAAAAAACAATGTGCATATAGATGTTGTGAGCTTATTGAATGAGATGTGGGTATAAAAAATAAACCCCACTCACATGGTTTGTTGCACCAGACAGTAGCTATAGCTACAACAAAACGGGTTGCCACTATTTAAGGGATGATATTGAATTAGCCAAACACTTAAATTTATTGTATTTCATATGTAATAAGTCAACAGTGTCACTAAGAGCACAGGGTACGGGGGAAAGACTCGCGCCGTGGGAAAACGCCACCCGAAGACGCGACCAACCACACCTAGCCTTGAGTTTTCCCTGTCTCGCGCCTACGGCACGACGCACGTTTTCGTGCATTTATATATATATATATATATATATATATATATATATATATATATATATATATATATATATATATATATATATATATATATATATATATATATATATATATATATATATATATACATATATATATATATATATATATATATATTTATATATATATATATATATTTATATATATATATACATATATATATATATATATATATATATATAGAGAGAGAGAGAGAGAGAGAGAGAGTTGGGTTATTGTGGTGTTGTTGTTTATAAAGTTGGGTTATTGTGGTGTATTTGTTTAAAATTATTAAAATGAGAACTAATATGGGCCATTAGATTGTTAAATGGTACTTGATGAAATTAATGATGGATGAATGATATTATGTAATAAATATTTATTTAAAGACATTTTTTTCATAACAATATTAATGTCTTAAATATCTTTATTTAAACAAAATTTATTTTTAATCTTAAATACAGCATTTATAAGGTCATTTTCAAAATTAGTCAATTGTGGGTCTTTCGTGATACACGTTTTGGCATTTAGTTATTCTAATGATACACGAGTTTTATACAATACTCCCTCTGTCCTAATTTATTAGTCCACTATTGACTTTTAAAGTCTTTTTCATTCAAATTTGATTTTAAATTAATGTCGTTGTGTTATATAATACTTGACGGAAAATATATGTATGGATTGAGTTTTAGATATATTTTCATTTGGTATAATTTTTAGCAAGTATTATATAACAAAAAAAATAACAATTTAAGGTCAAAGTTGAGTAAAAAAGACTACAAAAGTCAATAATGGACAAATAAATTGGGACGGAGGGAGTAGTATTTAATGATACATTTTAATACTACCTAATGATACCTATAAATGTTACTCCCTGCTATTTAATGATACATTTTGACTTTATTAATACCTCTACTTAATTCACACAACTTTTACGTAATATTTAAAAACATTACTTAATGATACATTTTTAAAGTGAAAGGTGTACACAACCGACAAAAGTTCTTTTTAGAATTATTGTAAAAACCCATTCACAAATACAATGAAGTTTTTATGATACACTATTATTATATATGTTGATGGTCGAGGCAAAACATACACACCAACTTACAGCTAATAAAAATGACAATCTAGTGGTACATCACCTAGTGATACACACAAAAATAATAGTAAAACAACACTTAACATCAAGTACAATGATACATATAGAAAGTACAGTACTAAAAAAAACTGATACACTTAAGCAAACAATCCACTATGAATTTTGTTTCCAGCTTAAAGGCAACAATATTGTTTTATGATACACCCAAGGTGGATAATACACACATAGGCATTTATGGTTTAGATATAGAATCCGCTATAAAGTTGACAACGTCGCAGGTGCTTTTCCGATTGTTTCAACATTCACCGGAAACCAAACAAGTCACAAAAATCATAGATCCAACGGCGGCAGAGAAAATGGAAGAGTGGTAACGGCGGTAGAGAAAATGGAAGGTTTCTTATGGATCTGACGACAAGACTGATAACAGTAGCAGAGAAAACGTTGTTCGCAAAAGTGGTAACGGCGGCAGCGAAAATGGCGGAAATGATGGATTTGGCGCCCATGTAAGAAAACGGTGTTCACAAGAACTCAAGAAGGCTTATTATGGATCTGATGCCCAGATTCATCGAAAATGATGAATATTTGCATAAAGTGGATATAAAAATGGAGAATCAACTTTTAGAGAAGAAGCATAAGATAGTAGAAAATGACATGACCTATGGATCTTTAGAGAAAGTAATAGAGTGTCAAATACTTAAAACAACCTTAATCATTTTAAAGAGTTAATTTTTATATTAAGTTTTTTAATCGAATTAATGTCATCTTATATCAAATAGAAGATCTAAAGGTCCAAAAAGCTTTTCACTTTAACAATTTTAACACACTACACTACTTTAACCAAATTTTATATATATATGTATGTATATATATATATATATATATATATATATATATATATATATATATATATATATATATATATATATATATATATATATATATATATATATATATATATATATATATATATATATATATATATATATATATATATATATATATATATATATATATATATATATATATATATATATATATATATATATATATATATATATATATATATATATAAGGAGGTTAACGTGAGAGCTTTTTAAGTTGTAAAAATGAGAACTAATTAAAAACACCAGTAAAACATTGATACATGACTATTTTACTAATACTACACCAAAATATACATTATTTACACAACTAACACTCTACCGACTAATAAACAACAGAAAAGTGTGTAATAAATTACTGATACACAATTAAGAATGTGATACATATACATCAAAATCTCAAAAATTTAATATCTTATACATAAATTGGTACACTTGATACACAACCACCACTAAATAACTTGATACACAATACCAAAACATGATACGTATCACACCTCGAATCATAATGTATCACTTAGATTTCGCCAATTTTCAAAAGAAACCCCATCGAATCTTTAAAAATTATATTTTCACTTAATCATATTTTAAAATTGTTTCAAACAGAGTGTTATTTGTGAGATTTTGGTTGGTTCTCATTTTTATAACTTTAAAAAGTTCTCATATGATCCAGATTCTATATATATATACATATATATATATATATATATATATATATATATATATATATATATATATATATATATATATATATATATATATATATATATATATATATATATATATATATATATATATATATATATATATATATATATATATATATATATATATATATATATATATATATATATATATATATATATATATATATATATATATATATATATATATATATATATATATATATATATATATATATATTAATATATATATATATATATGTATATATATAGATATATATATATATATATATATATATATATATATATATATATATATATATATATATATATATATATATATATATATATATATATATATATATATATATATATATATATATATATATATATATATATATATATATATATATATATATATATATATATATATATATATATATATATATATATATATATATATATATATATATATATATATATATATATATATATATATATATATATATATATATATATATATATACATTAATATTTTAATAATGTAGCATATTATGGACAAAAATTACCTAGTTTAAGATACTTTATGTATTTAAGAATATTATGCAGTGTTAGTTATGTATGAAGTGTTATGTGTGTTTGTATTAGAAGTTTAGTATATGCAGTGTTAGTTATGACATTAATATTTTAATAATGTAGCATATTATGGACAAAAATAACCTAGTTTAAGATACTTTATTTATTTAAGAATATTATGGATTAATTGAATTTGCATACGTTAACGTTATGAATAAGTTTGTTACATTGAAAAATTTTAGAATTTATTAATATGGTATAAATATTTTATGTATTTTTGAATTTTATGAGGTAATAAATTTTGTATATGTTGATGTTATAAATAACTTTATTATATTTTTTTTTTGAAATTAATATTATTGTTAAGTTTTTTTTTGTTAGTAAAAACATTATAGTTAAATATTTTTTAGAAATGATTTTGTTTTGTAAGTTTTGTGGTAAAGTGTATTCTAGCAAAAGTAAGCCCAAAAAGCTCATTCCTGGTATTATTTTTTGTTACATGTATAATATAGCAACAATATATAGCATAGTCCAAAACTTGACAGTCCGAATATTTAAAAATATTTTCATTTTAGTAAGTCAAACTATTGTAAATCATTTGTAATTCCTATTTACTTTTTGAAGCATTTTATGGAAACCTTTTAATGGATTACATGTGTTATTTTTATAGAATTTTATATTTAAAGCATCATTTGTAATTCTTATTTTCTTTTTGAAGCATTTTATAGAAACCTTTTAATGAATTACATGTGTCATTTTTATAGAATTTTGTATTTAAGGCATTGTTTCACCATCCTTCCTTATATATTTTTTTATAGAATTTTGTATTTAAGGCATTATTTGTAATTCATTTTTTCATTGTGAAGTATTTTATGGAAACCCTTTAGTGAATTACATGTGTCATTTTTTTAGAATTTTGTATTTAAGGCATTCTTTCACCATCCTTCCTATACAAGGGTTTTGAATTTGAACTTTGTATTTAAGGCATCATTTGTAATTCTTATTTTCTTTTTTAAGCATTTTATGGAAACTCTTTAATAAATTACATGTGTCATTCTTATAGAATTTTTTATTTAAGGTATTGTTTCACCATCCTTCCTTATATAATTTTATAAAAAATTTGTATTTAAAGCATCATTTGTAATTCCTATTTTCTTTTTGAAGCATTTTATGGAAACCCTTTTATGAATTACATGTGTCATTTTTTTATAATTTTGTATTTAAGTCATTGTTTCACCATCCTTCCTATATAAGGGTTTTTGATTTGATTTGATTTGATTTGATTTGACTTGATATATATATACATATATATATATATATATATATATATATATATATATATATATATATATATATATATATATATATATATATATATATATATATATATATATATATATATATATATATACATATATATATATATATATATATATATATATATATATATATATATATATATATATATATATATATATATATATATATATATATATATATATATATAGAATTTGGATCAAATGAGAACTTTTAAAAGTTGAAAAAATAAGAACCCAATAAGAAATTAACAAGTGGCAATCAGCAACTTAAATACAAAAAATATAATAATAATTATTAAAGGGTATAATAGGTATTTTCTTCTTTCCTCTTATCTCATTAACCCTAGAAAAATAAAATTATTATTATCTCTAAACAATAAAACGCCTCTCTTTTTCCGCATCTGTGAATCTACTTTTCTCCACTAAATTTCTGCGACTTAATCCGCCACCATTGATTAAAAAACTGGGGTCATTTGTTCGTTTAATTATTCCTCATCGATCAGCTTTTACTCCATCGTTCTATGCTTGTGTGTTCTCATGACACCCTCACCAGAACCGATTTATATGTGAAATGTCAATTTGGATTAGTTGTGGTGCTACACGGATGTGTCGTGTGTCACCATCACCAGTTCTAATGTTGGTACATGGATCTATTATGTGTTACCAGAATATGTTATGTGTCCTCATCTCCATATAACATATTTATATACAAGATGGAACAAAACACAGTGATTTAATATACAATTTGTACTTGTATCGATCTATTTATATGTCCGCTTTTGGGTGAAACACACGATTTTCGATGTAACAGAATCTACCGCTGTTCGGGTTCGGTAGGCTCATGATGCACAAATTTGTTCTATGCACCAGGGTTTTGTTGAATTATGTGTTTTCGACAAAAATGCAGAAAATTCGATGTACCGAAATCTACTGGGTTTGATAAGTTATTGTATACAAGATGTTGGAAAGTTACAGACTTGATACATATATTTGTATATGTATCAATGTGTTTATGTATCAGATTATGGGTAAACGCACGGATTCAGATGTATCGGAATCTGCTAGTGTCCATTGCATCAGTTGTACCAATTTCACCATTTGTTATACATGTTGTATCACTTGTACCCTTGTTTAGATCAGTATACGTAATTTGTTATTCGATGTACGAGTTGCACCAGTTGTATATTTTATTAAGTAGATGTACCAGTTGAACAAGGTATGTACCATTGTTTCGAAGAGTTAATTATACCAGTAGTTTTTAGCAAACTAGGCGTGAGGATGCATGTTGAATTGTGTATTAAATAATATAATATTAATATGTATCAATATTTAAGTGCTGGTGCTGAATTATGTATTAAATAATAGTATAATATTATTATGTATCAGTAGTATTTAAGTGGTGGTCCAAAATGCCTAATACTAGTGTATTAATTGTGCATTAAATATTGCATTTGAAAATCATGTATGCGTATGGTTTTTCATTGAATTTAAAAAGATGGCGATATGAATTAAAAAAAGTAATCAATGATCAGTTGCATTAATAACGATACAAAATGGGATTTTATATTATTGTGATGCATATGACCCTTCTAAGTGATGTTAATTACATAGATGTCCTTCACCAATCATTAATGTCATCTAACACCAATTGATAGATCTAATGGTTCAAATTAGTTCTTATTTTTGTCACTTTAATAAAACTCTTACAATAACCTCTCTCTCTCTCTCTCTCTCTCTCTCTCTCTCTCTATCTCTCTCTCTATAAATATATATATATATATATATATATATATATATATATATATATATATATATATATATATATATATATATATATATATATATATATATATATATATATATATATATATATATATATATATATATATATATATATATATATATATATATATATATATATATATATATATATATATATATATATATATATATATATATATATATATATATATATATATATATATATATATATATAGTAACCTTTACGATACGTGCTCATACACATTGTTACTTAATATATACAATAATATATAACAGATTATATGGATGAGCACTTCCACTCGAATTCGAACCTGAATCGTACCCGGAATCGTACCGATTCCTGGTACCAGAATCTCGTTCGCTAAGGTACCGGGACTACGAAATAAGGTGAAAAAAATTCGGAGATACTAATTCGGTACGGGACCGGTACCAATCGGAAAATTCCCTAAAAAACGAGAAAATAACAATTTCTCGATACTGGTACCGATACCCGTACCGATACCGATAATAACTTTTTAGATCCAAAAAAATAAGAAGAATTAAATCAAGAAAAATTCGAAACAAAATTGATATACTGAGCTCATCCCTAACAGATTATTATTTATTATTTTCCTATATGTAAACTTAAACATTGTGCCAGTATAAAAAGTTAGTTTAGAAGAGATGCACATCCAAGATGGTCAAATGTCCTAAATTTCACTTTAGACTTCTACCAACGTTTAATTTTTATTTGTTACGATTTAGAAAATTTAAATATTAGCTTTTACATTTATCTAAATTTTACATTTATCTAAAGATTTTAAATTTTTTAAGTTAGGTTATGACATCATGTTCAACAAATTCCGATTATTTATTCTATAATATAAATTTCTTTAAAGAATCATAAGTTATACCCGCCCATCCGGTGGGTTTTGTAACTAGTGTATATATATATATATATATATATATATATATATATATATATATATATATATATATATATATATATATATATATATATATATATATATATATATATATATATATATATATATATATATATATATATATATATATATATATATATATATATATATATATATATATATATATATATATATAGGGAGGCGTTATTATGGTGTACAAGTTAAAATAAGTTATAATAGGTACACTTGTGGACCGTTAGATTATGTTTAATAGATCTAAATTTAATATTATTAAATGAATTGCATTTTATTTAATAAATAAAGCCATGGGGGTGTTTTGGTAAAACAAATTTCTAATTACATTAACATGATTTATACAAATTTATTGTCACCACAATCGGTTACGTCTCAATTGATTCATTTTAATTGTCTTATCTTTATCTTTAGACATAAAATTTTGTTTGCCGTATGCTCGTTAACACAATTTAGTCACTGTTTTTATTTGCCACATTAATTTATTTATTAATGGCATATTATTAATGGCACATTTAGTGACACATCTCATTAGTGGCACATTTATATATTTACATGTATTATGTAAATTTATCATACCCTAATTTATTTAAAATGATTAAAAAGTGTGTGAAGTGTGGAAGCTAATGCTAAATATTAAGATAACACAAAATAAAATATGTAACAATAACTTAATTTTTGTTACTGTTATTTGTCGATAATGCACGCGGTTTCTTGATACACAACCCAAATATTCTCTTTATTGCATTTTTCATATTTACTTCTTGGTCTATCATATACTACACCGAGTCAAGATTGATCACCAAATCAATTTAATCGTGTTAGCAGTTCACGAGTTCGCCATCTTATCAACTCGGTCTAATCACTTGTTTACAAATTCGACCATAACTTTTAGTACATAAAATACATTTTGATATTTCTAGTCACACTGATTTATTTTTATTTATTTTTAGTTTGAATACAATAAAAAATGATGAATTCATCTTTACTATATATACAGGACACACTAAATATTTCTACATTGTTTAAAGACTGTTGCATGATTAGTGACTAGTGACACACCAATTTCTTGCGACGCATTTGTAGTGACTAGTGATACATTAAAACTTTAATACAATTAATTCATCTTTATTAGAATTATGATAAGAGTAAATTTTTTATATTTATATATAACACACTAACTAGATGCATATGTACATGTAGTGACACACCAAATTTTTTTGACACGTCTATAGTGAATTTTTTTACATATGTAGTGAGAGACTAAAAAAAAAAAATTTGACACATTTATTCAAATGTGGTACACGTAATGACATGATAAATTTTATGACAATTTTTTGGTGATGAAGACTTTTGAGTGACACATGAACATTTAATTTGTAACACTTACAGTAATAATGGAGTTTTCTTAAATCGACATTTAAGATTGATATGATTCACAGAAATATATGCACAGGAGCATATGTTGCAGGCCCAACGAAAACTAATAAATTCCGCATCAAACTTAAACATAGTAAGAGATCAAGAAAAGCATTTTTTTTAACAAAAGTGAAAACTTAAACGCATCTAAAGTTAACTCTCAAATTCATCTAAGACACGAATTTGTAACAAAGAATTATGAACATATTCACAACCACTAATTAACTCATTCACGTAACATCTAAAACACCTTACACATACTCGAGAATTTGATACATGAATTTCAAATACACTGGTACATAAGTGTTGGTAAATGGAACTCTTAAAAAACAAAAGTAGCTATTTTAATTTCAAAAAGAACTTGTCGATCTGAACCATTTGACGAGAGAAGCAAGTTTTGTCGGTCGTAGCTCGTGGATACACGAGATTATATTTCCAACATCCGATCTTCTAAGGATGTGTAATCAAATCTTAATATTCGACCAGGTGATATTCCGTATCATCTTTGGCACATGCATACATCTGGTAAAATCTAACCATGAGGGTGGTAATCGGAACATTAAACCCATAAAACGCCAACTTAACCTTTGTATAACTACTTTAACCAAAAAATAGAGAAAATAAATGCCGACGGTTGGGGTTTTTAACCCAGATTCCGAGTATGATTTTTATACATGCGGGTGGCAGGTTTAAGACAGTAGTGGCAGTTGATAGGGATTTAGTTTTAGAGCTATAAATTTGTTTAGGAGATGAAAAAGGTAAATGGATTGAGTTTTGTTTAATAAGAGAGAAGTGAAAAGATGGATCTTCTGTTAAAGGTTATTTAGGATACCAAAAATGCCCTTCTTATTAGTTATCAGAATTAAGGTAATTTAGTTGTTTACTTTCCACATGTCAACACGTGATTGGTGTCTATCGTAGCTTATTTTAAGAGTGTTGAAAACTTGAACACAAATCTATATATATATATATATATATATATATATATATATAGATTTTAGTTAAAGTAGTGTAGTATCTTATAATTGTTAAAATAAAAAGTGTTTTGAACCTTTAGATCTACTAGGTTAATTAGATGACATCAATCTTATTAAAAGAACATTAAACTGTTAATTAATTGCATTTCTATATAGGTTATGACATTTATAAAAAAAATAGTCTCATTACTTGAAATTAACCATATTTATTACCCTTATTAATTGTATTAATTTGAAATGCATGATATTAATTGAAAAAACACTATCATATTTTTTTAAAAGTAACTACTACGTATATTTTACTTATGTACAAGCAACAATTTTGTAGTTTTAGTTTTTTATGTTGTTTCACAATTTAATTTATACAATTTTAGATAATTTAATTTTTTTTATATATTATATTAATTTATAGTTATGGATACCAACTGGTACATGATGATTTTTTATTTGTTTAGTTAGTGTACGAGTTAAATGTCAAATGTGTAGCATCATGTTTGTAATTTTGGATGTGACAAAAATTGTATCTATTTTTTGTATGAGTTAAAAGACATGTATCTTCATTTTCTTGTTGATGTATCATATTATTATTTTATACAATATTGAATTTTTAGTTGTGTAGACTTGTAAAGATTATTATTTGGACATGATGTATCAAAACTTTGGTATGTATCACTTCTACCTAATATAAAGAAAAAAATATAATAAAAAGAATAAATATAAAGATGTATAAAAAAAAGGTTATTTATCAAAAAGTTTGGTTAAATGAAAATTAAGTATTGTTTAAAAGATTAAATAATATTGTTTAAACAAAAATTAAATTAGATTTATTTATTAATTATCTTTTGACTAGAGATTTGTTACATTAATGCAACTCATATATCATTAATTATATCTAATAGTGACTAATTAATCCAACGGTTTATACTACTTTTCATTTTAACAATTTTAAAGAGGTAAACTACATTAACCTAACTCTATATATATATATATATATATATATATATATATATATATATATATATATATATATATATATATATATATATATATATATATATATATATATATATATATATATATATATATATATATATATATATATATATATATATATATATATATGTATATATATGTATATATATGTACTAGTGGCAAAACCCGTCCGATGGACGGGTATGACGTCTTATTATCGTTTAACTTATTTATAATTGGTAATTTTTTGCTTGTCAATACCGTTTACAAAAACATAACTAAAGATATATCAGTTAGTTTACAAAATTATTTGTTCAATGCACTAACAAAAAAATATTATTTAAATCTATGATCATTTACATTTATTAATGGCAATTTTTTGTTTAAAAAATAAAATAAATTAGAACCTCGTCCACAAAGATGGTACTCATTATAAGAATAATATAAATTTTTATGTTTTTGTAAAAAACAATGTTGCTAAAATAAGTTAACAACTTGCTCGTGAGACTCGCATTTCACACACATCTTTACAGTAACCCTAATATTGTTTACAATCATTCTTTGGTCGTTTTTACTTTGTTTTTTAATCCGAATAAATATTTAGACGATCATTGTTTTTGTAGTGAATGCTTATCTCCTAGTGATTTCGAATGTATATGGTAATGATGAGTGAAAACCATGTACAGAGCTTCCTGAGGCTAGTTCTCATAAGGATGCGATTTTTGAATTTTTTGATGGTAATTTTATTTAATCTGATTGTTTATTTCTAGCGTACTATACAATTATTTTCATGATTCGCAACTGGTAAATTTATTTAATTCTTATTGTGTTTGTGTTTTGTAACTTTTTTTCTTTTAATTAAAACTTATTTTTTTATTTGCTTCGCAAATTCTCTATTGTTATCAAACACAGTAATTTACCAAAATTTCTCCATCAATTTCATATAAACTCTAGACTTTACTTCATTTCTGATGTTCAAATTTTTTCGTACCGAACGTGGAGGTGACAACCCAGATGGTGAATGTAAGACGATTATGCGGAGGTTTTCTTTTTAAATAATAGTAGCAATGTTTTTAAAGAATAAACCAAATAACATTTTACAAAGATCTTAAGATATTTATTGTAACACCCCCAATTTCACAAGGCAACGGAATATCAACATTGGGTGTTACTTCATAGCACATCACACACAGTCATAGAAAACGACCTCAAAAGAGACGTTTTATAAAATAAACCATTCGACAAAATCAGAGTTCAATAAAAAGAGGTCCCACCAGTTTATACAAACCTTAAGAAATAATAAAGATTTGTCAAATGTATCGAATGGAAATCGTTTGTTTTGCCTTTACTTTATCTCGCGCAGCTCCATGCTCCAGCTGATCATAAACCTATACACCTGAGAATACATGCTAAACTGTCAACACAATGGTTGAGTGAATTCATAGGTTTGAAATAAACAATAATGGGTTTTATAGTAAACCATAAAGCTTTTGAACACAAGAATCTCATCCATTGGCGATATTGCAACACATACAATACCTATATTCCACACTATTACGCTAAGCTCATGACACCGATGCCTTAATCAATAAGTTTTCCCTAGTCAGGTATCTTGCCAAATACCCCATACTTCACGTACAACACACCCAGCTGAGCCTCCAACTCACAGGTGCGACCTGCCTGGGTGGGGGTCATCATTCCCAATGGATCCATTCGTCTGTACGAGCGCCTACCCATCATAGGTAGTTAACGGTTCACGATTTATAGAGACTTTTCACTGGCAATAAGCAACTTAGCCTTACTAATAGTGGCTCATTACCTATACAATCAACGCTTGTGTTCATTTTCCAAAAGCATTCAATCAAACTTATTTACATTTATTAACAACAGCTTGTATTCGTTCAAAGCATATATTCCAACAACGAATGTTTATTCACAATCATGTATCCTTTCAAAAGGATACAACACGTATGCTTATTTACTAAGAGCATGTATTCCCCCTCGCGGGTTTATAAACATATATAAAACAGTAAAAGCGAGGCTATGAACTCACCTGATATAGCTATCACACGTAGATCAAATAACAAACGTCCAATATTCTATACACGACTTCACGAGATATCAATCGCTCGTTGATCGAGAGCAAGATGCCCAACGGGCAACATATGACCAAACGAGACCTAAAATGACGAGACGCGTCTTAGGGTCGAGACTATACATAAGTCATACATATATGTAAATAGTTCACTTTAGTAAGTTTGGACATTGCATAAGTTTTATAAAACTTTTTATAAAACCTTTCATAACAATTTAACATATATCTTCTCATTATGACCATTAAGCCCATTCTAGCCCATTAGTGACCCATTAATCATTTATATAACCTAAGTCCATTTCAAACTCATTATTGATCTTCATATACATTATTAATATCAGGTCCAATAATGGCCCAATAGCCATTATAAATGTAAGTTGGGCTTTTGTGGCCCAAATCCACTTTATATGTATTACGGGTTCTAAAACGCCTCATAACGATGTAAACTTAATGTCCACGATGGCCGAGTCTCGGGTATTCTAGTTATCAATATATAAACGAGTCTATATTTACTAAAAAGCGGCTCATACCATTTCGGTGTTTATAAAAATCATCACGTTTTACCTTAATTTAATAGTCTAATTCTTACAATTTTCACGACATGTCTCGTTAATTAGACCGTTTCTCCTAAACCGTATATAATATAGATGAGTTATTATTTTATTTTTTTTTACTAAAGTAATTCTTAACTTATTTAGTTTACTTATTATAAGTTCAATTGCCTCTAATTTATAGTTATCATAGCTTATTTACCCATTTTATTACTTAGAAGAGTTGGCTGTTTTTCGCCGCCAACTTCAGTTTCACCGTTTTGGCCGCCATTTCCAAACCGTTTATCCGTAGAAAACCATTCGACTCGTGGAGATTCTACATAAATTTAGCTACAATTTTTAGTTTTACATATTTAGAGGTCAGTATATAATTTTTAAGAGTTTTTGGCCGTGCAAAACTGGTAATTCAGATTCGACACTTTTCAGTATTTTGACCATATCTAATTCATCCGTTATCGTCACGAAGCGAGCGACCCGACCAAATTACAACAAAACACAGGGCTATTTGCCTTTAGTTTTATCTAGTACCAAAAACCCACTTATCTAGCCTATACTACACGTTTTTACTGATGTGAAAATAGTTCCACAAATAAGTTATAAAAGCATGTCTTATAATGCTTAAAAAATGTTTTATCATTTTATACAATGTCTCAAATTTACATAATAATCAATATAACAATCATATACATAAAAATCTTAAAATGACACATATATGAAGATGAAATTGACAATTCTTACGAGGATAGATGAAGAAGAGATTTGAGGAGTACAAACTAAGAACCAAACTTTCTCCAAGTTAAAGAGTATATCAACTCAATAAATATTAACCAACCCAACTCTTGTAAGGTTCTTCAAAAATCAGGCCCAAGGCTTCATATATGATGAGATTTGTAATTGTTGTTATGTTGCTTCCGTTTATGTATAGTAACAAAAGAGATAAGAGATGTATTGTTTTGTAAGAAAGAAATGACTTGCCAAAATATCTATATTCTATAAGTGTACCACTATATTGAAAGAAGACACGTTTCCCTGTTAATACCACGTCATATTGTTGTGTGGATTTGGGTAAGATTTAAGTAAATTGTTTCGAAATATGTAAAAGCGGGTATTATCGAAACCCGATATTTTAAAAGTTACGCGATTTAAAAGATACGCGTTAAACATGAAAAATAAACGCTCAATATAAAATAAAAACTTCGACATACGGAGAAAATTTATATTAAAATAAATAAAAGAGAGCTTATAATTTAATAAACGTTAACGTGTCCCATATACGAATGACGTTTAAAGGCTTAACGCAAATTACGAAGAATGCTCGTAAAATGAGAAATTAAAACGATGACAATAAAAATATTTTTATTTCATAACGAGGATATTCACGGTCGTTGACGTACATAGACTTTTTCCATTAATAATAAATGACATGTATTCAATACGTTAAAGCCTTAACCTTGCCGGTTAGCCGAGAACTCAATATTATTCGCAAAAATGATCATGACAAATAAAAGTCGATTAATAAATATTGATCTGAATATTAGAAATAAGATTAGATCTCGGTCTAAATATTGATTTTAATGTTCGGGTTACTACATCATCTACCCCTTTAGGAAGCGATGTCCCAGCGCTTAATTCGTGTCAATAGTCCTCGGTTAAAGGGCGAAGAGATGAGAGATAGACAAGTTATCGCCGACGTTTCTAAGAATGTCAAATGAACAAAATTCAAAGCAACAAGTATACATAACAATCATGAATGAACGTTTTAAACATACCTTTAACCCTTATAAGTAAAGAATAATACATAACTCGAAGGAGAAGCCATTGAAAGCGAAAAATTAACAAGCCGTCAATTTTTGAAAGTGCTTCAAGGTACATTACTACTAGCTTATCAAGCATGTGGCGGTCGATATATGTTCGAAAAAGTACATATGACAAGTGTTAAGTCGAAAGAAGTTGGTGCATTTGAAAATTTCCAATGCGGCAATCAATTCAAAAACATCGGTGATCACGTCGATTAGATCGAAGCAGATATCGTCCACGTGTCTCATAAAAACAATTACGTCGTAAAAGAAAATCACATGGATCACACATAAGTCCATCAAAACGTTACAAAATTATCAAGACGAGGTAATTAGTACTATTCATACAAAATCACCTAATTGCATTGATCTCGAACATGCAAACTTATTCCGTCAAAAACGAATTCATCGACACGGAAATCGTTCGGAGTATAAATTACTCGATCGGAGGAACTATGATCCAAATTAAATACAAAATCCATCACTAGGCACATATAATCACATTACGACATGCTTGCAAAATAGCCAAGCCATGCCAAATAAATAAGTTCAATCAAGTTAAATCATGCTTGCTAAATAGCCAAGCTATGATAAATAAGAATATCTTATAGGATTTTCATATGAGTCCAGTCAAGGAAAGTTTGCAAGTTAAAGGATGTTCACGATATTGATTCCATAGATGCATATAGATCAATATTTTCGTCATCAGAGGGTGCTCACACATGGATCCATACCCAAATGACATTGCAGGGTGCTCACAAACGGATCCATACCCAAATGACATTGCAGGGTGCTCACAAACGGATCCATACCAAAAGATATTGAAGGGTGCTCACAAACGGATCCATACCCAAAATATTTTCTCGTTACGTTTAAAATTCTTCGATGAACCATTCATAATAACAAGAAAGAATCTCAAGATCTTTTCATTCACGATGAGTTGTGTTGATAACTTAATCCTCATTCAATCCACAAATACACAACTAGTGTTGATTAAACAAGTCACCTGTTCTCGGAACAGGTAATGGTTCTTAACGATTAGCTTATAATGCTCGCGATAGTTAGGACACACTATAAATGGTCCATAGAAACAAATTTTAACTCGAGAGAAGACTAACGGGTTACTCGTACATAGACGATAATCAATAATAACCATAATGAAGACGAAACGAACGATTCGTACCAACGAAACATGAGTCGAAGAAATACATCCGTATACAAAAATAATCACAAACTAAGTCAAGCACTCTTGAGCCCAATTGTTTATAGTTTCTTGTTTTCATCGAAAGGCGTCCCAATCCATGTAAACAAGAATTTATAAATTTATGGTTCGGGAACTTATAACTTTCTTGTTCAAATAAAAAGGCGTCCCAGTTTATTTCAACAAGACGATTATAAATCATCCTACTCAGTCATACCGTCAGAAAACACGATATCATAACCAAATTAAATTCCAAGAAAAGTACAGGGTGTCAATAAACTTACTTCATGATTTCTATATTCAAACGTCCCATTCTATCTGAATAAAGAAACCATAAACAATCTAAGGTCCAGTGGTTTAAAACTTTCTTATTCAAATGTTCCAATCCATTTCAATAAGAGAACCTTAAAAGACACATAGTTGGGCGATTTAAAATCTTTATATTTAAATGTCCCATTCCATTTAAATACAAATTTTTAAGTTGCTCAACTAATGACTACTATGAGCATATCTTTGTTGTACCCAAATTATATATAGTTGATTGGGTATATATATATTTTAGGTCCAACATTGGCATCCTCCTTTTCGCCACAAAACATAATCAAACACAATTAAATTAAACGTTATATTACGTAGAAGATTTCTCCTTGAAGAAATGATTCTTCAAAATCATAAGGAGTGTAGAAATATAATAATACGTTTATCAATTACGTTTCAAAAGGATATGTCCTAAAATGGCACATCACGATGCGATGACAAAAATCGAGCTTAAATTAGTCGACATGCGATAGATTATGAAACAATATATATGTACCCAAAATATCAAACAAGTTCCATACTCGTATTCGGATAATAAATTAATTATCGAAATCGATGATTGGCAGCGCGGCCAAACTCTGTACAAAAATCGTATTATAAAATGCATGATAATCACGCGAGGACCATTGCTTCACCCGCAATGCCTTTAACTACCATAGTATGTACATACATATACATACAACCATTTATACATACACATAGAATCACATTAACACAACCAATCATTGGTTTCTAGGAGCCATGAGCGCACGGATACTATGTAAGGCAATCAAACAATTTTACGAAAGAGCAGTTATAGTCTAGGTTTTGAAAACGACCTAGTTCTCTATAACTAGTGCTCTAATACCAATATGTAACACCCCCAATTTCACAAGGCAGCGGAATATCAACATTGGGTGTTACTTCATAGCACATCACACACAGTCATAGAAAACGACCTCAAAAGAGACGTTTTATAAAATAAACCATTCGACAAAATCAGAGTTCAATAAAAATAGGTCCCGCCAGTTTATACAAACCTTAAGAAATAATAAAGATTTGTCAAATGTATCGAATGGAAATTGTTTGTTTGCCTTCACTTTATCTCGCGCAGCTCCATGCTCCAGCTGATCATAAACCTATACACCTGAGAATACATGCTAAACTGTCAACACAACGGTTGAGTGAATTCATAGGTTTGAAATAAACAATAATGGGTTTTATAGTAAACCATAAAGCTTTTGAACACAAGAATCTCATCCATTGGCGATATTGTAACACATACAATACCTATATTCCACACTATTACGCTAAGCTCATGACACCGATGCCTTAATCAATAAGTTTGCCCTAGTCAGGTATCTTGCCAAATACCCCATACTTCACGTACAACACACCCAGCTGAGCCTCCAACTCACAGGTGCGACCTGCCTGGGTGGGGTTCATCATTCCCAATGGATCCATTCGTCTGTACGAGCGCCTACCCATCATAGGTAGTTAACGGTTCACGATTTATAGGGACTTTTCACTGGCAATAAGCAACTTAGCCTTACTAATAGTGGCTCATTACCTATACAATCAACGCTTGTGTTCATTTTCCAAAAGAATTCAATCAAACTTATTTACATTTATTAACAACAGCTTGTATTCGTTCAAAGCATATATTCCAACAACGAATATTTATTCACAATCATGTATCCTTTCAAAAGGATACAACACGTATGCTTATTTACTAAGAGCATGTATTCCCCCTCGCGGGTTTATAAACATATATAAAACAGTAAAAGCGATGCTATGAACTCACCTGATATAGCTATCACACGTAGATCAAATAACAAACGTCCAATATTCTATACACGACTTCACGAGATATCAATCGCTCGTTGATCGAGAGCAAGATGCCCAACGGTCAACATATGACCAAACGAGACCTACAATGACGAGACGCGTCTTAGGGTCGAGACTATACATAAGTCATACATATATGTAAATAGTTCACTTTAGTAAGTTTGGACATTGCATAAGTTTTATAAAACTTTTTATAAAACCTTTCATAACAATTTAACATATATCTTCTCATTATGACCATTAAGCCCATTCTAGCCCATTAGTGGACCCATTAATCATTTATATAACCTAAGTCCATTTCAAACTCATTATTGATCTTCATATACATTATTAATATCAGGTCCAATAATGGCCCAATAGCCATTATAAGTGTAAGTTGGGCTTTTGTGGCCCAAATCCACTTTATATGTATTACGGGTTCTAAAACGCCTCATAACGATGTAAACTTAATGTCCACGATGGCCGAGTCTCGGGTATTCTAGTTATCAATATATAAACGAGTCTATATATACTAAAAAGCGGCTCATACCATTTCGGTGTTTATAAAAATCATCACGTTTTACCTTAATTTAATAGTCTAATTCTTACAATTTTCACGACATGTCTCGTTAATTAGACCGTTTCTCCTAAACCGTATATAATATAGATGAGTTATTATTTTATTTTTTTTACTAAAGTCATTCTTAACTTATTTAGTTTACTTATTATAAGTTCAATTGCCTCTAATTTATAGTTATCATAGCTTATTTACCCATTTTATTACTTAGAAGAGTTGGCTATTTTTCGCAGCCAACTTCAGTTTCACCGTTTTGGCCGCCATTTCCAAACCGTTTATTCGTAGAAAACCATTCGACACGTGGAGATTCTACATAAATTTAGCTACAACTTTTAGTTTTACATATTTAGAGGTCAGTATATAATTTTTAAGAGTTTTTGGCCGTGCAAAACTGGTAGATCAGATTCGACACTTTTAAGTATTTTGACCATATCTAATTCATTGGTTATCGTCACGAAGCGAGCCACCCGACCAAATCACAACAAAACACAGGGCTATTTGCCTTTAGTTTTATCTAGTACCAAAAACCCACTTATCTAGCCTATACTACACGTTTTTACTGATGTGAAAATAGTTCCACAAATAAGTTATAAAAGCATGTCTTATAATGCTTAAAAAATGTTTTATCATTTTATACAATGTCTCAAATTTATATAATAATCAATATAACAATCATATACATAAAAATCTTAAAATGACACATATATGAAGATGAAATTGACAATTCTTACGAGGATAGATGAAGAAGAGATTTGAGGAGTACAAACTAAGAACCAAACTTTCTCCAAGTTAAAGAGTATATCAACTCAATAAATATTAACCAACCCAACTCTTGTAAGGTTCTTCAAAAATCAGGCTCAAGGCTTCATATATGATGAGATTTGTAATTGTTGTTATGTTGCTTCCGTTTATGTATAGTAACAAAAGAGATAAGAGACGTATTGTTTTGTAAGAAAGAAATGACTTGCCAAAATATCTATATTCTATAAGTGTACCACTATATTGAAAGAAGACACGTTTCCCTGTTAATACCACGTCATATTGTTGTGTGGATTTGGGTAAGATTTAAGTAAATTGTTTCGAAATATGTAAAAGCGGGTATTATCGAAACCCGATATTTTAAAAGTTACGCGATTTAAAAGATACGCGTTAAACACGAAAAATAAACGCTCAATATAAAATAAAAACTTCGACATACGGAGAAAATTTATATTAAAATAAATAAAAGAGAGCTTATAATTTAATAAACGTTAACGTGTCCCATATACGAATGACGTTTAAAGGCTTAACGCAAATTACGAAGAATGCTCGTAAAATGAGAAATTAAAACGATGACAATAAAAATATTTTTATTTCATAACGAGGATATTCACGGTCGATGACGGACATAGACTTTGTCCATTAATAATAAATGACATGTATTCAATACGTTAAAGCCTTAACCTTGCCGGTTAGCCGAGAACTCAATATTATTCGCAAAAATGATCATGACAAATAAAAGTCGATTAATAAATATTGATCTGAATATTAGAAATAAGTTTAGATCTCGGTCTAAATATTGATTTTAATGTTCGGGTTACTACATCTATACAGTGATTAAAGAAGAAATTGTATAAGCACCACCAAAATTTTGTGTAATAATGAAATCAAATTATATCACATAAATATTAGCCATAGAAAACATACATATTATATAATCATCGAACATAAGCATATTAAATAAATACAACGATAAGATATTTATAGATGTCATTATGTGTATTTGAGATATTTTTATTTTTTGAACTTTTGTAAAAATCAGTTTTGACGGTCGATTAATCGAGGATAAATCGCTAGACGGTGATTAATCTTCATGATTTTCACTAATCGTCCTTATTAATATGTTTGATAAAAAATCGGATAAATCGGTCAAATCAGAAAAAATGGATAAATCGGTCAACTCGATTTCGAATATCAATCGGCTAAATTCAGAAAAAATCGGATATAATAGGCTAAATCAACCTCATCAGGAATATACTTTCAGAAATTTTATACAAAAATTCAATCCGATTAATCCTCGATTAATCTTCTCAAACTGATTAATCGCTTGGCGGTATTCGACCGTTTATAAATTTTTTCAACCTTGATTTTTTTATATTTACCAACAAAAATATTTGTAAACTTCTCTTCTAATATAAGACAATGTAACACACACTCAAATAACTCTTTTCCTACTTACCGACGATGCTCTAATCTAGTTTGAGTAACTTGGCTGGCCCAATAAGTTTTGATGACAACTTTTTATGGACCTTATTCTTTTAGATCTGTTAGATGTTTCGGGACATCAAGATAATCATTGTTGGAGTAATCCACCTAGTTAAAGAAGAAACAATGACTCAACAATATTATGTGTTATCGCATATGTACGTTTTAACTACTACTCACAAGCTTGCAACATGTAAAACTGATGTTTTGTGTACATAAGCCCAGATTGCATGTTAAGCAATGTTTTCAGACCCGGGTTGACCGGTCGAAAAACATGTCATATTGACCCGGGTTTCACATTTTCGAAACCCCGCTAGACCCGTCGGTTTTGGGTTGACGCGGGTTAACTCGGTTCTCGAGACCCAGCCGGGTTTCGATTTTTTCAAGTTTTTTTAAGAAAAAAACGTAAATTTTATTTATTTACGACAGAACTTTATTTTTACATATTATATTAGTTAGTAAACAATTTATTTCTTCAATATACGAAATTTTTTATAGTTTTTTTTATATAATTTTTATTAATTATTAAAAATATGAAAATAAAATATTTTTATAGAAACCTGGGTTAACCCGAGTTGACCCGATTCGACCCGGGTTAACCCAGACCCGATGACTAGACCAGGTCAATTTAAAACCCGGGTTTCAAAACATTCATTTCAGAAGGCCAAAATATTAACAAATACTTATAAATTCATACGTGTTTTTCATTTCCACATAGAATATTATTGCAAAAGTCAACATATACCTCTTTTCATAGGAAGCTAAAATTTAGAAAAGAGCTAAAAAGGGTTATCCAAACAAACCAAATACATTGAAAGTTGCCCCAATTTTATCTCTCATATAACAATTTTTTTCAAAATATACATTTCAGCCCGAATTGTGTTTTTACCCACCGATTATTCTAGAAATGATCCAATTTAACTTTTTTTATTTAGCTAGTGGCCCAATATAGTCTGATTCAGACATTTTTTTTTACTCGACATATCAGACATTCACATGCATATAAATCCCATATCTTCTTTTTTTATCAAGACCTTGAATTACACACCAGACAGTTTGGATCCTAGACAAGAGGGTCATTTACTTTAAAAGAATGTTGACTTTAATGAGTGAATTATAAACTATCGAAGTAATTTTGCAGCATAGGACATGATAGTAAATTGATAAGGCAGTCTCAAGACTTTTAATTGCACCAGCTTGTGTGGTCAACAAATCTGTTCTGTTCACTTAACAAAAGTTGTTTATTGAAGATTTGAAGTGCTTCTAAGAAAAAACTAACTAAAGAGAATCAGATGTCAGACTAATGTATGTAAATTTTGCCAAAAATGAGGCTGCAAGTTTAAACAAAATTCAGTAACTATATATTTCCAATCAGTTGACATGTTGCACTCTAGGGTCTTCATCTTACTGAAATTGCACCTGTTATAATGTAATTTTCTTAGTAAATTTTTTATTTTAGAGTAGTGTTCAAGGTGAGATGCCAAAAAGAGCATTATTAGACATATCGTATGCAATGATATCCGGCGCCATTTACAACAATTCTAAAGTCCAAGTTCCTACAGATAGATATTAAACTTGATATTTCCAGTCAATTGTCATATTCAAACCATAATCTTCATCCTCTGTCCCACTAATTAGTGCTGAAGCTGCTGCAATTTTTGACTTGAAACTTGAACTTGCAAGTGTTCCTCATAATATTTCCCTATGTCTCAGTGGGTACGACCATAACAGATTTTATCAACTGAAGTTGGCTCTAAACCATGATCGGACAGAAAAAGTAATTCACTATAGACATCTTTCCCTCCACATGAATAAATAAATTCATTGCCATAATAGGCAAGTACATATCCACGAACTTTACAATTAGAATTTTAATGCTGACTATAAACAATGTTTCACGAAACTGAACTCACATCTGTATGAAAACTGATTGTATTTTCTGACCAATGAATTTGTATTTTATTTCATATTTACCATTAAAGAAGAAAAATTCAAAGAACGAAAACGACTAAATATCCTAGCTTGAGTAATTTAACCACCATAATTGTAGTTTTGTTGGCTTACCTCAGCATCAGAATGATTGAAGTGACATTCTATTTTTGCCAGAATATTGCTATCACCTGTATCACCACACAATAACTTGAATACATCTCCTGTTAGATAAATAAAGTGTTTGCGTGTATCATTAATTGAGACCATCTTATAAATTAATTGCAGCGAAAAAACAAATTAATACAATTAAGATATATGACATAATGATTGCAGCGAAAAATTATAACCATCGTACATATGAGTAATATATGGAAGGTGTGCTTGATAATAACTGACAGAAGGGTTAGTTGGATTTATGGTTGGATTAGTTGGTTACCTAGAGGATCTTGGCGATAAGCTCGATAGTCCTTTCAAATAAAAAAAGTCCATCAGGATGAGCACTCTCGTTTCCTTTTCACCCCATCGACCCTTAAATGTCGAAAACAAATAAACTATATGAAAACATTGTTAACTTAGTTTGGGCGTAAACTCATACCTTTAGAACATTTTTTAAGCTTTTTCATGCCTCAAAGCCGAAGAGTGGTCCTATTCTCCTCTTCGACCCCATTTGACAAACATTTGAGCTCAAATGATTCCATATCCATCGGTAAAGGTTACGGTTATCTGAAAATCAAGTAAAAAAATATTATCCACTTCACCAATTTACACCAGCCAACACGACCAACTAATAGGCAATTGGGTGCCTTGTCCTTTGTGTCTTAAAATGTACCAATGAAGATGGCTTACTTACCATCTTCGAGTTCCAACCAAAAAAATGGTTTATTTTCCTTTATGTTGTTGGTTTCTTTGTACATGATGCTTCCGCAAGCTGTTGTAGAACCAAGTTTATTAATGATTTATTATTGAAAATTTCAAGAAAATTGAAGCGAGAAAGTTAAAAAAAAATAGCATGTAGTGACATATGAAAGTGGCGATCTTTGATTCGCGAGCCTGCACTTGATCAACTTGATTGGGGTGACCAAGATGGAGACCACGACTCTAGCAATGACATGCTGATTCACAATGAGGAGTGCACCAGGTTTAGACCTAAAAAGTGCTTCCATTTATCCTCTTAACTGTGAACAGTTATCATTTAAGACTGCCCTCTAAAACCTGTGTCCAAACAACTCAATTTCTATTAATCAAACAAAATATTAAATAGGTAAAAACAATATACAAACGTCTAAAACCTTGTGTCTAAACAATGCAATTTCTGCTATGAAGCCTCAAACTAAATCCTGTAAGAACATACCTATTTTGGATTGCATTGTTTTAGGGTGTGATGATTAGGTGTGTAGAGTCCCATCACCATCAAATTATATCTATATATCTCGTGCCTGCACAAGACATTCATGAAATTAGCCACAAACAGATCTAGCTTGTAGTGAGTTGCAACTGTCCCAAGCTGCCTAAGTTTTATATTTAACCGTATTAGATGTATTGGTTTTCTGATTATGAAGTAAATCCTCCATGTACACCACTGTACATATGTTTTTCTAATTATATAGAAAAAATACTACTTTTACGAACTACATATGCTTTCTAACGACCAATAAAAAAGCAGACGTCTTTTTATGAGATATATCATAGTGATATATTAATAGGAGTTATATTTGACCTTCAAATTTTTTCTTAGAATACTATGTCAAGTACAAATACTTTGAAAGCAGGAACTTGCAAAATTTGCATCAACCAATGAATTGCTCTACCATCAAACAATGTAAATAATGATTGCAGTTAGTAAATGAAGGTCACCTGTAAGGACAAAATTGGTGACTAATAGCTACGTGAGCACTCAAACGTGCAGCTTCCATATTCTGTTATATAGTGACTACATCAAATACTATACGTTACCAACTAAATTTTCAGAGAGATAAAATCGTATTCAGCCTATATTGGATACCTTTTTTTATTGTCGGCGCCAAAGACATTGAACAAACCGTATTCTCAGTTTCTTTGTAAAAATATATCCAAATATAAAACTTCAAACTTACATTTGATTTTGAGAACGGAGATCTTTATAATTCTTGGAGAAGCTTTTATTTAACTTCCTAAGTGTGTCATCTCCATCTTGTATCGACTGTAAGGCTCAACAATTGCATCACTCTATTGTAAAGAAGATAATTACAACCATTTATGTCGAGGCTTAGTGATTCTCATGCCTTGTGTGAATTATCTTTTTGCTTGTATTATATTTGTTGTGATTAAAACCATATTACAAAGTTTTTCGGAGATAAAAATCCTAACGACTCCAACCTGTGAAATAAACTTGTACGGCAACAAAAAGGTCTGTGTCATTATACAGGTCTTACCAATAAAAAGAAGTAAAGGTCTCAGACTACCTGCACATGCATTGCCAGCAACTGATTCTCTACTTAAATAATTATAAACCAAAGACCATCATTGTTTATTTTAAAAAATACTTGAGTGCCCTTGATTTATTTTTCTCTTATTCAAGAGGATCAGCAGTAGAAGTTGATCCAAACTTAGAAAGTCTAGCCTTTTTCTTCTCATCAGCCTCAGCAAGCGTCGATTGTGTGCTACCAAATCTGTACAATGAACATATTATCGGTAGGAAACAAATGAAGCAGTGATAATATAAGAATGATACATATTAACTTAAAAGTAATTGTAAAGTGAGAATTAGTATAGTTTAAACAACCTCTCTTTCTAGAGTTCCTTCTCAGATCCTCGGTTTTCATTGTAGGATCAAAACCACACAGATAAATCAGGGACCCTCTTTTTATTTTTTCTAATATGACAGCGGGGAAGAACATCAGATAAATCACAAAGACCAACAAAACTCATTCATTTATATTCATCTTTCGAATTTTGAAAAAATCGATACAATATGTTTCTTTTTAGCCAATATCACTAACTTTGGCGCTAACTGATTATCGTCTTTAGTGACAATCTAGAGTACTGATCATCATCTTTAAATACACGGAGTTTAATATTGATTCATACAGTTTAACAGGTAAATCTCCAATTGAATTTAATATAGTTTAACAGGTTATTAGACTGTCACTAACTGATTATCACCTTTAATCAATCTATGGAAAGAGTACTTACAATCTCTAAGATTTTCGACGCACCTACGAAAATTCTGATGCAAATCTCAGGCGTCACCAAAACTGAAAATTTTATTCAGCATAGCACAAACAGTCCTGGGCTGAAAATTTTAAACAAGCCTTGTTCTGTGAAAGATCAAAGGATTTTATCTATGTTGCTTTAATTTCAGACGTAGATTACCCCTTCTATGTAACCAAAACCAAAAATCCATAGATTACCCTATATGTACATAACTATCACACTACCGATACACCAAAACCAAAAATCCACATATTACTCTATATGTACATAACTATCACACTACCGATACACTTACTAATCAAGGCTGATTTACATGTATAGTTTGATATTTTGCAGTAAATATATAAACTGCAATCGGAGTGGAGACTGTCTTACGTGTATTTGGGATCCGTGGCCTTACTTACTTCTTGCATAAGAATGCGCATAAACGCTTTTCTAGATCTATAAGAAAATACACTCAAATTAGAAAAATAAATTCCAATTGAAGAATTGCGTATTGGTGATAATGAATAAGTGCCTTTGATTCAAGTACATATAAAGGTTAATTTTCTGGTTCTTATATTTTATTGTGCGTCCCTTTTCAAGGACAAAATGGTCTTCTGCAACCAGGCAAGTGATTTTGACCTGTTTTTTTAATAATATTATACGGAGTTTAATATGGATTTTGACCTGTTTTTTTTAACATCACATCTTGAAGTTCTTGAATTCCCGTGAAACCTGATTGGAGGGCAAGAACCTGTAGCAATAAAGAGATTCGAGTCTGCTTATACTCGTTTTATAATAGAATATCCCATCTTCAAACAACAATTCAACCAATTAATCAACATAATCTTAACACAATTAATCGTTAAAAATAATCAACAACACAATCAATCAACATAATATCCCATCGTTTTATAACAGAATATCCCATCGTTTTATAGGTGCATGATGTATATCAGATCAACAACGTAATTAATCAACATAATCATTAAAAATAATCAACGATAATCCGATCAACCAATTAATCGTTATTCAGTATAAACTTACTTTGATTAATCCGTTTGGTATCTCTAAAAGAATGAATCTGATATTAGGGTTCAGTGGAAGATTGATCAAACTGATATCGATTTCTACGGATTCCCAATTTAAAGTTGTATGTCTGGTTTTGGTTTTTATAGGGTGCGATTAAGTTGTTTGGGTTCGGGAATTTGTAAGCCCAGAATGGTCATGTGCTGACATGGATTAGTAGCATGATAGATGACGTGGCAAATCCCTCCTCTTATATATAATGTAAAGATATGTATATATACGTATATGTAAATGTATATATACGTATATGTATATATATATATGTATATATATATATATATATATATATATATATATATATATATATACATATATATATATATATATATATATATATATATATATATATATATATATATATATATATATATATATATATATATATATATATATATATATATATATATATATATATATATATATATATATATATATATATATATATATATATACTAGTGGCATAACCCGCCCAATGGGCGGGTTCGTTTCATCAAAAAAATTTCAAAGTACGTTTGTGTATTAGTTTTATTATTTAGTAGCAGGACTTGTGTATTGTTTAAGGAAAACTCAAGCGAAACTATTTTTTGATATTTTTTAAGTTTGACCCACTCAACGGATTTTTTTAGTCTCATGTCATCATTTTGTTTTACTAATATGGGTGGAGTTTGTTTTATTAATGTTTTTTAAAGTACGTTTGTGTAAGTTTTTTTTTACAGTGGGGCTCTTTTTTGTTTAAAGTTAACTTAAAGGCATCTAATTTTTTGTTTTTTGTGTTGACTCAACCATCAGACGGTTTTGTCCCATGTAAATTTTACGGACTTATTTTCATGTCAATATTTCGTTTTACTAATATGGGCGGGTTTGTTTCGTTTGTTTAAAGGACGCTTGCGTATTTATTTTCTTTTTTATAGTGGGAGTCGTTTTTTTTAAGAGAAAACTTAAACGATCGGTTTGCTTGCCGAATGGACAGGTTCGGTTCGTAAATCTTTTATAAAAATTCGTTTGTGCATCACTTATATTTGTTGGCAGCGGGAATCGTTTTTATTAAAAAGAAAATAATTTTTGATACATTTATGCCTTTGCCCATCCAACAAACGTCTTTTGTCCCACGTGAATCTTTGCTTGTACAAATATCGCTTTGTATTTTTAAAGTACTTTTGTTTATCCTTTATTTTAATTTACAGTGTAC
This sequence comes from Glebionis coronaria, assembly GCA_025667525.1. Classification (NCBI taxonomy): domain Eukaryota; kingdom Viridiplantae; phylum Streptophyta; class Magnoliopsida; order Asterales; family Asteraceae; genus Glebionis; species Glebionis coronaria. Next base: position 225,445,162 of record CM046874.1, read on the forward strand.
ATATATAGTTGTATTTGTTAAACGTAAACTAACTTTTGATAGTGTTAGACTTTGGCCAAGTCTTGAGCCATCGAACGGACGGCTCTGTCCTATATTAATCTTCGGACATACACTGATCAACGGGTAAGTCTCGCTTTGTAAATATTTTGAGACAATCGAACATAGAGTATATATTTTAAACAGGAGTAATTAACAAACCATATTAAAAATTAGTAAATACCGTATGAAAGGTGTATTTCTGTTGTTGAAAATTTTGAATTTTTAATATTTTTTACTATAATTTTCTTAAATTTTATGACCGAAGCACGAATTCGACCATCGGATCGAGTCATCAAAATATTGGTTCGATCATCAATTCAATTATCATTTCGTTAACTATTTACCACTAAATATTTTTGTAACATTGCATGAGTACACTTTTAGTAACTACTCCTTTTGCCTCAAAATAATTGTCTAGATTGTTTTTTTTTCTTTATTTGTCAACTTTTACCATAAATATATATTTTTATATCATATAATACTTGACGAAAAATATTTAAATATAAATATATTTAAACTCAATCTATTGATATATTTCGCACCAAGTATTTTATAACGCATACGAAAATATTTAAGGTTAAAGTTGAATCAAATTTAATTCTGAAAAGTTAAACTGAATACTTATTTTAAAACGGAGATAATATTATAAATACTTTAAATTAAATCTTAATAATAGAAAAACTCATATTGTTGTATGATGTTTAAAATTGCAAAGTACTGCTGTATTAAAAGAAACGTAAAATTTTATATTAAAAGGAGTCCGGTGCTACAACAATCATTGTGACTACACAACCTCTCGTAACTCAACCTCCACCAATCCAGCCTTTACCAACCCGACCGGTGCCAACACCATTCCCTCCACCTCAACCTACTTCCGTCATGAGTATTGTAATCACAACCGTGCCTCTTCAACCATCCTAGAGTAGCTCTGCACCATCTTCAATGGCTGCATTTGTAATGGCAGAAATGTTGGATAAACACACGGAAAATCAAAGAAAAGAGATGGATCAACTTCGAGAAGAGCTATTTCGACGAGTGGAAAGTGAAGAGGCATCCAAGAAATCCCAAGAAGAGATGCTAGCTAAGTTCACTGCAGAGATGGAGTTGACACGTAAAGCTCATGCAGAAGAACTTGCTCAGGTCAAACAGGCTGAAGCTGATAAGTATGAAGCACGATTTACAAGACTTCGAGCTATAAAGGATAAATATAAGGAGTAGAAAGAAACACTTGAAGCTTCTATTTTAGAGAGAGTGAATGAATCTGTTGAGGCCCTTATGCCAAAGCTGCGTGATGAGATGAGGAAACTTGCGGCTGATAACTTGATGATCAAGTCGTCCAACCCTTCCGAATCAGCTTACAAAATTGCATATGACTTAACGGATTTTGAATTAAAGAAGATCCTCAAAGCTCGCATGAAGGAAGTTGGATCTTTTGACAAGTCTAAAGTTCAGCGGACACTCTACAAAGCACTCAATGAAGCTATCTTGGAGGATGATCGGTTGTTTAAAATGTTTGGAAGTGCGGTACCTTACCACATTTTGGATGAGGGGGAAAAGGAAAATAGTGAACAAGAGGAGGATGATGGTGAAGAAGAAGAAGACGATGACGATGATGGTGATGACAAAGGTAGTGATGGTGATGATGGTGATGATGATGATGATGACGGTGATGGTGATGATCAAAATGAGGAGAGTGATAAGGGTAGCAACGGGGATGATGATGAGGATGATGGTGGTAAACATGATCAGCCTGAAACGGGGGACAAGGTTGCCAGCAAAAAGAAACCATCCAAGTCTGGTACCAAGTCTTAGAAAGATGCTGCCCGAAAGGAAAAGTCCACCTCTACGGAGTCAGGACGAACCAAGTGGCGCCATGATGTGAATGCTGCTACTGCGTCATCGATTCCCGGTACATCTGTTTCTGTTTCTATACTTGTTACCACTAATCATGTTAGTTCTTTTGTTGCTCCTGTGATTGCAGAATCAGTAACTGAACCTGAATCTGCACAACACTCGCCTGTCCATGATACCGCCAAAATGCCTGAATCAGAACCAGCAAGTGTTCATGTTTCTACTCCTCTGCAAAAAGAACCAGAATCTACTGTTCCCGAGTCAAGCACACGGGACTGGGCGGATACTTTGGAGATCGATGAAACTGCACCACCACAAGCTTGGATCACGGCAGCTACAAAATATGATCCAATCATAGACGCTGATAGAGATGTTCTATATCTCTGTATCCGTAGTCTGATAGACTTGTGTGCATTTTGGGCTCATGAGTTCAAATCTTCGGTCACTCCGTCTTTGGTAAAGAGAGCACTAAAGGACAAGAGACTTCACACCAAAACCAGGTTAAGCCGCATGGAGTACGAGTATTATGCTGAAGAGGTCCTGAAAGCTCTCAATACCGTTCAAAGGCCAGGCCTTCATGAGTCAGAAAGAGCTCCACCTCCACTTGATCCATCTCAAGATAATCAAATTGCTCTCGACTTCTTTGTCACCAATGATCTTGAGTATCTCCTCAAGGGGTCATCCAAGTACGCGACCTCCCTGACCTTGTTGAAAGCTGCTAATTGGGGGACAATACCTTATATCGAAGAAAAGGTCAACCGCCTCTGGGTCCCAAAGGTAAATCGTAATTATGATATGTATGCTGTTATAGGTGCATCACATTGGGACGAACGAGTCCGAAGGGCGTACAGAGGTTGCTGCTTAGCCAATTCAGGAAGCATCGTTAGATCCAATCTTCGCATCACAAGTATTTTGGGACTGAAGACTGAACCCAAGAAT